>CM002524.2:19425555-20025555 GCA_000338895.3 Oryza meridionalis | reverse complement strand
GGCATACCGGGTAGTTTTTCCGGAAACACATCTCCGAACTCTCTGACGATGGGGATTTCCGACAGTCCTATCTGATGAAGTTCTGAACTGCTGACAGAGGTTGAGGGTGCAAAGAAAACAACCGGTTGTTCCGGCCCTCGGTACAGGGTGACAGTGCGTCTTGCGCAATCCATTACTCCTTGGAATTGAGCCAACCAATTCATCCCAAGGATCACATCCAAGTTCTTGGTGTCCAGAAGAATCAGATCCGAGGGAAAAGGAATTCCCTGGATTTCTATAGGAACGGCAGGGCTATAATACTTTGCTGTCATAACCCCTCCAGGGGTGGTGATGAGCAGAGGGTTCCTAAGCCTTTCTACCCCCAACTGATTTCTCCCCACGAATGGCACGGATATAAACGAGTGGGAAGCTCCAGAGTCGAACAAAATGGTAGCAGGAATGGAATGAATAAGGAACGTACCAACGATGACGTCTGGAGTTGTCAGCACATCCTCGGCAGTCACGTGGTTCACACGACCCCGAATGACATCCTTACCACCGTTGTTGGAGCGGGGAGGTGCTTGGCCTTGCTGGCGCCTCGGCTTTGGGCATTTATCCGCAAAGTGCCCAGGCTCGAAGCAGTTGAAACACAGGCGCTGCTGACCTTGAACGTCCCTGCGGCCTTGACCAGGCTGCACAGCTGGCGTAGGGGGACGGGGCGCACGAGTCCCTTGCTGACTCTGTTGTTGCTGCGGCTGTGGGACGCGCACCACGAATTGAGGTCGGGGCGCGGAGCGTGGTTGCTGCTGCTGTTGCTGCTGCGAGGACGATCCCCCTGGATAGGGATTGGTGTAGCGGACCCTTTGGTTAGCCCCCTGTTGATTGCGGAAATTCGCCAAGCGACGCTTGTGCGACTCCAGTTCCTTGTGCTTGGCTTCCAAGCGGATGCTCTTGTCAACCAAACGCTGGAAATCCGGATAATCCCCGGAGACCAGACGCACGGACAGCTCAGGGTCCATTCCTGCCAAGAACTTCTCCTGCTTTTCCTCATCTTCCCGTACATCCTCCGGGGCGTACCGGGCCAGGTTGTTAAACTCATGCAAATACTCCATCACGGAGCGGTTGCCTTGCTTCAACTCCCGGAATTCCCTTTTCTTAAGGGCCATGACTCCGGCGGGCACATGGGTTCTCCGGAAAGCGGCGGTGAAGCGGGCCCAAGTAATAGGCTGCCCCTCTGGCTGCGTAGCCTGGAAATGGTCCCACCATAGAGATGCGGGCCCCTGCAGTTGGTGGGCGGCGAAGATGACTTTCTCCTCATCGTTGCACTGCATAGTATCTAACTTTTTCCCCACGGCATGCAACCAATCTAACGCGTCCACGGGGTTATTGGAGCTAGAGAAGGTAGGCGGACGGATGCGGAGGAACTCGGCGAGTTTGGAGTGCTGCGGGGGTGGTGGTGGAGGTGGGGCATTGTGGTGTGGCGGATTTTGGATGTGGTGGAGGAAAGCAGCCATCATGTTGGCCTGCTGGGCGAGGATTTGGGTGAGGATGGAGTTGGTGTCTGGTGGTGGTGGTGGAGGCGGGAGAGGAGGTGGAGGTGGGCTGCCCTGGATGTTGGGGTTGCTGCCTTCGGGTTGGTTGCCATCACCGGTAGCAGCACTTCTCCTGGTTGTCACCATATGAAAAACCAACATAGAACCAGCGGATAGAGAGGGCTGACTATTAAAACTAACCACCCACGACTACCATAATTCTTGAATTTATTACTGCTATTAAATTGGTTCATCAAGGTTCAAGTTGCTTAAGCAAATAAAATAAAGACAGGCTCCAACACAGTTATACCACACACCGGTATAACCATGCCCCATACGACACTAGCAGGAAAACAAACGAAAAGAACACACGCGCGAGCCTACTAACTGCTCGTCTACTCCTGCGACAGGCCAGGGCGGAAGGTGAGCAGCAGCGCATCCTCCGTGCTGCCAACGCCGGAGGCTCCATCCTCCTGAGGAACCACGGGCGCGGGCTCGGCACGAGGGGTCTCGACGAAGCAGGTCCACGCCAGGGACTGACGAACAAGCTCGGGCCTGGAGGTACTCTTGCGGGCGGTGATCTTCAGGCTGCGGCAGACACGGCGGCGCTTGGGGCGACAGACCTCTCCCTGGGCGATCTTGAGCTGACACAGCTGCGCCTCCACTGCGTCTAGATCCTTCTTCAGCTGCAGATTCTCCTGACGCAGCTCCAGGATCTTCATGTTGCTCTCGACCAACCCACGGCGCACCATATGATGGAAGTCGATACGGGCCGCGTCGTACGCCTCCACCATGCGCGCCAGGTGCATGATGGTAGCGTCGTCCTCCGAGCTAGCATCCCTGAATGTGGCGTAGTCACGGGCTCCTCCGCGACGAGGGTGGTAGCGGTAGGGCGAGTGCTGCAACTCGTCCGGGTAGCGTTGGTGAAGAGTGCCGATGGCGAGGAGTGCGGCGCTCTGGCAAGCGGCGGAGAAAGAATCTCCACCCGCGGTGACTGCCAACGAAGTCCTCTCGGGAGAGCCCGTGAGGATCACTGCAGTGACCTCCCAAGCAGCGTGGGGCTCTGCATCGTCACCCTCCTGCTCCGGGAGCTGCTTGCCCTGGTAATCCACTCCATGCGGATATCCCAGGACAACGCACATGCCCCGCAGCTCCAAAACAAAGCCTGTCAGGTCCAGACCACGACGGTTGATGCTGCCGGCCATCTACAAACAAAAACAAAAGAGAAAAGCAATATTTTAAGAATCAGATTTTGACGATAAATGAAGCAGCAGGACAGAGAGAGACTAAAGGATTTTCACAAATAAGGAGGGGTTTTATTTTGAAAATATTGCTAAGGCTTGGGATCTACGGCTCGTCCTAGGGTCAAAGGGGGCTCTGATACCAACTTGTCACGACCGGAATTAACCCAACGGGCGTTCCTTACGTGCGTGTATTATTCCTTGTCCCAGGAGGCAAGGTACACCAAAAGTTGATACATTTCAGAGTTTATCAAGCGGAAGCGTACATAAATAATTTATTACATGGACGGCGAAGGCCCAACACACACAAAGACAAACGAGAAACAGCGGAAGACTAGGGCGACGACCACAGGCGCTTGACGGCAGGCACGAGCTAGACACCAAAGCCTTCATCTTCCAGGGGCTCCTCTTCTGGGTTTGGGAAAAATTGAGCAAGACTGAGTACAACCACCGTACTCAACAAGACACATCCACAAGTGCAGAATAAATGCAAGGGAGTACAAGGGAGTTATAGTATAAAGGGTTAGGGTTTGCAGTAAACAGCATTAAAAGACACTTAGTTGCTCAAAGCTATTTTGTAAACACGATTCCCGAGCTATACAACATTATTAAACAAGGCCGTGAACCCACACGATCCTGCCTTAACCCAAGGCCTATGATGATTCAGACCGAACTGGCAACCCGACCCTGGATCCCAGCTCATCCCAAGCCAACCCAGGCCAACCATTCCACATTTTAGTTGTTAAGCAGGTTTTAAGAATTTAAAACACTAACTTGGGTACATTGCTCGGCTTGCCCATAACCGAGGGCGCGGCTATTCGAATAGATTATACTCTGATCAGAGGTGTACATCTTTACCCACAAGACACATCTTCCTCACATGTAAGCACGTGCCACATACCACCACGGTATACGGACGGAGGACGTGACATAGTTTCCAACCCATCCTAGCCATAGACAAGAGTACCGACCCAATCCCACCTACGGCCAGAACCTCCGGGACAGGTAGGCAGGACTGAGCCCCTAGCAGCAGGACACCGGCCCTGTGCCGTGACATCTCGACTACCGGCCGCAGCTCGTGTAGCCTTCATTTGCTCTGGAGATGTCCATCGACCCCCGACTTCGTCCATCTCCATCCGTGTACTTTTGTTTATAACCAGACTGAGCCACAAACTAAGCCTTACCCACTAGACATGTGGAAGTACGGTGGTGCTTTGCAACCGAGGCCCGAAGACCGGTCCTTATATGGCCGAGGTGCTACTATCAAAACCATGCACCCCGAGCCCAGCCTAAAACCATTTTGAGGATTTTGAATAGAGGGGGAGGTGTGAATCAAATTCCACAATAATCCAACCATTCCAAAGTGTCCAGGTGATAAGAATGTTCCCAAAGTCTAGAGTTATAAAACCACCTAATGTTGCCTAATTAAGCGGCGAAGCATCTACCTAAAATCATACTAGTGGTACCATGAGTAGCGGGTCCACTAGTTGGGGTTTTGTTTATTCTAGGGTGAACAAGGAAATAATAACAATAACAATAATAAGGTCATAACAAAGGTAAATAGGCATGGCTAGATAAAACAGTGATAACGCGGGAATTTAAATAAAGCGATAATGCAATAATTTAAACCAACATAATTTTATAAACTGGGATTCAATATGTTCAAGGATGATGTGACTTGCCTTGCTCGCTTTCCCAAACGTCGGCTTCAACCTCCACGAAGAGCGGATCTTCCGAAGCTGCAGCGTCTACACGACCAACGGAAAAGAAAAGGCTTATACTCTAATAAACTCCATATAACAAGCAGGAACAAAGCGCAAAAATGGGTTCTTGACTTCTTAAGGAAAAATTAGAGACTTGAACGGTCCAATTCCGAGTTCAAATGGCCAAGTTATGGCCATTTGAAGTTTATACGCTCTTTAAATGAATATTTGCGAATTTCTTTATTTAAATTTTAATTTAAAAGCGATTTATTGCGTCAGCCGAGGGGAGGGGGCGCGCGGACCGGGTCCACGGGAGTGGGGCCCACGCGGCAGCCTCACGGTCCACGGTGGACCGGGTGCACCCGGGCTCACACCGGTCGGCGCCGTGGGCCCCACGCGTCAGCCGCACCCGAGGGCGCGGGCGGCTGACGGCCGGGCCCCACGCGGCAGCCACTCGGCGCGCCCGAGGGCGGCCAAGCCGGCGCGGCCGGCGGGAGGCGGCGCCCGCGCCCCTATGGTCGCCGGCGGCGGCCATAGGCACGGCGGAGCGGCGGCCGAGAGAGGGGAAGGGAAGGGGGAAAGGAGGCGGCGGTCCACGGCTCACCCCGAGGCGACGGCGGCGACGGAGGAGGCGGCCGGAGCGAAGGGAGGCGGCGGCGCGGTTCGGGTCGACGGGGTCGACGGCGTTCCGGCGGTCGACGAGCGAAACGGAGGGGTGGACAAGGTCGGCGAGGATGCGGCGAAGCCGAAGGAGGCGGCGCCGAGGTGGGAGGTGGTCCGGGGCGACAACGGCGGCGGACCGGAGCTCGGCGGCGGCGGCGGAGAGAGAGAGCGACGGCGCGAGCTCGATTCCGGCGAGGAGGAGGGGCGGCGAGAGGCGGAAACGGACGGAGAAGGCGCGGGGAGGGTTTATATAGGGTCGGAAGGGGGAGAGGGCGGCCGGCGGGGAAGGAATAGGCGCGGGAGGTCCGGCCGCCATCAATGGCGCCGGCGAGATTTGCGGGGGCAAATCCGCCCGTTTGAACGCGGGAGAGAGAGGGAAAAATGGGGGGAAAGGGAGAGGGGATCACGGGGAGTGATTCCCCCCTATTGATTGCACGCGGGGAGGACGGGGGCGGCGGGATTCGCGGCGGCGGCGGCGCTAGGGCGCGGGCGAGGCGGCGGGAGCGGCGGGAGGAAGGGGATGACGGGTGGGCCCCACCCGTCAGCGAGGGTGGCGGGCGGGCCCGCCCGTCAGCGGCGCGCGCGCGGGGAGGGAGGCCGGATGGGCCGAGTGGGCCGCGGGGGAGAGGAGAGAGAGGGAGGGGGAGGGGAGGAGATGGGCCGGGCCGGCCCAAGAGGGAGAGGGAGGGAAAGGGGACTTTTTAGAGTTTTTCTTTTTATAAACTCATTTTAACTTTGTTTATTTCTTAATAATTATTATTTGTGCTCTGAAAATTCCACTAAAATTTATTTACGCATTTTAGGCTTTTAGGAAATATACAAAAATCCTCCAAGCCTTATTTGACTTTTAACTTTGTACATTTTAATTGTTGGAGGCTTTCACACGGATTTTAATTATTCTAGGCATCATTTAGAGGATGTATTTTAGAGTCGTTTTGGGACGCGACAGATCCCTTGCAGTATCATGCCGTTATGTCACGTCCTGATAAATTCATCCCGAAATAAAAATCATTTTCTAAAAGGAATAATAGAATTAATTAAAATTCGGAAAGAAATTGGCAAACACTAAAATACGTACAAGAAAAATTCAAATGTGGCCCGGGGAATTTTTGTTAAATTCTCCTTGGTCTAAAAGGAGCCCTCAAATTTTAGTGGAATTTTCAGAGCACAAATAATAATTATTAAGAAATAAACAAAGTTAAAATGATTTTATAAAAAGAAAATCCTAAAAAGTCTTCTTTTCCCCCCCCTTCCCTAACTGGGCCGGCTCGGCCCAGTTCCCTCCCTCTCTCCCCTCTCCCCCGCGGCCCATCGGCCTCCTCCCCGCGCGCGCGCCGCTGACGGGCGGGCCCGCCCGCCACCCTCGCTGACGGGTGGGGCCCGCCTGTCATCCCTATCCTCGCGCCGCGCCGCCGCCCGTCCGTGCCCTAGCGCCGCCGCCGCCGCGGATTCCGCCGCATCCCGTCGTCCCCGCGCGCCATAAAGTGGGGGGAATCATTCCCCGTGATTCCCTCTCCCTTTCCCCCCACTTTTCCCTCTCTCTCTCCCTCGGATTCGTCCGGATTCACGCCCGCGATCCTCGCCGGCGCATCAATGGCGGCCGAGACTTCCGCGGCCGTTTCCTTCCCCTCCGGCCGCCCTCTCTCCCTCCCGGCGCTATATAATCGTTCCCCGAGCCTCCCTCCTCCGTTTCCGCCGCTCGCCGCTCTCTCTCCCCGTCGGATTCGAGCCCGCGCCGTCCTCCTCTCTCTCCGCCGTCGCCGCCGAGCTCCGGTTCGCCGCCGTCGTCGCCCCGGACCTCCTCCCGCTTCGGCATCGCCTCCTTCGGCTTCGTCGCGTCCTCGTCGACCTCGTCCGCGCTTCCGTTTCGCCCGCCGACCGCCGGAGCGCCGTCGTCCTCGCCGTCCCGAGCCGCGCCGCCGCCTTCCTCCGCGCCGGTCGTCGTTTCCGTCGTCCTCGTCGTCCCGGGGTGAGCCGAGGACCGCTCTTTCGCTTCCCCCTTCCCTCCCCTCTCTCGGGCGCCGCTCCGTCGCGCCGTTGGTCGCCGGCGGCGACCATCGGGGCGCGGGTGCGCCGCCTCCCGTCGGCCGTGCCGGCGAGGCCGCCTTCGGGCGCGCCCCGCGGCTGCCGGGTCGGGCCCGGCCGTCAGCCGCCCGCGCCCTCGGGTGCGGCTGACGCGTGGGACCCACGGCGCCGACCGCCGCCAGCCGCGTGCTCCCGGTCCACCGTGGACCGAGAGGCTGCCGCGTGGGCCCCACTCCCGTGGACCAGGTCCGCGCGCCCTCTCTCCCGGCTGACGCAATAAATGAGTTTTAAATTAAAATTTAAATGAAGAAATTCGCAAATATCCATTTAAAGAGCATATAAACTTCAAATGGCCATAACTTGGCCATTTGAACTCGGAATTGGACCGTTCAAGTCTCTAATTTTTCCTTAAGAAGTCAAGAACCCATTTTTGTGCTTTGTTTCTGTTGTTGTGTGGAGTTTATTAGAGTAAAAGCCTTTTCTTTTCCGTTGGTCGTGTAGACGCTGCAGCTTCGGAAGATCCGCTCTTCGTGGAAGTTGAAGCCGGCGTTTGGGAAAGCGAGCAAGGCAAGTCGCATCATCCTTGAACATATTGAATCCCAGTTTGTAAAATTATGTTGATTTAAATTATTGCATTATCGCTTTATTTAAATTCCCGCGTTATCACTGTTTTATTTAGCCATGCCTATTTACCTTTGTTATGACCTTATTATTATTGCTATTGTTATTATTACCTTGTTCACCCTAGAATAAACAAAACCTCAACTAGTGGACACTCTACTCATGGCACCACTAGTTTAATTTTAGGTAGATGCTTCGCAATTTAATTAAGTAACATTAGGTGGTTTTTCAACTTTAGATTTTGGGAAATATTCATATCACCTGGATACTTTGGAATGGTCTGGATATTGTGGAATTAGATTCACACCGCTCCTTCTATTCAAAATCCCCAAAATGGTTTTAGGCTGGGCTCGGGGTGCATGGTTTTGATAGTAGCACCTCGGCCATATAAGGACCGGTCTTCGGGCCTCTGTTGCAAAGCACTACCGTACTTCCACATGTCTAGTGGGTAAGGCTTAGTTTGTGGCTCAGTCTGGTTATAAACAAAAGTACACGGATGGAGATGGATGAAGTCGGGGGTCGATGGACATTCTCCAGGGCAAATGAAGGCTACACGAGCTGCGGCCCGGTAGTCGAGATGTCATGGCACAGGGTTGGTGCTCTGCTGCTAGGGGCTCAGTCCTGCCTGCCTGTCCCGGAGGTTCCGGCCGTAGGTGGGATTGGGTCGGTACTCTTGTCTATGGCTAGGATGGGTTGGAAACTATGTCACGTCTTCCGTCCGTATACCGTGGTGGTATGTGGCACGTGGTTACACGTGAGGAAGAGGTGTCTTGTGGGTAAAGATGTACACCTCTGATCAGAGTATAATCTATTCGAATAGCCGCGCCCTCGGTTATGGGCAAGCCGAGCAATGTACCCAAGTCAGTGTTTTAATTCTTAAAATTTGCTCAACAACTAAAATGTGGAATGGTTGGCCTGGGTTGGCTTGGGACGAGCTGGAACCCAGGGTCGGGTTGCCAGTTCGGTCTGAATCATCGTAGGCCTTGGGTTAAGGCAGGTTCGTGAGGGTTCACGGCCTTGTTTAATAATACTGTGTAGCTCTAGGATCGTCTTTATAAAATGGCTTGAGCAACTAAGTGACTTTTAAATGCTGTTTACTGCAAAACTTAACCCCTATTATTATCCCCTTGTACCCCCTTGCATTAATCATGCATCTGCCGGTGTGACTTGCTGAGTACTGTGGTTGTACTCATTCTTGCTCAATCTTTTCCCCCTTCAGTAAGAGAAGCTTTGGAGAAGATGTCTTAGAGGGAGTCCTGGCTTATACCCCAGTTGAGCGCCTGTGAAGATGGAGCCGTAGGCCCGCTAGTCCGCTGCTGTTTATTTTTGATTGCCAGGCCTGAAGCGCCTTTGTAATAATGTAAATATTATCGATATAATAAAGATGTGTCTTTTATATCATGTTTGTGTGGTGTACCCCGACTTTTCCTGGGACGGGGATTAATACACTAGCGTACGGGAAAAGGCAATTTTCCTGGTCGCGACAAGCTAGCACGCTCAACTTGTCCGTTACTCATAGGGTGTGCCACGGAGGCATAACAAATTTTAATGCCGAAGTCTTCACAAAAATCTTTAAATGCTCCACCAGTGAATTGAGTGCCATTGTCAGTGATGATCCGATTAGGTACCCCAAACTGATGCACAATGTTGATGAAAAAATCTCTAGCTTTATCTGTGATCGTGATGATCGGTTTAGTCTCAATCCACTTGGAGAATTTGTCGATAGCCACAAAGAGATGTGTGTAACCGCCGACTGCCCTTTTAAATGGGCCGACCATGTCAAGCCCCCAGACCGCAAACGGCCAGGACAACAGGATGGTTTGCAACTCTTGGGCTAGCAAATGAATTTGTCTGGCAAAAAATTGGCAACCTTCGCATGTCCGCACAATCTTGTCCGCATCGGACACAGCTGTAGGCCAGAAAAAACCTTGTCGGTAAGCTTTGCCGACGATGGTCCGTGCAACAGCATGATTACCACAAATACCAGAATGTATATCCTTCAACAATTGTCTCCCTTCCTCCAAAGATACACAGCGCTGCAGTATTCTTGATGGACTTTTCTTGTACAGCTCAGTCTCATGAATAATGTAAAGTCTGCTGCGCCTGGAAATCCGCTCGGCTTCATTTTTGTCTTGAGGGAGTTCTTGTTTGCTCAAGAATTTTATAAACGGTTCTCTCCAGTCGGCTTCGATCATGCTTACACCTTGAGTGTCCATGGCTTCAATTGTCTCTTTTCTGGGCACGATTGGTTCGTAAAAATGTTCGACGAACACATCTGAAGGAGCTGCTTCCCGTTTTGAACCAAAATTGGCCAACCTGTCGGCTGCCTCATTGTTATGTTGGAGGACATGGGTGAGCTCGAGTCCGTCGAATTTATCTTCCAACTTGCGTACCTCTTGTCGATAAGCGGTCATATTATCATCTAAACATGACCACTCTTTCATGACCTGATTGACAACCAACTGAGAGTCTCCACGGACGATTAATCGGCGAATGCCTAAAGAAATTGCAATCCTTAATCCATGGAGTAGCGCCTCGTATTCCGCCACGTTATGGGATGCAGAAAAATGTATCCACAATACGTAGCTCAATCTTTCTCCAGTCGGGGAAATTAAGACGACCCCAGCTCCAATGCCTGTAAGCCTCTTCGACCCATCAAAATGCATAGTCCAATATTCCATCTTTTCCTCTGGCATGTCTTCCTGGCACTCGGTCCACTCGGCAAGGAAATCAGCTAAAGCTTGTGACTTGATCGAAGTTCGTGGCTTGAATGATATGTCCAAAGACATCAACTCCAAGGCCCACTTCGCAATCCGTCCGTTCGCTTCGCGGTTATGAAGTATATCCCCGAGTGGAAACGATGTGACCACCGTGACCGAGTGACTTTGAAAATAATGAGATAATTTCCTGACGATAATTAAGACACCATACAATAACTTTTGAACCTGAGGATACCTTGTCTTGGAGTCGGCTAAAACCTCGCTGACAAAATAGATTGGTCGTTGGACTTTTTGAATATGGCCTTCCTCTTCACGCTCGACAACCAGGACCGTACTCACAACCTGGGAGGTCGCCGACACATATAATAGTAGCGGCTCTTGTGGATGTGGCGAGGCCAAAACTGGTGGAGTGGTGAGAGATTTCTTGAAGTTTCCAAAGGCTTTTTGTGCTTCGGGTCCCCACTGGAAATAGTCAGTTTTCTTCAGCAGCTTGAAGAAGGGCATCCCCCGCTCGCCGAGTCACGAGACGAACCGGCTGAGCGCCGCCATGCAACCAGTCAGCTTTTGGACGTCTTTTCGGGAGCTTGGCGGTTTCATATTGAGGATAGCGTTGATTTTCTCCGGGTTGGCCTGTATGCCTCTCTGAGATACCATAAATCCGAGCAACTTCCCTGACGGTACTCCGAAGATGCACTTTTCCGGGTTTAGTTTCATCTTGAAAGCACGAATGCTTGTCAAAGTTTCTTCTAAATCCGGAATCAGGTCATCCTTCTGCTTGGTCTTGACGACTACATCATCAACATAGGCTTCAACATTGCGACCGATCTGAGTTGAAAAACACCTTTGAATCATGCGTTGATAGGTTGCTCCTGCGTTCTTCAATCCAAAGGGCATGGTGATGTAGCAGTAGGCCCTAAAAGGCGTAATAAACGAGGTCTTCAAGTAGTCAGATTCTTTTAGTCGGATCTGATGATATCCCGAGTAACAGTCCAAGAAGCTGAGTAACTCATAGCCGGCCGTTGAGTCAACCACCTGGTCAATACGAGGTAACCCAAAAGGGTCTTTGGGACAAGATTTGTTGAGGTCGGTATAATCGACGCACATGCACCATTGCCCCGTCTTTTTCCGAACCAGGACTGGGTTAGCCAGCCAGTCGGGATGAAGGACTTCCTTAATGAAGCCTGCTGCTAACAACTTGGTTAATTCCTCCTTGATCGCGTCCTTCCTGTCCTGTGCAAAACGGCAGAGTCGTTGCTTGATGGGTTTGGCGTCTTCCTTAACATGTAAAGAGTGCTCAATCACCTCTCTGGGGATACCAGGCATATCGGATGGTTTCCACGCAAAAATATCTTTATTATTCTGAAGAAACATGATGAGCGCGCTTTCCTATTTACAATCTAACTCAGCGCCTATTACAGCAGTCTTGTCAGGATCGGAGGGATCTAAGGGAATCTTTTTCGTCTTGGCATCACTTTCTTCGGTCTTCGTCAGCTTGGTTGCAGGCACTTCTCCCTCGCTTGTCGTGGACGCGGCCAGTCGGATCTCTTCGCGGGCGAGAGTGGTCTCGTGGGTTTGAGCCATCTCGCAACTTTCTTTGTCACACGTGACGGCTTGCTTGATGTCGCTCCGTAGTGATATGACCCCTCGAGGACCAGGCATCTTCATCATCATGTAGGTGTAGTGCGGGACGACCATGAACTTGGCTAGAGCCGGTCGTCTGAGTATAGCATGATATGCTGTCTCGAAATCAGCGACTTCGAAACAGACATTTTCTGTGCGAAAATTCTCTCGAGTGCCGAAGGTAACTGGAAGGGTGATCTGACCGAGTGGTGTAGCTGACAATCCTGGAATAACACCGTGGAAGGGTGCATTACTCGGCTTTAATTCCGTGCGAGGAATCTGCATATCGTCCAGGGTCTTAGCGAAAAGGATGTTGAGTGCACTGCCACCATCGATGAGAGTTCGTTGGAGCTTGACATTGCGAACCACTGGGTCTAGTACCAGGGGGTACCGCCCCGGGATGATCCGAGCGGTCGAACTTAATTACTGTCTCTGACCACCGAAGATATTGGGGCGTGTTAGGCTGAACCGCATTGATCTCCCGTTCTGTTAGCTTCTGTTTTCTCTTGGACTCATAAGCTAGGGGTCCGCCGAAAATGTGATTAAGTTCTTTGCGATAATCTTGAAAACCAGTCGGGGCATCGTCTTCATCATCTTTCTTCTTTGATGTGCCCTGATCTCCGTCTGCAGGTTTGTGTGCGTTCTTGACGTATTGCTCCGCGAACTGTTTGTAGACGAAGCAATCTTTGGCCACGTGGTTGGAGTTGGGATGATGCGGACATTGGGAGTTCATTATCTTGTCGAAGGTGTTGACGCGGGGACGTTGTCGGGAAGATAGAGAGGTGGTCGCCACAAGTTCTTCAGGCTTACGCTTGCGATCCTTGTGGTTGTTACTTCCGCTCCCCCCTGCAGTCGGCGTGTCCTTCTTTGGCTTCCAAGTGGTGCCCGACTGTTTGGACGCGGTGATAGCATCTTCGGCTTTCGCATACTCGTTGGCTTTTTCGAACATCTGCTTATCCGTCCTGGGAGGTTTACGTCCGAACATGCCGACTAGGTCCTCGTGGCGAATGCCTTTAGTGAAGGTGGCGATGATGACGTCGTCGGTGATGTCGGAGATCTTGTTGCGTTGTTCGGAGAAGCGTCGGATGTAATCTCGAAGGGATTCTCCAGACTTCTGAACAACGTTGTAGAGGTCAAACTATGTGCTAGGGCGTTCAAAGGTGCCCTGGAAGTTGGCGATGAAGTGATCACGAAGTTCCGCCCATGATCCGATCGTGCCACGGGGTAGTCCGTGGAGCCTGGATCGGGCAGAGTCCGCTAGGGCCACAGGTAGATAGTTTGCCATGGCCTTGCTGTCTCCTCCTGCTGCGCAGATTGCGAGTCCGTAGACGGTGAGCCAAGACTCTGGATTGGTGGTGCCATCATACTTCTCGATCCCAGTCGGCTTAAAGCCGACTAGCCTATCCACTCGACGCAGGTCATTAGTGAAGGCAGCTACTCCATCCACGTCGTCGTCGTAGCGATTTGGTGAATGGCGGTGACCTCGTGCTGCACGGCGCTGGTTGATCGTGTCGCGAAGGTCGACGGGACGCTGGCGAGGCCGTTCAGCTCGGCGCTCCCTGTGATGTTCGGGAAGCGAGTGAATAGATCGTTCGTCGTGACCCCTGCTCCTGCGACTAGATCCTGTGCCGGTGACGCTGAGGCTTGGCTGATGATGAGGGACTCGGCTACCAGTCCGGGTGCGGGTGCTTGCGGAGTTGGCTAGAACCGAGGCAGTGATCATGGTCTTCGTCTGGTTCAAGATGTTGACAACATGATCGGCTTGGTTGAGTGCGTCTTCCTTGAGGAGGGTGTCGAGGAGAGTGATTGCTGCAACCGCGTTCTGCTGGGGGGTGCGAAAGACCGCTGTTCCATCGACGTCTTGTTGCCCAATGAGTTCTCTCGCTCGTCGCCCGGATTCCAAGGCGCGTTGCCGTCGATCCTCAGCCTCCTTTACAACCCGTTCGCGATCTTGTTGCTCACACTGTAGTCGTTCTCGCTCCTGTCGCTGTCGCTCTTCCTCCAGTCGGCGACGTTCAGCTTCTTGCCGTACGCGATCTTGGTCCGCTTCTCGGGCTCGGCGCTGTTCTTCCGTTTCGTTGTCAGCCATGAATACGCCGAAGAAGAGAGGCGTGTAGTTATCCTCATAGCTGTCGTCGAAGTTGTCGAAGTCGTCGTAGTCGAGGATCTTGGTTGGTCGAGAACTGACGTCGGGGGAGCTGAGGTAGCCATCCAACTCTTCCGTCGAGACTGTCCCAAGAGGCTGGAGTATAACGCCAACCTCCCTGGATCTAGACTGGATCGGGGCCGATGCCGGATCTCGCCTAGATCTCCGAGTAGGAGATGTTTTGGCTGTGAAGACGGCGGCCAAGTCATCAGGAAGTTTCATCAAGATTGAGGGATAGGACCCGTCGTCTTGATCTGATCGCGGAAGAGTAGATTGGATCTCATCCGAGTGGTTTGAAGCCGACTCAGGAGAGATGATCTTGGAGTAGGCCTCGGCTGAGTTCGGAATACCGAACGGCACGGGGACCTGGTTTCTCCCCGACTAGTTTGAATCCGAGTAAAGGAGAGAGATCTTGCCGAAGTCGTTGGTTATGAAGTTGTGGCTGCCGAACCGGAACGCCTGCCCAGTGGAGAAGGCGAAGTCGTCTATCGCACTTAGTCGGTGAGAACTTGACGCCGCCCCTACCTGGCGCGCCAACTGTCGAAACAAGATTTCGACAATAATAAAAGGGGGTGGCTATCAAGCTAGGAAAGTGGATGGGTTTGGAGACAAGGAATTTTATACAGGTTCAGGCCTTCTTATTCAAGAAGTAATACCCTACTCCTGTCCGGGGATGATTCCGCCGAGTGTGTTATTGATTGTATGATTGGGAGAAAAAAGAATCGTGCCCCAAGAGACACACGGACCCTCCTTATATAGGGGAAGGGATCCGTAATACAAGGTACAGTCCATATCCTAACGGAATATGGGATTACAGATAAAATACAATCGTAACCGACTAGGATCCCGGGTACTTTATTGACATACAAGTTTAGAATCTAACCCGAGTCCTCATAAAGATATTCTATCTATATTTGGTACCGTATATCCAGCTGGAATATAACCGCCATGTAGATATGAGATAACCATAATCTCCACAATCCATCAATAAAGATTCGTAGGTAGAGCCTAGTACATGCTTCTTTAGTTTATTTAGAAATTATCATCTTAGCTACATTGGCAGCTCACCTCTAGCTTGTTGGTGGAAGTTTTCTCCTTTAGTTTTTACTCTTTACCTTGACTTTTATTTCTCTTCAATTTTCCCGAAACTTTACGTACATGCTTTTTTAGTTTATTTAGAAATTATCATCTTAGCTACATCGGCAGTTCACCTCTAGCTTATTGGTGGAAGTTTTCTCCATTAGTTTTTACATTTTCTTCACCTTCACTTTTGTTTCTCTTCAATTTTCCCTAAACTTTTCTCTTCAATTTGATTGATTGGAGAAGACATATATAGAAATAGATATAAAAATATGTAAATATTAGGGAATGATCTAATTTTAAATAATTAGAAGGGTGAGGCTTTGAACCTAGATCTTCTAGCCCACCACCTTGTGAAGCTAGCCGAAAAATCTCTATGCGTTTATCTGTAGAAATGGATATTGTATTTGGTTTGATTGAATGGGGCAGATAGTTTACTTGAAGGGGGAGGATGGTTCGGAAGACTCTAGAATCTGGATGACTTTTGTTTTTTTTACTTTTACAATTTTTTCCTTGATGATAATCTCATATTTATCTAACAAGTTATCCCTGCCACGTGGACTAATAGTTGGTCGGTAACCAGCCAGCTTGAGATGATTTGACTAGAAAATCGGCGAGCCATTTGGCACGCCCTTTTTAACCCATCCTTATACATCCATCAATTTAGAAATTTCGAAAGATTTTTAGTAGGATTAGGTCAATTTCCTTACATTCTTAATTCAACATGTGGAGTTATTTAATTAAAAATTATCATATTTTCATCTATTTATGTTGGATTTATTAAAAAGAGTTTTTATGTAATTGTAACATCATTTGAAATATACTTATTTTTAAAGCATAAATTATCGAGCCTCATCTTCCGCTAAATAAACCATGGTCCATTTATAAATAGGTTTTGCAAATGGACATTTTTAAATAACGACCATAGTGTTTTTTTTTACTTTTTTACGTAAAAAAGATCATTAATAAAATAAAATTCTCCCTCCATTCCAAATATAACAGTTTTTAGTATTCAAAATTTGTCTTATAATATAGCAAAATATAGCAATTGATTAACGACTATCTTATCTCAACCAATCATAATATCTCATTTAATTTGTCCACTTAATCACATAGTCTCTTAATGCCTATGCCTAACTTCAATCAATTTTATAGATCTTATAATGACACAACTTTTCTCACCAACTTAAAAAAATATTGTTCTATTTATTCCGCCCCCAAACAAATTTATTTCTAACAATTCTCCTACAAATTAGTAGTGGGGAGAAATACCACTATTGTCCTTATCAATTCCTTTTTTTTTCTAAATTCCAATTAAATGTGTATACCTTGGATTGATTGGCCAAAAAATGATGTTATTCTGCGGTAGAGGGAGTACGTAACAAACCTTTCAGAGCAAGTACTATAAAACATCCTAGCACAACCTGCAAGGAGCCACATTGAATTAATGGGTGAGGTGGAGGTCAATTTATGTGTAACTCAACTGGGTAAGTTTTTTATGGTAGAACCAGCCCACTCGGGTTTAGCTAATTATTCTTTCAGCGGTAGACGATGTACCCGTCAACAGAGATGCGTCCGTGGTGATATCGTCAATCTCAAGATATGCCGGCCTAGTCATTCGGAGGTGTTCATAGGATTAGGGTGTGCTTGTGTGCATTTATTGGGGTTCATAGAGATAAGTGCGTGCGTATTATGAGTGTGTACATATACTGTGTTTTAAGAAAGTGTGCGCACCATTGACGCACCATCTATATAGCCTGTATAAACTATATTTATACATTGAATATACATACTATTTATTGTTTTATACTATGTGGCAAGTTAAAGGCATGTTTTGGTTAGTGCCCAAATGAACCTTCCAAAAATTTTGTAATGTAAAAAAATTGATAAATTGACAATAATTTTAAGTTTTAGTACGATAGGCTAAATGTGTTGTTCAAAATTCTCTATGCATCACTAATATTTGATAACAAAATGCATCCACATATTTATATTTTATCCCAAAATAGTATGCTTTAAAATGGTACCAATCTAAACAAGTCATGCGTAATTTTTTAGTACTAAGTATTGTTATGAGACGATAAAATATAAATAGTACTTTATTTATGACTTATGTTTTTATTTTTTTTAAAAAATTAGACGAACGATTAAAGTTGGATGTGAAAAATCACGACTACACGAAGGATACTGATTTACTTATTGATACTCGTTCGAAGGATACTGATTTACTTATTGATACTCGTCAACTGTAGGAGTATAGTCTTATCCTCTGCCCAGTGACCAGTGCATCGAGTGGACAGGTGTGCTCCCCTCAGTCCTCCTGAATCCTGATGCATTTTTCACCGCTGTTCCTATTTCTCTTTTTTTTTTCTGTCATCACGGCCTCAGGCAGCCTGCATCGGAAAGCATACACAGGCGGACAGAGAGAACAGAGAAGACGTTGTCGTTCTTCCCCCTTTGTTTCTTTTCTCGCCACTGCCCACAGGCATGCGGGCAGATGTTGAGCTGCTCATTTCTCTCTCATATTCTCCACCTCATGACGTATCACCTCCTGCAGCGAAGCTCAGCGTGGGTGGTGGCCGACGGAAGTTCTGCTTGTGGTCCAGCGTCGATTTCCTCGGATTTTACGGCTCAACGGGTCAGCACCGTCTTACGATGAGTGACGGACGAATCCGGCAGAAGAAGGGGAAGAAAAGAGAGGAGATGGCGTTGTGCGCGGTGGTTGTCGGCCGACCAGATTTGTCGTGTGGCGTTGCCAACTGCAATCGCCCTTCTCTTCCCCATCCTAAAAGAAGCTCGAGGTGGCTCTCCTTGCCTGTTGATGGTTGACGATGGCGATTTGTGGGAGGGGAGATGGCGGCGGCTCGCGGGCAGGCAAGATTGACTTTTTTATTTTTATCCTTTTTTTCTTTACAATCCGCACCACATTTTCGGATTTTTCCCTATGCATTAATTCCAGATTTATCTTCAATTGGAACAAAGACTCAAAGATTGCAATGTGGGCAGATTTTTTTACTGAATTTTTAATCAAATGGCTATGCGTAGTGACAAAACTATGGAATTAGGCAAGGGACGGGGCTAACTGCTCGTTGATTTTTTTATTAGATTTTTTTTTCCTATAGGATTTTTTTCATCTGCTTCCTGGCTGTTCTAGATGACGAAGTTTTTAAAAAACCCCTCTTAAAACTTGCAATATACATTTAGGTCCACTGGACGTATTTTACACCGTTGATATACTATCGTGCGGCTGATGGAGAGGTGGGATACGTGGCGCCCTTCTCCATCCGAGAATTCGGCCGGTGCTCTAACCGTGGTGCCACGTGGCCCAATCAAGAGCTAGGGTTCTAACCCTGAAATCGGTATTAAAGATTTGATTAGCTAGAAATTAAGAAGAGATTCATATTCAATTATGGTATATGGTCTGTTATTACATAGCAGCCCGTAAATACAAATTGCCTGTAATCGTAGAAGTTTCGATTTCTTTTTTTTCTTTTTTTCTTTTTTTTTTGCAAGGAGGGAATTCGATTTCTGTACTGCCATCGCAGCATAAGTTCCGTGATCTGCAGCATAAAAGCCGCCCAAGACAGGAGACGGGGTGACGAACGGGTGGCGAGATAAAGTCCGATCGGAACGAAGGCACGCGAACGCGACGGCAATATTGTCCCTTGCTCGTTGTAACCTTCTGACAATATTCGAGCATATCTCCATGCATAATCCTAGCCGCTATCAACAGCTTAATCCTAGCCGTGTCGTGCTTGCCGGCCTGTGGTTGCCACGCGCTCGCTAGCTTTCGCTGTGCTTGAGCTGTTGACTGTTGTGCATATCCTCCCACCTGATCGGACCAGTAGAAAAAAACCGAAACCAGAGCCCTCATTAGTTTGGTTCAATTAAAAGACCGTATATAAAATAGATTCGATCTTCTAATCAAACCAAACCGGTAAAGGGCTCAGAGTTTTTTTCGGTCGGACCGTCGGTTCGATCTATTTCTAATAACTATGCCTCTAACTTCTAACTTAAAATAGGGAGACAAATATTACTCACATGTAAAATCCACACATTAGTGACACACGTCTTTCTGATTTAAGTTAAGTTAGGGTAGCCTGGTCGTCATCCTATCTCGATCTGCCTCACCTACGTACGTGACCTGATTGATTCGATGATTTGGCCGGGTTTGGTGGCCAATGGATGATACAGGCCATGCCGCCTTTCACATAATCGTACCAATCGGTAAAAGTGACGTTTGGTCGCTTTCGTTGCCACGCAAGCTGCTTGCTCGCCTCACTGGCTGGTGTGTATGTGTTCGTCGATCGTTCATGGCTGGGTCTTGTGTTACCCTGTTAATTTTTTATCAGCCTGTCATCGTTCATGTCTACCATATGTGTGTTTGGTGATGTCACGGGTGAGGCATATGCAACCAGTGGTGTCGTTTTCTTTTTGGCTAGAATAAGCAAGGAGCCAGAGTGGTTCAGCAATCCATGAGATCACAAAAAGGAAAAAAAAAAGAAATTGGCAATGCAACAATGGAAATGCTGCTCATCCTCTCTCTAGCTCGGATGAGTCGGATGGTTCTTGCTTGGGTTGGGTCAGGCCCTCAGCCTATGAGAAACTCAGATTACATATGTGTTTCAGCCCATATTTAGAACTTTAAGTCATTTACCGTCCCTCAACTCTATCTTGAGTTCATTTGACATCCTTAAACCCCAATACCGGAAATCTTCTCCGCTAAACTATACAAAACTGTGCAATTTAGGTTCCATAGCAATAGAGATGTCTAGTTCCGCTGACGTGGCATCCTAGTCAACAAAAATAAATAAAAAAATATGAGCCCCACCTATCAGCCTGTTCTTTCTTCTCTTTTCTTCACATGCCTAGGAGGGAGAGGGGGGGAGAGAGAGGCGGCCGGCGAGCTGGGAGGGAGGGGAAGGCAGCGGTGGGAGAGGAGCCTCGACACCACCTCTGGGTCACGCTCACCGCGGGCCTCCTTGAACTCTGACACGAGGAAGAGCGGGGCGGAGAGCCAAAGGCGGCACCAGCAGGAGGAGGGCACGGCGGTGCACGCACCGTCCTTGCGGGGAGGCACAGTGGGCCTCCTCGAACTCCGGCGCGAGGACGAACAAGGCAGAGAGCCGGAGGCAACATCGGCGGGAGGAGAGCATGGCGGCTTGTGCCATTCCACACTCCGTGATTTGCGCCGACACTGCCGGCCTCGCCATCGTCGCCAGCTGGGACACCACATCTGGGGAAAGTGGAAAGAGAGAAGGGACGGATGCAACCTCGCCGCCACCCCTCTCTGCCACGTCGACCTGCCATGGGACCTCAACATGTATGCTTCTGGGCTTCTGGGCTTCCTCGGGGTTCTTGTCGACAGCGAGATGGACCTCCAACTTCTCCTCGGTGATGGCTTCGCAGCCTACTCCTCACCTTGCTCACACCTCCTCCTCCTCCTTCGCTCACGCTTCTTCCGAGCCCCTCTACGTCTCATCTCTCCTACCACCTCAGCCGCCTCACTGCCCCTCCCCCTGTCGGTGCTAGCCGTCAGCCATTGCAGTGGAGAGAAATGGGAAAGTAGAGAAAGGTGGAGAGTGACTAGAGTAGAGGGGAGAGGAGGATTGGAGGAAGAAGAGAGGGTATCCACTGACATGTGGGTTCGGTCAATGGTAATTCAACAAGGAGGGCCCAGTCAACTTGGCACGAAAGCATAAACAACCCCCTATATACTGCCACGGGACCTAATAAGGGGTGGAGATTTCTGGTATTGGTAATTGAGGATGTTATACAGACTTGGCGTAAAGTTGAGGGATGGTAGATGAACTTATTCCTTAGACTTTTGAGTTTTGACACCGATTGCCGGTGTTGGATTGGGCTTTATGCTCTTCCTAGAAACATTTCATGTTTTGTTTTGTTTGTTTTACTATTCTGAATTTTCGACCAAAGCCCTTATGTAAGGTTCTGCTTTTTGTCAACTTTGTGGTGCTATAGAAACTACTCCCTTCGTTTCAGGTTATAAGACATTTTAACTTTGGCCAAAGTCAACCTACTTCAAGTTTGACTAAGTTTGTAGAAAAAAATAATAACATTTTCAACCCAAGACAAATTTATTATGAAAATATATTCAATTATTGATTTAATGAAACTAATTTGGATTTCCATATCAACATCATATAAACAGTGGATTTCCATATCAATATCATATAAACTGAATTAGGACTATTATCTGATAAGGGGCTTGAACCAGTATAATCTTTGTCTCCTTGTTTGCTAGAAGTCGTATCACGTAGATCCTCGTACCATCGTACCCCAATACCCTATTTATCCGGTCTACGGGTATCCCCCATCGACACTATCCTAAATTATGATTGATTCCAGGTTAATTTCTAGAATTCAAGACAAGACTAGGGATAATGCATCACAAAGTAGGAAAAGAAGCCTAGAGTCTAAACAATCAAGCAATCAATCACTTTTCAGGATGGTAGATGCCTTAGCTAAACTTATCTAGTAAGACGATTTAGCCGATACCGGCAAGAGCCCTAAAGCAAAAACTAGCCGATAGAGCTAAATCGAGATACTAAGACTAGATTAACTAAGACATATGATAGCAGATGGTCATGATAAAAGGACTAAGATATCTAAAGCGACATGATAGCCCTGATAGCACAAGCCATCGAGACGGTTATCTCTTGTCGAGAGAACTCGCCGAAAAGAAGAACAAAAAGGGTGGCGATGCGCCAAAGTTGTTTTGGATTGTCTCTCCTTTTACATTGGCCTGGGGTTCATATTTATACCCTAAGTACAAAACTAGTCCATTATGGACACGACTCAAACCTTTCTAAAGATAAAATACAAACAAGACCATATATGATGGTCTCTTACCAAACCTCACAAAACCGACATAAATAACCTAATTAATAGATATAATTGCCTTAAATGAGCTCTATCTCTAATTGGCAATGACGGTTAAACCCAATTTAGGCCCATGCTGAGCCCAAGTCATACCATATTGGCTCCATCGGCCATTTGCCTTATCAGCTTGACCAACTTAGACTCCGTTTTTCAGCCAATACAGTGTCCAGCCGATGTGCAGTCCGACTCCAAATCCAACTCGATTCCACACCAAATCCGCTTTGATCTTGTTCTTTCTTCTTCGAATCTGATGCAAAATTCTGTTGTTAATAGTACTCCCTCCGGGCTGATAATATTAGTCGTTTTGGACAAGGGTAAAGTCAAACTTTAAAATCTTTGACTACAAATAATTTCTAAAATATTTATCTTAAAATATGAAAACCACATGTGTAGATTAGTCTTAAAAAGTACTTCAATAAAATCATAGATTTGTTGAAATTTCTATATGTTTTATAATAGATAATAGTTGTCAAAATTACTTTTTGAAGGCCGTGCCCTTGTCCAAAATGACAAGTATTATCAACCCGGAGGGAGTAGTTGATATTGTGAATAGTAGTGGCATTTATCTAAAATGGCATATTTATAGTGGCATAGATCTAAAAGAGAGACGGCCACAGTACGCTCACCGCATCTAACCCTAGCTCCAGCGAGCCGCCACCATGGATTGCCTTGTGGCCTTCTCCCGCCACTGCCAGCAGTAGGATCCTCCTTGCGACGGGCGCGATGTTTGGGGCATACAAGATCTACTACCCCTCGACTATGGTGGCCCGGTGCTGCCGCCTCGTGCAGCTGACCAGCGCGGTCGCAACCTTCCTCAAGGCCATCGTGACATTCCTTAACGCAACAACCCTGGTGTCTTTCGAAATCTTCGACTCCATCTGCTTCGTCTCGGACGAGCTCCCCCGCAGTTGGCCAAGCTCGTCGCCTCTCCCGAGGTCCCCGCCACCGTCGTTGCGATATCCAAGGCCATCATTGTTGGGATAATCTGCTGAGTTGGATCTACCTTCGGGCCTAGCTCTGGCGGTGATGGGCGGTGATGCAGAGGAGACAAGCGATGGCGGCCCCTCCTCTCCTCTGCCACCTCGCCTTGCTCGGAGACCACCAACCGATGATGTCGTCTCCTTTGCCAACACTGTGAGCTCGAGGCGAGCCAGAGCCAGCGCATGGCTGCCTAGCTTCCTTCCCCTCGCAGTGGCTCCCTGTCGTTGTCGCCTATCTCCGCCTACTCCTCAAACCAGCTTCCCATTGCTCTTCTTTGTCAGATGTCGAGGAATACTATGACTTCACTAGGGTTGGCCCTCTCCGATGGCCTCATCAACAAGTTCTTCTCGAAATCCGGGCACAGCAGCGAAGCTCCACTGAGCTTCATGCTAGCAAGAGCATGTCCCTTCCCACGACCCTGTCGCCGATTTCATCTCCGTGACCCCGAAGTCCACTGCCTAGTCGTCACACGTGGCCGAACCAGCCTTCGTGCGTTCGTCGCTGCTCACCGCCAACCCCTTAGCCGCGGCGTTGGCCTCCCGCAGCCGTCGTCGCGTTAGTCGAGTGCATCCTTATCATTTACATGCAGGACCTACTTCTATTTTTAATTCCTGTGATGACTAGGCCGCTACGTCAGCATACTTGGACCAAGTCAACTTGCCACATGAACAAAACCACTTTAGAAACACCGAAGGACTCAATTTACACCGGTTTTTGAAGTTGGGGGAGGGGTTATATCCGATTTTACGGTTAAGGGGTGTGATTTGACCAAGGGCAAAGAGATGAGGGAGACAAAAAAAAAAAAAAAAGACTTACTATTCCTGAAAGAAACTACTACTACAAATTAACCGGCGGCGCGGCCCAACTGGCCCTTGCACCGGCCCACAGCGACCCAGACCCACTCGCCGTCGCCGCCGCCGCCTCCGCCTACTCCCTCCCGCGCCGCCGCCCTCCGGTTGTCTTCCTCGCGGTTGCGGCTTGGCGGCTACATGGGGAAGAAGCGCGGTGGCCATGGCCATGCCCCGGCGGCGCCGCCCAGGGCCGGGAACCAGGCCGTGTCGCTCCGCGAGGAGAGCTCCGGGAAGACGCGCGCCGACGCGGCCTCCCTGCTGAGGGTCCAGCACCTGCAGCGGCTGGCGGCGTGGGCGGGCGGGGAGGCCAGGGTGGGCCCCCTCGGCGCCCTGCTGGGGCGACGCCTCGCCGCCAACGCCGAGGCGGCCGGGATACCTCTGGCCGCCTCCACCTTCCTATGCCAGAGGTCAGGGTCACTGCTTACTTCTTACTACACCTCGGTCGGATGCTCGCGTCCTTCAGAATTTGCCTGTGTGTTGTGGGGCAAAGTACTCAATTCTTCTACTGATTTGTGGTTAATCGTCTCTCAAATTGTTGCATGATATTGAAGGAACAAAATCTGCCCCTTCCCTTGAATTTAACCATTGCAGATATTATTAGTATCATAATCCCCCTCATACCTCTAAGAAATTGCGGTAGTTTTATGCTAAGCAGCATTTTAGCCAGTTTAAGGACCTGCCCGGCTAGATACTATATCCTATATTCCTAATTTCCTATGCACCATAGAAGTATCAGGCAGCCTTTTGTTGCTATCTAGTCGTGTTAGTGCAGCTATTCATATAATTTTGCACTTGCTTTTTTTTATTGGTGCAACATTTGTCTATCAGTGAGAATGACAGAGTGATATGTAGCTTTAATGAACTCGATCGATACATTTCATGAATCAGTTTTATGAGATACAGATAACCAAGTCTTGAAGTTCTTTATAGCAAATAATCGAAACCTATTTTACAGGTATATTGTAAAATCGAAACCTATTCATATGATTTATTTAGTTGGATCCATGCTTTGCATTGTGCATATCATTCTCAAACTTTCTCTTTGTGATTGATTACTCAAGTTCTAACCAAATTTGTGCAAATCTCCTATTCACAAAGCAACAGTTCGCATTGGCTTGAACTGATTAAGTCACTAGGTAGTATTTTTTTTCAGTTATATTTATTCTGTTATCTGTCGGCAACCACTGTTGTTGCAATACTGTTTCACACGGCTTAAAAACTGCTAGTTCATGAGAGCATCATACCCTGTAACCTTGTCCACTAAGTTCAAACAAATGATTGTGTTTTTTTTTTTTTTTTTTTTTTTTTTTTGAAAATCTTGTAGTTCGTTACATTTGAAGCTTACAACAACAGTATGCTGTCGAGATGGATGAGGAAAATTCCCAACCTAGTAAGCTAAAGTTGCATGCTACGGGTCTTACAAATTATTCACTATCGCCATTACAAGTTGCGAATACTCCTGCTGTCTTCCAAACAAGGATTTCCTCTTTGATTTCACACACTAATTGTTCTGTGCTTCGAAACTTCTGCTCGAACACACGCGCATTGCGCTCCTTCCACAGGAACCAGCAAATTAGTGCGAAGACAGTGTCAAAAATGTTCCTGTAGCCTGTCTGAAAATGCATTCTCGCCGTCATCCACCAGTCTATGTACTCCCTCAGTTCCACACTATAAGATGTTTTGGCCTCTCCATCCTTCATCTAGATTCACTAACATCCTTATGAATTTGGAATATATGAAGCGCATACATGGACCCATGTATGAATCTATTCAAAACCCAAAACATCTTATAATGTGAAACAGAGTGTACTTGGTAGTTCAGTTTCCTAGTTATGCTATTTTTTTTTCTACTGTGCGTACCCATTTGTCTGGATCATAAGCATTACTACTTTAGATTAGACCAATATCTCTATAGGACTTCTGAAGAAACATTCTCTAAACTTTGCAGGTGTGAAACAGTCTTACAGCCAGGCTTCAACTGCACCATCCGCATAAAGAACAACAAAAGAAAAGCAAAGCGACGCAAGAAGTTAAACACTTGCCAGAACAGCATTTCCTACCTGTGCCATTTCTGTGGAGACCAAAACCTAATAAGGGGCAGCGGAAAGAATATTATGAAGGGCTTGTTATCATCAAGAAAGCCAGTTGGCATGGATGTTACCAGCATTAAGTTGAAAGGGGACAGTAATAACAAGAGATTAGTAACTATAAAAGAGGGCTTGGAATATTCTCAAGGAGCAGTCTCACAACTAGAGTCAACATCTGGGTTGAAACAACGAAATCTTGTAAAGAACGAGTATGAGGAGAGCCCAGTACCCAATGTTCTTGACGAATCTATGGAGAAGGAGGTAGCGTCTTCATCGGTGGAACTGAATCAGTCAGCATCAGCTACTGATGAGGAAAATGTCTCACAGAAAATAGTAGTAACAATCACAAATGAAAAAAGTACGCATGAAACTGAGCCTGTTTCTGCTAACAAAATTGCAATATGCCAACCCGATGTTCCTTCGAAAGCAGAATTTTCAGTTGGATCAAGTTTTGTTACTCCTCGAAAGAACAAAGTGGTGGATGTGACGGACCATAAGGATTCTGCAGAACTGCTCAAGACAAGAAGCATTCAGAACAAGAAAGCGGAGATGCCAAGTTCAGTTACTGGCAAGGCCCCTACAATGCCTACCAAGTCAGCTCCAAACGATAGTATGAAAAATAAACCTGTAGCAATTGGTTCTGCTCAGATGTCTGGTAGTTCAAGGAAGCGGGCAAGAAAGGGGTGGACTACGCTAAAACAGATTGCTGAAAAGGAAGAGCTTGAGAGAAAAGAGAAGATGGGTAACTTTGTAATTCCATTCTTTATGCAATAAGAGATCTTACAACTCACGCCAAATGTGAAGTTTATAGTTGGTGTATTTGTTGAGAATTGCATACAAAAATTTTGATCATATTTTGAGTTACTAAAATTTGAACCATCACGCAGTATAAACGAAACATGAACTGCCCAGAGGTTAAGTGGGGGAAAAAATATCTTAACGAATGTATTTGGGTATTATGGCCGAGTTTAGTTGCAAGCTTTTTCTTCAAACTTCTAACTTTTTCATCACATCAAAACTTTCATACACACACAAACTTTTAACTTTTCCGTCACATCGTTTCAATTTCAACCAAACTTCTAATTTTAGCGTGAACTAAACACACCCTATATAGCAAATAATAAGACACACCGAGCCTTTACCATTACAAACTTATTAGCAAGAGTCGTGTTTAGTTCGGTGCCAAAATTTTTTTGACGTATACAAATACATTTGAATTATTAAACATAGACTAATAACAAAACAAAAAACAAAAAACAAATTATAGATTTCGACTGTAAACCGCGAGACGAATCTTTTAAGGCTAATTAATCTGTCATTAGCAAATGTGGTTACTGTAACACTTATGGTTAATCATGACGCAATTAGATTCAAAAGATTCGTCTCGCAATTTAAATATAAACTGTACAATTAGTTTTTTTCGTTTATATTTAATGCTCTATGCATGTATTCAAATATTTGATGTGACGAAAAAGTTAGAAGTTTGAAGAAAAAAGTTGAAATCTAGACACAGCCAAGGTTGAAATCCCATAAAGCCAAATTAGTCATCAGGCCCTTGCACATGTTGGGCGGGCAGGGGCCGATCGAGCCAGCAGCCGTGCCGTGTGGGGTGGCGTGGAAGTCGTGGAGTTGACGAAGATGCGGTTGGCGTCGCCGAGGTCGCAGCCGATCGATGGCGTCATGGCGGCGACGATACGCGGTTCGGGCTACCGGGTTTGCCCCCCAATCCCACGTGATGACGTCTATTGCGGTGTTTACGGCATGGTGGGGACGCGGCGGTCCAGAGAGATTTGATTTTTTTAACCAAATTTAGTGTTATTTTCTTCTGAAGACGAAGATTAAGTTTTTTTACGTAAAACGATGTGGTATTAACGTATGACTGATTGAGTTTTAATTATTACAAACTTAAAAAATAGATTAATATAAGAAACGTACTATTTTAGCGGTTTGAAAAGTGTGCCACGAAAATCTTAATCTTCATCCAACTCTTGTTGGACAAAAGAATGTGACCTAAGTACTAACCATATGCTTTTAGGTGCCAATGGCTTTGTTTGTTTGGTGTGTATGTAGGGATGCTTTAAACTGGGATCATCTCCTACTAAGGTGGTGTTTGGATCCATAAGTCCTAGAGACTTATTTTAGTCTTAGAACTAATCACTTTAGTCCATGGCTGTTTGGTTATAGGGACTAAAAGGGACTAAAGTTCATTAAATGCGCTGCACAATGATCATATTACCCCCTAAAACCATGCAAAGTGGACTGCACCATGCCCCTTGCTGCAGCATGCCGTTTGCTGCCGCTGCTAGCACTTTGCAAGCAAAACCATTGTCGCTGCATGACAGCACAACCAAATGCAAGCCAAATCAATGTTTCATCCCAACATCACATGATTTAATCCATCATAATTTGGACAAATACACACCTTCAGCAAGCCGAATCACAAGCAATAACCCCTCATCATTTTCATCATCAATATCATAGCCCAATCACAGAAATTCAAAGAAGCTCATACACATGTCAAGTTGTTGAAATACATCACATAAGTTCCAATGTTACAAATTACAAGCACTCATGGTTCAATTGACAAGTTAAACCAAATACAATTCACAATAAATTTGAACCATTCATTACATTCCTTTCAAAGACCACAATCCATCGGCAACCCAGTCCCGAAATTGGTTCATGACATGCGAGTCCAAATCGTTTGTTGGTTTGCTAGATGGAGAAGAGGTTCCACCCAATGGATCATAATTTTCATCTTGGTCACAATTGTCGAACTCTGTATTAGCCATTTGACTGTCTCTAATGAAATTATGAATTGCTATACATGCATAGATAATTCTGCTTTGCTTTTCCTGCGAGTAGCTAGGTAAACTAAACAAAATCCTCCACTTGTTCTTCAAGACCCCAAATGACCTCTCTATGACATTCCGACACGAAGAATGGCAGTAATTAAAGTGCTCCCTTCTTCCCCATGGCAATGTGCTTTCGTTGTACTCTTGGAAATGATATGTTATACCCTTGTATGGTGCTAGATAACCCAGCCTATTTGGGTATCCCGAGTCTACGAGATAAAACTTTCCTGGAGGTGGCTTTGGAAACTTAGCACTAAATCTTTGCCAAAGAACCATTGATGTCTTTGCTGAACTGCAAGAAGTTTGGGTGAGAGCTAAAGGTGTTCCATCAATTGCTAGAAGTGAGAAAGTCATGATGAAGATTGCTCACTTTATTGGTGATCCTATGGAAGTGGATGCCATTAGCCTTATCAGAGAGACAATTAGGGTGAAAGCGCTCTGCAGGGACCCATCAAAAATCTTTGGGACCTCTGAATTTTTTTTTTGAACAGAATTGGTTAAAAGATCACATGGAATCCAGAGGGGATTAAGCAGTCTTTTCCACCAGAAGACCCCAAACCTAGACACAAGAGAGACTTCAGAAGGAGGAAAGAAGATGATGACTCTCGGGATAATGATAGTGAAGAGGTACAATTTCATAAAGAAACTGAGATGAAAACAAATACAACTCGAAGCTCTCTGAGTAAAAAACAGGAGGACAACAGAGAGGAGGACTTGGAATCTGAAGATGAAGATGGGAAGGTTGGTATCCCAGATACTTTCTTGACTTGTCAGAAGATATCTTATCAGACAAGGGAATGTTGTTACTAACATATCCTCAGAAAGGGACTGAGGAAAGAGCCTTAACCCTGTCAAGACAAGTTTCTCTGATAGAATGTGGGACTCCTAAAATATCCTGCTCTGTTCCTAGGGAGGATCCCTTGAATCCTGGGATGACAGATGATGCTAGAACAATTTCTGGGGGAGATAAAATGTTCACACTAGCAGTTTGTAGGGGGGAGTTTCAGGCCAATAATCAAGATCTGGATAACAGCAATACTAGCATCTCTCTCCAGGATCTGATGGATGAGGACCTTAGACAGCTAGAGGATATTGTGAGAGAGGAGGACACTCAGGCTAAGACTGGTGATGCTAAAGGGTTTACCCAATCTGGGAGCAAGAAGATGAAGAAGAAAAAGAAGGACTCAGTGGTGGCAACAAGACAGAGCTCGAGAATTGTAAGAGATGGGGTTCTAGTAGTAGTGAAGGCCCAGAAGAGGAATCAGCTAAAAATGACATCACAGGTATGAATAGGTTCTCCGTTCTTACTAATGTTGATGACACTAAACTTGCTTCAATTGCTATAGATTCTGGTGTTAACCTAGGTAGTTCTGAAGTAGAAGTGGTAGAAAATATTAAGACAATTAAGGGAAAAGAGAGAGCTCAATCTTTGATTAGTATGGCAAAAGAGAGACCAAGTAGAGAGGGGGAGATTGATAGACTGCCTGAGCATATTGAGATTGATGGATGTGTGTCACCTCACATCAAGGCCAGGGGCATAGAGCTGAGTGCTGATGGGGGTGATACAACACACAACAAATGTCAATGGATACTCTTTTTTGGAACGTGAGGGGGTTGAGAAACCCTGGAAGAAGGAGACAGTTGAAAGAGGTGGTGAAAAATAACAATATTGAGATAATCTGCTTGCAGGAAACCATTAGAGTGAACTTTAAAATGAGAGAAATCAATTGTGGAGGGAGGAATTTTGATTGGTTAACTAAACCCATAAATGGGCATTCTGGAGGTCTTTTGTTAGGAATAAAGACATATTTGTTTAACATTTTGGATAGGGATGTAGTGGAGTTTTTCATTAGTATGATGGTGGAATCTAAGAAATGTATGAACAAGTGGACTATTATAAATGTGTATGACCAGTTTAGAGTGAAAAGAAATGTGGCTTTTTACTAGAATTGTTAAATAAAGTTACAGGACATCAGGATGAGATCATTATGGGAGGTGAATTTAACATGATTAGAAGTACTGAGGAGAAATCCAGTGGGACGATAAATAGAGCATGGACAGAGAGTTTTATTTCCTTTATTGCATATGATGGTTTAAGAGAATTACACATAGTAGGTAACAAATTTACTTGGACTAATAAACAGACAAATCCAGTGAGGGAGGCATTAGATAGAATCCTGGTTTCTGCTGGTTGGGAGAACATGTACCTTCTCACTCTGGTTAGAAGTTGCTGAGAGTGGGTTCTGTTCATAATCCTATTGTGGTGGAGTTGGAAGGTCACCAATCAAATCTGAATAAGAGGTGTTTTAGATTTGAAAGAGCTTGGTTATCTCGGGAGGGCTTCAAAAGCTAGTTGATTGAGAATTGGCCTGAGAGGAGGAAACAACAAATATTAGATCACTGAAAGTGCCAGGGGACGATCCTGAGAAGAAAGATGAGAGGTTCGGGACTTAATTCAGAAAACAACTTAAAAAGAGTGAAGGTGGACCTTCAGAAGCGCTTACAACAGATGGACGAAGATGCAGTTGCTGGACAACACCAGATGAGTGGGAGCATATGTATTTCCTTTAGGAGAAGTTAACCCAAATCTATCATGAGGAGGAGGTGTACTGGCAGGAGAGAAGTGGTGAAAAATGGATGTTAGAGGGTGATGCTAACACAACTTTCTTCCATGGGGTTGCCAATGGAAGAAAAAGAAGTCTTACATGAGCTAAGGAAAATACACCAAACTGGTATTATTTTAAAATTGGACTTCAAAAAGGCTTATGATAAAGTTCAGTAGTGCTTTTTGTTTGATGTGTTGAAGAAAAAAGATTTTTGTGAAAAATGGATTGACTGGGTGAAAGCAGCAACTATAAATGGGAGAGTGGCAAGCAACATAAATAGGGAGGTAGAGGAATTTTTCAAAATTTATAAGGGAGTAAGACAGGAAGATCCCTTGTCCCCTCTTTTGTTTAACTTTGTGGCTGATGCTCTGCCTGAAATGCTGAATAAGGCAAGGAGGCTGGACATCTCAAAGGGCTGGTCCCACACTTGGTCCCTGGGGGGCTAACACACCTTCAATATGCAGATGACACAATCCTTTTCATGTCCAACTCTGAGGAGAATGTGATTACTATGAAATTTCTGCTATACTGTTATGAGGCCATGTCTAGAATGAGGATAAACTATCAAAAGAGTGAAGTAATTGTTGTCGGGGGAGATGAAGAAGAGACTCAGAGAGTGACTGATATGTTTAATTGTAAACCTGGGAAGTTACCTATTACTTATCTAGGCTTGCCTATAAGTGATAGGAAATTGTTGGCTTCAGAATTAGCCATTCCTGTAGATAAGATTGAGAAGAGGTTGGCTATCTGGAAGTGTGAATTCCTTTCTTATGGGGGAAGAACTATTCTTATCAATTCTTGTCTCAGTAGTGTCCCCATGTATATGATGGGGTTCTACCTACTACCTGAGCAAGTGCATCATAAAATGGATTCCATCATATCCAAGTTTTTTTTAGGAAGGCTTAGGAAAGAAGAGGAAATATCACATGATGAGATGGGATGCTTTAACCAGGCTTAAAGACTTTGGTGGGCTTGGTTTTATTAATACAAGAGTGATGAACAAAGCCCTATTGTGCAAGTGGATCTTTAGGTTAGAATCTGGAGTTGATGAACCATGCTATAGACTTCTCAGGAAGAAATATATGAGCAGAGGTGGGGGGTTGTCACACCATAAAAATCCCAAATGTATAAATTGTTGTTTAATTGGAATTATTAGAAATGATTTTAAAAGTCTAGAAGAGAAGATCTAATTTTAAATAATAAATTCCAATATAAAAGTGGGCTAGATAAAATTTCATTAAATACTTTACTTGATTCTATAGTTCCTAGATTTTTCCGGGATTTATTTGAGCCAAGGAAGTATTTTTAATAAATGGAATTGCATTTCATGAATAATTTAAATTGAAAAAGTTTTAAAATTCCTCCTTTTGGCTTTGGGCCGAAAGTCGGCCCAAAACCCCTCTCTCTCTCCCCAGCCCAGTCGGCCCGCAGCCGAGCCGCCGCTCGTGCGTGCTCCCTCCCGCTGACAGGTGGGGCCCACCTATCGGGGTCGTCGTCTTCCTCTCGCCACCTGGCCGCGCCCTAGCCGCCGCCGCCGCCCTTCCAATTCCGCTGCCTCTTTCCATCTCCGGTCAAATTGATAGAGGGGAAATGATCCTCGGGATCCCCTCTACCTTTTCTCTTTTGGAATCATCGGCTAAAATCGCTTGGAAAGTGCCGGATTCGATCTCGAATCGGATTCCTCTCTCTCTCCCGAACCCTAATCTTTCCTTTCCAGCGCCGGCCGCCGTGGGCCTTCGTCGCCGCCCTTTAGCCCCTATTTAAGGACCCCCGAGACCTCTCTCCGCCGCCACCCTCGCCTTAGCCCGCCGCCGTCTGTAGCGCCGCCTCCGCGTGAGACCTTGTGCTGCCGTCGCCGCCGTTTGTCCAGCCGTGCGCCGCCGTCGCTCCGGTCGTCGTTGTCGCTCGGGAAGGCCGCCGTCGTGATCGCCAAGCCATCGCCGTCCTCGTCCCATCCTCCGTTTCCACCGAAGATCGCCGGAGCACCGCCGTCGTCGTCAACCCGATCGTCGCCGCCGCTTCATCCTCGTCGCCGTCGCCGTCCGTTGACCATCCGCCGTCGTTTGGGTCACCGGTGAGTTCGTCGCGTCGCCCGCTATCCGTAGGTGTCGTTCGTTTGCATCGCTGCGCCGTCATTCGCTGGCGAGCATGCGAGGCCGAGCCGCCGCCGGTGGTGACGTCACCTGTCACACCCTAAAAATCTCAATTATATAAATTATTGTGTAAATGGAATTTTAGAAATGATTTTTAAAAGTTTGGAAGAAAAGATTTAATTGTAAATAATAAATTCCAATATAAAATTGGGCCAGATAAAATTTTATTAAATACTTTGCTTAATTCTATAATTCCTAGATTTTTCTGGGATTTATTTGAGCTAAGGAAGTATTTTTAATAAATGAAAGTGCATTTCATGAATTATTTAAATTGAAAAAGGTTTTAAAAAGTCTTCTTTTGGCTTTGGGCCGAAAGTCGGCCCAAAATCCCTCTCTTCTCTCTCTTCGGCCCAGTCCGGCCCAGCCCAGCCGAGCCGCCGCGCGTGCAGCCTCTCCTCTCTCTCCCGCTTGCTGACAGGTGGGGCCCACCTGTCAGGCTCGTCGTCTACCTCCAGCCGGCCGCGCCCGAAACCCTAGCCGCCGCCGCCCTTTCCAATTTCGCCGCCCCTTTCCCGATCCGGTGCAATTGTTTGGGGGGAAACCTTCGCCGTGATCTCCTCTACCTTTTTCTCTTTGGAAGCATCGGCCGATTCGCTTTGGAAATGTGGGGATTCGAGCTCGATTCGGAGACGGCGAACCCTAACTTTCCATCGCCGTCGCCGGGCCGTTGTGGGCTTCGCCGCCGCCTCCCGACCCCTATAAAAGGACCCCCGGTGTCTCCTCTACCCTCCGCCGCCCTCGCCTTCGCCTCTCGTCGCCCGAGTCGCTCTAGCGCCGTGCACCCGTGCGCCGCCGTCGCCGCCGCCGCTCTAGCCGTGCGCCGCCGTCGCTCCGGTCATCGCCGTCGCTCGGGGAGCTCGCCAACGTGGTCGCCGTCGCGTCGCCGTCCACGTCCGACCCTTCGCCGCCGCTGTTTCCCGCCGGAACACCGTCGCCGCCGTCGACCCGAACCTCTCCGCCGCTTCGTCCTCGTCGCCGGCGTCGTCCGTTGCTCTTCCGCCGCTTCTTTGGTCGCGGGTGAGTTCGCCGTGCTCTCCGCATCCCGTTGCCGCTTTCCGTTCGCGCCGCCGCGCCGTAGATCGCCGGCGGGCATGCGAGTCCGAGCCGCCGTCGCCGCCGTCGGTCGGGGATGACGTCAGTGCTGACGTCATCGGTGCCGTCGCCCGTGAACCGCTGTGGACCGATGGATCTCGTCCGTCCGTTCGGATCGGATCGATCTCACCCGTCCGTTCCCGTAGACCGCAGCCGTGGACCCGGTCCACCGTAGACCCCGAGCCCGCTGACGCAATAAAGCCCCCTTTTCTTTTCAAAAATAATTCATTATTGCGTCATAATTCAATTAAAATTTATATAAATGATTTAAACCGATTAAATCTTTAAAAATTCATAACTAATTCATCTTAGCTCGGATTTAGTTGGTTCAAGTCTCTAAATTTTTCTAAAATTGAGATCTACATGTTAAAAATATCCACATGTACTGTTCATGCTTGCTTATGTGCTGTTTTGGTGTTTTTGCTCTTTTCCGTTTAGAATCCGACGTTTCCGGAGAGTCCGCTTTTGCAGGAGAAGATTTAGAAGAGTTCCAAGGCCAGCAAGGCAAGTCACACAGATCCTAATCAATCCTTTGAGCATGTTGATCCCGTTTAAAGCTATTGTTTCTATTCAACTATTGCATTTATTTTTGAATGTCATTGGGTGGAATTAGCCTATTGTTTGTTATAGCCCTTTTGTTCTTGATTATCTTATTCCTTGATACCTTGGGTTATTATAACTTGACTAGTTGAGCTTTATATTGGTTCAACTAGATATTAGATGCAATTGCTTAGCCATGCTTAGAAACTTTAGCACACTAATGGGATAACTTCTGATTCATTATTATTTAATGATGGCTTAATGATAGTTCACGATGGTCAATCGTGATTGGTTAATTAATTAATGTGACAACTAAAACCTGATAATGGTTGGTTGTGAGTACATGGTTTTGATGGTCGTGCTCATGACAATTAAGGACCGGTTCACGAACTTCGGTTGTGAAACATTAACCGTGCCAACCACAAGCCAGCGTGGGCAACGGCTTTATCTTTTACATAGCATAGTTCATTACGGAGCACTAGACTGAGAAGTGGCGGAGATAAGCCCACGGGGGTCGCTGGGGAGTCCATGCCTTGTTTATAAGGGGGTGACTATGATCCGGGAATGGTGCACTGTGGTGGATTGTGTTGTGTGAGGGGTAATGTCACAGCTCCTTTCCGAGGTACCGTGGTGGTATTGAGGCACATGGTGACATGATGTGGGGCTGTGTCTTGTGGGTACAGTGGTACACCTCTGATCAGAGTAAAACTATTCGAATAGCCGTGCCCGCGGTTATGGGCGGGTCTAACAATGTCTTTCATGATTAGTCTCACCATTCACACCATAATGAGAGATGCTGTAACTGGTTATAATTGATTAGCTCCTGGTTTGGAATGGTATATTCCTGGTTTGGAGATTAGAACTGTGCTGCCGGGGTTGGTTGTTCAGAATGGTTGGGCCTATACAACAGGGTATGTTGTATAGTGTTGGATTAATACTGTTTAATTAATACTCTACTGTTTTATTAAATTCTGAAATATTCTTTAAATGCTGTTTATGCAAATAAGCCTATATTATGCCATCCTTGGTTATCCTGTGAACTTGCATATTTGCTGCGTGGCTTGCTGAGTATGTCATATACTCACCTTGCAATCATTCATCAGAGGAGGAGTTCTACAATGAAGCTGATGGTGGTGAGGATTTGGCGTAGTCCTTGTCAAGCTGCCTGTGGAGTGGAGTCGTCTGCGCTGTTTATCTTTATTTTCCGCTGCTTAGATCTTTATTGTTTGAGAGGAACTATCCACCTCTGTAATGACAATTTATTCGCATATTGGTTAGAGTAATAATTGTACTCTACTATCAATTTGTTATTGTGTGCCTCGGCTGATGCCTGGACGAGAGTTTACACACATGTAAGCGTTTGGAATTTTGGATAGAAATTCCGGGCGTGACATCACCGCTGACGTCATCGTCGCCGTTTTCCGTAGACCGCGGTAGATCAAGATGATCTCGGCCGTTCGTTTTGAATCCATTAGATCTCGGCCGTCTGTTCCGTAAACCGCCGCCGTGCACCCGGTCCACCGTGAGCCGAGCCCGCTGACGCAATAATCCCCTTTTCCTTTTCAAAAATAATTCATTATTGCGTCATAATTCAATTAAAATCTATATAAATGATTTAATCTGATTTAATCTTTAAAAATTCATAACTAATTCATCTTAGCTCGGATTTAGGTGGTTCAAGTCTCTAAATTTTTCTCAAATTGAGATCTACATGTTAAAAATATCCACATTTACTGTTTATGATTGTTTATGTGCTGTTTTGGTGATTTTGCTCTTTTCTGCTTAGATTCCGACGTTCCCGGAGAATCCGATTTTGCAGGAGAAGATTTTGAAGAGTTCCAAGGCCAGCAAGGCAAGTCACACAGATCCCAAACAACCCTTTGAGCATGTTGATCCCGTTTAAAGCTATTGTTTCTATTCAACTATTGCATTTATTTTCGAATGTCATTGGGTGAAAATAACCTATTGCCTTTGTTATAGCCCTTTTGCTATTGATTACCTATTCTTTGTCACTTGGTTAATAATTGGATTAGCTAGAACATTATATGGTTTTAGCTAAAGTGATTAGGATGCTTAGCCATGTTTAGAGACACTAGCTCATATAAATGGGATAACTTATGATTCACTATTATTTAATGATGGCTTAATGATAGCTGACGATGGTTAATCGTGATTGGTTAATTAATTAATTAATTTGCCAACTAAAACCTGATAATGGTGGGTTGTGAGCACATGGTTTTGATGGTCGTGCTCATGGAAATTAAGGACCGGTTCACGATTTTCAGTTATGAAACATTAACCGTGCCAACCACAAGCCAGCGTGGGCCACGGCTTTACTTTCTGTATAGTATGGTTCATTGTAGAGCACCAGACTGTGAAGTGGCGGAGATAAGCCCACGGGGCTCGCTGGGGAGTCCATGCCTTGTTTACAAGGGGGTGATTATGATCCGGGAACGATGCACTGCTTTGAATTGTGTTATGCAGAGGGTATTATCACAATCTCTATTCGGGTACTTGTTAAAGTATCGCGACGCATGGTTGACATGATGTTGAGGTTGTGTCTTGTGGGTACAGTGGTACACCTCTGCCAGAGTAAAACTATTCGAATAGCCGTGCCCGCGGTTATGGGCGGGTCTAACAATGTCTTTCATGATTAGTTTCACATCTCTCACCATAATAAATGATGCTGTAATTGGTAATAACTTGTTTAGCTCCTGGTTTGGAATGGTATATTCCTGCTTTGGAGATAGAACTGTGCAGCCGGGATTGGTTGTTTAGAATGGTTGGGCCTATGCAACGGGTATGTTGTATAGCGATGGATTAATATTGCTTAATTAAATACTTTACTATTTTATTAAATTCTGAAATATTTATTAAATGCCATTTATGCAAAATGAGACTATATTATGCCATCCTTTGCTATCCCTTGCACTTGCATATTTGCTGCGTGGCTTGTTGAGTATGTCATATACTCACCTTGCAATCATTCATCAGAGGAGGAGTTCTACAGTGATGCTGATGGTGTGGAGGATTAGGCGTAGCCCTGGTCAAGCTACTTGTGGGATGGAGTCGCCTGCGCCGTTTATCTTATTTTCTGCTGCTTAGAACTTTATTGTTTGAGAGGAACTATCTACCTCTGTAATAACATTATATTCGCTTATTAATTAGAGTAATAATTGCACTCTATTATCAATTTGTTATTGTGTGCCTCGGCTGATTCCTGGACGAGGGTTTACACACATGTAAGCGTTTGGAATTTTGGATAGAAATTCCGGGCGTGACAGGGGTTCTTTCAATCATCGGCTGAGGGAGGATATCAGTTTTAGAAGGGCCTCCATGAGGTAAAGAAGTGGATGGATATGGGCAGCAGTTACATCTTGGGGAGTGGAGAATCGATAAGCTTTTGGAAAGATGTTTGGTTAGGGGAGTTACCTTTAAAGAACCAATTTCCTTTAATCTTCAATATATGCTCTGATCCAGAGAATACAGTGAAACAGATGTATGATAGGAGAGATTGGAGAATCACCCTTAGAAGATCAATAGGTGAAAAAGAGTTAGTGGAATGGAATGCTCTAAATATATTTTTGGAGGGGGTTCATCCAAATTTGGAGAAAGATGTTATTAGATGGAAACTAACTAAAACTGGGGTACTCTCTATAGGGAAATGACTTTTGGGGGAATCAGGGATGTGAAGGGCCTATTTGGTACAGCTCCAACTCCTAAAATTAACTCCAGGAGTTGGGTCTGGAGTGGAGTTGTGGAGCTGCCTAAACCCAGCTCCACAACTCTAGTTCATTTTGTGAGAGAGCTCCACCCAGCTCCACTCCCAATTTTGGTGGAGCTAAAACTGTTTGGCTGAGCTCCAACTCCAGGAGGGGTGGAGCTGGAGCTGGAGCTGTGCCAAACAGGCCCGAATTCACTAGATATTTGGAAAACACCGATCCCTTTGAAGATCAAAATTTTCTTTTGGCTAGCCATAAAGGGGAAGATCCAGGTTGCCAAACAATTAAAGATGATGAATGGGAAGGGGAGCCCTAATTGTAAGCTTTGTGGTCAAGAAGAGGATGGCGACCACCTTATCTTTAGATGCGCTCCAGCCCAGTTTGTTTGGTGTTGTGTAGGAGATGCCTTTATGTGGGATAGCGTCCCTACCTCTAGATCTGATCTCTTTGACATCATGAATAGTAGGGGAGATAAAAGGAAATATATTTGACTTACTTTGTTTGCTGCTTGTTTTGTGGCTTATGAGGAATGATTGGGTGTTTAACAATAAACTGCTAGCTAATGTGAACAATCTGCCTTATAAAGTTATTTTGTTTTTATCACAGTGGAGAAAGATAGCGCCTATGAAGCTGAGGGGAGATTTGGATACTGCAAGGGTCTCGTTCCTTGCCAGTATCCGCGGGATAGGCGACACTGACGTTCCCGGATGATGCTGAAGCTAGAAAACTTCTGTTTTCTTAACTTTGTCTGGCTTGTTCGCGGCTGTGCCAATAGCCGTTATTTTGAGCCTGCATGCTCCATGCGATCCTTATGTCAAGCTGGTTTCCCCAGTAGCTTTCCTTTTTTCGTTTTGTAATGACTTCTGTTGAACTCTTACGCTTTCAAGTAAACGCAGGGCGCGATGCCTTTTGTCTAAAAATATAAAGAGGGTAGTTCTAACGACATGTGTGCAAGCAACCAAACAATATCTCAACAGATTACCCATCCGATGTGACGATGGCTACTATAGATACAACCGTTGCTAACATCATGGATGAACAAGAAGATATCAAGATCAAGTCCTCCATGTGCTGGAATCCGATTCGGCCACCTACTACACTGCTGACTTCAAACAGCCACCAAATATGTATACGACCTCCGTTTTTAGCCCGTGAGTACTTGATGGAAAGCTCTCGGAGTCCTCTTTCCAACGAATCCAGCCTCATCGCCAAATTCCATCCAAGTCATCTGCAGATGAAGAAACAAGGTGCTATGTCACCTGTCATAGGCCTTTGGGCTTGTAACTTCGTTTGGGACCCTGGCCTAAGTGGGGCCCATGTGGGGTGCACCCCAACCAGGTGGAGCACGACCTTAGAGTCCCCTTGGTCATCCTCCTACCTCTTTAAATAGTTCGGTACCCCTTCAGGGTTTCTCGAGTTTTGTTTAGATTAAAGTTTAGCTTTGCTACTTTGCCGGGTAATCCCATGAACGGTTAGATCGCCGGTTTGCTCGTTACGGAACCCCAAACTTATCATTGGTATTCAAATCCTATTTGCAATTCAGATTACTTTTATCTTGTTCTTCGATTTGCTTGTAGGAATAAGGTTGATCTGCACCGGCAAGATCAACAACTCACGGAGAGGTGTATCGATCGCTAAGGCACAACATAACAACGTCTCGTACGTGTCGACGTGGGATACTGTCGCGTCCCAAAACGACCCTAAAATGCATCCTTTAAATTATGCCTAGAATAATTAAAATCCGTGTGAAAGCCTCCAACAATTAAAATGTGCAAAGTAAAAGTCAAATAAGGCTTGGAGGATTTTTGTATATTTCCTAAAAGCCTAAAATTTGTAAATGAATTTTAGTAGAATTTTCAGAGCACAAATAATAATTATTAAGAAATAAACAAAGTTAAAAAGGTTTTATATAAAAAAAGAAAACCCTAAAAGTCCCCCTTCCCTTCCCCTCTCTCGGCCGCCGCTCCGCCGCGCCTATGGCCGCCGCCGGCGACCATAGGGGCACGGGCGCTGCCTCCCGCCGGCCGCGCCGACGTGGCCGCCCTCGGGCGCGCCGAGTGGCCGCCGCGTGGGGCCCGGCCGTCAGCCGCCCGCGCCCTCGGGTACGGCTGACGCGTGGGGCCCATGGCGCCGGCCGGTGTGAGCCCGGGTGCACCCGGTCCACCGTGGACCATGAGGCTGCCGCGTGGGCCCCACTCCTGTGGACCCGGTCCGCGCGCCCCTCCCCTCGGCTGACGCAATAAATTATTTTTAAATTAAAATTTAAATGAAGAAATTCGCAAATATTCACTTAAAGAGCATATAAACTTCAAATGGCCATATCTTGGCCACTTGAACTCGGAATTGGACCGTTCAAGTCTCTAATTTTTCCTTAAGAAGTCAAGAACCCATTTTTATGCTTTGTTCTTGCTGGTTATATGGAGTTTATTAGAGTAAAAGCCTTTTCTTTTCCGTTGGTCGTGTAGACGCTGCAGCTTCGGAAGATCCGCTCTTCGTGGAGGTTGAAGCCGACGTTTGGGAAAGCGAGCAAGGCAAGTCACATCATCCTTGAACATATTGAATCCCAGTTTATAAAATTATTTTGATTTAAATTATTGCATTATCGCTTTATTTAAATTCCCGCGTTATCACTGTTTTATTTAGCCATGCCTATTTACCTTTGTTATGACCTTATTATTATTGTTATTGATATTATTACCTTGTTCACCCTAGATTAAACAAAACCCCAACTAGTGGACACTCTATTCATGGTACCACTAGTATGAATTTAGGTAGATGCTTCGCTGGTTAATTAGGCAACATTAGGTGGTTTTACAACTCTAGACTTTGGGAATATTCTCATCACCTGGACACTATGGAATGATTGGATTATTGTGGAATTGGACACACACCTCCCCCTCTATTCAAAACCCTCAAAATGGTTTTAGGCTGGGCTCGGGGTGCACGGTTTTGATAGTAGCACCTCGGCCATATAAGGACCGGTCTTCGGGCCTCTGTTGCAAAGCACTACCGTACTTCCACATGTCTAGTGGGTAAGGCTTAGTTTGTGGCTCAGTCTGGTTATAAACAAAAGTACACGGATGGAGATGGACGAAGTCGGGGGTCGATGGACATCTCCAGGGCAAATGAAGGCTACACGAGCTGCGGCCCGGCAGTCGAGATGTCACGGCACAGGGCCGGTGTCCTGCTGCTAGGGGCTCAGTCCTGCCTACCTGTCCCGGAGGTTCCGGCCGTAGGTGGGGTTGGGTCGGTACTCTTGTCTATGGCTAGGATGGGTTGGAAACTATGTCACGTCTTCCGTCCGTATACCGTGGTGGTATGTGGCACGTGGTTACACGTGAGGAAGATGTGTCTTGTGGGTAAAGATGTACACCTCTGATCAGAGTATAACCCATTCGAGTAGCCGCGCCCTCAGTTATGGGCAAGCCGAGCAATGTACCCAAGTTAGTGTTTTAATTCTTAAAACCCGCTTAACAACTAAAATGTGGAATGGTTGGCCTTGGTTGGCTTGGGACGAGCTGGGACCCAGGGTCGGGTTGCCAGTTCGGTCTGAATCATCGTAGGCCTTGGGTTAAGGCAGGTTCGTGTGGGTTCACGGCCTTGATTAATAACATTGTATAGCTCTAGAATCGTGTTTACAAAATAGCTTTGAGCAACTAAGTGTCTTTTAATGCCGTTTACTGCAAACCCTAACCCCCTATATTATGACTCCCTTGTACTCCCTTGCATTTATTCTGCACTTATGGGTGTGTCTTGTTGAGTATGGTGGTTGTACTCAGTGTTGCTCAATTTTTCCCAAACCCAGAAGAGGAGTTCCTGGAAGATGAAGGCTTTGGTGTCTAGCTCGTGCCCGCCGTCAAGCGCCTGTGGTCGTCGCCCTAGTCTTCCGCTGTTTCCCGTTTGTCTTTGTGTGTGCTGGGCCTTCGCCGCCCATGTAATAAATTAATTATGTACGCTTCCGCTTGATAAACTCTGAAATGTATCAACTTTTGGTGTACCTTGCCTCCTGGGAAAAGGAATAATACACGCACGTAAGGAACACCCGTTGGGTTATTTCCGGTCGTGACAAGTTGGTATCAGAGCCCCCTTATTTGTGAAAATCCTTTAGTCTCTCTCTGTCCTGCTGCTTCATTTATCGTCAAAATCTGATCTTTAAAATGTTGCTTTTCTCTTTTGTTTTTGTTTGTAGATGGCCGGCAGCATCAACCGTCGTGGTCTGGACCTGACTGGCTTTGTTTTGGAGCTGCGGGGCATGTGCGTTGTCCTGGGGTATCCGCATGGAGTGGACTACCAGGGCAAGCAGCTCCCGGAGCAGGAGGGTGATGATGCAGAGCCCCACGCTGCCTGGGAGGTCACTGCAGTGATCCTCACTGGCTCTCCCGAGAGGACTTCGTTGGCAGTCACCGCGGGTGGAGATTCTTTCCCCACCGCTTGCCAGAGCGCCGCACTCCTCGCCATCGGCACTCTTCACCAGCGCTAGCCGGACGAGTTGCAGCACTCGCCCTACCGCTACCACCCTCGTCGCGGAGGGGCCCGTGACTACGCCACCTTCAGGGATGCTAGCTCGGAGGATGACGCTACCATCATGCACCTGGCGCGCATGGTGGAGGCGTACGACGCGGCACGTATCGACTTCCATCGTATGGTGCGCCGTGGGTTGGTCGAGAGCAACATGAAGATCCTGGAGCTGCGTCAGGAGAATCTGCAGCTGAAGAAGGACCTAGACGCAGTGGAGGCGCAGCTATGTCAGCTCAAGATCGCCTAGGGAGAGGTCTGTCGCCCCAAGCGCCGCCGCGTCTGCCGCAGCTTGAAGATCACCGCCCGCAAGAGTACCTCCAGGCCCGAGCTTGTTCGTCAGTCCTTGGCATGGACCTGCTTCGTCGAGACCCCTCGTGCTGAGCCCGCGCCCTCGGTTCCTCAGGAGGAGGGAGCCTCTGGCGTTGGTAGCACGGAGGATGCGCTGCTGCTCACCTTCCGCCCTGGCCCGTCGCAGAAGTAGACGAGCAGTTAGTAGGCTCGCGCGCGTGTTCTTTTCGTTTGTTTTCCTGCTAGAGTCGTGTGGGGCATGGTTATACTGGTGTGTGGTATAACTGTGTCGGAGCCTGTCTTTATTTTATTTGCTTTAGCAACTTGAACCTTAATGAACCAATTTAATAGCAGTAATAAATTCAAGAATTATGGTAGTCGTGGGTGGTTAGTTTTAATAGTCAGCTCTCTCTGTTTGCCAGTTCTGTGTTGGATTTTCAGATGGTGACAACCAGGAGAAGTGCTGCTACCGGTGATGGCAACCAACCCGAAGGCAGCAACCCCAACATCCATGGCAGCCCACCTCCACCTCCTCCCCTGCCTCCACCACCACCACCAAACACCAACTCCATCCTCACCCAAATCCTCGCCCAGCAGGCCAACATGATGGCTGCTTTCCTTCATCACATCCAAAATCCGCCACAGCATAATGCTCCACCACCACCCCCGTAGCACTCTAAACTCGCCGAGTTCCTCCGCATCCGTCCGCCTACCTTCTCTAGCTCCAATAACCCAGTGGATGCTTTGGATTGGTTGCATGCCGTGGGGAAAAAGTTGGATACCGTGCAGTGCAACGATGAGGAGAAAGTCATCTTCGCCGCCCATCAACTGCAGGGGCCCGCATCTCTATGGTGGGACCACTTCCAGGCTACGCAGCCAGAAGGACAACCTATTACTTGGGCCCGCTTCACCGCCGCTTTCCGGAGGACCCATGTGCCCGCCGGAGTCATGGCCCTTAAGAAAAGGGAATTCCGGGAGTTGAAGCAAGGCAACCGCTCCGTGATGGAGTATTTGCATGAGTTTAACAACTTGGCCCGGTACGCCCCGGAGGATGTTCGTGAAGATGAGGAGAAGCAAGAGAAGTTCTTGGCAGGAATGTACCCTGAGCTGTCCGTGCGTCTAGTTTCCAGGGATTATCCGGATTCCCAGCGTCTGGTGGACAAGAGCATCCGCTTGGAAGCCAAGCACAAGGAACTAGAGTCGCACAAGCGTCGCTTGGCGAATTTCCGCAATCAACAGGGGGCTAACCAAACGGTCCGCTACACCAATCCCTATCCAGGGGGATCCTCCTCGCAGTAGCAGCAGCAGCAACCACGCTCCGCGCCCCGACCTCAATTCGTGGTGCGCGTCCCACAGCCGCAGCCACAGCAGAGTCAGCAAGGGACCCGTGCGCCCCGTCCTCCTGCGCCTGTTGTGCAGCCTGGTCAAGGCCACAGAGACGTTCAAGGTCAACAGCGTCTGTGCTTCAACTGCTTCGAGCCCGGGCACTTTGCGGATAAATGCCCAAAGCCGAGGCGCCAGCAAGGCCAAGCGCCTCCCCGCCCCAACAACGGTGGTAAGGATGTCACTCGGGGTCGTGTGAACCACGTGACTGCCGAGGATGTGCTGACAACTCCAGACGTCATCGTTGGTACGTTCCTCATTCATTCCATCCCTGCTACCATTTTTGTTTGACTCTGGAGCTTCCCACTCGTTTATATCTGTGCCATTCGTGGGGAGAAATCAGTTGGGGGTAGAAAGGCTTAGGAACCCTCTGCTCATCACCACCCCTGGAGGGTTATGACAGCAAAGTATTATAGCCCTGCCGTTCCTATAGAAATCCAGGGAATCCCTTTTCCCTCGGATTTGATTCTTCTGGACACCAAGAACTTGGATGTGATCCTTGGGATGAATTGGTTGGCTCAATTCCAAGGAGTAGTGGATTGCGCAAGACGCACTGTCACTCTGTACCGAGGGCCGGAACAACCGGTTGTTTTCTTTGCACCCTCAATCTCTGTTGGCAGTTCAGAACTTCATCAGATAGGACTGTCAGAAATCCCCATCGTCAGAGAGTTCGGAGATGTGTTTCCGGAAGAACTACCCGGTATGCCGCCCAAGCAAGGGATTGAGTTCCGGATAGATCTTGCTCCAGGAACCACTCCTCTATACAAGCGACCCTACCATATTGCCGCGATTGAACTGGCCGAAGTCAAGAAACAGTTGGAAGAGTTGAAAGAAAAGGGGTATATACGGCCGAGCACTTCCCCCTGGGGTGCTCCCGTGATTTTTGTGGAAAAGAAGGACAAGACAAAGAGGATGTGCGTTGACTACAGAGCTCTCAATGAAGTTACTATCAAAAACAAGTACCCTCTTCCCCGGATTGATGATCTGTTCGATCAGCTTAAAGGTGCCACTGTCTTTTCTAAAATCGATCTTCGTTCCGGATATCACCAATTGCGGATTCGTGAAGAAGATATCCCGAAGACCGCATTCACCACGCATTACGGACTGTATGAATTCACAGTGATGTCGTTCGGTCTGACCAATGCTCCCGCCTTCTTCATGAACTTAATGAACAAAGTGTTCATGGAATACTTGGATAAGTTTGTTGTGGTTTTCATTGACGACATCCTGGTGTACTCACAATCAGAGGAAGACCATCAGCAGCATCTCCGTCTGGTGTTGGGAAAGTTGCGGGAACACCAATTGTATGCCAAGCTCAGCAAGTGTGAGTTCTGGTTGTCCGAAGTCAAGTTCTTAGGGCACGTGATATCTGCTAAAGGAGTTGCCGTGGATCCCGACACGGTGACAGCCGTCACTGATTGGAAGCAACCCAAGACAGTCACTCAAGTCCGCAGCTTTTTGGGTTTGGCCGGGTACTACCGAAGATTCATCGAGAATTTCTCCAAAATTGCCAGACCTATGACGCAGTTGCTGAAGAAGGAAGAAAAATTTGTGTGGAGCCCGCAATGCGAGAAGGCGTTCCAAACTCTCAAAGAAAAGCTGGTTTCCTCGCCAGTTTTAATATTACCAGATACTAGCAAGGACTTCCTGGTGTACTGCGACGCTTCGCGCCAAGGATTGGGGTGCGTGCTCATGCAGGAAGGCCATGTGGTAGCCTATGCCTCCCGCCAGCTACGGCCTCATGAAGGCAACTACCCTACCCCTGATTTGGAGTTGGCCGCTGTGGTTCATGCTCTAAAGATCTGGCGGGACTATGTCATTGGGAATCACTGTGAAATATATACGGATCATAAGAGTTTGAAATACATCTTCACTCAGTCGGATCTGAATCTTCGGCAGAGGAGATGGTTAGAACTCATCAAGGATTATGATGTGGGAATTCACTATCATCCTGGTAAGGCCAACGTGGTCGCCGACGCTCTAAGTCGAAAAAGCTGTTGCCACACTCTTGGCGTCCGTGGCGTTCCACCGGAACTTAATCAACAGATGGAAGCCCTGAACCTAAGCATAGTTGGTCATGGATTCTTGGCTACGCTGGAAGCCAAGCCTACCTTTCTCGATCAAATCCGCGAGGCTCAGAAGAATGATCCAGATATGCACGGGATCCTCAAGAATATGAAACAGGGTAAAGCCGCTGGTTTCACAGAAGATGAACATGGAATCCTATGGAACGGAAATCGGGTATGCGTCCCAGATGATAGGGAACTTAAACAGTTGATACTTCAGGAAGCTCACGAAAGTCCTTATTCCATCCACCCTGGCAGTACGAAGATGTACTTGGACTTGAAAGAGAAATATTGGTGGGTTAGTATGAAGCGGGAAATTGCAGAGTTCGTGGCCCTTTGTGATGTGTGCCAGCGTGTCAAGGCAGAGCACCAACGACCGGCCGAACTTCTCCAACCTCTCCAAGTACCAGAATGGAAATGGGATGAAATTGGGATGGATTTCATTACCGGACTTCCAAAAACCCAAGGCGGATATGATTCTATATGGGTAGTCGTGGACCGACTAACGAAGGTAGCTCGGTTTATTCTTGTGAAGACCACCTATGGTGGGAACAAACTAGCTGAACTCTACTTCGCTAGGATCGTGAGTCTCCATGGCGTTCCTAAGAAAATTGTATCTGATAGGGGAAGCCAATTCACCTCTCACTTCTGGAAGAAGCTCCAAGAAGAGTTGGGTACCCGATTAAATTTCAGCACCGCGTATCACCCGCAGACAGATGGACAGACCGAGCGTCTGAATCACATCCTAGAAGATATGCTCCGTGCCTGTGTTCTAGATTTTGGGAAGACCTGGGATAAGAGTCTCCCCTATGCCGAGTTCTCCTACAATAACAGCTACCAAGCCAGCATACAAATGGCACCCTATGAAGCGTTGTATGGCCGCAAATGCCGGACACCGCTATTGTGGGACCAAGTTGGGGAAAGCCAAGTGTTCAGGACTGATATCCTGAGAGAAGCTGAAGCTAAAGTCAGAACCATTCGGGATAATCTAAAGGTGGCACAGTCCCGGCAGAAGAGGTATGCAGATAACCGACGCCGTAACCTTGAATTTGTAGTGGATGACTTTGTGTACCTTAGGGTCACACCATTGCGGGGTGTACACAGGTTCCAGACGAAAGGGAAGCTCGCACCTCGGTTCATGGGTCCTTTCCGTATCATTGCTCGACGCGGAGAAGTCGCTTACCAGTTGGAGCTGCCCGCATCCTTGGGCAACGGGCATGATGTGTTCCATGTGTCGCAACTCAAGAAATGTCTTCGAGTGCCATCCGAGCAGGCCAATTCAGAGCAAATTGAAGTTCGCGAAGACTTGACCTACGTGGAAAGGCCAGTGAAAATCCTGGACACCATGGAGTGCAGGACCAGGAACCGGGTAATCCATTTTTGCAAGGTCCAATGGAGCAACCACGCTGAGGAAGAAGCTACTTGGGAGCGTGAAGACGAGCTGAAGGGGGGTAGGTTTGTCAGTTCTTCCGAATCTCTTCGCCAGTTCTTCCGAATCTCGGGGTCGAGATTCTGTTTAAGGGGGGTAGGTTTGTCGCGTCCCAAAACGACCCTAAAATGCATCCTTTAAATTATGCCTAGAATAGTTAAAATCCGTGTGAAAGCCTCCAACAATTAAAATGTGCAAAGTAAAAGTCAAATAAGGCTTGGAGGATTTTTGTATATTTCCTAAAAGCCTAAAATGTGTAAATGAATTTTAGTGGAATTTTCAGAGCACAAATAATAATTATTAAGAAATAAACAAAGTTAAAAAGGTTTTATAAAAAAAAGAGAAAACCCTAAAAGTCCCCCTTCCCTTCCCCTCTCTCGGCCGCCGCTCCGCCGCGCCTATGGCCGCCGCCGGCGACCATAGGGGCGCGGGCGCCGCCTCCCGCTAGCCGCGCCGACGTGGCCGCCCTCGGGCGCGCCGAGTGGCCGCCGCGTGGGGCCCGGCCGTCAGCCGCCCGCGCCCTCGGGTACGGCTGACGCGTGGGGCCCATGGCGCCGGCCGGTGTGAGCCCGGGTGCACCCGGTCCACCGTGGACCGTGAGGCTGCCGCGTGGGCCCCACTCCCGTGGACCCGGTCCGCGCGCCCCTCCCCTCGGCTGACGCAATAAATCATTTTTAAATTAAAATTTAAATGAAGAAATTCGCAAATATTCACTTAAAGAGCATATAAACTTCAAATGGCCATATCTTGGCCACTTGAACTCGGAATTGGACCGTTCAAGTCTCTAATTTTTCCTTAAGAAGTCAAGAACCCATTTTTATGCTTTGTTCTTGCTGGTTATATGGAGTTTATTAGAGTAAAAGCCTTTTCTTTTCCGTTGGTCGTGTAGACGCTGCAGCTTCGGAAGATCCGCTCTTCGTGGAGGTTGAAGCCGACGTTTGGGAAAGCGAGCAAGGCAAGTCACATCATCCTTGAACATATTGAATCCCAGTTTATAAAATTATTTTGATTTAAATTATTGCATTATCGCTTTATTTAAATTCCCGCGTTATCACTGTTTTATTTAGCCATGCCTATTTACCTTTGTTATGACCTTATTATTATTGTTATTGATATTATTACCTTGTTCACCCTAGATTAAACAAAACCCCAACTAGTGGACACTCTATTCATGGTACCACTAGTATGAATTTAGGTAGATGCTTCGCTGGTTAATTAGGCAACATTAGGTGGTTTTACAACTCTAGACTTTGGGAATATTCTCATCACCTGGACACTATGGAATGATTGGATTATTGTGGAATTGGACACACACCTCCCCCTCTATTCAAAACCCTCAAAATGGTTTTAGGCTGGGCTCGGGGTGCACGGTTTTGATAGTAGCACCTCGGCCATATAAGGACCGGTCTTCGGGCCTCTGTTGCAAAGCACTACCGTACTTCCACATGTCTAGTGGGTAAGGCTTAGTTTGTGGCTCAGTCTGGTTATAAACAAAAGTACACGGATGGAGATGGACGAAGTCGGGGGTCGATGGACATCTCCAGGGCAAATGAAGGCTACACGAGCTGCGGCCCGGAAGTCGAGATGTCACGGCACAGGGCCGGTGTCCTGCTGCTAGGGGCTCAGTCCTGCCTACCTGTCCCGGAGGTTCCGGCCGTAGGTGGGGTTGGGTCGGTACTCTTGTCTATGGCTAGGATGGGTTGGAAACTATGTCACGTCTTCCGTCCGTATACCGTGGTGGTATGTGGCACGTGGTTACACGTGAGGAAGATGTGTCTTGTGGGTAAAGATGTACACCTCTGATCAGAGTATAACCTATTCGAGTAGCCGCGCCCTCGGTTATGGGCAAGCCGAGCAATGTACCCAAGTTAGTGTTTTAATTCTTAAAACCCGCTTAACAACTAAAATGTGGAATGGTTGGCCTGGGTTGGCTTGGGACGAGCTGGGACCCAGGGTCGGGTTGCCAGTTCGGTCTGAATCATCGTAGGCCTTGGGTTAAGGCAGGTTCATGTGGGTTCACGGCCTTGATTAATAACATTGTATAGCTCTAGAATCGTGTTTACAAAATAGCTTTGAGCAACTAAGTGTCTTTTAATGCCGTTTACTGCAAACCCTAACCCCCTATATTATGACTCCCTTGTACTCCCTTGCATTTATTCTGCACTTATGGGTGTGTCTTGTTGAGTATGGTGGTTGTACTCAGTCTTGCTCAATTTTTCCCAAACCCAGAAGAGGAGTTCCTGGAAGATGAAGGCTTTGGTGTCTAGCTCGTGCCTGCCGTCAAGCGCCTGTGGTCGTCGCCCTAGTCTTCCGCTGTTTCCCGTTTGTCTTTGTGTGTGCTGGGCCTACGCTGGTACGCTGGTACGAGGATCTACGTAGTATGACATCAAGCAAACAGAAAACAGGGATTATACTGGCTCAGATACCTTGATAGGTAATAGCCCTAATCCAGTTGGTATGGGATTATATGATGGAAACCACAGATTACAAAGGGAATAGCAGAACTCGATGATACCGACGAGACCGTATAATCCCTGTTTATTTAAGGGAGTCATCTCTCTCCTTTCCTTGGAATTCGCATCGTCGGTAGTGCGTTTATTTAAGGGAGTTTTGGGGATCCATTTTGAAGTCCGCTTGCTGCGAAAAACTTTCCAGCCTCCAAGCGCTCCTCGCCTTATCCGCTCCCGCAAAAAACCCTAGCTTGCTCATCTCGATCCCTTCTCCACGCGATCTCCGGTGGCAATGGATCTCGACAGGTCCACTTCCACCAGCGCGTCCCTGAAGAAGCTGCAGGAGGACGGTGCTCTCCCTGGTCACGGGACCATGGAGAGAGAACTAGGAGGTATTGAACCCGAACCTGTCCTAGGTCGCATGGTTGCGGTTGAGGACTATATTCTTTGCGGTTTTCGTCCTCCCCCTCCGAGTTTCTTCTTCTCGTCTTGAATTTCTACGGTCTTTCTTGGCTCCATCTGAACACCAATTCCATCGCTTTTCTCAGTATTTTCTCCTATCTTTGTGAGGCCTATATTGGGCTAGAGCCCTTTCTTGATCTCTTCTGCTTCTACTATGAGTTGCGCTGGATGGAACCTAAAAAGGTGTGGACCCCCGTTTTTATAACAGGAATCAATCGTGTAAACAGTACCATTTCCCTGGATCAAGTAGTCTGGTACACACGAATTCATAGCTGAAGTAACCAGTGCACATACACGAGTGTCTTGTACGAATTATTACATCAATAGCCCGCAGGCATAGTCTTAAGTCATCGGACCGAGAGGTCCGGAATACATCCAAAAACAGAAATAGATAAGGCAGCGGAGTTAAGGCAGCGGCACGCCATTGCCACAGGCAACGACCGTAACTAAGACCTATTGAGCGCCTTCGTCTTCATCACCCTCCTGGTAATAGGCATAGGGATCCTCCGAAGCTTCATCTCCGGCCTCTGATTAAGTTTATATTTGCAAGGGTGAGTACCAACCTGTCACACCCCGAAGTTCTCCTCCCAAGCCTAAAATTTAATTTATAAATGACCCCAAGAAAATAGCAGTGTAAAGCAGGAGAAAACCTTAATAAAATAATGCAAATAATAATCGAATCTGGCATGTGGAATTTTTCTTGAGTTCTACATGTCGAAATTCACTAACAGGATTTTTAGTGGAATTTTCAGAGCCCTAGAAATAATTTTAACCAATTAAAATTGAGCACATGCAATATTTTATTCCAGAGAAAATCCTTTTTCCTTTTTCTTTTTCTTTTTCCTCCCTTTTTCCTCTTTTTTTTCGAATGGGCCGCCGGCCCATTCTCTTCTTTCCTCCCCCTCCTCCCTACTGGGCCGGCCGCAGGCCGAGGCCCAGTGTCACGCCCGGAATTTCTATCCAAAATTCCAAACGCTTACATGTGTGTTAAGTCCCCGTCCAGGAATCAGCCGAGGCACACAATAACAAATTGATAATAGAGTACTAATAAACAACTAATTAATATTCGCGACACAATAAATTATTACAGAGGTAGATAGTTCCTCTCAGAGAATGAAATTCTACGCAGCGGAAAAAGAAAAAAAATAAAACAAACTACGGAATAGCTATGACGACTCCACTCCACAGGCAACTTAACCCGGATCAAGCCTATTCTTCCAGATCATCACCTTCACTGAAGCACTCCTCCTCTGATGAATGAATATTGCAAGAATGAGCATATGACATACTCAACAAGCCACACAGCAAATATGCAAGTGCACAGGATAACAAAGGATGGCATAATATAGCTCATTTGCATAAACAGCATTTAGTAAATATTTAAGAGAATAGTAAAACAGTTGATTAATTGATCAGTATTAAATAAACACCATACAACACACCCGTGTTGCATAGGCCCAACCTCATCTGAACAACCAACCCCGGTTGTACAAATCAAACCTCCAAACCAGGAATATTCCATTCCAAACCAGGAGTCAATTTAATTATCATATCTTATCACCAATAATAAGTGGTGTGAGACTAATCACGAAAAATATTGTTAGACTCACCCATAACCGCGGGTACGGCTATTCGAATAGTTTTACTCTGATCAGAGATGTACCACTGTACCCACAAGACACAATCCCACAACATGTCACCATGCGCCTCAGCACCACCATGGTACCTCGGAAAGGAACTGTGACAATACCCTTCACACAACACAACTCACCACAGTGCACCGTTCCTGGATCATAATCTCCCCTCCAGAATCAGAGGCAATCGACTCCCCAACGACCCCCACGGACTTCTCGCCGCTTCTCAGTCTGGCACACCATAATGAATCATACTATACAAAAGATAAAGCCGTTGCCCACGCTGGCTTGTGGTTGGCACGGTAAATGTTTTACAACAGTAGCTCGTGAACCGGTCCTTAATTGCCATGAGCACGACCTTCAAAACCACATGCTCACAACCCACCTTTACCAAGTTTTAATTATTAATTAATTATCATAACACGATTAACCATCGTGAGCTACCATTGAATATAATAATGTAGTATATATGATTCACCCCATTGATGAGCTTATCTTTCTAAGTATGGCTAAGCAATTATATATATAGCATTTAGCTGAACCAATCCAATATATAAGGTTCAAGCTAATCAAATTATAACCCATAGGAAAATAAAGTCATCTTCGGCCATAATTAATTGGGAAAGGCTCACCACCGGATGACATTCGAAAATAATGCATAAGTTGAAATAAAAAATTAGCTTTAAACGGGTTCAACATGCTCAAAGGGTTGTTTGGGATCTGTGTGACTTGCCTTGAGCTTCCGCAAACGCTTCCGAACCTTCCTCAACGAAAACGCTCTCCTCCGGAACGTCGGAAACTAAAGCAAATAAACAAAATCAACAAAACAGTACAAAAACAAGCATAAACAGTACATGTGGATATTTTTAACATGTAGATCTCAATTTTAGAAAAATTTAGCAACTTGAACCACCTGAAACGGATCTACGGTTATTTAGTTATGATTTTCCGAAGATTTAATCTATTAGAAAAACGGGAAAAAGAAAAAACCGACGATGACGTCATGATGACATCATCAATGGCCGAACCAAGAGGGCAACCTCGCCGGAGCTAGGAGGGTCGGCCGGGGTTTTGGAGGACACCTACACGTAGAGGACGATGAGACGAACCCAACGGTACTCACCACAACGACAAACGGCGAACGACGACGGCCGGCGACGAAGGAGCGGCGGCGGCGGCTCGGGCGGCGCGGCGACGGCTCTACGAGGCACGGGAGAGCTCGGGAAAAGGGGAAAACGAAAGAGAACGACTAGGGGGTCCTATTTATAGGCTTGGATTAAAGAGATCGGACTCCAAACGAGAGGAATCGAACCCGGAAAAATCAAAACTCGGTTTTGGAGATAAACTCGAAAACGAGTTTGATTCGGATAAAATACCCAACGATTTGCTCCGATTTTTGGGGGAAACGAAAGAGGGAGATAAGGGAAATATTTTCCCTTAACTAATTTTAGGAAAACACAAGGGAAAAGGTCGGATCTGGAGAGGAAAAACCGAGCCCACTCGGTCTCAGTTCGGCTGTCCTGAGGTTGAAGATGAACAGTATACGGGGAGGCAAATTAGACTTTCGTTTTGGGCTGGCTGAAAAACAAAGGAAAGAAAGAAAGAGAAGAGGGAGCTCGGCTGGGCCGACTTGGCTGCACAGCACGCGCGCGAGGGAGGAGATATTGGGCCGAATTCGGCCCAACGGCCTAGGAGAGGATTTTTAAAACTTTTTCAATTAAAATAATTTGTGAAATGTTATTTTATTTATTAAAAATACTTCCCTTGCTCAAATAATTCCCAGAAAAATCTAGAAAATAGAGGAACAAGCAAAGTATTTAATAAAATTTTATCTAGCTCAATTTTATGTTGAAAATTTTCCTAGATTATTAAAGTGTAACTTGTAGGCTTTTAAAATAATTTCTAGAAATGATTTAAAATATGGATTATTAATTTAGGCGATTTTTAGGGCGTGACAAACCTACCCCCCTTAAACGGAATCTCGTCCTCGAGATTCAGAAGAACTGGCAAAAAGATGAGGATGAGCTGACTTCAATTCGTCTTCTCGCTCCCAAGTGGCTTCTTCTTCTGAATGGTTGCTCCACTGAACCTTACAGAACCGTATAATGCGATTCCTGGTGTTCCTTTCACTCACCTCCAGAATTCTGACTGGCTTCTCAACATAGGTTAAATCTTCTTGAAGTTCTATATGCTCAGGATCCGCTTCCTCCGTAGGAACGCGCAAACATTTCTTTAACTGCGACACATGGAACACGTCATGGATTCCTGCCATTGACGGAGGCAACTCTAACTGATAAGCTACTTCACCTCTTCGTCTCACGATCTTGAAAGGTCCCACAAAACGTGGTGCCAATTTCCCTTTGGTCTGAAAACGATGAACTCCTCGTAGCGGCGTAACCCGTAGGTATACAAAATCCCCTTCTTCGAAAATCAAATCCCTACGGCGATTGTCTGCATAGCTCTTCTGGCGCGACTGGGCAACTCGCAACCTCTCTTGGATAATTTTCACTTTTTCTTCTGCCTCTCGCAATATATCTGTCCCAAAAACTCGACGCTCACCGGTCTGATCCCAAAGGAGCGGCGTACGACACTTCCGGCCATATAATGCTTCATACGGAGCCATTTGCAAGCTAGCTTGATAACTGTTGTTATATGAGAATTCTGCGTACGGCAAATTCTTATCCCAACTTCCACCAAAATCTAGAACACAGGCTCTCAACATGTCTTCTAAAATTTGATTCACTCTTTCTGTCTGACCATCGGTTTGAGGGTGATAGGCCGTACTGAAATTCAAACGGGTACCCATCTCTTCTTGTAGTTTCTGCCAAAACTTCGAAGTAAACTGACTACCTCTGTCTGACACTATTTTCTTGGGCACACCATGTAAACATACAATTCTTGCCATATATAATTCTGCGAGCTTATTTCCTGTGTAGGTTGTTTTGACAGGTATGAAATGAGCGACTTTAGTAAGCCTGTCAACTACTACCCAAATAGAGTCATGCCCTGCTGACGTTCTGGGTAAACCGGTGATAAAATCCATTCCTATTTCCTCCCATTTCCACTCGGGAATTTTCAATGGTTGCAACAGACCGGCTGGCCTCTGATGCTCCGCCTTAACTCGCTGACACACATCACATAGAGCCACATATTCTGCTATTTCTCGTCGCATGCTAGCCCACCAGAATTGTTGCTTCAGGTCTTGATACATCTTAGTGCTCCCAGGATGAATGGAATACAAAGTTTCATGAGCTTCTTTCATGATAGTATCCTTCAATTCCTGATTTTCAGGCATGCAAATTATTTCTCCTAACCACACAGTTCCTTGTTCATCTTCTATGTACCCCATGGCTTTTCCTCTTCTCATGTTCTTTTTGATTTCTTGGATATCGGGATCCTTCACTTGAGCTTCTCTAACTTGATCAAACAGAGTAGGTTGAGCTTCTAGAGCGGCCACGAAACCTTTGTTGACTATTCCCAAGTTCAACCTTTCAAATTCCTGGCATAACTCCCAAGGTAGATGTCGTCCTTTTGACATATTACAGTAGCTTTTCCTGCTGAGAGCATCTGCTACAACATTAGCTTTACCTGGATGATAGCGGATTTCCATATCATAATCCTTGATCAACTCTAACCATCTTCGCTGACGCATGTTCAAATCTGGTTGAGTGAAAATGTACTTTAAACTTTTATGATCTGTATACATCTCCGTACGGTTGCCAAAAAGATAATGACGCCAAATCTTCAATGCATGAACCACAGCTGCCATTTCTAGATCATGCGTTGGGTAATTATTCTCATGAGGGCGTAACTGCCTAGATGCATAGGCAACCACCTTCCCATCTTGCATCAAAACACAACCCAAACCAAGTCGGGACGCATCACAGTACACTTGAAAACCTTTCTTTGGATCAGGCAAGACTAACACAGGCGCAGTCACTAGCCTCTTCTTCAGTTCTTGGAAACTTTGCTCACACTCTTCCGTCCACTTATACTTCACCTCCTTCTGAAGCAGACGAGTCATTGGTCTGGCAACCTTTGAGAAATTCTCAATAAACCTGCGGTAGTACCCCGCAAGACCAAGAAAACTACGAATCTCTGACACCGTCTTGGGTTGCTTCCAATTTAACACTGACTCCACATTGCTTGGATCTACTGCCACTCCTCCGGCTGAGATGACATGACCAAAAAACTTCACTTCTGACAACCAAAACTTACATTTACTAAACTTGGCATAGAGCTGATGTTCACGTAGCTTCTCTAAAGCAAGACGAAGATGCTCTTCATGTTCCTCCTTTGTCTTAGAGTAAATAAGAATGTCATCAATAAACACCACGACAAACTTATCTAGATATTCCATAAACACCTTGTTCATCAGATTCATGAAAAATGCGGGGGCATTAGTGAGTCCAAATGACATAACGGTACACTCGAACAAACCATATCGAGTTGTAAAGGCGGTTTTTGGTATATCCTCCTCACGGATTCGAAGTTGGTGATATCCTGAACGGAGATCTATCTTGGAGAAAACTGTAGCACCCTCCAGTTGATCAAACAAATCATCAATCCTAGGTAGAGGATACTTATTCTTGACAGTGACCTCATTCAACGCACGATAGTCCACACACATTCTTTGAGTATGATCTTTCTTCTCTACGAAGATGACTGGTGCTCCCCATGGTGAAGTACTGGGTCTGATATATCCTTTCTGAAGCAAATCATCCACCTGTTTCTTTACCTCTGCTAACTCATTAGATGCCATTCTGTATGGTCTCTTATGGATAGGGTTGGTTCCAGGTACTAAATCTATCCGGAACTCTATGTCTCTCTTAGGCGGCATTCCTGGCAAATCCTCAGGGAACACATCGGGATAGTCTTGTACTATCGGGATCTCTTGCAAAGAAACGTGATTTAATGTCAAACCATGAGATCTAAGGGATGACACAAAGAAAGACACTGTTTCCCCATTGCTACTGGTTAAAGTCACCTTACGGTTAGCACAATCTATAATTCCTCTGTGACGGGATAACCAATCCATCCCTAAGATAACATCCAGATCCTTGGATTCGAGCAAGATAAGCGAGGATGGGAAAGGAATTCCTTCTATTTCTATAGTAACGGAAGGATAGTACTGCGTTGAAGATACTTGATTACTTGGGGTATTAACTAGTAAAGGCCTCCCAAGACTAATGACTTCCATCCCATGATTGCTTGCAAAACTTTTAGACAAAAAGGAATGTGTAGCACCGGAATCAAAAAGCACAGTTGCAGGTATAGAGTTAACAGGAAACGTACCCAAAACCACATCAGGTGCATTCTGGGCTTCTGCAGCTGCCACATGATTAACACGAGCCTTCGGTGCTGGAGCACTGGAGTTGCTCTGGACAGGAGCATTCTTCACCCGTCGGGGCTTTGGACATTTATCAGCATAATGACCTGGATCACCACAATTGAAGCACACCCCTGGCTTGCTTCCTTGTTCCTTCCTGACAGGCTGATTCTGAGTTGGAGCTGCTACAGGACGAACGACCACATTACGAGTGTCATTGCTGCGATTACCATTGTTGTTGTTGTAGAGCTGGCGTTGAGGGCGAGCAACTGAAGAGGATCCTCCCTGAAGGTATGGTGCAGCTTGAGGTCCCAAAGCAATGCGTGGCCTCTGGTTACTACCCTGTTGAGCCTTGAATTGAGCAGCCCTGCGCTTCTTCTGTTCCATCCTATTGTACTTGTCTTCCTGGCGAATCGCCTTGTCCACCAGCTGCTGGAAATCCCGGTAATCCGAAGACATCAATGCATAAGACAACTCATCATTCAATCCCTCTAAAAACTTCTCCTGACGTTCTTCATCGGAGCGAACATCTTCTGGGGCATAGCGAGCTAAGCGATTAAAATCATGGAGATACTCTGTGACAGAACGGGATCCCTGGGTAAGTGCTCTGAACTCTCTCTTTTTCAGGGCCACAACACCTGATGGTATATGTGTCTTCTTGAAAGCAGCAGTAAACTCCCGCCAAGTGATAGGCTCTCCTTCAGCTCTGTTCTGGCGGAAATGATCCCACCACTCAGCAGCAGGACCATGCAACCGATGCGAAGCAAAAGAAACTTTTTCCTGCTCAGTGCACTGAATCAAGTCCAACTTCTTCTCAACAGCATGCAGCCAATCTCCTGCCTCTACTGGGTTAGTGGTGCTTGAGAAGGTAGGTGGTCTCACACGTAGAAAATCTGCCAACTTGTCCTGTGGAGGTGGTGGTTGATTGTGGTGGTTTGCCTGCTGGTTCTGCGCTTGCTGCACTAACAGATTAATCAATTGAGTCTGCTGGGCCAAAACTTGGGCAAGCGTAGGATCTCCTTCATTGTGACTAGTTCCACTTCCACTTCCACTTCCGGTGCGAGTGTTCACCATCTGAAGAAAAACGATGGCCAAAGGAAAGAGCGACTGAGAGATACCCTTAGAACGGAGAACTTTAATTAATTTAAATTCTATATTGCTCTTAACTATGTATGATTACATTTAAATTGTATTAACACTATCTCACCAACTAACTTGCTCTCTGACAAGCAAAAGAACCTAGCTCATGCAGTTACATCCCACCAATGATGTAAACAACATGCTAAAACCCACACACACACAAGCAAACCTAAGCAAGCAAACTAACACAGCGAACTACGGGAACGGTCTAACTAGGCAACTACTCTCGCCTTGCGTCGGAACAAAGAGACGGATCTTCCTCCTCTGGAGTAGCTGGCACTCTTTCTTCGGGGTCTTCCTCTTCTTCCTCATCACTTAGGACATGGATGACAGGTTCAACATGGTCGGGCACAACATCTCCCACCACTCTAATCTTCGAAGCTAACTGGAGACGAGGTGGTGGACGGGTTCTCATCCTTGCAGTGAGACGAAACTTGGGTGCTGGCGGCAGTGCTTCTCCCTTAAGCTCAGCTAATTCCTTCTGTAGATAGTGCACCTTGCTCTCCAACTTGCAAATCTTGCCACGGTTCCAATTTTCCCTCTCATGAGCTGCTTTCTCTCGCTCCACACCTACTGCATCCATGGCACTTAGCATATGCACAGCATGCGTCAGAGTAGCACTTTCTTCACCATCAGGACAGGTATAAGTTCCATAGCCTTGACCATGAGGCTTGTGTGGATGATACCGGAAAGCTGAAGACTCTAACTCCTCATCAAAACGATGACGTAGCTCTCCAATGGCCACCAAAGCTGCTTCCTGACAAGCATGGCTGTATTTTCTTCCCCCAGCTTCGAACTTCATAGACGGAAGGTCTTCACGATCACTAACCAATGTCACGCGAACACGACACTTCTCCTCGTTGGGGTCATGGGGAATCTGACGATACTCAGGAACAACCTCATAGCCTACCTCAAATGCCATCAATCTTAGCTCCCTGACGAATCCTAGCACCTTGATCAAATTTTTCGGTGGATGGGGCGGCATCTAAAGAAACATGGAAGAAGGAATTAATGCATATTTTTAAGTTAGCTGCACAAACTAGACTTAATTGATTTGACCCAAAAAAAAGAAGAAAAATAAAAGAAAAGAAAACATACAGAACTTAAACAAATACATTTTTCTTTTCTCGAGTTGAAATTAAATCAACTTTGGACAGAGACAAATAATTTTTGACCAAAGAATAAAATTAAACCAAAGTACTTAAGATCTGCTATAAGCACGGTACAGTGTCACCATTAAGAGGGATGAGTAGTACTAGTGCTATCTTGATTGAATCGATACCATAATAGATGTACAGTGCCGACTAATCATTGAAATTCTGAAAACTATTTAATATCTTGAATCAGTAAAAGAAAAAGAGAGATTTTCTTTTCTAAAAGAAAACAGCTTTTCGTTTTTTTTTTAAAAAAAAATAGAATTTAACATATTTTTGTGCATGACCTTGCATGTGCTGCCAACTTAATTAGTTTGTAAGAGAATAGAGAAGAGCAGTCCTATTTTTCCAAAATATTTTGAAGGCTCCTTAAGGTTTACCATTTGGCTTGTCCTAAGGTCAAGGTGGCTCTGATACCAACTTGTCACGCCCGGAATTTCTATCCAAAATTCCAAACGCTTACATGTGTGTTAAGTCCCCGTCCAGGAATCAGCCGAGGCACACAATAACAAATTGATAATAGAGTACTAATAAACAACTAATTAATATTCGCGACACAATAAATTATTACAGAGGTAGATAGTTCCTCTCAGAGAATGAAATTCTACGCAGCGGAAAAAGAAAAAAAATAAAACAAACTACGGAATAGCTATGACGACTCCACTCCACAGGCAACTTAACCCGGATCAAGCCTATTCTTCCAGATCATCACCTTCACTGAAGCACTCCTCCTCTGATGAATGAATATTGCAAGAATGAGCATATGACATACTCAACAAGCCACACAGCAAATATGCAAGTGCACAGGATAACAAAGGATGGCATAATATAGCTCATTTGCATAAACAGCATTTAGTAAATATTTAAGAGAATAGTAAAACAGTTGATTAATTGATCAGTATTAAATAAACACCATACAACACACCCGTGTTGCATAGGCCCAACCTCATCTGAACAACCAACCCCGGTTGTACAAATCAAACCTCCAAACCAGGAATATTCCATTCCAAACCAGGAGTCAATTTAATTATCATATCTTATCACCAATAATAAGTGGTGTGAGACTAATCACGAAAAATATTGTTAGACTCACCCATAACCGCGGGTACGGCTATTCGAATAGTTTTACTCTGATCAGAGATGTACCACTGTACCCACAAGACACAATCCCACAACATGTCACCATGCGCCTCAGCACCACCATGGTACCTCGGAAAGGAACTGTGACAATACCCTTCACACAACACAACTCACCACAGTGCACCGTTCCTGGATCATAATCTCCCCTCCAGAATCAGAGGCAATCGACTCCCCAACGACCCCCACGGACTTCTCGCCGCTTCTCAGTCTGGCACACCATAATGAATCATACTATACAAAAGATAAAGCCGTTGCCCACGCTGGCTTGTGGTTGGCACGGTAAATGTTTCACAACAGTAGCTCGTGAACCGGTCCTTAATTGCCATGAGCACGACCTTCAAAACCACATGCTCACAACCCACCTTTACCAAGTTTTAATTATTAATTAATTATCATAACACGATTAACCATCGTGAGCTACCATTGAATATAATAATGTAGTATATATGATTCACCCCATTGATGAGCTTATCTTTCTAAGTATGGCTAAGCAATTATATATATAGCATTTAGCTGAACCAATCCAATATATAAGGTTCAAGCTAATCAAATTATAACCCATAGGAAAATAAAGTCATCTTCGGCCATAATTAATTGGGAAAGGCTCACCACCGGATGACATTCGAAAATAATGCATCAGTTGAAATAAAAAATTAGCTTTAAACGGGTTCAACATGCTCAAAGGGTTGTTTGGGATCTGTGTGACTTGCCTTGAGCTTCCGCAAACGCTTCCGAACCTTCCTCAACGAAAACGCTCTCCTCCGGAACGTCGGAAACTAAAGCAAATAAACAAAATCAACAAAACAGTACAAAAACAAGCATAAACAGTACATGTGGATATTTTTAACATGTAGATCTCAATTTTAGAAAAATTTAGCAACTTGAACCACCTGAAACGGATCTACGGTTATTTAGTTATGATTTTCCGAAGATTTAATCTATTAGAAAAACGGGAAAAAGAAAAAACCGACGATGACGTCATGATGACATCATCAATGGCCGAACCAAGAGGGCAACCTCGCCGGAGCTAGGAGGGTCGGCCGGGGTTTTGGAGGACACCTACACGTAGAGGACGATGAGACGAACCCAACGGTACTCACCACAACGACAAACGGCGAACGACGACGGCCGGCGACGAAGGAGCGGCGGCGGCGGCTCGGGCGGCGCGGCGACGGCTCTACGAGGCACGGGAGAGCTCGGGAAAAGGGGCAAACGAAAGAGAACGACTAGGGGGTCCTATTTATAGGCTTGGATTAAAGAGATCGGACTCCAAACGAGAGGAATCGAACCCGGAAAAATCAAAACTCGGTTTTGGAGATAAACTCGAAAACGAGTTTGATTCGGATAAAATACCCAACGATTTGCTCCGATTTTTGGGGGAAACGAAAGAGGGAGATAAGGGAAATATTTTCCCTTAACTAATTTTAGGAAAACACAAGGGAAAAGGTCGGATCTGGAGAGGAAAAACCGAGCCCACTCGGTCTCAGTTCGGCTGTCCTGAGGTTGAAGATGAACAGTATACGGGGAGGCAAATTAGACTTTCGTTTTGGGCTGGCTGAAAAACAAAGGAAAGAAAGAAAGAGAAGAGGGAGCTCGGCTGGGCCGACTTGGCTGCACAGCACGCGCGCGAGGGAGGAGATATTGGGCCGAATTCGGCCCAACGGCCTAGGAGAGGATTTTTAAAACTTTTTCAATTAAAATAATTTGTGAAATGTTATTTTATTTATTAAAAATACTTCCCTTGCTCAAATAATTCCCAGAAAAATCTAGAAAATAGAGGAACAAGCAAAGTATTTAATAAAATTTTATCTAGCTCAATTTTATGTTGAAAATTTTCCTAGATTATTAAAGTGTAACTTGTAGGCTTTTAAAATAATTTCTAGAAATGATTTAAAATATGGATTATTAATTTAGGCGATTTTTAGGGCGTGACACCCAGTCCGGCCGCCCCGCCGCCCTCCTCTCCCGGGGTCGCCGACAGGTGGGGCCCACCTGTCGGGTCCTTCCCCCACCTCCCGCCGCTCCCGCCGCGCCCGCGACCGCCGCCGCGCCCACGCCTCCACCTCCTTCAGTCCACGTCGACCACGCCCGCGCGTGCGCCGCGTTCCCCGCGCCCACTCCCCTCTCTCTCCCGCTCGCGCCCGCGCCCGAGATGGCCGGTATTCGATTTTTGAATCCCGCCTCTCTCTCCTTCCCCACTCCCCATGTTGACCGGCGAAATCCCGCCTCTCCCGGCCACGTCCGGTCCTCCCCTCCCCTATTTAAGCGCCGCCGCCACCTCTTCTCCCTTTTTCCCCATTCCACCGAGCTCCCTCGTGCCCCCTATCGCTCTCGCGCCGTGCATCCACCCGCCGCCGCTTCTTCCGCCGCTCCGGCCGCCGCTAGCCGCCGCTAGGCTCGCCGCCGCACCGCGCCGTCGACGCCGTCGCGTTCGCCGTCGTGCAGGTCGCCCCGTCCGCCCCTCCTCCGTCGAAATCCGCTGCCGGAGCCCCTCCGCGCCGCGCGCCGGTGAGCACCGCCGTGGCTGCCGCCTTCGGCCGGCGTCCCCGCCCTCTCGCATTTCCCTCTCTCCCTCTAACCCCTCTCCTCGTTTTCGCTAGGTGGATCCGGAGCTCGTCCCGTCGCCGTCATCTCGCTCCGCCGCTCGCCGTCGCCGATCGCCGTCGGTGAGGCATCTCCTCCCCTTTCTTCCTCTCTCTCCCACGCTGTTAGCCGCCGCTTAGCCGTCGCCAGCCGCCGCTAGCGCCGCTCGCGCCGTCGCCAGCCGGTCACCGCCGTCGGCCTGTGCACCGTCCGCCGCCGCCGCTCGCGCCGTCGCTTGCCGCCGCCGGGGTCGTGTGCGCCGCCGCCGCCCCCCTCGGCCCGCTTTGTGCCGGGTCGAGCCGAGCCCGGCCACCTCCGCGCCGTCCGATCGGCCCGAGGGCGATCCGGGCCGTCGATCCCGTGGACCGGCGGTAGACCATCCGCATGGTCCCGGTCCACGGTAGACCGCCCCCCCCTTGAGTCGCTGACCGGTGGGCCCCGCTTGCCGGCGCCGCCACCCCCCCTTGATGACGTCAGCCCTGGAAATTATTGCGCAATAAATGATTTAAGGATTTTTGTTATAGTAATAAACACAGTGAATCTTCTAAAATTCATATCTAATTCATCCGAGCTCCGTTTAAGCCCATTCAAGTCTCAGTAAATCAAGAAAAATGTGTAGAATCCATTAAAAATGGTTTTGTTCCCTGTTTCAGTAGTCTTATAGCCTGTTTGCAATGTTTGCTTTGTATGTCGCTAGATTCCGGTTCCTCCGACGCTCCGGTGTACTTCGAAATAGTCGCCGAGGTTCCTCCAGCAGCAGAGCAAGGCAAGTCATGCTTGTCACTTGAACATGTTGATCCTATATTGCAAATGCTCTATTGTTTTCCTTCAAATGCTGCATCGTTTTCTAATGTTACTATGGGATGTTTACCTATTGTCATAGCCATGCTATTGTTGAACCATGTCTCTTTGTCAGCTTGGGGTTATAACATGATTAGAGTTTGGACTAGGGATTGCTTAGCCATGCTTAGTTCAACTAGTTCACAATGGGGAAAATCCTAATAATGTTTAGACTGTTGGTTCTAATGGTTTTGTTGGATTAGTGACACCGCTTTGGTGTTCGTTAATTAAAATAAATCACGTGGTGGGCTGTGGGTGCATGGTTTTGCTGGTCGCACCCATGGCAGTTAAGGACCGGTTCGCGGGATGCCCTGGAAGAACTTATCGTACTTACCACAAGCCAGCGTGGGCAACGGCTGGGCTTGTAGTGTAGCTTTCCTCTAGCCGACGCATCCAGGCAAGGGTGGGCGTGATGGGGTTTGGATGGGCCCTGCGACGGCCTATGCGGCTTCCGGATTCACCTAGGCACGAGAGGGGACTGCCCGCTGCCTTGCGAGGAGTGGGGGTGAAACCTGAGGTGTGGTGTGTTTGGTTAGAGAGGGTTATGCGAAGGGTCCTGTCACGGCCTCTTTCCGATATGTCGTGGTGGCATGTCGGCGCACGGAAACGTGTTGTGGGGCTGTGTCTTGTGGGTACAGTTGTACACCTCTGATCAGAGTAAAACTATTCGAATAGCCGTGCCCGCGGTTATGGGCGGTCAACCAGATTCACCGTGATTAGTTTCACCCTAGTTTAGTCTAGTGAAATTGGATAGTCTAGGTGGATGGTTGGGCCTGTTGCAACGTGGGATAGCGTTGGACAGTGGATGATTAATATTGAGTAATGGTTACAACTGTTTACTTCTTTCAACTTCTGTTTATAAATGCTCGCTTTATGCAAATGAACCACTTTAGCTCTTCTTTGATGATTCCCTGCATCATGCCTCTATTCCGGCATGACTTGCTGAGTACAGTGGGTAGTACTTAGTCTTGCCCTATTTCCCCCCCAGAGTGCGAGTATGCGTCCGATGGTGGTTTCTCCGAGGAGTAGGCTTCGTCCGTACCGTCGGGGATGCCTGTGGAGTGGTGTTTCCGCTGCAGTTCAAGTCAAGGCCTAGCTTCTTTTATTCTTTCGTTTTTCCGCTGCATTTATGTAAGACTTTTATGATGTTTGTAAGACGTGGATCTGAATGTGAACATTATCGTTTGTGTACCCCCGGCTGATCCTGGACGGGGAATTTAATGCACATTCTGCTCGAAATTCTATTCGGGAATTTCTGGGCGTGACAAGTTGGTATCAGAGCCAGGTTGACCATAGGACAAGCCAAATGGAAAAACCCTAAGAGCCCTCTGAATCCTTTTCATTGCATATGTTCTTTGCAAATGGATTTGTTCCGGGAAAATTGGGATCTGTTCTTGTGGTTCAAGGGAAAAATCTTGTTCGTTCATTTAAGTGAGATTTGTCAAAACAAGTCGGTCTAGGGTTTTAGTAAAATTATTTGAGATTTATTTGTCAGTCAGTTGGGATTTGATGGGTGAAAGGCATTAGGTCCTAGCTCAGAAATAAGGGTTGCAAGGTATTTCTGCTCTTATTGTTATCGTTAGGATGTATCTAATTTCCCATTATTTTATCGTTATGTGAGTCTGTCTTATTTATTCGCTCTCATGCAAAATGATCTATGCATAAAATTCTTCTTTTATTCGTTTCTCTTATTTGAGTCCTTTCCTGTTTATTTAAACTTGGATTTGAGCATGCATTGATCCTACCCCTTTGTCTTCTCTAGATGGCTGACCACCCACCCAACCACCGCGGAGAAGGCATGGATGATTTCGTGGCAGAATTGGCTCGCATGACCCTGGTGGTGGGCTACCCCAATGCGCCAGAGTACACGACTGTTCCGCCGCTCAGTGGCGAGCTCCCTCACCGTGTCCGCCTGGAGGTTCATGGTTATTTGGGCACCTGCCTCGCTAATATGATGGTTGAGGCGTCTGGAGGCACAGCAGATCACGCCTGTCAGGAGGCAGCATACCTGATGATGGCCAGACTACGGGAGCGCCACAACTACATCTTCCACGACACAGCGTACCGGTTTCACCCTCGTCGAGCCAGCAGTGATGATGTCAGTACCTTCCGTCCGACAGCTGGCGAGAACGACACCACCTTTGGTCACATGTGTGCTGTGATGAGGGGATTGGATAGGATGCACTCGGACCTGCACAAGGCGACCAAGGCCTTGAATGATGGGAAGCTCGTGAGGATCGTCGCTCTGAAGGACGAGATAGCGCGCCTGAAGAGGGAGAATGCTCAGTTAAAGGGTCTTCCCGCGCCAGGAGGAGTCCGGATCCGCACTACGCCCCGGAAGATGACGACGGCACCCGTGCGCATCCAGCTTGCGCCCAGGAACCCACCTCCTCCCGCAGCTCCCGCGTCCGCTCTCTCCTTCGCTCCAGCGTCAGCCGCCAGGGGTCCAGCCAATGGCAATGGGGGTTGGTTGTCTGCAACTCCCAGTGGCAGCCGCGACCACAGTAGCAGCAGCAGCTCCAGTAGCGCAGAGCCGGGCAGTGGCGAGGAGTATCTTTCAGACTCCAGGAGCCGCTCAGAGGGACCTGGTGATGAGCAGGAGGATGTCTTCGACTCCACCGACCGCAGGAGCCGTTCCGAGCATTAGGCTCGCTTTCCATTAGCTTATCGACTGCTTAGCTTCTGCTTGTTAGTTTGTGTGTTTAGGTTGCTTATTTGGGGTCAGTCGACGGTCGATATCATGTGCCTATGATATGGCTGTCTTAATAAGGATTTTTGCTTGCTCTTTAAGTGTTTTAATTCAGATCAGAACAATTGCAGTTTAAATTCCTATGTAATAAAGCTTAGTTCCTGAGCATCTGTTTTCCTTCTTTCCCTCGTATGCTTTTCCCTCCAGATAGTCTACACCAGGAATGGTAGCCGCGCAGCAGGCGGGGGCAGCAACGGCGAAGAGCGCACTGATGGGGCGCATCCCCACAGCGATTCCAGCAATGGTCCGCCACCACTTCCTGAGAATCCGACGCTAGCCCAGGTGATGGCACATCAGACTCAGATGATGGCAGCCATGATGCAGCAGATGCAGCAGCAGCACCATCAGATGCACCAGAGGATGCTGCAGCACGCCGAACAGCAGCACCAGCAGTTTGGTCCCCCTCCTCTCAGTCCAAATTGCTACGTGTCAGGCCACCCACTTTCTCCAGCACCACCAACCCTATGGAGGCGAATGACTGGCTTCATGCCATAGAGAAGAAGCTGAATCTCCTGCAGTGCAATGATCAGGAGAAGGTTGCTTTCGCCACACACCAGCTTCAAGGTCCTGCATCAGCTTGGTGGGATAATCACATGGCCACCCGCCCACCAGGTACTGAAGTCACTTGGGCAGAGTTCTGCCGTAGCTTCAGGAAGGCGCAGGTGCCAGACGGGGTCGTGGCACAAAAGAAGAGGGAATTCCGGGCACTCCATCAGGGCAACAGGACTGTGACGGAGTATCTCCATGAGTTCAATCGCCTCGCGCGATATGCACCGGAGGATGTCCGTACCGACGCCGAGAAGCAGGAAAAATTCCTAGCAGGTCTGGATGATGAGCTAACCAACCAGTTGATATCTGGAGATTACGCCGATTTCGAAAGGTTGGTGGACAAGGCAATCCGTCAGGAGGATCAACGCAACAAAATGGATAGGAAGAGGAAGGCGGCGCAGTTCCGGTCCAACCAAGGGAGCCACCAGCGTCCGCGCTTCACTCCCGGGCAGCAGGGTGGACCTACCACCCTGATCGTCCGCCAGCACCGCCCTTTCAATGCCAGCAACTTCCATCAGGGCGCCAGTGGCAGCCAGAACTACCATGGCAGTCAGTCCAACCGCAGTGCAGCTCCACGCCCACCAATGGCACCAGCACAGTCAGCTCCATCCGCGCAAGCCAAGAAGGAGGCTGGGACAAAGCCAGGGTCCTGCTTCAACTGTGGCGAGCTTGGCCATTTCGCCGACAAATGTCCGAAGCCTAGGCGTGCCGGGCCAAGGTTTGTCCAGGCCCGTGTTAACCACGTGTCTGCGGAGGAGGCACAAGCAGCACCAGAGGTCGTACTGGGTACGTTTCCTGTTAACTCAATCCCTGCAACGGTACTTTTGATTCTGGTGCAACGCATTCGTTCATTTCAAAGAAGTTTGTCGGGATGCATGGGTTAAGGAAAGAAGAGCTTAGCACACCAATGAGGGTTCATACCCCGGGAAATAGTTCAACCTCAGTCAGTTTTAGCCCTTCAGTGCTAATAGAAATCCAAAGATCACCATTTCTAGCCAACCTCATTCTTCTCGAATCCAAAGACCTAGATGTCATTCTTGGGATGGATTGGCTGACCAAGTTTAAGGGAGTCATTGATTGTGCGAGTCGCACAGTCACCTTGACCAACGAGAAGGGAGAAACGGTAGTGTACAAATCCCTAGTCTCACCAAGGCAAGGGGTCTCTTTGAATCAGACTGAGGTGGAAACCCCAGTGGTCACCGAGGAGAAGAATTCAAGGAAATTGGAAGAGATCCCCATAGTTTGCGAGTACCCAGAAGTATTTCCCGAAGACCTCACTACCATGCCACCTAAGAGAGAGATTGAATTCCGGATTGATTTGGCACCGGGAACCGCTCCAATTTACAAGAGACCGTACCGAAAGGCAGCCAACGAGCTAGCAGAGGTCAAGAAGCAGGTCGATGAGCAGCTGCAGAAAGGGTACATCCGACTGAGTACTTCACCTTGGGGTGCTCCGGTCATTTTTGTGGAGAAGAAGGATAAGACGAAAGGAATGTGTGTCGATTACCGCGCACTCAATGAGGTCATCATCAAGAATAAATATCCTTTGCCGCGGATTGATGATTTGTTTGACCAGCTGAAAGGAGCCAGGGTATTTTCCAAGATAGACCTGCGATCAGGCTATCACCAGTTGAGAATTCGGGAAGAAGATATTCCCAAGACAGCCTTCACCACTCGGTATGGGCTGTATGAGTGCACGGTTATGTCTTTTGGACTCACCAATGCACCTGCATTCTTCATGAATCTGATGAACAAAGTGTTCATGGAATTTCTGGACAAGTTTGTTGTGGTATTCATCGACGACATACTTATCTATTCAAAGTCCGAAGAAGAACATGAGCAACTTCTCCGTTTGGTACTCGAGAAGCTGAAGGAGCACCAGCTATACGCCAAGTTCAGCAAGTGTGACTTCTGGTTGACGGAAGTCAAATTTCTGGGCCATGTCATTACAGCTCAGGGTGTGGCAGTTGACCCATCGAACGTAGAGTCGGTTACCAAATGGACCCCACCTAAGACCGTGTCGCAGATTCGAAGTTTTCTTGGACTTGCGGGATATTACCGCCGATTCATCGAAAACTTCTCCAGGATCGCCCGACCCATGACTCAGTTGCTTAAGAAAGATGAGAAGTTTAAATGGACAGCTGAGTGCGATAAGAGTTTTGAGGAGCTCAAAAAGAAATTAGTATCCGCACCAGTTTTGATTCTGCCCGACCAGATGAAAGACTTCCAAGTCTATTGCGATGCATCTCGCCATGGACTTGGATGTGTCCTAATGCAAGAGGGCAGGGTGGTTGCGTATGCCTCGCGGCAGTTGCGTCCACACGAAGGAAATTATCCAACGCATGACCTAGAATTGGCAGCGGTGGTTCATGCCTTGAAGATCTGGAGGCACTATCTGATTGGCAACCGCTGCGAAGTATATACGGACCATAAGAGTCTGAAATACATCTTCACCCAACCGGACCTAAACCTCCGACAACGAAGATGGTTGGAACTAATCAAAGACTATGACATGAGCATTCACTACCACTCGGGTAAAGCCAATGTGGTGGCAGACGCATTAAGCAGGAAAAGTTACTGCACTGCCCTATGCATCGAGAGCATGTGTGGGGAATTGCGGCAAGAGTTTGAGCATCTCAACGTGGGAATTGTTGAACACGGGTTCGTAGCCGCTCTGGAGGCACGGCCTACGCTCGTGGATCAAGTCAGAGCAGCTCAAATAAATGATTCTGAAATAGCAGAGTTGAAAAAGAACATGAGAGTCGGAAAAGCCCGGGATTTCCACGAAGATGAGCATGGCACAATCTGGTTGGGAGAAAGATTGTGTGTACCTGACGACAAGGAACTGAAGGATCTGATACTCACCGAGGCTCATCAGACCCAGTACTCCATCCATCCAGGCAGCACCAAAATGTATCAAGACCTCAAAGAAAAGTTTTGGTGGGTCAGCATGAGGAGAGAAATAGCTGAATTCGTCGCACTCTGCGATGTTTGCCAACGAGTGAAGGCAGAGCACCAAAGACCAGCAGGTTTACTCCAACCTCTTCAAATCCCGGAATGGAAATGGGAGGAGATTGGGATGGACTTTATAACAGGACTGCCCCGGACATCATCGGGTCATGATTCCATCTAGGTAGTCATGGATCGACTCACTAAGGTTGCTCACTTCATACCAGTACATACCACGTATACGGGCAAAAGGTTGGCGGAGCTCTACCTCTCGAGAATCATGTGCCTACATGGAGTACCCAAAAAGATTGTATCTGACCGAGGGAGCCAATTCACTTCAAAGTTCTGGCAGAAATTGCAAGAGGAATTGGGAACCCGGTTGAATTTCAGCACAGCCTACCATCCGCAGACCGATGGTCAAACCGAGCGAGTTAATCAAATATTGGAGGACATGTTAAGGGCGTGTGCACTTGATTTTGGTGGAGCTTGGGATAAAAGCTTGCCTTATGCGGAATTCTCTTACAACAACAGTTATCAGGCCAGTCTCCAAATGGCACCATTCGAAGCTTTATATGGACGGAAGTGCCGCACACCTCTCTTCTGGGATCAGACAGGCGAACGTCAACTGTTCGGGACAGAGGTATTAGTGGAAGCAGAAGAGAAAGTCAGAATCATCAGGGAAAGGTTGAGGATTGCCCAGTCTCGACAGAAGAGTTACGCGGATAACTGCCGAAGGGAGCTCACTTTTGAGGCGGGAGATTACGTGTATCTTCGTGTCACTCCGCTCCGAGGAGTGCACCGTTTTCAAACCAAAGGCAAGCTGGCACCACGCTTCGTGGGACCATACAAAATCTTGGAACGAAGGGGAGAAGTTGCTTATCAGCTAGAACTTCCATCCAATATGATCGGCATCCATGACGTGTTCCACGTGTCCCAATTAAAGAAGTGCTTAAGGGTACCTGAAGAACAGGCTGATTCGGAACACATTGATATCCAGGAGGACCTAACATATGTGGAGAAGCCGGTTCGTATACTTGATACCAGCGAAAGGAGAACCAGAAACAAGGTCACCCGGTTTTGCCGAGTTCAGTGGAGTCATCATTCAGAAGAGGAAGCAACCTGGGAAAGGGAAGATGAGTTGAAAGCCGCCCATCCGCACCTCTTCGCCAGCTCCTCCGAATCTCGGGGCCGAGATTCCGTTTAAGGGGGGTAGGTTTGTCACACCCCGAAGTTCTCCTCCCAAGCCTAAAATTTAATTTATAAATGACCCCAAGAAAATAGCAGTGTAAAGCAGGAGAAAACCTTAATAAAATAATGCAAATAATAATCAAATCTGGCATGTGGAATTTTTCTTGAGTTCTACATGTCGAAATTCACTAACAGGAATTTTAGTGGAATTTTCAGAGCCCTAGAAATAATTTTAACCAATTAAAATTGACCACATGCAATATTTTATTCCAGAGAAAATCCTTTTTCCTTTTTCTTTTTCTTTTTCCTCCCTTTTTCCTCTTTTTTTTCGAATGGGCCGCCGGCCCATTCTCTCCTTTCCTCCCCCTCCTCCCTGCTGGGCCGGCCGCAGGCCGAGGCCCAGTCCGGCCGCCCCGCCGCCCTCCTCTCCCGGGGTCGCCGACAGGTGGGGCCCACCTGTCGGGTCCTTCCCCCACCTCCCGCCGCTCCCGCCGCGCCCGCGACCGCCGCCGCGCCCACGCCTCCACCTCCTTCGGTCCACGTCGACCACGCCCGCGCGTGCGCCGCGTTCCCCGCGCCCACTCCCCTCTCTCTCCCGCACGCGCCCGCGCCCGAGATGGCCGGGATTCGATTTTCGAATCCCGCCTCTCTCTCCTTCCCCACTCCCCATGTTGGCCGGCGAAATCCCGCCTCTCCCGGCCACGTCCGGCCCTCCCCACCCCTATTTAAGCGCCGCCGCCACCTCTTCTCCCTTTTTCCCCATTCCACCGAGCTCCCTCGTGCCCCCTATCGCTCTCGCGCCGTGCATCCACCCGCCGCCGCTTCTTCCGCCGCTCCGGCCGCCGCTAGCCGCCGCTAGGCTCGCCGCCGCACCGCGCCGTCGACGCCGTCGCGTTCGCCGTCGTGCAGGTCGCCCCGTCCGCCCCTCCTCCGTCGAAATCCGCCACCGGAGCCCCTCCGCGCCGCGCGCCGGTGAGCACCGCCGTGGCCGTCGCCTTCAGCCGGCGTCCCCGCCCTCTCGCATTTCCCTCTCTCCCTCTAACCCCTCTCCTCGTTTTCGCTAGGTGGATCCGGAGCTCGTCCCGTCGCCGTCATCTCGCTCCGCCGCTCGCCGTCGCCGATCGCCGTCGGTGAGGCATCTCCTCCCCTTTCTTCCTCTCTCTCCCGCGCTGTTAGCCGCCGCTTAGCCGTCGCCAGCCGCCGCTAACGCCGCTCGCGCCGCCGCCAGCCGGTCGCCGCCGTCGGCCTGTGCGCCGTCCGCCGCCGCCGCTCGCGCCGTCGCTTGCCGCCGCCGGGGTCGTGTGCGCCGCCGCCGCCCCCCTCGGCCGCTCGGCCGGCTTTGTGCCGGGTCGAGCCGAGCCCGGCCACCTCCGCGCCGTCCGATCGGCCCGAGGGCGATCCGGGCCGTCGGTCCCGTGGACCGGCGGTAGACCATTCGCATGGTCCCGGTCCACGGTAGACCGCCCCCCCCCCCTTGAGTCGCTGACCGGTGGGCCCCGCTTGCCGGCGCCGCCGCCCCCCCTTTGTGTACCCCCGGCTGGTCTTGGACGGGGAATTTAATGCACATTCTGCTCGAAATTCTATTCGGGAATTTCTGGGCGTGACACAACCGTACTCAACAAGTCACCACAGCAACAATGCACATGATAAAGGGGTATTCAAGGAATGGCTATAGTTCTTTTGCACAAAGCAAGTTTTGTAATTCTTTTCACAAGCCTAAGACCTAGCATAGACTGATCAAATTTTAGTACCAGTGTTCATATTAAACAATGACGGTTCTGTCCACCATCCATTGTGATCCCAAGGATAGCTTCCCGCCATCGAGTCGTCATGGTTTTCTGAGGACGTCCACCTTCCCTCCTCTCAGGAAGTGGCTCCATCAGCATAGAAATCATCATGCAACATCCCACCCCACACAAGTTAAGAATTTAGAGTCTAGCCAAGTGTAATACACGTCCCGATGCTCAATCACCGCGAGCACGGCTATTCAAATAGATTGGGTTTACTCACACTGCAGTGGATGTACACTTTACCCGCACTCCGCGACTGCCCAACACATGAGCCTCGTCCCAACACATGAGACATGTCACGGCAAAGCTTTTCGATAACCTCGCATTGGCAGTACCCGCTCCATGAACTTTACATCCTCATGCACTCTAGGCGTACACAGTTTCTAGCAGTGAGAGGAGTTCTGGCGCACCCGGGAAGGAAAGACTCACACAGGCATTAAGTTATAGTTATGTTTAAATTCTCACATGGCAGTCCTACCGATGGCGACACCACTGTAGACACCTGCCTCGCGGTTCTACCAATGGCTGCCCCACCGTAGAGCCCCAGCCTCACACATCAAGAAACCACTATGCATGGATACTGCCTCTGCTCAGCTATCTATTCCGCTAGGTCTATACCCATACGAGAAGTGCGGTTGTACGGGGGTCGTTTCATGCTTAACTTCATGGCTTGGTCCTTAATTGACCAGGGACGGTACTTGCCTTTTCCCGGATACCACCCAAATCCTCCGTCCGCCCCAGTCGAAAACAGTTGTTTAATTTTATTTCTCTTTTCATAAAGCATGTCATCAACCTCATGGCAATGTGGCGCTCATGTCTCCACATGCCGCATCTCAATTACCTTCCCAAAGGCAATTGCCCAAGTATAGAGCACTTTGATAATTATGAGTATGCATGATTCTAGAATAGCGTTGCTAAGCAATTGTCATAGTTGACTAGGGACTCATACGTAAACATGGTTACGAAGGAATATGGGGTAAACAACAATCAAGGCATGGCAAAATCACAAGTAGGATGTTTGTCATTGCATGCAATTTTATTTGTAAACAAAATAATTTCGCAATTGGGATCAACATGTTCAAAGAATAGTGATGACTTGCCTTGCTCAAAGTCCTGCGGGTCTTGACCTTCGCTTGGATTAGCAGCTTCCTCGGGCTCTATAGTTACGTGCGAAAATGGATTTGAATTCGGTTAGAATTCAATAAACATCCAAGTAAATCCACATGAAAAATCGAGTGCGAAAGTCGATATTAACTTTACTATTTGCGAACTACGGCAAACCTATTTTCGGTGTGAACTATTTATGAGTAGAATTATCTTGTTGTCCTAAGTTTTTAACTTAATATCCCCGAGTATTATATCCATGTAATAGGTTAGCAATTTTTATCGCGAGCTAAATATCGGACAAAATCCTTGAAACTATTATACGATTTAATTTAGTCTATGAATAGCCGATTAAGTATAATAAACGTCTAAAATTCCTAGTGATTAAATCCGAACTTCTACCGTGAATCGATCACTTCTAGAGATTACCCGAACTAATCTATAATATTCTATAAGAATTCGTTCATTTGTTTTAATTATTGATTATATTTAAATTACTACAGTGAATTGATTATTTATAGAGATTATTAAAAATTAATCTACAATAATCTATAAAATTTACCTAATTGTTTAATTTCTAAATGCATCTTATGATTATAGCATTATTTTTACGAATACTAGATTTTAGTTAACCACAATTAAATTCTATTATTATTATTATTTTTTAATATTTTAAATCTCCCCCTAATTTTTCCTATTTTTTTCTTTCCTTTTCTCCCTCTCTCTCTTTTTCTTTTCTTTTTCTTTTCTTCCTTTTCTTTCCTTTTCTCCCTCTCTCTTCTTTTTCTTTTATTTTTCCTTTCTTCCTTTTCTCTCTCTTCCTCTCTCGGTCGACTCCCTCTTCTCCTCTCCCTTTCTCCCTCTCGGCTCTCTCTCTCCCTCACCCGAGCGGCGGCGGCGGTGGATGCGAGGGGAGAAGGGGGTGGCTCACCGGCGGCGGCGTGGTGACGACGGCGGCGGCGGCGACGACGACGGCGACGGCGGCGCGGTGCGGCGGCACCAAGGGCGGCGGCGCGACGGCTCAAAGCGGCGGCACGGCGGCGTGGAGGCGGCGGTGCGGCGGCGTGGAGTTGAGGAGAGGGGGGGGGTTGAGGATGGGGGAAAGGATGGAGCGGGGGGGGATTTATAGGAGGGGGAAAGAAGAAGAAGAGGGGAGGGGTGGCGGCGGTGCGGCAGCGGGGCGACGCGCGGGCGGCGACGCGATGACGGCATGGGACTCGGGGGCGCGGCGCGGCAGGGCGATGGCGACGGCGACAGCGGCGACGCGATGGCGAGCGAGCGGCGTGGCAGCGGGGCGAGGCGACGCGCGCGGCTGCACGGGGCTCGAGGGCGCGGCGCGGCAGGGCGCGGGGCGCGAGGTGGCGATGGGACGGGCAAGCGGCGCGCGGGCGCGGGGCGCGAGATGACGCGACGGCGACGGCACGCGGCGATGCAACGACGACGGCGACGGCGCGCGGCGCGCGGCGCGGCGATGGAACGGCGCGGCGACGGGACGGCGGCGCGATAGACGGCGAGGGCGACGGCGCGCGCGGGGCGCGAGGCGGCGAGGGGACGGCGGTGTGCGAGGGGACAGTGGTGCGGCGGCGAGCGGCGCGGCGGGAGAGGGGACGGCGCGCGGCGCACAGGGCTCGGGGCGGCGTCGGCGCGGCAGCGGGTAGGGTTAGGGTTAGGGAACCGCGTCGAGCACTTGGCGGGCAATGAACAGTGCCGTTTTTCCAATTTTTCTTTTTCTTTTTTTATTATTTTTTTTATTATTATATAAATTTGATTCTAAAATTAGAAAATTTCTAATATTTGCATATATAATTCTTACCCAATACTTGTGTTATTCCCACTAATAAATTCATCCTAAATCAATATTGCTCACATTTTTATATAATTTATTTAAATCTTTATTTAGTGTTAATTCCATTCCATCGCATTTAAATTTAATTGATACGAGCATGTTTGCGATAATATTGCTACAAATTGATTAATATTGTGCTTTATTCAAAATCTTCAAACTCCGAAATCGAAATTCAATGGAACTGCGAACAAAATCGGCATGATGCAACTTGTTTTAAAAAGTTTTTGAAAATCCGAATTTTTAGAGTTTTAATTTGTCGGTCGAATTTTCAGGGTGTTACAAAAGGTGTCCGGATGTGTCGGTTTCCGGCTTCGGGATGGCCTGAAGTCGCGATACATCCCCTTCCAGTGCTCCTCTTCTCGTAGCAAATGGCGGGCGAGGTGGTTCTATCTTCAGATAAAAAATTCGGAGCAACCAGACAAGATTTCATAATGGACCGCCAAGCTCGCCCTAACCTCCTCCCTTCAGTCTTTCATCGATGTCATCGATGACCTCCGAGTACGAGGGTTGTCGAGGTATGAGGTCGCTGCCGACTTCATCGGTAGGCAGATTCAGCCGCTCCATGCGTGAGCCCATCCAGCCTTTGACTATTCTGGGCCGGAGGACGCGATCCGGGTTTCTCCTCGGGGTATTTTTCTCATATTTCAGATTGCATTCTTTACGTGCATGTTCCTCCTGACTTATCGAGTTCTACTTCTCGATCTTACAGGCTTAAACAGCGAAACCGTGGAGCACCGCGTCGGTCAGGTGGTGATCAACGACCCTACGACAGCGAGCAACGTCCCCGCCCCCCTATGTGAGAAGGGGAAGGCCGATCGCGAGGCTGCGATCAACGTGAGTGTATTTGAGAACTCCTTTACTTATGCTTTTCTGGATCGCACTGTGACTTCATGTATGCAGGCTCTTCCTCTGACTGACGTCATCGAGCCGCTCACGGACCACCAGACAGCGGCCTCGTTAAAGGAGGGCATCGCCAAGGAGGCGTCCGACGTTGCTACCGCTGCTGCCACGATGAGTGGCAGCAACATTCCAAAGAGAGGGAGGAAGTTCTCCTCCTTTCTCGGGAATCGTCGGAAGGCGCCCACCCCATCGGTAAGCCTCTCGGGTCCTTTATCGCGTAGTCAGAAGATCTTGTCCTCACACCATACTTATTTTACTTAGGCCTCGGACGCGTCTCCCTGCCTCAGCGACGGCAAAGGCTGGTGACGCTTTAATTCACAAAGCTTTGGTAGCCTGACTTTATGAAAATCACGGAAATCCTTCATAGGGCAGTGCGGGCGAAGGCGGCGCAAGACGGGTCTAGAGCAGCCTCCAGTGCGTCTCCTGCAGCGGCCTCGACAGATCTCGTGGTCATGCCCAGGGACCGTGAGGCGACGTCCAACAGCCCTGCCGGTGGCCTTGTGCCTTCTCAGGGCCCGCCCGCTGATGTCCTCACCTGGGGGGAGCTCCAAGCTGAAATGGAGCGCATGCTCTAGGCTGGTGCTCGTGGCATAGGATGCGAGATTGAGGAGGCCAGGGCGGCGGCGGCGTCGTTGGCGAATGAACACGCTAACAAGCTAGCACGTGACCTGGCGGAGGCCCGCAAGGTCCTCCAGAAGATGAGGGAGCTGGTGGCCGGCAACGAGAGTGTCGCGACCGGGAAAATTGCCTTTTCCCGAACGCTAGTGTATTAATCCCCGTCCCAGGAAAAGCCGGGGTACACCACACAAACATGATATAAAAGACACATCTTTATTATATCGATAATATTTACATTATTACAAAGGCGCTTCAGGCCTGACAATCAAAAATAAACAGCAGCGGACTAGCGAGCCTACGGCTCCATCTCCACAGGCGCTCAACTGGGGTATAAGCCAGGACTCCACCTAAGACATCTTCTCCAAAGCTTCTCTACTGAAGAGGGGAAAGATTGAGCAAGAATGAGTACAACCACAGTACTCAGCAAGCCACGCCGGCAGATGCATGATTAATGCAAGGGGGTACAAGGGGTAATAATATAGGGGTTAAATTTCGCAGAAAAGCAGCATTTAAAAGTCACTTAGTTGCCCGAAGCCATTTTATAAAGACGATCCTAGAGCTACACAGTATTATTAAACAAGGCCGTGAACCCTCACGAACCTGCCTTAACCCAAGGCCTACGATGATTCAGACCGAACTGGCAACCCGACCCTGGGTCCCAGCTCGTCCCAAGCCAACCCAGGCCAACCATTCCACATTTTAGTTGTTGAGCAAATTTTAAGAATTAAAACACTGACTTGGGTACATTGCTCGGCTTGCCCATAACCGAGGGCGCGGCTATTCGAATAGATTATACTCTGATCAGAGGTGTACATCTTTACCCACAAGACACCTCTTCCTCACGTGTAACCACGTGCCACATACCACCACGGTATACGAACGGAAGACGTGACATAGTTTCCAACCCATCCTAGCCATAGACAAGAGTACCGACCCAATCCCACCTACGGCCGGAACCTCCGGGACAGGTAGGCAGGATTGAGCCCCCTAGCAGCAGGGCACCAACCCTCTGCCATGACATCTCGACTACCGAGCCGCAGCTCGTGTAGCCTTCATTTGTCCTAGAGAATGTCCATCGACCCCCGACTTCATCCATCTCCATCCGTGTACTTTTGTTTATGACCAGACTGAGCCACAAACTAAGCCTTACCCACTAGACATGTGGAAGTACGGTAGTGCTTTGCAACAGAGGCCCGAGCTTAATCCTTATAGTGGCCGGGGTGCTACTTCCCACAACTGGCATGCACCCAAACCCCACCGAAAACAGGTTTTAGGGGTTTTGAAAGAGGAAGAGAGGTGTATGTCCAATTCCACCATAAACCAACAATTCCATAGTGTCCAAATGATATGAATATTCCCAAAGTCTAGAGTTATAAAACCATCTAATGTTGCCTAATTAATCAGCGAAGCATCTACCTAAATTCATACTAGTGGAACCATGAATAGAATACCCACTAGTTGGGGTTTTATTTTCCTAGGGTGAACAAGGTAATAATAACAATAGCAATAATAATGTCTTAACAATGATAAATAGGCATGGCTAAATAAAACAGTGATAACGCGGGAATTTAAATAAAGCGGTAATGCATTAATTTAAATCAAAATAATTTTATAAACTGGGATTCAATATGCTCAAGGATGATGTGACTTGCCTTGCTCAGAGAGAACGGCCTTCCGAACCTTCGGCGACGACCGCGAACCACGCTTCGGGAACCTCCGGAACGACAGAAGCTACGCGAAGCACACAAGCAAAGCTACAAGCCTATAAAGAAGCAATAACAATACATAAAAAGAAAGCACACGGTTCTTTAGGTTATAACAAACATTAGGAGACTTGAACGGGTCGATTCGGAGCTCGTATGACCAGGATATGATCATCCGAAGTTTAATGCTGTTATATATGGAGATTTGCGGATTATTATAATTAAGCTTTGCAACTATAAAACATGTGTAAGCGCTAGCCTGGAAAAGACAGGAAGGCTGCGCCGTTGACATGCGGACCCCACATGTCAACCTAAAGGACCGCGGTAGACCGAGTACACAGAGACAGTCCACGGGTCGACGGAAGCGGATCCCGTGTGTCAACCGAGGCGAGTGGCCGACAAACGGACTCCACTAGACGCCGCGCGGGCTGCACACGTGGAAACCACGTGGCTACCGAGCGGGCACACTAACAGGGTCACCACACGCACAAGCGAACGACTACCGACACCGGTACACGGGTACCGGGGTCGACAAACGCACAACGGGCACGGGCGACACCGAAAGGACGAGGACGGGGCAGCGAGAGGAGAGATCCTTACCACCACGCGACGAGGCGTGGCAACGACAACGGCGAACGGGCGCGGCGGAGACAGACGGGCACAACGGAGACGAACGGCGAGGGGACGGCTTCGGCGGCGATCCTTGGACGAAGGCGAGACGCGGCCGGCACGAGGCTTGACGACGCGGAGCCGAGGACGAAGACGACGACGGGGCTGCAGCGGCACACTTGACGAAACGCGGGCGGCGGACGAGAACGGCTCGACGGAGGGACGAACGCCACAATGACCGGGAACGACGAGAGGACGACGACGACGACGACCGGGGCCGGCGAGGAGACGACGAGGGCAGCCGGCAGCGGCTGCACGGAGGCGAGGATGGCGTGGAACACACTGCTGCGATGCCGACGACGGAGGCGGCGCCGCGAGGCGGCGAGCCGGCGAGGATGAACGGTGAAGACGACGACGGACACCGGCGGTGTTCGGTCGGAGGGGAGGCGAGGCCGAGGACGACGTCGCGGCTGCGATGCCGAAGATGGTAGTGGTGCAGCAAGCCGACGAGCCGGGGAGGAGGAAGGGGCGGCCGAAAGGACGCCGGCGACGAAGAGGATGGAGAGGCCGGCGCGGCGACGGCGTTCCGGCGAAACCGAGGAGCAGCCGGGGTGGAGGGCGATGCGGCGACGCCGAGGGAGGAGACGGCGACGTCGGCCGACGCTCTGGCGCGGCGACCGGGGCGACTGAAGGCGGTACAGTGGCGGCAACGCCACTGTTTTGCCGGCGAGGGCGCGTCTCCGGTGGTTTCCCCACGAATCGGAGGCAGCGCCGGCGAAGAGGAGGCGGCTGCGACGCCGGGGAAGGCGACGGCACGGCCGGCCGGCGTGCTAACGCGGCGGCAGGGGCGGCTGAAGACGGCCGGCAGCACGGGAGAGAGGGGACGACGGCGGGGAGGTGGCTAGGGACCACGGGAGATCGCGGGAGGGGGCTAAAACGATAGAACGGAGCGAGGGGGTTGCATTTTATAGCGGAGGGAAGCGAGCCGAGCACGGGAGAGGGCGGAACGGCGACGGGAATGGCGGCCGGCGGCCATGGTTGGTGGCCGGGAAAAGCGCGGCCGTTCCCGACGATTGGGGGCGCCATTCAAGGGGGAAATTGGGGGGAATTGAAGAGGATTCAATGGGGATTAAAACCCCCCAATTAATTTGGAAAGAACGGTTGGATTTGGGGCGGATTTGGGGGAGCAATGGCGCTAGGTTTCCCGGAGAGGGAGAGGAGGCTGAGCGGGAGGAGGAAGAAGACGACGGCCGGCCTGGCGCGTGGGCCCCACGCGGGGCGCGCGCTCAGCGTGCGTGCGGCGCGCGTGCACGCGGGAGGGAGGGGCGGCTCGGGCAGGGGCACGGCTTGGGCCGAGCGGCTGGGCCGAGGCAGGCCGGGAGGAAGGAGGTGGAGGGAGGGGCGGCCCAGAAGGAGGAGGAGAGGAGGGAGAGGTGGCCCGGGGAGAGAGGGAGGAGGGAGTGGGCCGGGAGGGGAGGAGGCCCAAGAGGAGGAGGGAGAGAAGGAGAGGGAGAGAAAGAGAGGGAGGAGAGGGAGACTTCGGCCGCGGGCCGAGGGGAGAGAGGGAGGACTTTGGGCCAGACTTGGCCCAAAGGAGGAAGGAGGGTTATTTTTAGGTTTTTCTTTTTATTAAACTTTGATAATTGTTTTTGTTGCTTAATAATTATTTCCGGTGCTCTGAAAATTCAAGTAAAATTTGAGGGCTCATTTTAGACCAAGGAGAATTTAACAAAAATTCTCCGGGCCACATTCGAATTTTTCTTGTACGTATTTTAGTGTTTGCCAATTTCTTTTCGAATTTTAATTAATTCTATTATTCCTTTTAGAGAATGATTTTTAATTTCGGGATGAATTTATCAGGACGTGACAAATCCACCCCCCTTACAAGAATCTCGTCCCCGAGATTCGAGGAGGCTAGCAAGAAGATAGGTTGGGCGGTCCTCTCTTCTTGTCCGACTTCTTCCGTCGCATCTTTTATAACGAACTTGCCTAGCAAAACTTCTCCACTCTGGTCTGCTTGTCTCGATCTCCTGTTGCAGATGGAATCTCCTCTTCACCTGACTTTTCCCTGGTTGAACCTTTAGCTGACTTCGACTGGGTTGCGGCACTTGAAGATGGGGCCTCAGTTCCAGAACTTCGCATAGTTCATATCTTTGGAGTCAACCTCATACAAGTTACCCACTTCATGTCATGCGTCGAGATCAACTCGACATTACTAGGATACCATGCTTGTCATCATAAGGATATCAGGCTTGTCATTTACTTCTAACTTGCCACAAACTGCCTCATATTAGCTTTCCTGGTCTCCGGGTGCTAGCTACTTCTGCTATTCGATGCGAGGGTCGATAATTTTGCCTTTGAATTATGTTTCTCAACCAAACCAACTTATCCCACTTGACATGCTTTGACGTCTTCCCAAATGGCTTTACTGCTGGACTTCTTATTGTTTGATCGTTATCCTGCCAAATCTGAAGCTTCGTTGTTAGATGTGATTTTAATCTGACCTCTATAGACTATCTTCGAACATATCACTTGGTTCATAACTGGGAATAGCTCCCACGAACAGACAACTCGGATTCACCTTCTTTTCATTCGGTTTACTTCCCACTATTCTCTTCATGTTGTCATCATTTAGCATTCAAAGTATTCCTTTACACATTCAACCCTGACGTATTCTTTTCAGATTTCTCTTATCAATCACCTTTCGACCTACTTCTTTGCCTGATAATAAACACCTTTGCTGGTATCTTCTATCAATAACCTTTTGAACTTTGCCAACCAAGTAATCTTCACTCCGAGAGTTGTGGATGCTTCTGGTGACGATGTGGTCCTTTGGTCTACTGCCTTTCAGTAAAACCTTGAAGTGTTTTGCCAAAAGCTGTACTGACTGTCTTTGTCTTTGATCCGAAAAAGACACATCTGAAACTCTTAATCCCAACAAATGTCTCTTTGGTTAATCGCTTGATTTTCTTTTCCATCATCAGGTTGGTTATTAACTCGAGGTTAGAACATAGTTCCTCTGGAATGAGACCCTAGGTCTCCTTTATCAGTAAGCAATTATACACATTATCACATATCCGCATCTTCCAAAAGAATCCTCATAGAACTTGTCTGTATTACACATTTCTCCCTCATTACATGAATACTAAGCATTGCCTAAAAGGAAGGGTGCTTAGCATTGGTACATTGCATCCTCAACATGAATCTTCCATAAACATAACAAACTCATTGTTTATAATCATGAATATATTTATTTATTACATGATTGCTGCAAACTCCTGATTACAGTGATAAGTAGCGAACTGAAAATCACAAACATGGATACATAGCTGGCATTGTTCTAGTGACTGCATCCTTGATTGGTTCTGTGATGATGTGATAGGACTGCATATTGCTATCATTCACAGGAGAAGTTTCCTTCGGATTGCTGGTTGAGGCGAATAACGGTCTTCTGCTTGGTATCGCCCTCCGGAGGTTGATTGCCCTTTGCTTGGCCTGGAGTAGGTCGGAGAGAGACACAACTTCTTTCATCGACGATAATTCTTTGCTGAGGCTGTCGGTGCAGAGAATGGTTGGTGCTGAAGGTATTATCGCTATGATTTACTGCAGAGTCAGGCGCAGGGGGAGGAGCATTGGTGCTGTGGATGATATCGTCGATGTTGCTGTTGGAGCTGACTAGCTGATGAGACAATCGTAGGGTTGTTCGTTGGATTTCTGCGGTCTTGGTCAACAACACACTGAGTTGGCAATCCTTGGGCACATGGTTTGTACCTTCGCACAGAAAACATGTGACCTTGCGGGTGGGACACTCCCCTGGTGGATGGTCTTCTTCACAATGAGTGCAAAGTGTGAGACACATGCTAGCAACGTGTCCAATTTCCCCGCAACGGGGGCATGCTTTTGATTCCATCTCTTCCTCGCCGAGATGTCGGGGAGACTCATCTTCATAATCCGAGGAGACTTGATCTGACCCTTCACTATCAGATACTCTGCCACCATGGCTTAGGAGGTGCTGGGTCAACTGTCGTGCACCTCGGAAAGTATTTCCTCTCTGACGTCTAGGAATAGTTATCCCTGCTGGAGGCCATTCGGTGCTGGTAATAGTCATCTTACGTACTTCTTCTTCAGTTCGCATCGGTGCTTTTCTCTTCTGATTCTTACTCTTCTTGCCTTTGGCTTGCTTAGTATGTGACCCCACGTGGTACGAGAGGCTAGGAGGAAAGCATTTCCCGGGATTCAATGGATTCTCTCCGTTGAGCTCTCTACTTTGCACACTAGGCTGCAAGCTTGACTTGGTGTGAGGAGGCTGGTTTAGCGATGTCTGCCCTGCTAAACCAAGGGAAGGGGCTTCTTTGACATATACCCATGGACAATTCAGGGAATAGTGTCCTTGCTCTCTACAATCATGACAAAAGGGGACCTGCTCTTCTGGCATTGGAAGCTCATTGACCTGGGTGGCAAAGGCTCGATCAAACACATACTGATTTTGGTCTTGGCTTCCAACCAATGGTAGCTGTGAACTCAGCAGCATGCTTGGAATGGACCAAGGGTGTGCCCTTGTTAACTCTCTGGAGGCCAGAGGCGGATTGAGTTGAAAACATGAGTTACTGGAGGCATACCCGCTAACATTCTTTCCTTTTTCTCTGTTAAACATCTGTTACCGGGATTGAGGTGAGAGAGGAAACAAGCCAGGAAAGAATAGACCAGAACTAGAGACAGGACCTTAAAGGAACTAACTCTTCTTGTTGATGTGTTGTTTGTTTTGCTTATTCTGCAAGTTGATTAAGCAAACAACCTAGCATGGTTACATCACAACCCACCGATGCAAACCACGCGCTACACACACAAGCAAGGAACACACGACTAACAACACTACCCTATAGGGTGGCTTAGGTTCTGCGACGGGTTCTCCAAGATCTTCACTCCTTCACAGCTGGCTTCACTGCTTCCTCCACTTCGCTAGCGGATCCTGCAGTCTTCCGGAGCTTCGGCGAACAACTGACGATGTCTTCTTCTTCACTGACCTGACCATCTAGTACTAGTTGAAATTTGAAGGAAGAAAAGAGTAAACCTTTTGCAAATAGCATTAGGGGAAGGAGAAAAAGAGGAACTTTCGCAAATAGTTTTATTTATAAAATATGTCCTTAGGTTTTATCCACTTGGCTTATCCTACAGTCGAGATGGCTCTGATACCAGCTTGTCGCGACCGGGAAAATTGCCTTTTCCCGAACGCTAGTGTATTAATCCCCGTCCCAGGAAAAGCCGGGGTACACCACACAAACATGATATAAAAGACACATCTTTATTATATCGATAATATTTACATTATTACAAAGGCGCTTCAGGCCTGACAATCAAAAATAAACAGCAGCGGACTAGCGAGCCTACGGCTCCATCTCCACAGGCGCTCAACTGGGGTATAAGCCAGGACTCCACCTAAGACATCTTCTCCAAAGCTTCTCTACTGAAGAGGGGAAAGATTGAGCAAGAATGAGTACAACCACAGTACTCAGCAAGCCACGCCGGCAGATGCATGATTAATGCAAGGGGGTACAAGGGGTAATAATATAGGGGTTAAATTTCGCAGAAAAGCAGCATTTAAAAGTCACTTAGTTGCCCAAAGCCATTTTATAAAGACGATCCTAGAGCTACACAGTATTATTAAACAAGGCCGTGAACCCTCACGAACCTGCCTTAACCCAAGGCCTACGATGATTCAGACCGAACTGGCAACCCGACCCTGGGTCCCAGCTCGTCCCAAGCCAACCCAGGCCAACCATTCCACATTTTAGTTGTTGAGCAAATTTTAAGAATTAAAACACTGACTTGGGTACATTGCTCGGCTTGCCCATAACCGAGGGCGCGGCTATTCGAATAGATTATACTCTGATCAGAGGTGTACATCTTTACCCACAAGACACCTCTTCCTCACGTGTAACCACGTGCCACATACCACCACGGTATACGGACGGAAGACGTGACATAGTTTCCAACCCATCCTAGCCATAGACAAGAGTACCGACCCAATCCCACCTACGGCCGGAACCTCCGGGACAGGTAGGCAGGATTGAGCCCCCTAGCAGCAGGGCACCAACCCTCTGCCATGACATCTCGACTACCGGGCCGCAGCTCGTGTAGCCTTCATTTGTCCTAGAGAATGTCCATCGACCCCCGACTTCATCCATCTCCATCCGTGTACTTTTGTTTATGACCAGACTGAGCCACAAACTAAGCCTTACCCACTAGACATGTGGAAGTACGGTAGTGCTTTGCAACAGAGGCCCGAGCTTAATCCTTATAGTGGCCGGGGTGCTACTTCCCACAACTGGCATGCACCCAAACCCCACCGAAAACAGGTTTTAGGGGTTTTGAAAGAGGAAGAGAGGTGTATGTCCAATTCCACCATAAACCAACAATTCCATAGTGTCCAAATGATATGAATATTCCCAAAGTCTAGAGTTATAAAACCATCTAATGTTGCCTAATTAATCAGCGAAGCATCTACCTAAATTCATACTAGTGGAACCATGAATAGAATACCCACTAGTTGGGGTTTTATTTTCCTAGGGTGAACAAGGTAATAATAACAATAGCAATAATAATGTCTTAACAATGATAAATAGGCATGGCTAAATAAAACAGTGATAACGCGGGAATTTAAATAAAACGGTAATGCATTAATTTAAATCAAAATAATTTTATAAACTGGGATTCAATATGCTCAAGGATGATGTGACTTGCCTTGCTCAGAGAGAACGGCCTTCCGAACCTTCGGCGACGACCGCGAACCACGCTTCGGGAACCTCCGGAACGACAGAAGCTACGCGAAGCACACAAGCAAAGCTACAAGCCTATAAAGAAGCAATAACAATACATAAAAAGAAAGCACACGGTTCTTTAGGTTATAACAAACATTAGGAGACTTGAACGGGTCGATTCGGAGCTCGTATGACCAGGATATGATCATCCGAAGTTTAATGCTGTTATATATGGAGATTTGCGGATTATTATAATTAAGCTTTGCAACTATAAAACATGTGTAAGCGCTAGCCTGGAAAAGACAGGAAGGCTGCGCCGTTGACATGCGGACCCCACATGTCAACCTAAAGGACCGCGGTAGACCGAGTACACAGAGACAGTCCACGGGTCGACGGAAGCGGATCCCGTGTGTCAACCGAGGCGAGTGGCCGACAAACGGACTCCACTAGACGCCGCGCGGGCTGCACACGTGGAAACCACGTGGCTACCGAGCGGGCACACTAACAGGGTCACCACACGCACAAGCGAACGACTACCGACACCGGTACACGGGTACCGGGGTCGACAACCGCACAACGGGCACGGGCGACACCGAAAGGACGAGGACGGGGCAGCGAGAGGAGAGATCCTTACCACCACGCGACGAGGCGTGGCAACGACAACGGCGAACGGGCGCGGCGGAGACAGACGGGCACAACGGAGACGAACGGCGAGGGGACGGCTTCGGCGGCGATCCTTGGACGAAGGCGAGACGCGGCCGGCACGAGGCTTGACGACGCGGAGCCGAGGACGAAGACGACGACGGGGCTGCAGCGGCACACTTGACGAAACGCGGGCGGCGGACGAGAACGGCTCGACGGAGGGACGAACGCCACAACGACCGGGAACGACGAGAGGACGACGACGACGACGACCGGGGCCGGCGAGGAGACGACGAGGGCAGCCGGCAGCGGCTGCACGGAGGCGAGGATGGCGTGGAACACACTGCTGCGATGCCGACGACGGAGGCGGCGCCGCGAGGCGGCGAGCCGGCGAGGATGAACGGTGAAGACGACGACGGACACCGGCGGTGTTCGGTCGGAGGGGAGGCGAGGCCGAGGACGACGTCGCGGCTGCGATGCCGAAGATGGTAGTGGTGCAGCAAGCCGACGAGCCGGGGAGGAGGAAGGGGCGGCCGAAAGGACGCCGGCGACGAAGAGGATGGAGAGGCCGGCGCGGCGACGGCGTTCCGGCGAAACCGAGGAGCAGCCGGGGTGGAGGGCGATGCGGCGACGCCGAGGGAGGAGACGGCGACGTCGGCCGACGCTCTGGCGCGGCGACCGGGGCGACTGAAGGCGGTACAGTGGCGGCAACGCCACTGTTTTGCCGGCGAGGGCGCGTCTCCGGTGGTTTCCCCACGAATCGGAGGCAGCGCCGGCGAAGAGGAGGCGGCTGCGACGCCGGGGAAGGCGACGGCACGGCCGGCCGGCGTGCTAACGCGGCGGCAGGGGCGGCTGAAGACGGCCGGCAGCACGGGAGAGAGGGGACGACGGCGGGGAGGTGGCTAGGGACCACGGGAGATCGCGGGAGGGGGCTAAAACGATAGAACGGAGCGAGGGGGTTGCATTTTATAGCGGAGGGAAGCGAGCCGAGCACGGGAGAGGGCGGAACGGCGACGGGAATGGCTGCCGGCGGCCATGGTTGGTGGCCGGGAAAAGCGCGGCCGTTCCCGACGATTGGGGGCGCCATTCAAGGGGGAAATTGGGGGGAATTGAAGAGGATTCAATGGGGATTAAAACCCCCCAATTAATTTGGAAAGAACGGTTGGATTTGGGGCGGATTTGGGGGAGCAATGGCGCTAGGTTTCCCGGAGAGGGAGAGGAGGCTGAGCGGGAGGAGGAAGAAGACGACGGCCGGCCTGGCGCGTGGGCCCCACGCGGGGCGCGCGCTCAGCGTGCGTGCGGCGCGCGTGCACGCGGGAGGGAGGGGCGGCTCGGGCAGGGGCACGGCTTGGGCCGAGCGGCTGGGCCGAGGCAGGCCGGGAGGAAGGAGGTGGAGGGAGGGGCGGCCCAGAAGGAGGAGGAGAGGAGGGAGAGGTGGCCCGGGGAGAGAGGGAGGAGGGAGTGGGCCGGGAGGGGAGGAGGCCCAAGAGGAGGAGGGAGAGAAGGAGAGGGAGAGAAAGAGAGGGAGGAGAGGGAGACTTCGGCCGCGGGCCGAGGGGAGAGAGGGAGGACTTTGGGCCAGACTTGGCCCAAAGGAGGAAGGAGGGTTATTTTTAGGTTTTTCTTTTTATTAAACTTTGATAATTTTTTTTGTTGCTTAATAATTATTTCCGGTGCTCTGAAAATTCAAGTAAAATTTGAGGGCTCATTTTAGACCAAGGAGAATTTAACAAAAATTCTCCGGGCCACATTCGAATTTTTCTTGTACGTATTTTAGTGTTTGCCAATTTCTTTTCGAATTTTAATTAATTCTATTATTCCTTTTAGAGAATGATTTTTAATTTCGGGATGAATTTATCAGGACGTGACAGAGAGGCAGCAGCAGGGGCTCGAGCACCGCATGTCGGAACTCGAGAACAACTTGTTGGAAATCCGTGGCTCGCTGCGGGTTACCTACACTGGCCTGCACCAGCTCGCCGGAGAATGCAGCGTCACGACCACCATCCCAGCGAACCCCGATGAGTTCTCGCTGACATCCTCACACGCAGAACTAGCCACGGCGATGGAGGAGATCCCCTCCAAGCATGCGGCCAAGATCGGGGAGGAGACGTCCAACGGGATCTACACCGGGGTGTGCCACGTCCTCGCGTGCATAAGGTTGGCACACCCTGAACTTGACCTCCAGAGGATCTTGGATCAGGGGGCTGCTAACGACGTGCATAAGGGCGTGATGGAAGAAGTCGGTGACTTGGGGGAGTCTGTTCTCCCCCTTTTTGAAGAGTAGGATTTCAGCTCCCTTGTACTCCTTAATCAATCGTGCTTGTAAAACTTTCGTTGGTTCAAACTGCCTTTGTGTGTGCAGTCATCACCTTCGTTTCCTTTAGCATATTGATCCCGAGTACTTTGTTGTCGTTGTAGAGATGTCGATGTCGAGGATGTCTAGCAGCGCAGGCAGCCTGAGTCACCGGTAGTCGTTCCGGCACTTGCGCTCGAGCCGTATGTGCCGCGGGACGACGTTGATCAAAACTTGTCGGTGGGAGCGGGCATGGCGACGACTTCCTGAGGTTGGTACCTTGGTCCTCATCTCCTTTGCTCTTTTTGTTCGGATCGACTTAATTTGCAGTGTTCTCGGAGAGGGGCATGACTTGACTTAGTCATTCCCATGTTGAGCAGACCTTGAGAGTGCATTGGCCGACCGAGATCGTCAAATCCAATATTGGAGGATGAAGTTCGAGGTGGCCGAACTCGAGAAGACTATGGTAGAAGTTAAAAAGGACCAAGCCGTGGAAGCACTCTGAGGACACGAGGTGTGGTTCAACTCGTACCTCAGGAGCTGTTATACGGCCATGGCCGGAGTCTGCAGGGAACTCCGAGTACCTCGCGGGAATCCCGAGGAGTCGACGGCCGGATACATCTCGTGGTTAAATGGGGCCTGCGCTCAGCTTGAAGGCATCGGCAAGCGTATCGATGAGGCCTTGAAGCAGGAGTGTCGTCGATCGAGCCGATATGCTGGAGGGCACGTATTAGCCTGTATCCGAGATCACCGCCCGTAGCTACACCTCGAATTCCTCCGCGAAGGGTTTTCACATTCTCGGAGGACTCCCGCAGAGATAGACGATCTGGCGAAGTCGATGGCGCCGCTTGCAGAGAAAGTTTTCCAGTCCATGGACTAGCATTGGCCTTCCTGGTAGTCTTTATATCCTGTGACAAATATCTCAGGGGGACATGTAGTATACTTTGGAATATTTACGAATAGTAAGAAGTACTTGTGAAATAGAAAAGAAATCTATCTAACTAAGTTTTCTTACTCTGGATGCGCTGTGTATGAGTGTTTTCTCACTTCGCGACTTTGATCAGTCACTTGAGTCATACAGTCTCCCTAGCCCCCAGCCTTGTCACCGGAGAATTTTTCTAGGAAGATAAGGCTCTTGGACCTTTGACCTGCTTTGGTTGAACAAGCACTGATCCTAGCCCCCAGCCGTGAAGTTGGAAAACCCAATTTCCGATTACACGGCTTGGTTAATACGCACGGCGAGAACTCTTACATGACCAGATCTTGCATGGTCTTTCGTTTCTTCATGATCCGACAAGGCCTTATCGGCTCTGGGCGTCCCCAGCCGAAGTTCCCTTAGGTTCCTCGGAGGCCTTGTCAAGACGGCGTAAAGGGACATGAGGATAGGTTTCAACGCTAGGTGTCATCATGGTAAGGGATCGTCGGGAAGAAACACTTTGATTGTGATCTTTACCTGAAAATAAACTTTATTGAAGGTGTAAGATGTCTTACAAGTATGGATACTATTGATTTATACATAGAATTTATGCAATTGATCAATGTTCCAAGAATTTGCTAACTCGCGACCATCGCCGTCTGCAATCTTGAATGCACCTGGCCGCAAAACTTGCATGATCGTGTACGGTCCTTCCCATTTGGGTGAGAGCTTGTTACGCCCTGCTTGGCTTTGAACCCGTCGAAGGACGTAGTCACCGATCGAAAGTGTGCGTGCTCTGATGCGCTTCTCGTGGTATCGGTGAAGGGCATGTTGGTAGCTGGCTACTCTGACGGCAACTCTTTCTCGATGTTCCTCGAGTAGATTCACGTCGTCGTTTTGCTGCTCCTCCTGGTCCTCGTCGGAGTACTTCTATACTCGTGTACTCTAATGTCGTAGTTCAGTGGAGAGCATGGCCTCTGAGCCGTACACGAGGAAGAAGGGTGTCTCCTTGTTGGAAGTTGTCGGTGTGGTATGCACGGCCCATAGTACAGAGGGGAGTCCTTCAACCCACTTCTTGTCATGTGACATTAGTCTGTCGTAGACACGGGTCTTGATTCCTTGCAGTACTATGCCGTTTGCTCTCTCGACCTGTCCATTGCTCTGAGGGTGATAAACCGAAGCGAAGCAGATCTTGACTCCCAACCCAATGCAGTAATCCTGGAAGTCGGCACTGATGAACTGAGGCGTTGTCCGTTATGATACGGTGAGGCAATCCATATCTGTAGAATATCCCTTTAATGAATTTGATGCCGTTGTCGGCCTTGATTTCCCCTGTGGGTGTCGCTTCGATCCACTTGGTGAACTTGTCGATCGCCACGAATAGGAACTTGTAGCCGCCTTGTCCTCGTGGGAATGGTCCGAGTATGTTGAGCCCCCAGCACGAGAACGGCCAAGTAAGAGGGATAGTCTGGAGCGCCTGCGCTGGTAGCTTTGAGTGTTTACTGTGAAATTGACATGCTTCACACCGCCGAACCATGTCGCAAGCGTCTTTAAGGGCGGTCGGCCAGAAAAACCCTAGTCGAAAAGCTTTTCTGACGCATGTACGACCGGCGGCGTGTGACCCACAGATTCCTTCGTGTATGACAAGGAGGAGATGTTTGCTGTCGTCGGACGAGACGCATTTGAGGAGTACCCCGTTTGGTGCCTTCTTGTATAGATCGTTGCCGATCATACAGTAGATTTTGTCTTAACGGGTTATTTTCTCGGCTTCTGCATCGTCCTCGAGCAACTCGTCGCTACTTAGGAATTTGATGAGTTGGGTCCGCCAGTCTTCTATGGTCTCGATGTCGGCAACGACGTGTTCTGCCTCTGTAGCCCTCGTGCTGACGTCGAGGACGACTGTGCTATCTTCATCGTTTGCCTCTTTCACCGATGGCTTTGTCAAGATATCTAGGAAAGTGCCAGGTTCAAGTGGCTCTCGTCTGGACGCACGCCATGCTAGGTCGTCGGGTTCGATATTGTCCTTGCGATATACGTGTCGGACTTCGATCCCATCAAACCTTTTCTCCAGCTTCCTGACTTCTGCGAGGTACTAGGATAACTCGGGGTTAGAGCATTTGTAGTCTTTATACACCTAGTTTGCGACTAGTTCGGAATCTCCTTTCACGATTAGTCGTTTGACTCCTAGTGCGGCTGTTGCTCTTATCCTAGCGAGTAGTCCTTCGTACTCGGCTGTGTTGTTGGTTGCCCTGAAGTTGAGGTGAATTGCATGCTTGAACTGATCTCCCGAAGGTGATGTGAAGATGAACCCTGCCCCTGCTCCTTGGCTGTTGAGTGCGCCGTCGAACGCCATTGTCCATGTTTCGCTATCGGTTTGACTGTCTGACCTGTTTTTAGGCATAGTCCAGTCAGCTACGAAGTCGGCGAGAACCTGGGACTTGATGGCTGTTCGTGGCACAAAGTGGACATCAAACTGGCTTAGCTTGATTATCCATTTCGCGATGCGGCCGACAACGTCTTTGTTTCTCACGACTTCACCAAGAGGGAAGGAGGAAACAACTGTGACCCTGTGGGCTTGGAAGTAGTGGCGTAGCTTTCTTGATGTCATGATTACTGCATAGAGCAGCTTTTGGATCTATGGGTATCTTGTCTTCGCGTCGTGGAGAGCTTCGCTGACGTAGTAGATTGGTCTTTGCACCTTCTCTCTCTCGACAACAATGACAGTACTCACAGAATATGGCGTGGCCGCGATACAGAGGAATAATTCTTCATTAGGTTGGGGAGCAACAAGTACAGGGGGATTTGACAGGTAGCGCTTGAGTGCGATGAACGCCTCTTCGGCTTCTTGTGTCCATACAAATTTGTCTTGTTTCTTCAGCAGAGCGAAGAAAGGTTGTCCTCGTTCTCCCATCCTAGCGACGAACCTGCTCAGTGCCGCAATGCATCCAGTCAGCTTCTGGACTTTCTTGAGTCTTGTGGGCGACTTCATGTTCTCGATTGCCTTGATCTTTTCAGGGTTTGCTTCGATCTCTCTCCCGGAGATGAGGAACCCGAGCAGCTTGCCCGATGGTACTCCGAACGTGCACTTCTCTGGATTGATCATGAGACGATATCGTCGGAGGTTGTCGAACGTTTCCCGGAGATCGTCAATCAATGAGTCGCTTGTCTTGGTCTTGATAACAATGTCATCGACGTAGGCCTCGACATTGTTCCCAAGCTGATCGTTAAGTGCCCCTTGGACCGTGCGTTGGAAAGTGTTTCCTGCGGTTATCAGTCCAAACGGCATCTTAACGTAGCAGAATACACCGAACGGCGTGATGAATGCTGTTTTCTCCTCGTCCTCTTTTGCCATGCTGATTTGGTGGTAGCCGAAGTAGGAGTCAAGAAAGCTTAACAACTCACAGCCAGCGGTTGAGTCCACCAATTGGTCTATTCGAGGAAGAGGGAAGTGATCCTTGGGACACGCCTTGTTAAGGTCGGTGAAGTCGACACACATCCTCCACTTCCCGTTGGCCTTCCGCACCATGACTGGATTGGCTAACCACTCTGGATGGAGTACCTTTCTGATGAAGCCAGCTTTGAGAAGCTTGTCGAGCTCTTCTCGTATGGCCTGTTTTCGATCTGGTGCAATTCTCCGCAGTTTTTGTTTTACTGGCTTGGCATCGGGTCGCACCATGAGTTTGTGCTCAATCACCTCCCTGGGGACCCCCGGCATGTCGGATGGCTACCAAGCGAACATGTCTGCATTGTCGCGGAGGAAGGTGATGAGCGCGAGTTCCTATTTCTCGCCTAGCGATGCCCCAATCTTGACGGTCTTGTCAGGGTTGGCACTGGAGAGCGGAACGATCTTGATTGCGCCGTCTGGTTTTGGCGTCTTATTTGTTTTGCTCACTTTTTTGGGTGGCTCAGCTGTGGCGGGTGGGTTGGGCGTATGCTCGACCATGTCCAGGTTCCGCTTGTCGCATTGCACCACCAGCTTTGCGTTCCCCTGAATGGTGATTGTTCCCTTCGGCCCGGGCATCTTAAGCACTTGATACGCGTAGTGAGATGTGGCCATGAACTTCACGAGTGCAGTTCTCCCGATGATGGCATTGTATGCTGTATCAAATTAAACGACATCAAAGGTGATCTGCTCTGTTCGGAAGTTATTTGCTTGGCCGAAAGTCACAGGCAACGAAATCTTGCCCAATGGCTTGGACGATGACTGAGGAGTAATTCCATGGAAGGGTTGATCAGTGGGCGTCAACTCGCTTCATGGGATCCCCATTGCGTCCAAGGTGCTGGTGAAGAGTAGGTTAATAGAGCTGCCGCCATCAACGAGAACCCGTGCGACCTTGATTTTCCGAATAGTGGGCTCGACCACGATCGGATATCGTTCTAGGGTGACAGCAGTCTTGGGGTGATCTTCCTCTGAGAATTCGATCTTCTGCTCGGACCACTTCATTTTGGGCACAGCCCCCTACCATGTTGAACAAACTTCATGCTCCACTTTCTTGTATTCTCACTTCGAAGAGTACGCCGTAGAACCTTCGAAGATGTGCGAGACATGGAGATCGGAATCTGGGTATGCTGAGTTCGAGTCCTGAGTAGCTGCTTCCGCGGCCTTCTCGACTACACATACTCGCATGCCCTTCTCCAATGCCAGTTGCTTTGCGAGCGACTTTTTGAAGACGAAGCAATCTTCCAGAGAGTGTCTGTCCGACTTGTGTATAGGGCACCATATTTTCTTCGTGTCGTTGCCTTGTGGGTCTGGGTGATTGGCAGGGTCCGCGTACTCTGCCGCGAGGACTTCCGTTTGAGGTTTCATTTTCCCACTCTTGCGACTCTTCTTCTTGCTTGATTCAGCTGTGTCCTTGGCTGGTTTCTTCTCTCCTCCCGTCTTCGGCTTGTTGTTCTTGTGTCTCAGTGCATCGTCCGCGTGGGCACATCGATCGACAATCTCAAATAGTTTTCGAGCAGTCGTAATCCACCTTGTCGCCAACTCCTGGGTGGTATAGCGATCTCTGACACTAGTCTTGAAAGCACGGATCACAGAAGCGTCGGTGATTTCGGGGATCGTATTTCTGCACTCATTAAAGCGACGAACGTAGTCCCTCAATGATTCACCCGGATTCTGTGTCAACGCGTGTAGGTCGTCTTCGATCGCGTGGCGCTTGGAAGTTCCTTGGAAGTTAGCGACGAACTGCTGCCACAGATCTGCCCATGAAGAAATCGAGTATGGCAGGAGGTGAACTAGCCATGAACGTGTAGATACTTTCAACGCCGCTGGCAAATAATTCGCCAACGCGTTGTCGTCTGCTCCGGCAGCGTAGAGTACTGTGGAATAGACCTGAAGAAATTCTTCAGGGTCGGTGCTCCCATCATACTTCCCTATTGCTCCCGGTTGGAATCTCTCAGGCCATCGGACATCACGTAGAGCACGGCTGAAAGCTCTACACCCGCCGCCGGGGGCGATGGGTTGTCGGCGATCGTATGTCCTCCGTCGATGTCTGTCTGACGATGAGGATGATGAGGATGACGATGATGACGATGAGTCACTTGGTTTCGGTGTACGATTATGAGGATGACGTCCGGGTTCTCGGGAGTCCTGTCAACGCTCCCCGTTGTTGTCCCGGCGCCGATCTCTGTCGTCGTCATCATTATGGTGGCATCCTCGACCAGTATCGCCTGGCACCCGCTGCTCGCGATCATCGCGTTCGTGGTGGCTGTGGCGGTTATCACGATCTCGGTTTTCGCTCGGGTGTCCTGCTCTTCCTTCTCTAGACGTCGTGAAGAGACGCGATGTCGGGAACGATTTTCGTTGTCTCGCGTGCGTCGTGCTTCTCGGCGGCCATTTAGATGGTCACGAAGATCGCTAGTGCCGCGAGTGGAGGAGTGACTTGTCGAGGTGATTTCTGCTGCTCAGGTGGTTCGCCATTGGCACCGCCAGCTGGCGGTTGTTCTGGCTGTGCTCCGGCAGTGGCCTCCTCGAACACATTACTGAGATTAGCCACTGATTCCCGTAGTCGTTCTGTCCACCGTGCGAGATCATCGTTCAGAACGATATCATAAGGGGTTTCCCTCAGTATTGTGTTGATGGCCCCGATGTGCTAGGCCGGTGTAACCACTTGATTCTCCGCTTTCGCGTCAGCGCGCGCAAACGTGCTGGTCCCACCGATAGCAAACACATCGCGTGGTGTACTCGTCAACGATGAACCCTGGTCTTCGAGCAAGTGTAGAACTGACGGCTCGTGGGGATCGATGTCAATTACCCCAACGAATCGATCTGAGATGGGCGTCGCTCCTCGTTCCTTGTCCGTATCTCTAAGAGAGATTCGTGACTGCTGGACCTTAGGAGGACGCTGAGAAGAACCTTGTAGCTTGAGTGGTCGTGATTCTTTGTCTTGTGAATAGGACAATAGACATCACGAGTTGGAGAAGTACGTTTAATTCCACGCTCTTTGTAGGCACGGATCTCAGCTTGTACGTCGAGAAAAACCCAACAAGCTTGCAAGGTGTGTTTCCTGGTTTTGTGGATAGGACACCAGGACCTTGTCGCCTCGGAAGTTGTTCTTGTCGGCTCGTGATTCTCATCGGAAGGACAAGATTTGGCCGCACTAGGATCCTCCTCGGGCTCGGATGTTGTCGACGTTCCGTTCTCCACTTCTGCGGGAGGATCCTCCGAGATGGAGTCGTCCAGGGTTGTAGCCACGGCGTTCTCGCTTCCGGTCATTGATGGACCAGTCGAAATCGGCACCGTGGTATAAACCGGGAAGACGATTTCGCCGACTTGAGTCCGCACCAGCATTGTCGAAGCAGAGACTCCTTGGTTGATGCCGGGGTTGACGCTGTTGTCGACGAAGCTTGATGAAATAGTAGTAGAACCTTGAGCACCAAGTCCCCCTACCTAGCGCGCCACTGTCGACGGCGGATACCCGTAGAATGGATATAGAGGGTATTGGGGTACGCTGGTACGAGGATCTACGTAGTACGACATCAAGCAAACAAAAAACAGGGATTATACTGGTTCAAGCCCCTTGATAGGTAATAGCCCTAATCCATTTGATATGGGATTATATAATGGAAACCACAGATTACAAAGGGAATAGCAGAACTCGATGATGCCGACGAGACCGTAGTCGAGTTGGTTGTCACAGCCTGATTTTCGTTTTAGGATTTATAAATTATCTAATAAATTATTAATAGAATTTATATTAAATGTTCATTAATTTATAAGTGAAGTTATAAAATTTTCTAAAAATAAAGCATGGTTGGAATTAATTTTTATTAAATTCTCCATGATTAATTATACTCTCTGAAATTTTCTCGGATTTTTCAGAGCTCAATTCTCAAATGATACAAAGAACAGTTCAGTAATTATTTCATCATTAATGATCTAATTATAAGTGTTAAGTGTTTTTCTTGTTTAAAAATCCTTATAATTATGGTCTAAAAGGAATTATTAGAAATGATCTTAAAAGTCTAGAAGAGAAGATCTAATCTTTTAAATAATAAATTTCAATATAAAAATGGACTAGATAAAATTTTATTAATACTTTGCTTGATTCTATAGTTCCTAGATTTTTCTGGGATTTATTTGAGCTAAGGAAGTATTTTTAATCAATGGAATATCATTTCATGAATAATTTAAATAGAAAAATGTTTTTATTTCCTCTTTTGGTTTTGGGCCGAAAGTCGGCCCAAGTCTCTCTCTCCCTCTCCTCGGCCTGCTTGCGTCCGGCCCAAGCCGGCCCAGTCCGCCGCCGCTCCCTCCTCTCTTTCGGTGCTACTGACAGGTGGGGCCCACTTGTCAGTCGTCTTCCTCCTCGCGCCGTCGCCGCCGAAACCCTAGCCGCGCGAAGCCGCCGCCGCCCCTTCCAAATCCGGCCGCCCCTTTCCTCCTCCGGCCGAATTAATTGAGGGGAAATGATCCTCGAGATCTCCTCTTCCTTTTCTCTTATGGAATCGTCAGCTAAATCGGTTTGGATATCGCGGATTTGAGCTCGGATCGGACTCGGTTTCTCTCCTCCGAACCCTAACCTTTCCATCGCCGTCGCCGGGCCGCCGTGGGCTTCGCCGCCGCCTTCCGACCCCTATAAAAGGATCCCCGAGCTCCCCTCTACCCGCCGCCGCCCTCGCTTTCGCCTCTCGCCGCCCGAAGCGCCCTAGCGCCGTGTAGCCTAGCGCCGCCGTCGCCGCCGCCGCTCCAGCCGTGCGCCGCCGTCGCTCCAGCCGTCGCCGTCGCTCGGGAAGACCGTCGTCGTGGTCGCCGTCGCGTCGCCGTCCTCGTCCGCCCCTTCGCCGTCGCTGTAGACCACCGGAGCGCCGTCGCCGCCGTTGTCACATCCTGATTTTTGTTTCAGGATTTATAAATTATTTAATAAATTATTATTAGAATTTATATTAAATGTTCATTAATTTACAAGTGAAGTTAGATGTGGGAAATAAAATTTCCTAAATATAAAGTATGGCTGGATTTAATTTTTATTAAATTCTCCATGGTTAATTATACTCTCTGGAATATTCTCGGATTTTTCGGAGCTCAATTCCTAATTTTTTTAATCATACAAAGAGCATTTCAGTTATTCCGCTGCTGTTTTCTTTTCTTTTGTAAGTGTGTAACGTTATTATTATGATGGATTTGTATATTAAATTGTCTGTTTGTGTACCTCGGCTGATTCCTGGACGAGGATTTTATGCACAAATAAGTTCGGAAATTACTAGTGAATTTCCGGGCGTGACAAGTTGGTATCAGAGCCATCTCGACTGTAGGATAAGCCAAATGGTCAAACCTTAAGGACAAATTTTCTGAAAACATGATTTGTGAAAATTTTCCTTTCTTCCTTCTCTAGAATTCTTTGAAAATCATTTTATTGTTCTCTCCCCTCCTGCTTTCAACTTGAGTAGTTGTTAAACTTGATGGAGAAACTCGAAGACGTCTATATGGTTCACTTATGGAGGTTAAGTCAAGTGGAGCGACGAATAAGAAGGTGATGGTCGCACCGAAGTGTTCAGCTGTCAAGATAGAGTGAAGTTTGGAACCTATCTTAGCACCAATACCACCAAAGTGACTTTGAAGAATAGTTAGTAGGGTAGAACGCTGTTGATTGCTTTGTGTGTAGGTATGGTTGCATTCCTGTCATTGATGTAGTTCAGTGATGAGCGTGTAACTATACTAGGTTGCTTGCTTAATCAACTTAAACAATATAATGAACTACACACATCAGATCAGTGTTAACCTGGTTAAGGTCTTGTCTTTAGTGTAACCCTTATCCTCCTATCTTCTCTAATCTGCAACAGATGGTGAATCCTCGCGCCAGTGGAAGTGGAAACAATAACAATGAAGGGAACCCAACTCTTGCTCAACAGACCCAATTGATCAACCTGTTAGTGCAGCAAGTGCAGAACCAGCAAGGGAACAACAATGTCAATGCTCCACCGCCGCAGAACAAGTTAGCTGATTTTCTTCGTGTGAGGCCACCTACCTTTTCTAGCACTACCAACCCAGTGGAAGCAGGTGAGTGGCTGCACGCTGTTGAGAAGAAGTTGGAACTGCTCCAGTGCACGGATCAGGAGAAAGTTGTTTTCGCTTCACATCAGTTGCAAGGATCTGCTTCAGAATGGTGGGATCATTTCCGGATGAACAGAGCAGAAGGACAACCAATCACTTGGGCGGAGTTCACGGAAGCATTCAAGAAGACACACATACCTACAGGAGTTGTTTCTTTGAAGAAGCGTGAGTTCAGGACACTAAAGCAAAAGGATCGTACTGTGACAGAGTATCTTCATGAGTTCAACCGTCTAGCACGTTATGCTCCAGAAGATGTGCGTACCGACGAGGAAAGGCAAGAGAAGTTCTTGGAAGGTCTGAAGGATGAACTGTCAGTTACGTTGATCTCCCATGACTATGAGGATTTTCAGGAGTTAGTTGACAAAGCAATTCGACTGGAAGATAAGAAGAACAGGATGGATAACCGTAAAAGGAAAATGACTGTATTCCAGGAGGCACAGGGTAGTAGCCAGAGGCAGTGTATCAAGCCACTCCATGTTGGTGGATTTTCTTCTGCAGGTCAAGGACAGTCGCAACAGTTGAACATCGGTGGTGAGATCAACTCAGAGACTAATACAAGCAATGAAGTTAACATCAAGCAAGCTACTCAATTAGTGCTAGTTCAGCAGGATCAGCCTCAAGAAGGTAATAGTAATGGAAGGGATACAACTCAGCCACCAGTTTCAAAGCAGCAGTAGTTTTTTTTTAAAGCCTTAGAATAATTATTGGAGTTATGGAATAAGATAGACTGCAGTTTACCTGTGCCCTTGTTTCTTTCTAGCCGTTCCGAATCTCGGGACGAGATTCTTTGTAAGGGGGGTAGATTTGTCACATCCTGATTTTTGTTTCAGGATTTATAAATTATTTAATAAATTATTATTAGAATTTATATTAAATGTTCATTAATTTACAAGTGAAGTTAGATGTGGGAAATAAAATTTCCTAAATATAAAGTATGACTGGATTTAATTTTTATTAAATTCTCCATGGTTAATTATACTCTCTGGAATATTCTCGGATTTTTCGGAGCTCAATTCCTAATTTTTTTAATCATACAAAGAGCATTTCAGTAATTACCCACATATTAAATTAATCATTAAATGGTCTAATTATAATTTTGTTAAATACTTTGAGTGTCCAAGTATTTTCAGGATTTTTCTTGAAATTATTTGAGCATTGGAAGTATTTTTAACAATTCAAAGATCATTTAAGTGATTATTTTAATTGGAAAAGTAATTAAAATCCTTTCCTTAGCTTTGGGCTTAATCTGGCCCACCTCTCTCTCCCTTAGCCCGATCCAGCGCCTCCCCTCTTCTCTGCGCAAGTCCGGTTTTGCTCCCTCTTCTCATCCGGCCGAGGAAATGAAGCCCGGCAGGAAGTCTGTTTTGCATCCCTCTGCTACAGTGCCGCCGCCCCTTCTCCCTCCAAATCCGCCCCAATCCGACCCCGTTTCTTCCGATTGGTTGAGGGGTTTTTATCCCCTTGTTGTCCTCTATCTTTTTCCCCAAAAATCGGAGCAAATCGTTGGGTATTTTATCCGAATCAAACTCGTTTTCGAGTTTATCTCCAAAACCGAGTTTTGATTTTTCCGGGTTCGATTCCTCTCGTTTGGAGTCCGATCTCTTCAATCCAAGCCTATATATAGGACCCCCTAGTCCTCCTCTTTCGTTTGCCCCCTCTCCCGTGGTCTCCCGTGCCCCGTAGCCTCTCCGCCGCCGCCGCCGCCGGCCGAACTTCGGCCGTGTCGCGCCGTCGTCTCCGCCGTTGCCGCCGGTCGCCGTCACCGCTGTAAGGTGCGCCGAGGTGTGGGCAAGCTCGGCCGCTCCCTCCCCACTACCGCCGGTCACCGGAGCCCCGTCGCCGCCGTCGACCGAAGCCGCGCCGCCGCTAGACCTCGTCGCCGGCCGTCATCGTTCGTCGTTTGGTTTGAGGGTGAGTACCGTTGGGTTCATCTCGTCGTCCTCTACGTGTACATGTCCTCCAAAGTCGCAGCCGACCATCCAATCTCCGGCGAGGTCGCCATCTTGGTCCGGCCTTTGATGAGGTCATCATGACGTCATCGTCGGTTTTTCTTTTTCCCGTTTTTCTAATAGATTAAATCTTCGGAAAATCATAACTAAATAACCGTAGCTCCGTTTCTAGTGGTTCAAGTTGCTAAATTTTTCTAAAATTGAGATCTACATGTTAAAAATATCCACATATACTGTTTATGCTTGTTTTTGTACTGTTTATTTGGTTTTTATTAGTCTTTTTCTTCGTTTTGCGTGTTAGCTTGTCGTTTCCGTCGTTGCGAAGGTTCGTGAGTGCGTCGGGAGTGTTCAAGAAGATTAATTGAAGACCGATTATTGCAAGGCAAGTCACACAGATCATAAACACAATCCTTTGAGCATGTTGGTCCTATATTTAAATTCTCTATTTATTTCAACTGTGCATTTATTTTCGAATATCACTGGGTGGTGTGAATCTATTCCTTTGTTATGGCCTTTTTGCATTGATTATTCTATTCCTTGATACCTTGGGATATTATAATTTGACTAGTTGAGCTTTATATATATTGGTTCAACTAGATGTTAGATATAATTGCTTAACAATGCTTAGAAACATTAGCTCACTAATGGGATGAATCATATATACTACATTATTATTTATGGTTATATTTAATGGTAGCTCATGATGGTTAATCGTGTTATGATAATTAACTGGTAATTAAAATATGATTAATGGTGGGTTGTGAGCACATGGTTTTGAAGGTCGTGCTCATGGCAATTAAGGACCGGTTCGCGAGCTACTGTTGTGAAACATTTACCGTGCCAACCACAAGCCAGCGTGGGCAACGGCTTTATCTTTTGTATAGCATGATTCATTATGGTGTGCCAGACTGAGAAGCGGCGAGAAGTCCGTGGGGGTCGCTGGGGAGTCCATGCCTTGTTTTATAAGGGGGTGATTATGATCCAGGAATGGTGCACTGTGGTGAGTTGTGTTGTGCAGAGGGTATTGTCACAGCCTCTATTCGGGTACTTTCCAGTATCGCGACGCATGGTAGACATGATGTTGAGGCTGTGTCTTGTGGGTACAGTGGTACACCTCTGGCCAGAGTAAAACTATTCGAATAGCCGTGCCCGCGGTTATGGGCGAGTTGAGCAATGTTTTTCGTGATTAGTCTCACACCTCTCACAATAATTATTGATGCTATAATTGGTAATAATTTGTTTAGCTCCTGGTTTGGAGTTAGGTCTGTACAGCCGGGCATGGTTGTTCAGGATGGTTGGGCCTGTGCAGCATGGGTGTGCTGTTCAATGTTGATTAAAATTTCTGATTAATTACTCTACTGTTTTACTTCTCTTAAATGTTTTGCTAAATGCTGCTTTTGCAAATGAGCCTATATTATGCCATCCTTTGGTATCCTTGTGCACTTGCATATTTGCTGTGTGGCTTGTTGAGTATGTCATATGCTCATTCTTGCAATAATCAATCAACCTCAGTTGAAGAGAAAGGATCCAGAAGGAGAAGACGTTTGGCTTATACCCCAGTTGAGCTGCCTGTGGGAGTGGAGCTGGAGCCATCGCTAGACCGTTATTCCGCTGCTGTTTTCTTTTCTTTTGTAAGTGTGTAACGTTATTATTATGATGGATTTGTATATTAAATTGTCTGTTTGTGTACCTCGGCTGATTCCTGGACGAGGATTTTATGCACAAATAAGTTCGGAAATTACTAGTGAATTTCCGGGCGTGACAGCCGTCAACCCGATCGTCTCCGCCGCTTCTTTCTCGTCGCCGGCGTCGTCCGTTGCCTCTCCGCCGTTTCTTTGGTCACCGGTGAGTTCGCCGTGCCGCCCGCATCATTTCGGTGCCCTCCGTTCGCGCCGCCGCGCCGTCGTTCGCCGGCGAGCATGCGTGCCCGAGCCGCCGCCGGTGGTGACGTCACCGCCGACGTCATCGTCGCCGTCTCCCGTGGTCCGGCCGTGAGCCGATCGATCTCGGCCGTTCGTTTTGGTCCGATCGATCTCGGCCGTTCGTTTTGGTCCGATCGATCTCGGCCGTTCGTTTCCGTGAGCCGCCGCCGTGGACCCGGTCCACCGTGAACCCGAGACCCGCTGACGCAATAATTCCCTTTTCCTTTTCAAAAATAATTCATTATTGCGTCATAATTCAATTAAAATTTATATAAATGATTTAATCCGATTTAATCTTTAAAAATTCATAACTAATTCATCTTAGCTCGGATTTAGTTGGTTCAAGTCTCTAAATTTTTCTAAAATAAATATCTACACATTAAAATTATCCATAAATTGAATTAAATTTATTTAATTCTTTTTAATGGGCTTTAATTAGATTAAATCTTGTAAAATTCATATTTAATTCATATGAAGTCAGAATGAGGCCATTCAAGTCTCATAATTCATCTAAAATTATGATCTACATGTTTGTTTACTTTATATGTATTGTTTATTTGGAGTTTCTTAGTGTTTTCCTCGTTTTGCGTGTTAGCTTGTCGTTTCCGTCGTTTCGAAGGTTCGTGAGAGCGCTGGAAGTGTTCAAGAAGATTGATTGAAGACCGATTATTGCAAGGCAAGTCACACAGATCCCAAACACAACTCCTTTGAGCATATTGATCCTATATTTAAATTCTCTATTTATTTCAACTGTGCATTTATTTTCGAATGTCATCGGGTGGTGTGAACTTATTCCTTTGTTATGGCCTGTTTGCATTGATTACTTTATTCCTTGATACCTTGGGTTATTGTAACTTGACTAGTTGAGCTTTATATATTGGTTCAGCTAGATGTTAGATATAATTGCTTAGCCATGCTTAGAAATCTTAGCACATTATTGGGATAACTTATGAATCACTATTATTTAATGATAGCTCATGATGGTTAACCGTGATTGGTTTATTAATTAATTTGCCAACTAAAACCTGATAATGGTGGGTTGTGAGTACATAGTTTTGATGGTCGTGCTCATGACAATTAAGGACCGGTTCGCGAACTATTGTTGTGAGACATTAACCGTGCCAACCACAAGCCAGCATGGGCAACGGCTTTACCTTTCGTATAGCATGGTTCATTGCAGAGCACCAGACTGTGAAGTGGCGGAGATAAGCCCACAGGGGTCGCTGGGGAGTCCATGCCTTGTTTATAAGGGGTGACTATGATCCGGGAACGGTGCACTGTGGTGGATTGTGTTGTGCGAGGGGTACTGTCACAGCTCCTTTCCGAGGTACCGTGGTGGTATCGAGGCGCATGGTGTCATGTTGTGGGGCTGTGTCTTGTGGGTACAGTGGTACACCTCTGGCCAGAGTAAAACTATTCGAATAGCCGTGCCCGCGGTTATGGGCGAGTTGAGCAATGTTTTTCGTGATTAGTCTCACACCTCTCACAATAATTATTGATGCTATAAATGGTAATAATTTGTTTAGCTCCTGGTTTGGAGATAGATCTGTACAGCCGGGTATGGTTGTTCAGGATGGTTGGGCCTGAGCAGCATGGGTGTGCTGTTCAGTGTTGATTAAAATTAATGATTAATTACTCTACTGTTCCACAATTCTCAATTGTTTGCTAAATGCTGCTTTTGCAAATGAGCCTATATTATGCCATTCTTTGGTATCCTTGTGCACTTGCATATTTGCTGTGTGGCTTGCTGAGTATGTCATATGCTCACCTTGCAATAATCAATCAAACCTCAGTTGAAGACAAGTTGCGAAGGAGAAGACGTTTGGCTTATACCCCAGTTGAGCTGCCTGTGGGAGTGGAGCCGGAGCTTCGCTAGACCGTTATTCCGCTAATGTTTTCTTTTCTTTTGTAAGTATGTAACGTTATTTTTATGATGAATCTGTATATTAAACTGTCAGTTTGTGTACCTCGGCTGATTCCTGGACGAGGATTTTATGCACAAATTAGTTCGGAAATTAATAGTGAATTTCTGGGCGTGACATTGGTCCGACTAGATCACCCGGCGACTTGGCTCCTGTAGGCTCCGACTTCGTAGCCTGTGGTGGTTGTGTTGGCGGTGAGATTCGATGCCTTAGGTCCTCCAGGGGGGTCCCTTTTATACCGCAGGTCAGTTGGTCTCCAAGTAGAACTCGGAGACATCGGATCCCACACGATACAGTGACGACCCAGTTCTATCCGAGTAGGACTCCTTCCATCTATAGACTCCATGATGAACTTCCTTAACGTGTACAGAAAACATTCGTATGCGCGTAGGTATACCATATCAGTACACGACGTATATCCAAGGGTAGAGGGTATACCTTATCCATAACCTGACAGTACGGTTGTAGTCGGGTCGTCAACGTTTCTCACAAATCGTAGTTGTCATCAACTCACCGAAAGATCGGGCCAACAACAGCCTTGAGTGTCTCGAGTGGAACTCAAGGTTCATTAGGTGGTATGAGAGCTTTCGTTGCTCGGTTAGTTTTTATCTACCTACTACTAGAAAATAGCCATAAAAAAATTGCATCCTGTACCTAGCCATATTTGTGCCATTGCATGGTTCATTCAGTTTTGCTTTGTTGAGTTTTGTGTTGCATTGTCTAGTTGTGTTGCTGGTCATAGCGTTTAGTCCGTTTAGAGTTTCGAGTTCTGGTCACGTTTAGTACCACTGTCGCCGCCGCCGTCGTGTGTTTGTTGTCATCGGGACCTATGAAAACGGAATTGTCTCTCCATCAGGGTTTCATTTTTCTAGTTTTCAGAAGTTTCTGTCGGTTAGTTTTGAAGTTGTTGAGTAGCATCTAGTGTTTGCAGATCCTGCATGTGTTTGTGTTTGCCGTGCATGTGTGCGCTAGCAAGAAGGGCGAGAGATTTTTGTAGATTGGATTCGGTTTCCATACGTCAGGAAGGAGGAAGGGGAAATTTTTTTTTTGATTGGTATTAGTTTCCAGATTTCCACCTATCGGTTTCCATCTAAGCCGAACCATCCCACCTACAGTACCCACCACCACCGTGACTGCACAATCCGACTCCCTCCTCCCTCTCCAAATCATTTCTGAGTCGTGTCAAAAATTTAGCGAAATTCTGTTTTATGTCGGTTTCGATATCTGTTTGGAAAAACGGAACTAGAATAAATTCAGCATTCCATTTTTTTATAATTTTTAATTTTGGTGTGGACGTTTTCAGTTGAGTCCCTGCAATTCTCATATTTATGTTTGTGTCCCTGTGATCTTACATTGAGGTCCTTGAGTCTGTTTTTTGTTAAAAAAAAGGCTGAAAGGTGCTTAAAAAAAGATAGGAAAGAAAATCCGCACCGAAAAAACAAGAGAAAGAAAAAAAGAAGAAGAAAGAAAGAAAGAAAAAGAAAAGAAGGAAAAAGAGAAAACCACTTGTTATATTTTGGATCGCTTGGATATATCAGAGAGTGCTTGTGTTGTTTCTAGTGCTATATTGTGGTACCGTTTGTGTCTAGACTCGCGTCTCTAGTACGTTCTAGCCTAGGACCAGCACGGTACTTGACTTTGAACCATTATTCAACTTTGCATTCTCTGATTTGAGCATTTGCTATCCCTTTGCTACAAATTTAAGCCTACCTAGAGCTCCACAGATTTGATTGCAGCCGTATAGCAAGTGTTTGCCAAGACATCGATACATCCCACCTCCATTGGGGTGTGTCGTTGAATCAGTGTATGTCACCATTCCGCTTGCTTTGGTAAGAACTTGTAAGAGCTTGGTGAAAAGCTTGAGTGTGTGTGATATTTTAGTTGCCACTACCTAGTAGTTGATAGGAGTGTGCATATTCTTGTTTATGTTTCTTGTTTGCTACTAACCATGGTAGGATTGCGCAAGGGGAAATGAGATGGTCATGCTCAACATCAACTTCTTCACCATCAACGAGATATAGCGACTTCTTCACGCTTTGCATATAAGGTATATGATAATGATCTTGCAAGGGTAGAATCTAATTTGCCTGTTTTTTATGGTAATTATGATTCTGCCGCTTATGTTAATTGGGAACCAGCAGCAGACAAACAATTTGATGAGTATGATTTCTCTAATGCTCAAATGATTAAGGTTGCTAGCAATAAGTGTACCTGTTCTGCATCTTTTTGGTGGATACTGTTGGCAATAAGCTTGAAACTTGGGATGAATGCAAAACAATGATGAGGAAAAATTTTGTATTTTCATATTATAAACGTACTCTCCTTGAGAAATTAGAACATCTAAAACAAGGTGACAAAACCGTGCGGGAGTACTTTCATGACTTAAAAATTTGTATCACTTATAGTGATTTAAAAGAAAGCAACGAGAACACAATGACTAGATTTTTTAGAGGGCTTAATTCTGATATTCAGGTTGGGCTTATTAACGTGACATATAATCATATAGGCCACTTGTTCATGCTTGCTTGCAGTGTTGAGAGCAATATTTTAAAGAACCCAAGGGAGAAACAATCTATGCTTGTGCCTCCTATTACTGACATTTTGCAGGGAGCTCAGAACATTCACCATGAGAGGAAGAGCAATATGATCGGGATGCCATCTCCATCGCTCACGAAGGAAGAAGAGAAGACTGGTGCACCTACATTATGTGAAGAAAGTTTGCAAGGTAAATTAAATGGTGCTGAGATAAATGAATGTGAGTATTCTCAACCTGAGCTACACATGTCCACTTTTCATACTATAGTACAGCAACCATTAGTGGAACCTATTGCTGAGATGCCTTTGTCACAAGTTGATTTTCTTGCTGTTCCTTGTGATAAAGAAGAGGTGTGTGATAATGCTTCACTTATATCCATGCCACAACTAGTGAATGAACACGCTATTTCTAGTGTTTGTTTGTGTGCTAATTTTAAGCATGTTGTTCACATTGCTAATGATGTTGTGGAACGTAAATTGATAACTTCTTTAAATACTTTGGGCTATGTTCAGTTTGATGATTTTTGTGAGCTCAATAATTTGGAGGAGAAATTATTTGGAGGAGAAATTATTTGCTAAGTCTGATTTGCCATGTCTAACTAATGCTATTTTTCATATCTTTGGCGAATATAATGATAGAGGAATATATTTGGTGCATAGAGTTTTTATTTGATTGGATTTAGAGAAACATGTTAATGCTAATCACACTACTTCAAGTTTCTCTAGTTTGGATTGGATGAAACAGGTTATTTTGAATGGACTATGTGAAGAGCACCATATGGAAAAACCGATGACAGTTTTCCGTGAAGAAGGGGAGGATGATGTGACCATTGTTACTATGGATACAACCGTTGCTAATATTATGGATGAACAAGAAGATATCAAGATCAAATCCTCTATGTGCTGGAATTCGATTCGGCCACCTGCTACACTGCTGACTTCAAACGGCCGCCAAATATGTATACGACCTCCATTTTTAGCCCGTGAGTACTTGATGGAAAGCTCTCAGAGTCCTCTTTCCAACGGTTCTAGCCTCATCGCCAAATTCCGTCCAAGTCATCTGTAGATGAAGAAATAAGGTGTTGCGTCACCTGTCATAGGCCTTTGGGCTTGTAACTTCGTTTGGGACCCTGGCCCAAGTGGGGCCCATGTGGGGTGTGCCCCAACCAGGTGCAGCACGACCCTAGAGTCCCCTTGGTCGTCCTCCTACCTCTTTAAATAGTTAGGTATCCCTTCAGGGTTTCTCGGGTTTTGTTTAGATTAAAGTTTAGCTTTGCTACTTTGCCGGGTAATCCCGTGAACGGTTAGATCGCCGGTTTGCTCGTTACGGAACCCCAAACTTACCATTGGTATTCAATTCCTATTTGCAATTCAAATTGCTTTTATCTTGTTCTTGCTTGTTTCTTCGATTTGCTTGCAGGAATAAGGTTGATCTACACTAGCAAGATCAACAACACACGGAGAGGTGTATCGATCGCTAAAGCGCAACATAACAACGTCTCGTACGATTGTAGTCGGGTTGTCAACGTTTCTCACAAATTGTAGTTATCATCAACTCACCGAAAGATCAGGCCAACAACAGCCTTGAGTGTCTCGAGTGGAACTCAGGGTTCATCACCATCACTGCCACCGACGAACAAATTGAGCACATCACCTCATTTATTTCCCTGGTCGCGCGCGCATCTGCCTCTTCCCTGCTACACTTTTTTTGCCAATGTTTTATTTGCTAAGAGATAATAATATCGTGTTCAACCTATTCGTAAACAAAAATATTCATGATTGTTTTATTTATTAATATATGATACTATTTATTTAGCTACTTCAAATTATGTATTTGTTGTATACAGTGACAAAATGATTAACAATGCATCCAAAATAACTAAGGGCATTATAGACATTAGCCTTTTAAACCCAATAACCCATGTCCCTAATAATCCATAGAAAAAAACAACTCAACTTATTCTACTGTACCTTATTATAATCCAACTTACAGTAATCCGGTATGCCTCCATCTCCCGGTGAATGGCGCTCAAGTTCCTCTCGTTGGGACATGGGTGAAATCACTAGGAGAATGGATACCCTTGATTTGCAGACGGCAGAGATCCAATACAACCTCGAGGAACACATAGCACAGCCGCAAGAATGGCAACAAAATATTGATGCTTAGTTCACCAACATCAACAACCTGATGTAGCAATAGCACGATGACCTTCAAGCGTACTTCCGCTTTAAGGGATTCAATCCTTATCAAGGACCCTGAGCGAAAGCCAAGCTTGGGAGAGAGTTGTATATTTCCCTTTCCAATTGCATGTATATTTTTAAATTGCATCTTATAAACTTGAAAACAACATAAAAATTTACAAAATAGAAAATACCAAAAAAATAGTGATTGAATTGCACTTTAGGTCACTTATTATTGCCAAAGTTTTACTTTGAACTAGGCTATGTTTGATGTTTTCACTTTGGACTGAGATTTGTTACCTTCTATTGCACATTGGACCATTCTTGTGTTCCTTGCCTATAACCTACTTTGCTGCCAATCACTCCTTGATTTCCTTAGCACACCAGCAACTAAACACCCCCATCAATACTCTATATATCCTAATCATCCAGCGCCTTAATTTTCTTTTTGGCTCTTTTTCTCCCACCAAAATCATTTGAGCTGAGAAAAATCACTTGATTGTGAGCTCACATGGAACAGCAGTAGCAGCGAGCAGTCCTGTGGCCTGATTTTGTGAGTTCGAGCTATGGAACGGATCCGTCCTAGTCATGTGATTGCTTGGGTTGATCCATGGCAGCATGTCAATGGAGAAAAAAACTAGCACCTTGATTTTCTTTTCGGCTCTTTTTCTCCCACCAAAATCATGTGAGCTGAGAAAAATCATATGATTGTGAGCTCACAGGCAAGAGCTGCAGCAGCAAGTTGCCCTATGGCTTGATTTCATGAGTCCGAAGCTCAAAAACGGATCCGAGAGAAGGAATCCTAGTCATGTGCTTGCTCGGGATGATCCATGGCAGCCTCTCAATGGAGAAAAAACCAGAAGATGAGAGATGGAGAAGAAGGCTAGTCCAATTTGCAACTTTTGTAAAATCACCTGGCCCAAAGTGAAAAGATTTGTCCACCCCTAGTCCAAAGTGACACTTGGGTAAAAATTACTAGCCCAAAGTGCAATTCACTCTAGATTTTATCATGCTAGGTAAGACAATTTAGTACTCTTTATTAAAATGATGAATAATTGCTTTGTTTTATATCTGTCATATACGGGTTGATAGGTAAGTACTCTCTCAAAGATTGAATATGAGTAGCCAACAATTATCTGGGAACCTGAGGTAAATAAGCTGCATTTGCTAATCTGAATCTAAATTGTTGTGAGATATGAGATAGTAAATAAGAGTTGCTATAACCCTAGTCTAAGTTTGACTTGAATTCCGGATGTTTTATTTTTCCAAATGATAAACTTATGAAGCTCCTCATTTGATATAAATTCCTACAAGAGCAAAAGAAATATTCATATTGATTAAACCATATGTATATTTTGGTTACTTGCAATTCCATTGAACTTTGTCAAATTCTTGTGACTTGTGTAGATACTTTTCATGCTCTATGATCAAGATCATACACCCACATATATACGCATGCTAAACTCTTACACTCGGAGCTAGCATCTATCCATTGCATTTCCATACCATCGTCAAAATAAATTCTCCATGCTCTTATGTGCTTTCTTCTTCTAAAAAGAAAATCCTTTCTGGAAAAAAAGAGAGAAAAGAGGGAGGGAAAGGCATGGTTATGAAAATAATAAAGTTATGCTCTCTCAAGTATGAGCATGATGTCGAAAAAAAAAAAGAAAATAATGTGCAGCGATGCCCTCTCCTTATTTATAAAAGAAGGATTTTGGGAGAAGGAAGTAAGCACAATGGAGAAGCATTTTCTTTATTTTTCACATATCATTTCCACCATATATCACACACACTTTGCACAATCTTGATCTTGAGTATGTGTAGTCATCTATTTTAGTCTAAGTTCTTGACTTAGTAATAAATGTAAATGTAAGTGTGCCATGTTTGATCCCTACCAAACTCCACATATCAACCTTACAGTAGGAATCAAAAAGGGCAAAATGGTGAGGAATTCATATTGATACACTTGGAGAGATCGAGTGAATCATTTGAGGAACTTGGATTTCTTTTGTAAAATCATTTGAAAACTTTCGGAATGAAAGTTGAATAAAGATTGGGTGATTAGTGCTCTAATTGTTATTCTGTCTCTTAACTACTCAAGACAAGGAGAGACAGTGTCTTGTGGGAATCAGGGGTAGGGATAAGCCACCGTGCCAAAGATTATTTGATTTGAGAGAGAGTACATATACCTTGCGCCTATACACTTGAGATAAAACAGCATAGTAGCAACTCCTGATCAACAACCAAGTTTTTGTTTTCTTTCGTCCTTTACTTAGGACGAGCAAACATTCAAGCTTGGGGGCGGGGGGCGGGGTCGTTGACGGTCGTTAGCGATCAGTTTCGATCATCAATACTACCAAAATAAATGAGAACTAGTTATGCTTGTAATGCATATTTGTAGTTGATTAATAAATATTTCACTAGCAATAAGACTACTAACCTCTTATAGAGAATAAATATAAAATAGAGGAGAATCGAGATTAAAACAAGCGATCATTCAAGCTTGCTCACAGCGGCGATAAAAAAAAAGACAAACCAAAAGCACAAACTACGAATCAGAAAACAATATGTGGAGATGGAACCGGCTGACCAGAAAACAACGCAAACAAACGAAAGAAATCACTGGCACGTACTCAGGGAATGTCTACCATGAGGCATAAACACCGGATACGTCGCCTGAATAAGAAACCAACCGGTCACCTAACAAAAATTAAATCTTAGAGATAATCAGCAGAACACGTGGCAAGCAACAGAATGGTAAGAAATAAATTCAAAAAACTGGAAAAAATCGGAACCTGATCGGTGACTATTAGGTAAGTATATAGGGAAAATCCGAACAAAACAAAGGGAAAAAAGTCTTTGTGGCCACGAATAATTCCCATGCGTGCCCCGCGCCTGTATGCATCTTTACCTCGGTACCATCACTTTGAAAATGTCTTTGTGACTAGGTCATTCACCAATAACTAACCACGTGGTCGCGCTTTGCGCAACTTGGATACCCATGTAAGAATCTTATGTATATTAATATATTTGTACCATTTTAGCTGATCTACGGTGTTTCCTATTGCATTTTCAACCGAAATTTTGGAATTTCGGTGTCACATTTTCGGAAATTTTCATGATATTTGGACCAAAATTATTTAAACTTTTAACGAATTTCGACTGAATTTCAATGAACTTTGACCAAATTCAAAAAATTAGAAAAGCCAAAATTTCGGACGAGATAATGAGTTGTCGGGGGTTAGAAGTAACCAAAATTTCAGAAATTTTGAACCGAAATTATATTCACTGCTGATCCATCACTGATTGTTATCAAGAGTCACTGGTTCGAACCGAAATTGTTAGTGGCTTCGTGTAAATCTGACTAGATATGGCATTCTGGACTAAAGAAATCCAGTATTTAACATCTAGAGATGTATGTTATGTTCGTTGAACACTTGAACCATTCTTCAGTAGTAACTCATCATTAGACCCAAGTCAACCTATATGAATTGCAAGTAGACATGACGGGCCTAAAAGATAAACAGAGTTCAAAACTATACGAAAATCACAAAACGTAGGTACCTTGAGGAAGCAAATAGGTTTGCTTAATAGATGATGTTCGTTAGGAGGACACTATTAATGATGGTGGAAATAAAAAACATGATTCAGTTTAGGCTCCCATCTCCCGCATTCTGAACTGTTAATGGTCAAAGTTTAATCTCCTGCCTCCTAGCGAGAGGGAGATGGGAGTGTACGCCGTACGTGGTGCTAGCCGGCGAGGTCCTGCCTCTTGGCTGAGAGGGGTCGCAGCGGCGAACGATCTCGAGCATCTTATTGCCCACGAAGATTCTCAGAATCTGGCTACCAACCAACTGCTTCTTAAAATTTTAAACTTTCCCAAATAGCCCCTAAAATAAGATGGTGGTGGCAGCCAGAATTAGGGAGAGCAATTTAGAGAGAGGAAGATGGCCAGGGAATGGCACGGCGCGGTGTTGATGGTCGCTAACTTGGAAGGGTGGATTGTTTACCTGGTGACGCTTCGGTTCCTGAGTAGGTCATGGATGACTGGCTTTCCAAACTCCTGTTGAAGACTCTACCTTGGCCAGGTTTTCTAGTCAAGTTTATTCGAGATTCAATGACTGATATTGAATATCTGGCTGCATTCAATGGTCCTTAGTTTGTTCACTACTTTAGATTTAGGGGATGTTTGGGAGAGAGGGGCTAAACTTTAGCCACTCTCTCAAAAATATGTCCCTAACATAAGTCTCTTGGGGAGAGACTTTATGTTTTTGTGAGAGTCCCAAACACCCCGTTAGAAGATTGGCACCATGGACAGTTGATCTTGAGCATATCCGGACTCTCAAGGAGTCTACTACGCGAACGTTCGTGGAAGGCGAATCTGACGATCCGTTTTGACAGGTTAGCCTTTCTTCGTACTAAATCACGTGCCTAATCATGATTTGCATATATTTTATCGTTTCTGTTATAATCAATTCTGTGAATGCTTCGTCCTTTTCTTTCTCTAAGTTTGTTTAGGTTGGACTTTTTTTTAAAGAAAATATTCACTAAAATTTCTAATTGCAGATATAATTTATATATAGAAAGTTTTGTTATATAAAGTCTATATATATAAAGAGTTTATATACATAAAGTCTATATATATATAAATTTTTTATATGAAAAATCTATATATATAAAGGGTATCAGAAAGTCTACCTGTGAAAAGTTTTCAAAAAATAGTTAACAAAAAAGTTTCCGTTAATAAGAGTAAGGAAATCTGAAAAACAATCGGCTTGAAAAAAGAAAAAGAAAAACCAGTTCTCGTAAAAGATGAAAGAGAAAAAAAAAAGAAAACTTAGGGTGTGTTTGAGAAGGAGGGGATTGAGTAGATTGGGAAGATACGCAAAACAAGATGAGCCATTAGCACATAATTAATTGAGTATTAACTATTTTAAATTTCAAAAATAGATTAATATGATTTTCTAAAGCAACTTTCCTATAGAAATTTTTTTGCAAAAAAACACACTGTTTAGTAGTTTAGGAAACGTACGTGTGGAAAACGAAATAATCTCTCTCTTTCTCCTGCGCTCGAACGCAGCCTTAATCACATAAAAGTGGAAACAGATAAACAAATACGCGTGTGAAGAAGTATCGATCCCCCACCTGTTCGCGAGATCGGCTAACCGCGAACGTTCGCCCACTAGCTCTTTCGGACTTGGATCCTCGTAAGTCGTCGCTGCCCATCTCTTTCAATATTTTGAGGCTTATCGTTTCGTTTTTCTGGTATAAGTAAAGGAAGTGTAGATGAGTGAATCAAGCGTTACGGGCACCAAAGCACCCAAAACACAGAAGCTCGCTGCAGCGTCTGCAGACCTGTAGTCTAGCGAAGTTCCACCTAAGACAACCCAAATCCTCATACTCTAATTTGCATGGAGCAAACGTTTGGAGACTGCACGGGACACAGCAGTTGATCAGATCTCGAGGTATGTATCTACTTTTGAACCTGAATATCCTCTTCCTTTTTCATTTTTGTTCTTGTTATGCTTGCCGATTTCTTCTCTGGGCAACCGGCGTCTACACTCGATTATTTTCTCTCTAATTAATTTCGGGTTTTTCACATCTACCTTCCTCTGTTAATAAATTTACTTTTGTCCAGGCTCTTGTCACGGAGGACCCTTATTTATTCTTCTGTGCCATATATGCTTTGGAAACAATTCACGTTTTCATAGCCGTCGTTCTCCATCGCATGCTTGCTGCTGCCTGTGAGATAGGAAACAAGAAGATTTCTTGTCAAGCAGAACTTTAGCAACGCAAAGGCTGGAGGCTTAACTTTTTAACTTTCGATGCTCCAGAACCAAAATTTTGTCTAAAGGGAGGCACGCACAATTGCGCAGGTATCTCCATTTTTGCAAATGTTAAAAATCTTTTACGATGCTTAAAGATTCTAACTATATACTTTTTTATAAAGAAAAAGTTGTCTCAAATCATCTAGATGGTCCTTTAAGACTTGCTTGGAGAGAGCTACAAATCGGATGTCCAATGTCGTAAAAAAAAATCGGACGGTCAAATGTTTCAGTTGACCGTTGGTGCAACATTAAGTTATACATGGTGAAACAGAAAATCAGCCTCTGAAACATATAATTTTTTTTTGAAACACAATAAAAACACATGATGAAATATATATGCTATCACGTATAAAACATTAAGTTTTTATTGTTTTAAACATATATTTTTCTTTCATCGGAATATAATCATGTGATATCTTATTGTGAAGATTTAATTATAACGAATTCAACGGTGTGATCGAATCATTCATCAGATAAGTGGTTTAGAAGAAAAGAGATTTTTAAGATTATTAAATAGTTGCATGCATGCACAGTATGGGGAGGAAGCAAATAGAATGGCATGAGAGGGAGTAGAGGCATGAGCGTCTCATACTTTTTCAGCGTGAAGCATTGAGTTGTATATGGTGAAATAAAAAATTCAGTTATTGAAACATTTAACTTTTCTATGAAACATAATGAAAATTTACGTTGAAACATATTGCTATTGCGTCTGAAACATTAAACTTAATGGATTGAAACATATATTTTTCTTTCATCGGAATGCAATGATGTGATATCTTGTTATAAAGATTTAATTATAATAAATATAATAGTGTGGTCATATCACAGATTGGACAAGTAGATAAGAAGAAAAATTATTTTGAAGAACACTATAACGAGTACATATGGATGTGCGGAGTGGATAGGGAGGTAGTAGTTTATCCGTCCGATTTTTCTTTGTTACGTCAGACGTCTGATAGCAAGAATTTTCGGACTTGCTTCCATGGAGAAAAGCCGAGGACTTCTTTGTATGTTTGAACTTTGAGGCATAAAACTATAATGAGATCTTCGGGTCACATATGGAATTAATTTTCTATGAAATTTGATCTCCTTTTGTTTTTCTTAATGGCCAAAGGTTTTTTTTTCTCATGGGTGCTAGTTGTACTATTTGTTGCAATTATGGTTATCTCTTAGTATATACTAAAAATCTTATTAAACTTCCTAAACTCCTAAATCATCACGTGATGCTCTAACAAAAATCATATAAATTTTGGTAAAAGAAACAAAAACATCTAACCCTTAATTTTCATTTAAATTGGTAAACCTGCTATTTTAGGCCACTGAATTTATCTCATCGAAAGAGATCAACCGGAGCCTGCACTGTTAGTTTTGATTGATATAACTAGAGCCTCAAGCGATCAAGTCCACCTCGCCTCCCTATGCGTGCGGACGTGTCCCTCCCATGCATGCGAACGCATGTGCGCATGCCGGAAAAAATCTATTAACTTATTAAATGAATAGAATGGAGCCTCCACGTTCGCTATCACGGTTTAGAAATTCTCATATTAATCAGAGAAAAAGAAAAATAGAGTCCATATAGAAATACAATTTCGAAATAGTTGAAATTCGGAATTAAAAATTAAAGAATATTGAAAGAGGAGAGTAGAGTCCATAGAGAAATACAATTTAGAAATAACTGAAATTCGAAATTAAAAAATAAAGAATATCAGAAGAAGAGTATAGAGTCCACATAGAAATACAATTAAGAAATAATAGAAATTCGGAATTAAAAATTAAGGAATATTAGAAGTAGAGTATAGAGTCCATATAAGAATTTAAAACTAACTAAAATTCAGAATAAACATAATAAAATTAAAAGTAGAGTTTAGAGTCCGTATAAAAATACAATTTACAAATAACAAAAATTCAAAATTAAAAACACGTGAAGAAGAGTAATAGAGGAATTCAATTTAGAAGTAACTGAAATTTGAAATTAAAAATTAAAGAATATTAAAAGATGAGTTTAGAGTCCACATAGAAATACAATTAGAAATAATAAAAATTCAGAATTAAAAATAAATAATACTGAAAAAAGAGCCTAGAATCTATATAGAAATACAATTTACAGATAACAAAAATTCGGAATTAAAAAAAGAAATATTGAAAGACGAGAATCTATATAGAAATACAATTAACAGATAACAAAAATTCGGAATTAAACAAATAAGAAATATTGAAAGACAAATCTAGAGTCCATATAGAATATAATTTAGAAATAACTAAAATTTGATATTAAAATAATTAATAATTAATGCATATATAAAATACAATATGAATATTACACATTAGTAGTTTCGTAAAGTTAGTATAAAATTTTAAATTATGTTGTCATTTTAATATATTTTAATAATTAATTGAGAAAACGCCATCACCGTATCAAGTTTCTATGACAAGCTATGATTTATATCATATACAACACAATTTGATGAAGATGGATGAGAGATAATACCCTACTCCTCTCCTTTTGGGAATACTAGCCGAATATGGTATCAATTTCCAGTTGAACCGCCGGTTTTAGGTAAGGTAGTGGGAACGTGGGATGGGTGAGAGAAGAGAAAAATAAGAGAAAAAAGGCGCGCATAGGACTCGAACTGCCGACCTGTGGTCAGAAGAACGAAACTCCTACCACTGTGCTATGCACTCGTTTGTGAAGATATTTGACCCATGTTGAGCCGGTGGTCCAACCGGTTGAACCATGCAAACCATGAGCCGACGGCTTCACCGGTTCAACGTCCGGTCCGGTCCTAATAACTTTTAACACAGGGCGATACTATGACAGAATCCTACTCTGTTACATAATATGGACCTGGCCGTGTGGGTACCCGGTACCCATATTTACCACAGTAGCCCCCGAGATCTTCACAGTCAAGTTGCAGTCTTCTCAGTGGTTCATGACCAATACTGAGGGCTTCATCTTCCCCGTGAAGGCTTCGCGAGTGCTTACTTCTTGAAACCTCATTTTGATATCTTGCAAAGAAGTCATGGAGGGCTTGTCAAATAGATTAAATAAATAGGTGTATCGAATAGATGAATAAATAGGTGCATCGAATAGATGCACCTAATAGGTGTAGCCTTGGTAAACAACTAAACATATAGTCAAGAACTATAATCTTAGCCAACTGAGTGGCTTAATTTGATGACATACCTTATGCGATGTGATATACCGACTGCTTCCCAACCGAGTAATTCACTTTTTTTATTTTTCACTTGTGCTTATGTGGTATGATATGTAGGTATGCTAGCGTGGATACAACATATGAAAATCCATTTTGCCCCTTTCTCCATCTTCTTCCTCTGCCTCCTCTTTCTCTTGCAAAGAGACCGTGAGCCAGCCGCTCTGCATCCCACCTCCAATCTCTCTCGGCTCTACCATCTCTTTGCCTTTGCCCTTGCCTCAGGCTAGCATCACACCGAACTGGCAGTGATGGGTGGGCAATGATATTTTTTTTGCGGGGGCTTTTATATCACAGGATCCCATTCGAACAGGATAATACATGCGAGGTATCAAGTACTGATACTCCCTCGTCTAAGATCTATTCCATTCTTTGGTTTTTCCAAAAGTCTAAGCCATATTTATAATCACTATGTGCTGAATTAAATTGTTGATCGGAACTCAAGAAGTCATTTTGGTACTTATTGGTTGCATGTCCATTGGTTTTATCATATGGTGACTGAATTAATTGCTCCTTGGTATTGATGCAAAAAGAAATAGATGACTTTTGGATAGAGGAAGTACCAATGAGTATCAGGTTCTGATATCGGTGAGTATCGGATGATTCATGTGAGTTGTCAGGTGATGCTTGCGAGGCACCACATGATATTTGTGTTATCACATTCTGATACCGGTGGGTATCAGATGATTTCTATGAAGTATCAGGTGATACTTGCGAGATACCACGCCATATTTATAATATCGGTGATACCTATAGGTATCAAATGATTCTTGTGAGGTGTCATGTGATACTTACAAGATACCAGATGATACTCGTGAGGTATTAGACGATACTCTTCATGGGCGGCAATGTAGTTGACGAGGGGAAGTTCCTCTACCATCCATGGCCCATGTTCGCTGGAGGCCACGTCCTCCACCATCTACACCCCACAACGGAGCTCGACGCCGGTGGCCCACTACTACATATTCGGTTTGCATACGGCTAAAACTGATTTTTGCATGCGGACCGCATGCGCCAAAAGGTCTGCCAAAATCCAGATTTTCATGCGGTTGTGCCGGCCACATGCAAAAACAACAAAATCACGAAAAAAATAAAAATAAAAAACCCAAAATGCCCGCCGCCAGTGGATCCGCCATCCCCACCGCCCGCCGTAGTCATCGCTGGCACGGGATCCGTGCGGGGCGGACGGCACTGCCACCGTCCGCCATCGTTGTTGGATTCGCCGGCCCCACCGCCCCACTGTAGTCATCGCTGGAGTAGGATCCGCATGCGGCAACAGCCGCTGCTGCTGCCTGAGCCCACCGTTCCCCGCACCGGATCCATGCGGGGCGGCACCGCTGCCGCCGCCCCCGTCATTGTCGGATCCGTCGCCCCCACCACCCACTGTCGTTGCCGGCGGCATATCCGTGCGAAGGAGGGCCCCGGCGCCGGATCTGCGAGGGGACAGGCCCGCCAAATCCACTCGGGGCGGCGCCGCTCCCGGCCGCTTCCTCATCGGCGACGATGGCGCTGCCCACCCCCGGCCTCACCACCTCGTCGGTGCCGCTCGCCGTCATCGCCAGCCGTCATGCACGCGCCGCCGCTCCAGCTATCAGTGAGAGGCAAAGAGAGGAGAAAAGGAGAGATCAGAGGAGAGGAGAGGAGAGAAAAATAGAGATGAGAGAGAGAAGAGGAAAATATATGATGTGGGAGAGAGAGGAGAGAGGACTAAAAATTTGAAGTGACGAGGAGGGAAAGAGAGAGGAGGGGAGAAAAATCTACGAAAATGAGGGTGCTATTTTCGCATGCGGTCCTCTTAAGAGGTCCGTCTGCGAAAATATATTTTCACCTGCAATCACTTAATAGGTTCGTCTGCAAGAATAGGCTTATTTTTGCATGCGGCTCTCTATGAGACCCGTTTGTGAAAATCGATTTTGGCCTACGGGTATCTTAAGAAGCCATATGCGAAAATGGAAGTCGATTTTCATAGACGTTGTCACTTACTATCCGTCTTGTCCAATAAAATCATTTTTGTAGTAGTGGCCGCGTCCTCCTCTCGCTGAGGAGGTACTCCTCCACGGCCCGCACTGGAAGTTGCCGTCGTTGGCCGCATTCAGCTCTTGCGACTTCCTTGGATAGGCAGAGGACAAAGGGTTCGGCATGTAGCTTTTTTTTTAAGATGTCTATGTAGGTTGTTCTGGCTCTATGGCTGCGTTCATTCTCAGCCGTTCCCAACTCTCCCTTCTCGTTTTCCACGCGCACGCTTTTCAAACTGCTAAACGGTGTGTTTTTTGCAAAAAGTTTCTATACAAAAGTTGCTTAAAAAATCATATTAATCCTTTTTTAAAAAAATAGCTAAAACTTAATTAATCACGCGCTAAACGCTGCTTCGTTTTGCATGCCGTAGATTGAGGGTTCCCAACCCTCACTCCCGAACACAGCCAAAGTTGTTGTACAGAGTTGTGTTGTGCAAGGAACCAGAGTGGAGGCCAAAGATAGAGATGTGTTACTGGGTTTCTTTATTTTTTGTAAGGATAGATCTAATGGTCTATGTAATGTGTCCACCATATTAAGATAAATCGATTGGCATATGCTATATTTTTTTCTTAGAATTTATAGGATATTTTTATGATATTTGGAGGCTTGACATGTGACAGCTTAAGAGCGTTCTAAGGATATTTAATATGTTTTTATCATACGAAGTAGATAATCATGCACTTACAAAATCCAATAGCACAGCTTGTATTATATTCCTCTCTAAAGGTTAATGGCTTATTTCAAATTAATTTTCAGGTTACGAGCAAAAGATAGATGGGTGGAATGGAAGCATCGTTTGTATCTGGGATATTGAATATTGTGGGTAATAATTTAGCTCCACTGGTGATCAAAGAGTTTAGCTCTATGGCAGGTGTGACCAAAGATCTTCAGGAACTCCAGGATCTAGTTGAGGAGATCAACAATTGGTTACAAACAGTAGGTGATAAAGCTATGAGGAATGACCGATCGTCTAATTGGCTAAAAAAAACTGAAAGACGCAGCGTACGATGCTGAAGATTTGGTCCATGAGTTCCATATTGAGGCTGAGAAACATGAAGAAAATGTTGTTGGTGTCAAGAATGTTATCGTCAAGCACTTCTGGACAAAACCAAAATCAGTTGTCTTCGAATTCAAGACAGCTCACAAAATCAAGGCAATAAAGAAGAGATTTGATGAAATTGTGAAGGGAAGAAGTTGCTACAGCACAATAGCAAATAGTATACCCGTGGATCGTCCTGCTCAGCATATAAGCAAGACAATTGGGGAGGTGCCTCATTGGACTATCGTGGACGAGACATCAATATTTGGGAGGGACAAAGAGAAGAACTGGGTGATATCTAAGCTGACAGAGTCTAGTATTCAACAAAACATAAAAATTATTTCAGTCATTGGATTAGGCGGCTCCGGCAAAACTACTCTCGCGAAGCTAGTCTTTAACGATGGTAACACAATAAAGCAGCATTTTGAACTTATACTGTGGGTTCATGTGTCACGAGAATTTGATGTTGAGAAGCTTGTCGAGAAGTTGTATGAAGCTATTGCTGGAGACAAGCCTAACCATCTCCCATTGCAGCATGTGAGCAGAACAATCTCAGACAAGCTGGCTGGGAAGAAGTTCCTAGTTGTAATGGATGACGTTTGGACGGAAGACCACACTCACTGGGAGCAATTCATGGTACATCTGAAGAGTGGTGCTCCTGGAAGTAGCATTTTACTCACTACTCGTAGTAGAAAAGTTGCGGAAGCGGTAGATTCTACATATACATTTGACATGCCATTCTTGTCTGAGGACGACAGCTGGAAAGTGTTCGAGCAAAATTTAGGAAGCGCTGCGATCGGTTTGGACCCTGAATTCGTACAAGTCGGGACAGAAATTGTGAAGAAATGCAGTGGTGTGCCGCTTGCAATTAAAGTTCTTGCAGGTGTCCTCCGTGGAATGAAAGGAATAGAAGAATGGCAATCCATCAGAGATAGTAATTTGTTAGATGTTGAGGATAAAGAAAGTAAAGTATTTGCTTGCTTATCGTTGAGTTATTTTCATTTACCGCGTCATCTAAAGCAATGCTTTATACATTGCTCTATATTTCCAAGAGGCTATGTAATCACCAGGCGCCTTTTGATTTCCCAATGGATCGCTCATGGCTTCATCCCGACAAACCAGGCTCAACAACCAGAAGATGTTGGAATTGGCTACTTTGATTCCCTTCTGAAAGTGGGTTTTCTTCAAGATCAAGATGAATACCATTTCCAGCTTGGCCGTGACAAAGTGACATGCAAAATGCATGACCTTGTTCATGATCTCAGTAGAAAAATTTTACAGGATGAATTTGTGTCCAAGATAGAAACTATTGATCAAACAAAGAAGTGCAGATATTTATCTTTGACTTCATGCAGTGGGAAGGTTGATAGGAAACTATATGACAAGGTCCGTGCATTCTATGTTTCTAGGTGTAAACTTGCATCTAAAAAGACTATGAAAAAGCAGCGTTGCATCCGCTCTGTTATATTGAAGTATATAAATATTGATTCATTGCCTCTGTTCGTATCCAACTTTGAATACATGGGCTATCTTGAAATCAGCAATGTTGATTGTGAAGCACTCCCAGACGCTATCTCACATTGTTGGAACTTGCAGGCTCTTCATGTGATAAACTGCACCAGACTTGCAAATTTACCTGAGTCTATTGGTAAGGTTAAGAAGCTTAGAACTCTAGAATTAGATTGTGCTTGGAATGTCAGGAGTTTACCTCAGTCTATCGGTGATTGTGATAATCTTGGAAGCTTATACATACACAGATGTGATATCAAAGATATGCCAAATTCCATTGAAAAATTAGAAAATTTAAGGGTCCTTAGTGTTGTGTGCTGCACGGATTTGCGGCAACTGCTCCCGTCAGAACCCTTTGGGAAGCTTCGCAACTTACGGACCATCACTTTAACAGATTGTTGGGCTCTAGAACACCTGCCACAGTGCATCACTCTATTGGGTCATCTACAATATCTAGACCTTTCATCTTGTACTAAGCTTAGAGAATTGCCTGAAGGCATAGGGGCCTTGAAAAAGCTTGAAGTTTTGAATCTAGAGAGATGCAAGAGATTGCGTGGCCTGCCAGCAGGTTGTGGGCAACTGATTCGTGTACAGCAGTTGGGCTTGTTTGTTATAGGAGATAGGACTAAGCATGCAAGGATCTCAGAGCTTGAAAAGCTTGATAAGCTTAATGGAGAATTGCAGATAAAAAATATTAAACATGTGAAGGATCCATTTGATGCAGAAATTGTTCACTTGAAGAGAAAGAATGGCATACGGAAGTTGTCATTGGATTGGTCTTCAAGGTGGGAGGAAAAGCTTTCTGTTGAAGAAAGGACAGAAGAAGAGTTATTGAATATGAAAAACGATCTGGATTTGCTCAACAATCTTGAACCACCATTGGAAATTGAGGAGCTCACAGTTATTGGCTATAGGGGTCTCCAATTGCCACGTTGGATGACAAAGCAATGGGATTCTTGTGATCTGAAATACATGCATATGCTAAAGCAGAGCAATCCACCTCAATTCTGCCAACTGACTAAACTAGTGTTGGTAAACTTACCAAACTTGGAGCACCTATGGGGACTTGCGGATTTACCTAGGATAAAGACTCTTGAGCTGAGAGAAATGCCTAAGTTGATAGAATTGCTTACTACCACAACTGGATTAGAAAATAGGGAGGAAGAAGACCAAGTGCAGTGCTGTTTCCCTGACCTCTCCACTCTAGTAATAAGTGACTGTCCAAGATTGATAGTGAAGCCATACTTTCCAGATTCTCTGAAGAATCTTACATTGGAAGGAAGCCATGAGCAATTGCTTTCCTCAGGATGCTTCTTCCATCCGCATCATGCAGCTCATGGTCATGGCAATGAGTCTTCATCTTCGTCCCGTATTGTGGATGTGAAGTATCCCCACCTCACGGAGTTAAAACTTGGTCGACTGATAGGCTCGTCATCTGGCTGGGAGATGCTGCGGCACCTCACTGAACTTCGTACATTGGAAATATCCGAGTGCAGGGACCTTAGGTATTTGCCCGAGAGCATGCGGAGCCTCACCTGCCTCCATACGCTGGCCATAGATCGCTGCAAAAATCTTTGCGTGCTGCCGGAGTGGCTTGGGGAACTGCAATCTCTACAGGATTTGCGGTTCGAAAATCTCCCAATAATAACGTCCATCGCCCCTCAATCAATACAACGCCTCACATGCCTCCAAGTGTTGCACATAATGTCATGCCATGCCCTGCAGCAACTGCCGGAGCAACTCGGGGAACTCTGCTCACTCCGTGCGCTTCACCTTTGTGATTTGCCTGGTGTGACATGCCTTCCTGAGAGCATGCAACGCCTCGCCTCACTTCAATACCTCATCCTGGTTCACTGTGACGCGCTGACCCATCTTCCAGAGTGGCTAGGTGAACTCTCTGCACTTCAAATGTTCAGTATCCATGGATGCTCCGGCCTGACATCGTTGCCCCAATCCATACAACGTCTTACCGGCCTAGGGGCATTATGTATACGTTGCTGTCCTACGCTGGTTAGGCGTTGCAAGGAAGGAGTTGGGGAGGATTGGCACCTGGTCTCTCATATTCCGGATTTGTTATTGAGGGACAACTAGGGGCTTCAACATATATCAGCAAACATATTCTAACACAAACAAACTTAGCCAGGTGAAACATTTCTTCTTTTGTGAAAGATTTCACTTCAATTTTTTTTGAAGGAACAAATACTTCCCTTTATAAGCACGGCACCAGCGCACCACATTTATTTTTACCAAACCACATAATTGTATTATGGTCAAAGTTACACAAAACCACACACATGTGACACGTAACCCTGAGTATTACGTTCGAGGAATTTCACAAAACCACACTGTTATCCAATTTGACTTGTTATTATGCCAAAGTAAAAGTGTGTAAACTTAGATAGCTACTACAACTGGTGTATGATACGTTTGACATGTAATTTTAAAGGTCATAGCAATGTTGGATCCAAGAATAATTGATCAAATGTGTGGTTTTTATGAAACTTTATGACCATAATACTTAAGATTATTTGCCACATATCAAAGACCATATGATTTTATACAACTTAGATCATATATAATTTCCGTGGTTTTATGAAATTTACTCATTTAAATATTAAGTTATATCATAGCGTGGAAGAAGAGCTGCTACTCCCTTGAGGCACTTCTTTTCAGCAAAATCAACTATTCAAAATTTTGACTAATAATTGAACAAAAGTATACTTCATATGTCCACAAAATACAAGGGGTTGCACGTGTAAAGTACCTAACCAAAGTCTCTTATATGAAGTATAAGAGATGTATATAGTTTCTTGTCATGTATATAGTTTCACTACAGCTTTATTGGAAAATATTGTGATATGATGCTAATTTTATATAGTTGTTGATAATATATTATTAAAGAAACTAATGTTCAAAGTATAACTGTGATGATCGTGTAAAAAATCAAATACGACTTAAATTTTAGAACCGGGGGAAGTTTATTTCGGCCCATGTTTAATCTTTTGACTCGCTATCCATTAGTCTATGTATTTGGCTGATTGCCGGCGCTTTGATTAGCCTGGTACCACTTACCAGCTCTTCGATCATTAGCCTAAATTTTTGCTAGTTGCACATACTCCGTCCGTTTATAAATATTTGACGCCGTTAATTTTTTCAAACATGTTTGATCATTCGTCTTATTAAAAAAATTAATTAATTATTAATTCTTTTCCTATCATTTGATCATTGTTAAATATACTTTCATTATACATATAGTTTTACATATTTCACAATTTTTTTTAATAAAACGAATGGTTAAACATATGCTAAAAAATTAATGGTGTCAAATATTTAGAAAATGGAGGGAGTATATGACTTTGTGTATATATATTGTTTGAGTTTTGATATGTTTTTGATGTATACATTGTAGAAGAAAGGTGTTCATCCACTTTGCCCTGCCGACAAAATTCTCAGGTGGTCTCATGTTTCCTGCAGTTTTAACTCGGAGCAATATGTGAAGGAATCAAAACTGAAAGCACACGGACACGGCATTTCGCCAAGAAAGGAGTAGGTAGGATGGCGGCAGCCGAGGAGCGCGACGCCGCGGCGGCGTCGTCGCTGGCCGAGTTCCACGCGTCGCGCGCCGGCGTCCGCGGCCTCGTCGAGTCTGGCGCCACCGCCGTGCCACCGCTCTTCCTCCTCCCGCCAGGCTGCGGCCGCGAGCGCTCGCCGCCGCCGCCGCCGCCGCAGCGAGCGACGGCCTTCGCTATCCCGACCGTTGACCTCTCCCTCCCGCGCTCGGCCACCGTCCCGCTCGTCCGCGCCGCCGCGACCTCGTGCGGCTTCTTCCACGTCACCAGCCACGGCGTCCCGCCCGGCACCGTCGCCTCCGCCGTCGCCGCCGTGCGGGCGTTCCACGAGCAGCCCGCCGCGTCCCGCTCGCCGTGCTACTCGCTGGCGCCCGTCGGAGGCGTCGCCTACTCCACCATCCCCATCCAGCAGCACGCTGCCGCGGGTGGTCCTCTCCTCCCATGGCGCGACTCCCTGGTGGTACGCTTCGGCCCGGGGCCCGGGGCGCCCGACCTCGGGCGCCTTCCCGCGTCCTGCCGGGACGCGCTGCCGGAGTACCAGCGGTCGCTGACGGTGTTCGGGAAGGAGATGGCCAGGCTTCTGTCGGAGGCGCTCGGCGGCGGCGGCGGCGGCGTCGGGGCGGAGCGGCTGGAGCGGGAGATGCAGGTGGAGGGGTGGCTCATGGCGTGCCACTACTACCCGCCGTGCCCGGAGCCGGAGCGGGTGGTCGGCAGCCTGGAGCACACCGACCCCAGCCTCTTCACCGTCCTGGCGCAGGACGCCGTCGGCGGGCTGCAGGTCCGGCGGGAGGAAGAAGAAGGCGTCGGCGGCGGCGGCGGCAGAGGCGAGTGGGTCGACGTGGCGCCGGTCGCCGGCGCACTTGTGGTCAACGTCGGGGACGTGCTCAAGGTACCATTTGATTAACTTATCTTTGCAACTCGACACGTCCTATTGATAGCCGATGTTAAGTAAAAATATGTAGTAATAAAATAGACTGGACTCATACACAATTATTACCGTTTCAGTCACAGAGACATTGTTACAGTCAACTTGGCTGTAATTAACAGTATTAGTTTTGGACATAGAAAATGGCGTACCAGCTAGTAGTACATTTGTATAGTATACGAAAAGCCTGGATAATACTACACCCGTTACGGTTATAAGACGTTTTGACTTTGGTTAAAGTCAAACTGTTTTAAATACGAGTAAGTTTGTAGAAAAAAATAAAAATATTTTAACCCAAGATAAATTTATTATGAAAATATAATCAATTATTGATTGGTATTATAAATATTACTATATTTGTCTATAAACTTAGTCAAACTTAAAACAGTTTAATTTTGAACAAAGTAAAAACGTCGTATGACCTGAAACGGTGGAAGTATTACCATTCTGTAACTATTTTCTTAAGAAAAAGATTAAGCAGTCCAAATTGTCTTATTAGATTTTAAGAAGTCTGAAACGATATTAGTTACTCCCTCCAATTCAAAGCTTTGATTTTTTTTGTCATTTTTTAGTTTGATCATTTTTTAAAAAAAATAGTAAATAGTAACATTTCTAACAATACAATTACAATGTATTCAATGTTAGATTTACTTAAGTTAATTTAATATTTTATAGATGTTGTTAAGTTTTTCTATAAATTTTGTCAAAGTTAGTTTGATCGAATATTTTAACAAAACATAGTAAATAGTAACATTTCTAATAATACTATTAAAATATAGATGTTGGTAAGGTTTTCTATAAATTTTGTCAAAGTTATTTGATCAATTTTTTTTTAAAAAAAAACATACTCCATCCGTCCCACAATATAAAAAGTTTTAGAATTGGACACGGTTATTAAGAAAGTAGGTAGAAGTGAATGGTGGATGGTTGTGATTGGATAAGTAGTGGAGGTAGGTGGGAAAAGTGAATGGTGGAGTGTTGTGATTGGTTGGGAAGAGAATGTTGGTGGAGAAGTTATTATATTTTGGGACAAATCTTGAGGACTAAAAGTTGTTATATTTTGGGACGGATGGTGTAGTAAATAGTAACATTTCTAATAATACTATTAAAATATATTCAATGTTAGATTTTTCTTAAACTAATTTATTATTATTGATGTTGTTATGATTTTCTATAAATTTTGTCAAAGTTAAAAAAACTTAAGTAGGAAAAAGCCAAAGCACCTTATAATATGAAACGGAGGTAGTAGCATCTTGTTATATAAAGTTTGACATGCGGGTACTAGTACTACACTCGCACCCTCCATTCCTAAAGATATGTATTTTTTCATAATTTAAATTTTATACACAAAATAAGCATTTTTAAAAGAATATAAGCTTTTTTAGATAATGATTTTAACACACGGGAATCTAAGTAGGTTTTAGTTGATCTGGTGCTTCCAAAGAAATTCAAGCAATTCAAAATTCAAAATTTGACTGATAAAATGCATGAGTGAAATAAAATATTTTACTTTTACCATAATCTTTGCTAAACAATCTATGAATTCTTAAATTTAGAAACCTAAGGATGTACTAGTAGGAATGATCATGGCCTTCAAATTTTCTTGGTTGAATCTATAGCCCAATCCCTTTATCTATACTGTTCAATTAGAACATGGTAATATGTATATAGCACAAATTTGTTCCCCATGTTAGTACTTCTTGGGAGGCTGTGATCGGCATTACATCTATGTAAACTAGTTGATACCCGCACCCGCGCTTTGTTGCCGGATATGTGAATGAATACATGTTATATATTATAGAAATAGTATATGTATATGTTTAAATAATGTGGAGATAATGATTTGACATTACTTGCATATTGAGTTCTAAAAATACAACAAATTTGTAAATGATATATCATATTTGCATGATATTTAAAATACTCTAGATAATAATTGCTAGTGGGTGATAATGTGGCACACTTGCATGTTAAGCTTTAGAGTTAGTGGACATCAACTTTATAGTAAGATATGATTTTAATAGATTTAGTGTGCAACTAATATTTCAATAGATTTAGTGTACAATACTGGCCAGCTCGGGCTTTACCCCAGTGAAAAAAAAAGATTGTCAGATATACATATTCTGGAAGCATATATATATTGTAGTAACTGGTGATTCCCCGCGCTTTGCTGCGAAAATTACTAAGTAACTTTTAATATTTTTTAATAATCAAACAAAAATTAAAACTTATATTAGTTATTAACGACAAATAAAATTGGTTTGTCAAACTATGTTAAGAGAGAATTATAAATTTACTAGACTTTGTATAAAATTGTAGATGAAATATGATATCCCGCACTTTGATTATACGGATGAATATATGTAATGTATTATAAAATGATGGATATATATGTTAAAAATATTGTGAAAAATAATGTAAAGGAAGATGATTGAATGTTGATTTGTAGAATTCAATGAATTATAGATGATGTTGCATGCTTACATAAGCTTTGTATATAATTATTGCTAGTGGATGATGAGATGGCATGTTTACATATTGAGCTTTAAAATTAAGTTAGTGAGTTATAACTTTACATTAAGACAAGATTACCTATGTACTCACACCACAATTGTCAGATGGTTTCGAACGAGGAGTACAAGAGCGTGGAGCACAGGGTGGTGATCAAGTCTAGCCAAGACGCCAGGGTCTCCATTGCTGTCTTCTTCAACCCAGCCAAGCGCGATGCCTCCGACCTGTTCGGGCCCCTCCCGGAGCTCCTCACCGCGGAGAGGCCGGCACGGTTCCGGCGCTTCTCCGTGCCGGAGTTCATGCGTTCTCGAAGGGAATCCGGCCATGGCAAGTCATCGATCGATTCATTCAGGATTGCTGCAGATTAACAACGACGGCTGAGCAGGCAACATTCATGGACAAGGTGATGCTATATATGGGCTAATTTCCTCGTAATAGATGTAGGGTAGTATTCTCAACGCTTAATGGATACTAGTATGATTGTTGTAGATGTGTGTGCAATAGGTATTTTCAACGCTTAATGGATAGGATTGTTGTAGATGTGTGCAATACGGTGTGTACATTAATGGGTTTAGCCTCGTACATTAATAGGGTGTACATTAACAACAAAAGGTTTGCACCACTTGTTTTGATTGGACAATCTCGTCGTTCGAGTATAAGAAATACAATCTCCTGCATGCAACCATTCTATTTCATCCTTTGCTGCAACCAACCAAACAAAGACATATAGGTTCATCCAATATGAACAACCAAACAACTGCACGTGTCTCTTAAGCCAGGCCAAACTTAGCTTGAATGAGAGAAATAAATCTGGCTAAGGGACATGAGCGACAAAATACGCCCCTAATGTCAGCGGTGCTGATGACAGTAATTGCCGCAGTGGCTGTCAACGTGTGTCGTTCCGACCTCCGTGGCTTCGCGCATCCTGGCGCTCCACTGGTTCATCCAGTTGAGGCGGGCCTCACCTTTGGGTTGGGCTAGTAACGGTAGCAGATGGATTGGCCCCCATACCCTTCAAAGAAAAACCATACATGTATATAAAAAAAAACTATACTAGAACATATATCTAATAATCCCAGATTTTGCTGTATTTTTATATGAAATTTAAACCATTCCAAACAAGAATATGCACATTGACAGTACCATAAACTGGATTAGTTTAGAGAACCAACGGTTATATACAATGCAAACCGCGTACGCATAAATTATAAGCAACTCCATATATATCTTCACATAGCAATAAATAATCGGACCCATGGTTTACAAAGTGATATGCAACGCATGATAGCAAGAATGGTGACCTACTTTACTTGGATTTACTTGGATCATGTGACTCTTATGCAAAGAGAGAGATAAGGGAGAATTTGTGGGACGAGAAAGAACACGAAAAATCAAGGAATCAATATAGAACCAAAATAACACGAGGATATCTTTACCTATATTATATAAAAATTGCATCGTTTGCATGTTGGCAAATCTGGACTAAAAGAAATGCTCTCATTTTCAGCGGTATTCAATTATCTTTCCATCTCTGGAAATTTGGTTTCAGGGAAGATTTCACTCTATTGCGAACTCGTGATGATGTCACGAACACGTCATAAGTTCACGCACTCTCCATTTGAACTCGTTGCTAATTCGACCTTGGCTCCGTGATAACAACATACTTTTGCCATTCTCATTTAAACATGCATATTTCTGTAAAACTGATAAAAATATTTTTTTCAGATTTTAATCTCGCGGCCTCATTGATCTCCAACTTTACCACCCTCGTTGCCACGTCCTTGATGATTCCATCTTACTGTCATAAGTGATTTCCTCTTACACTTAAATTCTCTTTCATTTCCCACCCAAAGAAGGCTTAATATTTCCAGTTTTAATTTCTATTCCCAATCCACTCAACCAACCAAATCCACCAAACCAACCAAGTTGTTTGGAAAAGATTTTAACATACATCTATTTCCCATTCCACTGCTAGCTTACCCATCAACTAAACAAAAAACTCCAGAATTCCCACTAAAAAAGAGTTCCTCGATTTTCTTTTTGATAGTAGATCCTCGATTTAGATAGTACTAAAGTAGAGTACCAACACAACATAACTATACTCAACAACGCTACACGTGGCAGTTTTGCTGCTATGCTGGAGAAAAAACCCCTTGAAAACCTCAAAGTCTCCATCTCAATGACGATGTCAAGCTGAGCATCTGGGCACAGAGCTGAGTAGACATCGAGCTGAGCACATGGCAGCAGAGTAGGCGTTATCGTCATTACACCAACTTAGCTAAGGTTGTTTTTTTAAACATATCTCTAAGCTAAACTTTTGATATTGCTTCTAAGTTTAGCTTTAGGACGTGTTCTTTACTCTATTTTTTCAATTTCTACTCTCTTGTTTTTCGTGCATGCTTACCCCGCTGTTAACCGGTGCTTTTTAATAAAAAAAATTGCTTAAAAACATATTAATTCATTTTATTTTTGAAGTAATACTTTGCTAATGATATGCTAACGAGTCGTTCCGTTTCGCATGAGCAGGGGTTAGTTCCCAAACTATTTTCTATTTTCGCTAAACACAATCTCAGTACTATCTTTATCCCAAAATATTACTATATACTAGTATATAAATGTGTCCAGATTTATATTACTAAAAAATATTTAATTTTGTACTAATAGCAATATTAAGATTGAGGTAGTAGCTGATTAGCCAAAACTTCTGTTCGAAAATGAAAGCGACGGTTAGCTGTCGAGGGAGACGAAGAGGTCTCAAAACGTACCTGACATCATTATACAGCTGACATTTAGGCCAATCCAATTCCGTATGTCCGTGCGGCTTTCATTTTTTTTCCTTCTCCTTTTGACCAAACGAAACCCATTTTTCATTCATTTCCCTTTTTTATTAGCCAGCCTTTTCTACCTCCAATTTTGACGGACACGAAAAAAAGTAGTACTAAAACGAAAAAAAAAAACACTCATCTCCCACAAAAATTCCTACTAAAAAAAGAAAGAAATTCATCTGTTCAGACCGTAGCAGATCGAGACAACGCCACACACACACGACACGACAGCTTCGTGCTCTAGTAGAACCCAAAAAAAAGAAAAAGAAAAAAAAATCGCCCCCATTTGAAAAGCTCGGAATCCTCCATCTCAATGGCGATGTCGAGCTGAGCTGAGCACCACCCGAGGAGTGGAGTAGGGAAGCTGTCGGCGGCGACGGCCGCCGCCAGTTGGGAGTCTCGGGAGTGAGACCGGGAGAGGCGGCGGAGGGAGCTCAGGGAGGGAGGGAGGTGGGGCGGCGATGGTGGGCGGAGGGGCGCTGCGGCGGGTGGGGAAGTACGAGGTGGGGCGGACGATCGGGGAGGGGACGTTCGCCAAGGTGAAGTTCGCGCAGAACACGGAGAGCGGGGAGAGCGTCGCCATGAAGGTGGTCGACCGCTCCTCCATCCTCAAGCACAAGATGGCGGATCAGGTGAGCCCCCGTTCGGCTCCATCTATCTCTTCTGTTTTTTTTTTTCTTTTGTTCTCTCTATTTACGTTGGTCAAGAGATTTTGCGGTACTAGCTTAGCTTGGGAATTAGTGTATGCCACAGATTTGTCTAGCGCCTTGAGACATTTAATTCGACCCTATTTTCATCCTCTCTTGCGCCAAATTCTCCTCGGTTTGTCAATGGTGGGTTTGATGCTTCATGTCCAATTGGCGTCTTGCAGCTTCCTTTCCCCACAACAAAGTGGCAAGAGTGGTGGTACCAGGATTGTTGAATCGAATCGCAATTTTAAACTTCCGCCGAGCAGTTTGTTCATCTTCTGTATATACCTATTAAGATATTGTTGTTATAAAAGAAAAAAAAACTAAGTTACCTATGTCAAGAAACACCCCTTTGTAAAAAGAACTCACAGGTTTATGCTTGTAAGGGAAAGGCAGTTTTAGCTGTTCTTGTTTTGTGTTGTTGAGCTGCATAAGTTAGCTGAACCCTGATGTCTCAGGGTGATAAAACAGGAGCTTACTCAATTATTTCCTGCAGATTAAGAGAGAGATATCTATAATGAAGCTTGTGAGGCATCCGAATGTGGTTAGACTACACGAAGTACACCCTCTTTCCCTTTTCTCTCTTTAAGTTTTGTTGTTTAATTCTTTGTTCTCACTTGCCTTTTCCAAGTGCTGATTGGGTGATCATATCTGTTCTGTTATGTGCAGGTCTTGGCAAGCCGGAAGAAGATATTTATAATCTTGGAGTTCATCACTGGCGGTGAACTATTTGATAAAATTGTAAGGCCCTGCTTGTTAATTATAAGTGTCCTTTTCAGTATCATTTTCTCGATATGACCTATGAAAAAATTGAAATTAAATTAGTTCTTGTATCTGTTGCCTAGCTGTCTACCTCATTACTTCTGGAATGAACAATTACCACTTGTGCTTGTTGGATTTAACAGACAAAAATGAGTTTTCAAATCAATGTTGAAGCTTAATTATTCTGGGAACAATGCCATTTTCAGATTCGTCATGGAAGACTCAATGAAGCTGATGCACGCAGATACTTTCAGCAGCTCATTGATGGTGTTGATTTTTGTCACAGCAAAGGTGTCTATCATCGAGATTTAAAGGTGATAAAGCAAAAGGAAAATACGAAAACTTTTTGTGTTTAGTTTGTGGGCTTTTTGATTTTATTTTGTACGTATGCAGCCCGAAAATCTCCTCCTTGATTCCCAAGGAAATCTTAAAATATCAGACTTTGGACTCAGCGCCTGGCCTGCTCAGGTCCATACCTTTCTGAAGCCTTGTCAAATATTCATATCCTTTTGTTGAGTTATTTAGTTTGTTCATGTGCAGGGTGGTGCCCTTTTACGTACTACCTGTGGAACCCCAAATTATGTTGCCCCAGAGGTGAGTGACATCTGAATCACGTGCTTTGCTTTGAGTTTTCCTAGATAGAAAACATTAAAATTGTCTTCTGCAACAAAGGGTGGTTTAAATATACCTTCATCCTAAGATGTCAGATTACTCAGTTAAACATGTGTGATGGAATACTCATACATTTATCCTTCAGGCAGGTTAATAACATTGTTCCACCGTGTAACTTAAGACATCTCTAAAAAAAATGTAAAGTAAGAAGTGATATAACTAGAACTGTTTTTCTATCTCTCTACTGAATGAGCCAAATATGCATGATCAATATCTCTTGATTCTTTATTTGGCAAAATGCTTTACTTTTCATTGTCAGTAAAATCATGTGATGTGTTTCATATGATTATAGATAATGTGTTCACTGCAACCTTTAACTCCTTGTGTGGATCAGGTTCTCAGTCATAAAGGATATGATGGAGCACTTGCTGATACATGGTCATGTGGAGTCATTCTATATGTCCTGTTGGCAGGTTATCTTCCATTTGATGAAGTTGATTTGACTACCCTTTACGGGAAGGTTTGTTTCTTCTAACCTATGGCAACTTTTTTGAAGCTCAAATAAGTATATTGCAACCCGTTTATGATTTTGTGTCAGTGTATATCATATTGGCACATGATCTCTTTGTATGGAAGATCAGATCTCATGACATTTACTTGTATTTGCTTTTACTATACACTATGTGCTTATGTTTATTATTTAGCCACTCATTTAAGCATGATTAGTGATATTAGTTTGTGAAATCCATGTGAAACAATATCAAACATACTTGATACTTCTCAGTGCATAGATAGCTAAGTAGCTTATGTAATGTAGTGTGTTGCTAGTAGTCAAAGATTACAGATCCTGGCAGTGGCTCTGATACGTGAGCATAGTGATCTCATACCTGCTTTCCTACTGCTGAAACATTCTGGCAAGTAAGAAATGAAGCTTGCCGAACAACTAACCAACTAAAAGGAAATTAACCTCGCTTTAGAATAAACTAGTTAACATGCTACTACTGTCAATAGGAGAATTTGCAGAGAAGCAGGGGAGCACAACAACAATAGCAGACTCATTACACATGGCTTCATAGCTAAATCCTCTCCTTTTCGCTCTTTCTCTCTTCTTTTTGGTTGGAGGAAATATAAACATTTGTATTCCATTCTAGTAGGACTGATTAAGAGCTAATATCTATTTGCATATTTCAGGCTGAGATGCATATGGCTGTTTTTATTTTCTAGATTTGAATATTAGTTCAACATATGCCTTGATGGATGGAATAGAAGTTTTATCTAAAATTGTTTTTCTTTTGTACAGACAGAATATACAAATTTATATCTGTCTTTTTGCTTAATACAGATAGAGAGTGCAGAATATTCATTCCCAGCTTGGTTTCCTAATGGTGCCAAGTCACTTATTCGCAGAATTCTTGACCCTAATCCAGATAAAGTAAGTAAAGTTATAGAAGTGTTTAGCTAAAGAAATCTCCATTGGCTGATATGAATTCAATGAATTATAGTTTAGATACATCACATCTCTAGATATTGATTTTCATTGGCATTTTGTTGACTCAATATGAATTTTGACTTGGAACAGAGAATCAGGATAGAAGAGATTAGGAATGATGAATGGTTTAAGAAGAATTATGAACCTACCAGAGAAATTGAAAGTGAAGAAGTCAATCTTGATGATGTCAATGCAGCTTTTGATGATCCTGAGGTATTTATGCTTACCCTTTTCTTAGAACTGTTTTTGGAAAGGAATCATTGCATATATATGGCATTTTGTATGTGCTACAATCTTCGAAATATGTTGTAAATGAAGGCCTCGGAATGGAATTTCAGTTGCTCCAAATAAGAACTATTACCAGTAACTGAAACTGGAATTTCAGTTGCTCCATTGTTAATTATGAAATTTAATCAGAAAGCCTGTTTCGCACTGAAGCTATGCTGTACTTTTTTACGGGGAGCTCTATTGCGCCTTTTACCTGTCATTATATAAATATATAATTTGTGGTCCTTTTTCTGTGTGATTTCAGGAAGATGCTGACCATACTTTAGATGACGAAGCAGGACCTTTGACACTCAATGCATTTGACCTAATAATTCTATCTCAAGGCTTGAACCTTGCAGCACTATTTGATCGCCGACAAGTATGATGCAAGACATTTTGTGATGTCTAGTGTTTTCGCAAACCAAAAGTTGGAGTACAGGACTAACACTGTTATTATGTCATGTCCTAGTCGCTGTTTGGGCATTAAATCATGGTTCTTATTGTTATTATCGGTGAATATTCAGTTTAGTTTAAATAGTGTACATGTGATTTGCTGCGACAGTTTACATTATTTTTGCAATCATGTATTATATGCATAGACTAAAGAAAATCCATTTGATTCAAATTATTTTGACATATAACCAGAGGAAAAAGACAATGATAGACCATCCCATCTGATGATCTTTGTTCCCCTTCTCTCAAACACACCTTAAAATTGTTGCTGCCCAACTTGACACGATTCAAACTATCCTCTGATTTTATTATTTTTGTATGTACTCGGCAGTACTGGTATTGTCTAGAAGCTTGTTTAAATGTCCATGGTTTACCCTGTGTGTGAGTTTTATAGATAATTATGGTTATGGGCTGCTTCTCCTCGGACCTAATGCTCGAGGCCTTGATCTACAGGACTATGACAAGCTTCAAAATAGATTTTTATCACGCAAACCAGCAAAGGTTATCATGTCAAGCATGGAGGTTGTTGCTCAGTCAATGGGGTACAAGACACACATTCGCAATTATAAGGTTAAGTTTGTTGCCCCACACCCTAAGCATGTTACAACATCGCTTACTTATTATACAGATATTGCAAATCATCTTCCCCTTCATCTTAGCTGGCAAGCAGTTGTTCTATCTATTTTGTGATAGTTAGAATGTAACTGTTTTTTGGTTCATTGTACAGACATACAGACATGAGGATCTGTAGTTCTGTTAAGGTCTAAATTGTATCAGAAGAAGCAGCACCGTCTTGAAAAGCTTATTGTTTTCTGGAATGTGAATATGTTATTGTAAAGTCAAATAAATTTCTTATTATCTTCAATGTATCGAGCCTCATGTTTGAACAAGTTGTCAAGAGAACGTCATTTGATATGCTGGCATTTACATTTGAAATTATTGTCTAAGTAGCAACCACAAATACCTCCAAATTGACACAAAAAGCATGATGATATCAAAAGTATTAATTCATTAGAATGTGTTTAGGTTGCTGGTCTAAGGGGTTATAATAAACTGTACCCCAATTTTTCGTACATATATATGCACAAGTTTTATCAACCTGAGTAAACAGTACTTCATTTTCAGTCCTTTTACCACTGGTTTAACAGTATTGAATGGTATTGCCAGTGATACATCTCTTTAATTTGTTGTCTTGTTTGTGGCCTTGTTTTTTTTTTTTTCCTTTTGGCATAACATTGTCTGGATGCTGGTAAATTGTGATCAAATGCGGGCTTACAGTTTTAATATTATTCATGCTGTTATTTTGCAAATAAAAGAGTTATAATGTTTTGTCTTGTGCTTTTGATTCTAAAAACTTTTTTTACTGCTAATTAGTTAGCATTACCATGGACATATTTGATTCCTTACATCTAGTTGTGCTATTAATATATTCAGATGAGGGTGGAAGGTCTAAATGCAAATAAGACAAGTCATCTCACAGTTATGCTTGAAGTGAGTCTTGCCTCTTTTGTAATGAAGTACATCTGTTGTTTTATCGCCTTCTATTATGGATTGCTCCACTCCTTTTCATCCTGAGTTTCCTCTGGTCAGATTTTTGAAGTTGCCCCATCAATCTTCATGATTGAACTGCAAAGAGCAGCTGGAGACACCTCAGATTATAACAAGGTTAGATGCAAAGAGCCTTTCATACTTGCATCATGCTGTTTCTTGCGGTCCTACAGCCGATACACCATGTATAGCTAAATGCACCTGATATTCTAGGCTGTAGACAGCCTAGTGTTAAAAGCTGGAAAATATTTTTCAATGTTGTTACCATAGAGCTTTCCAGAGACTGTCTAGAAAATAGTTAGGTACTAGTAGTACCAGACTGATGTGGGACCTACCTGTATACATGCATGGACCGTACTATTTATTTGCTGCTGTCTTATTTTTCAGTTTGTGTTTCGTCAAAGCTAAATAAGCATGCCTAATGTTGAAGGTTAGGCATGGGCAAATATATTCAAGTAGTTTATTCACCTAAGAAATCTAAAATAGTAATGCTTATAATTTCCTGAAGAAACTTCTTGTTTCACTAGATTTTTTTTTGTGAATTGTATAAATGTAAAATAAATTGATCTGGATAATGGCTTTTGATTTGCTAAGACATGCACAACTAACTCCGCGTGTCTTATGTGCAGTTCATAAATAATTACTGCAGCAAATTAGACGATATCATTTGGAATTTTCCAATTGAGAAGAGCAAATCAAGGATATCGCGGCTATCGAAGCGCTAGTCTGCTTTGACATCCATCATTTGTATGCTGTTCAACTCTATTTTCATCTTCTATTGCCATAATATTTGCATTTACCTCTACTTATTACCTCTTAACCATACCGGAATGCTCACCACTATTGCAGGTACCATGTGTAATCTAATGCTATGCAGCTTGAGTGGTATTTCTTGGGTTTGTTAGTGGATGTATTTGTAGAGATTGCCAATTCAATTCATCTCTGATCTTTTAGTTATAAGAGATGAGCATGTACAAAGGGCCACTGAAAGAGAGGTTTTGGCATCTCAGTTTCTCTGTACAATGTTTGCAGCGAGGTATATTAAACAGTTTGAACTGACTGCCGCTCCTTGCTCATTAACACGCTTTGTAGTTTGTCTCAAGATGTATTAATTTCTCCCTGCTCCATTAACAGCTTGCATCAGTATGAGTTCCGGTTGCCTAAACTGCCATTATGCTAGTTAACTGCCTTATATCTTGCAATGTCATAGAAAGTTTGTGAGGTTTTCGTTAAAAAAGGAGTTTGAAAGAAAGTGTTAGGCTGTATAAGCAGAGGCCTATACAGGATCGAGCATCCACTGTGAAAGGAATTGCAGAATGACACTAATACAATGATCAAAGAAATAGTGTGAGCTACTTGCTTACAGGATTGTTCTGCCAACAAAATGTGCAGTTCACACATTCATGCGGTTACTGTGAAACGAATTGTAGAATGAAACCCATACAGTGATCAATTCTCAAAGATTGTAAGCTCCTCTATAAAAAAGTTTGTCGGCTACTTTAGATTGCATGATTCTTTTGCTAGTAAAATGTCCAGTGCTGCCACACATTCATAAGGTTACAATTTACAGGCCATACAAAGTTCCGGGTTCTACATCATAAAACACAGTGTAATGTTAAAAAACCTGATCATCCTTCTCTCCTATTATCACCAGTGAGAGCCAAGTTTTCTATTCTAAACACCATTCTTTAGCAGCTGCGTCTCAAAAATGGTCAGTTCGCTGCGGCAAGTTTGTAAAATTTCCTTATAATCAAAGTCACCATCAAGATTGCCAAGACATATTACACTTCGATTCCTAGAGAACAACCCCAACCCTGAAAGCTGTTCATTAGCTCATGATCATGGACTAGCAGACGCTGAACTTACATATGGTTACCACCACAAATATCTGTCGTAGGGCAGTCCTCAACCAGAAAAACGATCCGACAGAAAAAATTGGGCCAAAACATTGGAGAGATGCGAACCGTTGGCAGGTTTCACTCATCACATCTGACAAGCAAAAATCAAGACTGTCTGAATTGCACAGAGTGAGTGAAACTTGCTTCAGTAATAGACGACGGAGGGTGAAAGATGGCTGCTTTGATTTAGGATGCAAGATTAAAGCTGAACGCCATTAACCATTACTGCTTGGATAACTCCCGTGTCCACTGAACCGATGAACATCTCTGGTGAGAAACAACTCTAGTTTTTTGGTACATCCTCCTGTATATGGTTGCTCCTTCTAATTCTGCATGTACTTCTCTCTCTGTCCGTATTCCCATTGGGTTCTCCAGAAGCCATCCTTCATTGTCACAGCGAAGATCTTTATCAATACAGTCAACATGCTCAAACACATCCGAGTATCCATCAAACCTTTCCCTCATGTCTGCAGCTACTTCAAGTACATCCGATTGCAAAAGAACCTAACAAGGAAAAATGGTGAGTTATTGAGAAGACAATTTGCAAAATAACGTGTCGCCATGCTAGACAGATGGCAAGTTGGCAGCTGTAAAAACTTATACAGGTATACAATTAATATTATCAAAATTCCACTAAATAATATTTCAGCCCATCCAACCCAGCAAGCCACAGAGCAGCATAAACAACGTAAGTAATACTATGATGCTCATGCCTTTACGAACAACAAGACAAATCTTGAACGGTAAAATTGTGTTGATCACAGAGAAGTCAATTTTATTATTAATATAATTTCCATGTGCAATCATTTATTCACATTCTGGTTCACACAATAGATTCCAACCATACTGTTTATTCACATAATAATTATAATTTGAAATAAAAGGGTATTCAATTGGACAGAAATAATGCATATTAGGAACAATCATGCTAATGTAAAATATTGATTTCACATTGTTCATGCAAAAACTCTATACTTTTCAAAATACATACAAGAATTGACATACCCGTCCACCTAAACAGAGGTTCTTTGTGATTGAATCCACCAACTGCGGTTGTAAAACTCTTCTCTTGTGATGTCTCTTCTTAAAATGGGGATCAGGACACTACAGAAACAAAATATCAAATTCTGGTTCCGAAACATGAAAGAGAAGTAGACCAAGAACTAAACTAGAATATTCACGCAACGATACGGAAAACTGACATTAGTCCTAGCTATGCTCACCAGTATAGAAACAAGTGACAGGGGACCAGGGTACGACGACACAATCTGGTTGAAAGACACTGTTGCATTTGCAAACATAAAATAACTGTGCAAAAATGAAACCACTTAGTATCGCCTCATCATTTTCTGAAAAAAAGAAACTGGGTGCTTTAATGTAAAAATCCAAGGTAGCTTACACATTCCTAAGACCCAACTCGGTTACCCAGAACTGCGACCGCTCCACCAACTAAACAAACAAAGCAAGGAGCACATCAGCACACAAAACTCTCCACATTGCATCATGCATTCCAGAATCAAAATTCATTTAAAGTAAACCTCGGAACAACAGAAACCTTCTGCCGAATCTCCAGGCCGAGGAAGTTTCGCCTTTCGCCGGAGTTCTTGGCAAGCCAAATCAAGAACCTCCCGCTCCCTACATAGCAACGTTTCAGAGATAAAGCTGATACAATCTGAGTACACATGAGCAGAGCAAAGTAAAAGAAAAAAGAAAAAAGAAATGGGAAAGAAGGAAGGAACGCACCGCAGCCAATGTCGACCATGAGTGGCAGCAACGGATCCTCGAACACCTCCTTCCACTCCGGTGGCTCCGTGGGCTCCTACACAAAAATCAAACAAAGAACACTTAATCAAAGGAAGGAAAGCTGCAATCTGAAAATGCTGGGGGGAGGCAGGGAGGTTGAGGTTCACCGAGAAAGAGGAGCTGAGCGGGTTGACGTGCTGCCGGATGCGCAGGTGATGGCCCCTCTGCGTGAACCACGAGAAGAGAGCGGTGAGACGGGTGGCGCTCGCGCTCGCGCGCCTACTTGGGGGGTAAGGGAGGAAGAAGAGGGCGGACGTTGGGGTAGAGCGGGCGGAGGTTGAGGTCGGCGTACTCCCTGTCCACCGCGTCGGGGCTCTGCGCGGCGGAGCACCGGGTCGAGATCGGCGAGGGGCGGCGGGTATAGGGCACTAACAAGGGGAGGCGGACGAGGCGGCAGCACAGGGAGGCCGACGCCATCGCCGTCGCCGGCGAGGCCATGGGTAACGCACGCTTGTACCGCGGACGAGGCGCCGCCGCCGCCTGTTCGACCAAAATCCCACGAGGAAGGAGGTTGGGGTTCAATGGATTGCTGAGATTTTGACCATTTGATCGTTTTCTCAAACTTATTTGAGAAATGGATAACGCTAAAAACTTTCTTTTTTTAAAAAATAAAAACCCCTCAACTTCAGCATTATAAAGATTGACATTGTGGTCCAACATCTCAACACCGTGTACTTCAGCACCGAGAAACTTATCGAGCTAGCAACAAGCTCAGCAGGGTGGTGTTGACAGATGCACCGAAAAATCAGCGTGACGCGTCTATTATGTTATAACTTAGATTGGGTTAATATATTTTCAAGGTTATGGATACCACATATCTAATAGTAGTTGACTAAATCTCAGCAGGATCCACTACATACCACGTGAAACAACCTACGGATATATGAGGAGTTCCGGATAAGGAAAGACAACCAGAGTTCTACATGGAAACGATAAGAATTACTCGGATTGTATCCATATTGGTTTCTCTAGTTCTACTTGTACAGGGGGATACTATAGGTATAAATACAAGGCCCCCTAGGAGGAGAGGGGACACACCCACCATAGACGCCACAAAGCCACGAGCCAATACAAGCCAACATACGCCAAGACAAGACGCCGAATATCGACATCAGAGATATGCCTGGATCGACCCTATCCGATACCTACAGAGGCCGGCCGTAGGGATCTAGCGCTGTCTTTGATCTCGCCGGGCATGAACTCGAGGGAGAAGACTACCCTGTTGTCGACTACGAGTCAGACCTTCAGACCGCTATTTTGATAACAGTTATATAGGCTACCCTAAATATTGTACTGGTGTGATTATGGTGAATAAGAGCAATACCGGCTTCGGCCAATAGGATATAGAGTTATTACCTGACAATTCAGGAGCCCGAACATGTATAAAATCCCTGTCTCTATCTCCTCTACCTCAGTCTCGCATATATCCTAGGACCAACGATCCCCATACTATGCAAATACCGGAATCACGACATCAAACGTCGACATATCTATATATATATATATATATATATATATTTGTTTAATTGGCTTTTAATTCTTTGTATAAGGTTGATGAATAAAATAGTTCGTAAGCTTCTTGGGTTGACGATAGTTGCTTGATATTAGAACCGATGCTGATGATCGTAGTGTACTAGTGTTCTTGTTATTGAAACAAGTTATAAAATTTAGTCGATATAGCGGAACGATAACTAATCTTCTCTATCGTTTCAGTCATGGATCACTCAAGACATGCCAGATGACGACATAGAAACATACGATATTTGCTAACGAGGTTCAACCCAAACCTATATATGGGGTTCTGATTATGGGCGCTCCTCCCCAACCAATATAGCACCTAGCCACTACAAGTCCATGGCCACGCTGCCATCCTCTCCCTGCGTGTCTACGCTACATTGAAGTCACCATCGTTACATTGTGATGCCCTCCTCTCTATTTAAGAAAGATGCCGGATTACAGAGTCTAACTCTAACTTGACCCCCTATCACCTATTACAACTCCAAGTCTAACTGTAACCAAATAAGACTAGTATATTCGACACATATTCTAAATGAGAAAGCTCCCTCCGAGGAACCGATCGCAACTGAACCGACACAAGAGGCGTCTAGCGAAGGCACGTGGCAGATACTGAATGATCTGTTAGAGATACAGATTACGCAAGCGCCCTGTATTGAAGATGACCCAGAATACATCCCTATTGAGCAAGCAGTAAGTCGAGCAGTAGTCCTACGAACTAGTCCGTGTACGATATCAGTCCCGCTTAACGTTTCATGTTGCAATGTCCATACAGATGGAAACACAGTGCCGCTCAAAAAGAAAGGCCATCAAGAATGTCCGTGTAGTTTGGTCATTTCGCATATGCTATAACCGTCAAACCTGTGTATAAAAGGAGGAGCTCACTATCATTTCCAACACACAACTTAAACTGAATTACAAGAGACTCTATTATATCTTTTGTACATTAAAATAAGGTAGAGAGTGAGGGGAAGCTCTGGATAAGTGCCCGGAAGTTTGGCGCTCATCCGACTTCTACCTCGACGAGTGTAGCTTCCTAGGAGGAATTCTGGAGGAGTATCGGAGCTGTCGGTACACTCTGCTCCGGGTTCAGATAACTTCTTCTATAAAATAAGCATTCGTGATCCTTTCTTTTGTTATTTAATCTAAGTAAGATATATATCCATCTTTGCGGGTTTATTGTTTAGTATTCGTACTAAGTGCTCTAGTACTAGGACTCCGGATAAAGAAGGAAGTTCCTGCGCAAGTATTAGAGTAGTAATTAATAACTTAGGTGTGATGTCTAGGTTAGAGATTACCTTTGTTTGTTGTGTATCCCACGGATTTGTCAGAGGTAGGCGGCAGGTGGTGACAGCCCTGAATCCCGTCCCAGTAATCCGCCACGTTCGGATACATCATAGAGCTATAGCCGGAACCACGCAGGCAGACCAGTAGGGGTCGGTGCCTGAAGCAGCAGATAAGAAATTACCTTTGCTTAGCTTAGATAATTAAAACTCATAGAAAGTCCTCTCTAGCCTAGCCTGCCTACTTACAGTTATTGTTCTTGGATAGTCTTAGTTTTAGATAGATTACACACATTCCCTGAGTTCGATATCCTGTTGGGGTCACCCGAATGTGAAGTGCTACAGCGGTATTCCGTGCGCTTGCGGATTTATCTGTGGTCGTAAGAAATACCAACATGTTTCACTAGGACATTTGCACATGTTTGCACGGTGTTGTTTTTTTGGATGTTTTACTGTCACGCCCGGAATTTCTATCCAAAATTCCAAACGCTTACATGTGTGTAAACCCTCGTCCAGGAATCAGCCGAGGCACACAATAACAAATTAATAATACAGTACAATTATTACTCTAATTAATAGACGAATAAAATGTCATTACAGAGGTAGATAGTTCCTCTCAAAACAATAAAGATCTAAGCAGCGGAAAAATAAAGATAAACAGCGCAGACGACTCCACTCCACAGGCAGCTTGACAAGGACTACGCCACATCCTCACCACCATCAGCTTCACTGTAGAACTCCTCCTCTGATGAATGATTGCAAGGTGAGTATATGACATACTCAGCAAGCCACGCAGCAAATATGCAAGTGCACAGGATAACCAAGGATGGCATAATATAGGCTTCTTTGCATAAATAGCATTTAATGAATATTTCAGAATTTAATAAAACAGTAAAGTATTAATTAAACAGTATTAATCCAACGCTATACAACATACCCTGTTGTATAGGCCCAACCTTACTGAACAACCAACCCTGGCTGCACAGTTCTAATCTCCAAACCAGGAATGTACCATTCCATACCAGGAGATAATCAATTATTACCAGTTAAAGCATCTTTCATTATGGTGTGAAGGGTGAGACTAATCACGAAAGACATTGTTAGACCCGCCCATAACCGCGGGCACGGCTATTCGAATAGTTTTACTCTGATCAGAGGTGTACCACTGTACCCACAAGACACAGCCCCACATCATGTCACCATGTGCCTTAGTACCACCATGATATCTCGGAAAGGAGCTGTGACATTACCCCTCACACAACACAATTCACTACAGTGCACCATTCCCGGATCATAGTCACCCCTTATAAACAAGGCATGGACTCCCCAGCGACCCCCGTGGGCTTATCTCCGCCACTTCTCAGTCTGGTGCTCCGTAATGGACTATGCTATATAAAAGATAAAGCCGTTGCCCACGCTGGCTTGTGGTTGGCACGGTTAATGTTTCACAACCGAAGTTCGTGAACCGGTCCTTAATTGTCATGAGCACGACCATCAAAACCATGTACTCATAACCCACCATTATCAGGTTTTAGTTGTCAAATTAATTAATTAACCAATCACGATTGACCATCGTGAACTATCATTAAGCCATCATTAAATAATAGTGAATCATAAGTTATCCCATTAGTGTGCTAAAGTTTCTAAGCATGGCTAAGCAATTACATCTAATCATCTAGTCGAACCAATATAAAGCTCAACTAGTCAAGTTATAATAACCCAAGGTATCAAGGAATAAGGTAATCAAGAACAACAGGGCTATAAAAAACAATAGGCTAATTCCACCCAATGACATTCAAAAATAAATGCAATAGTTGAATAGAAACAATAGCTTTAAACGGGATCAACATGCTCAAAGGATTGATTAGGATCTGTGTGACTTGCCTTGCTGGCCTTGGAACTCTTCTAAATCTTCTCCTGCAAAAGCGGACTCTCCGGAAACGTCGGATTCTAAACAGAAAAGAGCAAAAACACCAAAACAGCACATAAGCAGGCATGAACAGTACATGTGGATATTTTTAACATGTAGATCTCAATTTTAGAAAAATTTAGAGACTTGAACCAACTAAATCCGAGCTAAGATGAATTAGTTATGAATTTTTAAAGATTAAATCGGATTAAATCATTTATATAAATTTTAATTGAATTATGACGCAATAATGAATTATTTTTGAAAAGAAAAAGGGGATTTATTGCGTCAGCGAGCTCGGGATCACGGTGGACCGGGTCCACGGCGGCGGTCTACGGGATTGGACGGCCGAGATCGATCGGACCGAACGAACGGCCGAGATTAAACGGCTCACGGCCGGCTCACGAGCGACGGCACCGATGACGTCAGCGATGACGTCACCCCCCCCCCCCGACGGCGACGACGGCGGCTCGGACACGCATGCCCGCCGGCGAACTACGACGCGGCAGCGCGAACGGAAGGCGGCAACGAGAAGCGGAGGGCACGGCGAACTCACCGGCGACCAAACTAGCGGCGGAGGAGCAACGGACGACGCCGGCGACGAGGTTCAAGCGGCGGAGAGCTTTGGGTCGACGGTGACGGCGATGCTCCGGCGAAGAACAGCGGCGGCGAAGGGTCGGACGAGGATGGGGACGCGACGGCGACCACGATGGTGAGCTCCCCGAGTGACGGCGACGACCGGAGCGACGGCGGCGCACGGGTTGCACGACGCTAGGGCGGCTCGGGCGACGAGAGGCAAAGGCGAGGGCGGCGGAGGGTAGAGGGGACACCGGGGGTCCTTTTAAAGGGGTCGGGAGGCGGCGGCGAAGCCCACGGCGGCTCGGCGACGGCGATGGAAAGTTAGGGTTCGCCGACTCCGAATCGAGCTCGAATCCCCGAGTTTCCAAAGCGAGATAGCGAAAGCTTCCAAAGAGAAAAAGGTAGAGGAGATCATGGCGAACGTTTCCCCCCAATCAATTTCATCGGATCGGGAAAGATGCGGCCGAATTGGAAAGGCGGCGGCGGCGGCGCTCGGCTAGGGTTTTGCCCCGAGGAAGACAACGACCTGACAGGCGGGCCCCACCTGTCAGCGAGCGGGAGAGAGGGAGAGACGACGCGCGCGCGGCGGCTCGGCTTGCTGAGCTAGCTTGGGCTGGCCTGGGCCGAGGAGAGAGAAGAGAGGTTTTGGGCCGACTTTCGGCCCAAAGCCAAAAGAAGAATTTTAAAACCTTTTTCAATTTAAATAATTCATAAAATGCAATTCCATTTATTAAAAATACTTCCTTAGCTCAAATAAATCCCAGAAAAATCTAGGAATTATAGAATTAAGCAAAGTATTTAATAAAGTTTTATCTGGCCCAATTTTATATTGGAATTTATTATTTACAATTAAATCTTTTCTTCTAGTTTTTTTTTAAAATCATTTCTGGAAATTCCATTTAAACAATAATTTATACTTTTGGGATTTTTAGGGTGTGACATTTACTAAATATTTCATCATGTTTTACGTTATAATTTATGCATGATATAAGAATTTTTTAAGATAATTAAATATATGTAAATATATAGTATGTTTCGCATGAGTTTTCTTATGTTTCACTCATTAATACTTAATGTTTCATGTAGTGGTCGTTAGCGTTGCACTTAGTATTTTCTTAATGTCGCATATCTCTGAAACATGCTATATAGTGAACTTAAACATATAATGACCAAGTTGTCAGGGTTACGGATAGGGTATACCCTCTACCCTTGGATGTATGCTGTACAGCAATACAGTATACCGGTGCACATACAGATATTCTCTGAACATGCTAAGGAAATCCATCACGAAGTGTGCCAATGGAAAGGTTACTACCCGTATAGGACTGGGTCGTTACTATATCGGGCAGGGTCCGGTGTCTCCGAGTCTTACTTGGAGACCGTTTGACCCACGAAATAAAAGGGACCCCCCGGGGGAACTTAAGTGATCGAACCTCAGAGCCTACACAAGGACCATAGCCTACGAAGTCGAAGACTACAGGAGCCAAGTCGCCGGGTGATCTAGTCGAATCAACTTGACTACGATCTCGTCGGTATCGCCGAGTCCTACTGCTCCCTTTGTAATCTGTGGTTCTTTCCATATAATCCCATACCAACTGAATTAGGGCTATTACCTGCTAAGGGGCCTGAACCAGTATAATCTTGTCTCTTGTTTCCTTGATGTCGTATTACGTAGACCCTCGTACCAGCGTACCCCAGTACCCTCTATATCCGGTCTACGGGTATCCCCCGTCGATAGTGGCGCGCCAGGTAGGGGCACTTGGTGCTCAAGGTTCTACTACTATGACATCGAGCTTCGTCGACAACAGAGTCAACACCGGCCCCATCCAAGGAATCCCTGCTTCAACAATGCTGGTGTGGAGTCAAGTTGGCGAAATCGTCTTCCCGATTTACACCACGGTGCCAATCTCGGCCCATCAATAACCAGAAACGAGAACGCCGTGGCTATAAACCCGAACCGTCCTATGTCGAAGGATCCTCCCGCCGCGGCGGAAAACGGAACATCGACGTCATACAAGCCCGAGAAGATTCCTAGCACGGCCGAGCCTTGTCCTTCCGACAAGGACTGCGAGCCGATAAGGACAACTCCCGAGGTCACCAAGTCCTGGTGTCCTATCCACAAGTCCAGGAAGCACAACTTGCAAGCTTGCTGGGTTTTTCTCAACGTACAAGCCGAAATCCATGCTTGTAAAGAGCGTGGAATCCAGCGTACTTCTCCAACTCGTGATGTCTATTGTCCTATTCACAAGACGAAGAATCACGACTTCTCAAGCTGCAAGGTCTTTCTCCACGCCATGAAGACGACGCTCCCCAAGGTCCGGCAGTCAGGAACCTCTCTCGAGGAGACAGACAAGGAACAAGGAGCGACATTAACTTCGGATCATTTCGTTGGAGTAATCGACATCGATCCCCGCGAACCATCAGTCCTTCACTTGCTTGAAGACTATGGCTCGTCATCTTCTAGCACACCACGCGACGTGTTTGCCATTGGTAGAACTAGCACGTCCGCACAGGCTAACGTAGAAGCGGAGAACCAAACGGCCACGCCATCCCAACATCTTGGCACCGTCAATGCAATATTGAGAGAAGCTCCCTATGACCCCGTGCTTAACGATGACCTCGCACGATGGACGGAACGACTACGGGAATCGGTGGCCAATCTCAGTAACGCATTCGAGGAAGCTGCTACCAGAGGACAACCGGAACGACCGACAGCTGGCGGTGCCGACGGTGAACCACCGGAGCAGCGAACGTCACCTGCACGAGCTACCCCTCTACCTCACGGCACCGTCGATCTCCGTGACCATCTAAACGGCCGCCGAGAAGCACGACGCGCGCGAGACAACGAGAATCGTTTCTGACATCGTGTTTCCTCACGACGTCGCGAGAACGAGGAGCAAGGAGGCTGCTCGAACGAGGACCGACATCACCGTGATCGTCATAACCGCCGCGATCGCGATAACCGCGAACAACGGACACCCGAAGATAATGGTCGGGGACATCGACATGAAGAAGATGATAATGGTGACCGGCGTCAGGACAACAATGGTGGATGATGACAGAATTCTCGAGAACCTAAACGTCGCCCTCGGAATCGCACGCCGGAGCCGAGTGAGCCATCGTCGTCATCGTCATCATCGTCTTCGTCTTCGTCATCCGATAGACGTCCACGGAGGACATACGATCGCCGACAACCCGCTACCCCCAGCGCTGGGTGTAGAGCTTTCAATCGTTCTCTACGCGATGTCTGATGGCCCGAGAGATTCTGACCCGGAGCAATAGAGAAGTACGATGGGAGTACTGACCCTGAGGAATTCCTCCAAGTCTACTCCACGATACTATACGCTGCTGGGGCAGACGACAACGTGTTGGCAAACTATTTGCCAACGGCGTTGAAAGGTTCTGCTCGTTCGTGGCTGATGCACCTCCCACCTTAGGCAGATTTGTGGCAATAATTCGTCGTGAACTTCCAGGGAACTTACAAGCGTCACGCGATCGAAGATGATTACACGCGTTAATACAGAATCAGGGTGAATCTTTGAGGGACTATGTTCGGCGCTTCAATGAGTGCAGAAATACGATCCCCGATATCACCGATGCTTCTGTAATCCGCGCTTTCAAAACAGGTGTCAGAGATCGCTATACTACCCAGGAGTTGGCAACAAGGTGAATCACCACTACTCGGAGGTTGTTCGAGGTTGTCGATCGATGTGCCCACGCAGACGACGCACTGAGACGCAAAAACGACAAACTAAAGGCGGGAGGAGAGAAGAAACCAGCCAAGGACGTACCCGAATCAAGCAAGAAGAAAAGCGGCAAGAGTGGGAAGAGGAAAGCTCAAGCAGAAGTCCTTGCATTTGAATACGAGCGCTCGCCCAAAAACCCAGACCCACAGGGCAGTGATACAAAGAGAATGTGGTGCCCCATACACAAGTCGGACAGACATCATCTGGAGGAATGCCTCATCTTCAAAAAATCGTTGGAAAAGCAGCTGGCTTTGGAGAAGGGCAAGCGAATACATGTAGTCGAGAAGGCAACTGAGACAACTACTCAGGACTCGGACCCCGCGTACCCCTGTCTACCCAGATTCCGAGCCACCCAAGAAAGTGATCAAAACGACTAAGACGCCGAAACCAGACGGCGCAATCAAAATCGTCCCACTCTCTAGTGCCAACCTCGACAAGACGGTCAAGATCGGGGCATCACTGAATGAGAAATAGGAACTCGCGCTCATCACCTTCCTCCGCGACAATGCGGACGTATTCGCTTGGCAGCCATCCGACATGCCGGGGGTCCCCAGGGAGGTGATTGAGCACAAACTTCTGGTGCGACCCGATGCCAAGCTAGTAAAGCAAAAATTGCGGAGATTTGCACCAGATCGGAAACAGGCCATACGAGAAGAGCTTGATAAACTTCTTAAAGCTGGTTTCATCAGAGAGGTACTCCATCCAGAGTGGCTAGCCAACCCAGTCATGGTGCGGAAGGCTAACGGGAAGTGGAGGATGTGCGTCGACTTCACCGACCTCAACAAGGCGTCCCCCAAGGATCACTTCCCTCTTCCTCGAATAGACCAACTGGTGGACTCAACAGCTGGTTGTGAGCTGTTAAGCTTCCTTGATGCTTACATCGGCTACCACCAAATCAGCATGGCAAAAGAGGACGAGGAGAAGACAACATTCATCACACCGTTCGGTGTATTCTGCTACGTCAAAATGCCGTTTGGACTCATAACCGTAGGGAACACTTTCCAGCGCACGGTCCAAGGGGCACTTAGCGATCAATTGGGCAACAATGTTGAGGCCTACGTCGATGACATCGTTGTCAAAACCAAGACCGGAGACTCATTGATTGATGATCTACGGGAAACCTTTGACAACCTCAGACGATATCGCCTCATGCTCAATCCTGAGAAGTGCACATTCGGGGTATCGTCGGGCAAACTGCTCGGATTCCTCATCTCTGGCAGAGGAATAGAAGCAAATCCTGAGAAGATCAAGGCAATCGAGAACATGAAGTTGCCCACAAGGCTCAAGGACGTACAGAAGCTAACCGGATGCATGGCGGCGCTAAGTAGGTTCGTCGCTAGGATGGGAGAACGAGGACAGCCTTTCTTTGCACTGCTAAAAAAGCAAGACAAATTTGTATGGACACAGGAAGCCGAAGAGGAATTCATTGCACTCAAGAGCTACTTGTCAAATCCCCCTGTACTTGTTGCTCCCCAACCTAATGAAGAATTGTTCCTCCATATTGCCGCTACGCCCTACTCTGTGAGTACTGTCATTGTTGTCGAAAGAGAAAAGGTGCAGAGACCAGTCTATTACGTCAGCGAAGCTCTACACGATGCAAAGACAAGGTACCCACAGATCCAAAAATTGCTCTATGCAATAATCATGACGTCAAGAAAGCTACGCCACTACTTCCAAGCTTACAAGGTCACAGTTGTCTCTGCCTTCCCTCTTAGCGAGGTCGTGAGAAATAAAGACGTTGTCGGCCGCATTGCGAAATGGGTAGTCAAGCTAAGCCAGTTTGACGTCCACTTTGTACAACGAACAGCCATCAAGTCCCAGGTTCTCGCCGATTTCGTAGCCGATTGGACTATGCCTAAAAACAGGTCAGACAGCCAGATCGACAACGAAACATGGACAATGGCGTTCGATGGCGCGCTCAACAGCCAAGGAGCAGGTGCAGGGTTCATCTTGACATCACCTTCGGGAGATCAGTTCAAGCATGCAATTCACCTCAACTTCAGGGCGACCAACAACACAGCCGACTGATCGTGAAAGGGGACTCCAAACTAGTTGCAAACCAGGTGCACAAAGATTACAAATGCTCTAGCCCTGAGCTGTCCAAGTATCTCGCAGAAGTCAGTGTCGCGTCCCAAAACGACCCTAAAATGTATCCTTTAATTTATGCCTAGAATAATTAAAATCCGTGTGAAAGCCTCCAACAATTAAACTGTGCAAAGTAAAAGTCAAATAAGGCTTGGAGGATTTTTGTATATTTCCTAAAAGCCTAAAATGTGTAAATAAATTTTAGTGGAATTTTCAGAGCACAAATAATAATTATTAAGAAATAAACAAAGTTAAAAAGGTTTTATAAAAAAAAAAAGAAAAACCCTAAAAGTCCCCCTCCCCTCCCTTGGGCCGGCCCGGCCCAACTCTCCTTCCCTCCCCTCTCTCTCTCTCTCTTCTCTCCCCCGCGGCCCACTCGGCCTCTCCCCGCGCGCGCGCCGCTGACGGGCGGGCCCGCCCGCCACCCTCGCTGACGGGTGGGGCCCACCTGTCATCCCCTTCCTCCCGCCGCTCCCACCGCCTCCCCCGCGCCCTAGCGCCGCCGCCACCACGAATCCCGCTGCCTCCCGTCGCCCTCTCTCTCCGCCGTCGCTGCCGAGCTCCGGTCCGCCGCCGTGGTCACCCCAGACCGTCTCCTGCCTCGGCGCCGCCTCCTTCGGCTTCGCCGCATCCTCGCCGACCTCGTCCACCCCTCCGCTTCGGTCGCCGACCGCCGGAGCGCCGCCGTCCCCGTCGACCCGAACCGCGCCGCCGCCTCCCTCCGCTCCGGCCGCCTCGGGGTGAGCCGTGGACCGCCGCCTCCTTTCCCCCTTCCCTCCCCTCTCTCGGCCGCCGCTCCGCCGCGCTGGTGGTCGCCGGTGGCGACCATCGGGGCGCGGGCGCGCCGCCTCCCGCCAGCCGCGCCGACGTGGCCGCCTTCGGGCGCGCCGATCGGCTGCCGCGTGGGGCCCGGCCGTCAGCCACCCGCGCCCTCGGGTGCGGCTGACGCGTGGGGCCCACGGCACCGGCCGGTGTGAGCCCGGGTGCACCCGGTCCACCGTGGACCGTGAGGCTGCCGCGTGGGCCCCACTCCCGTGGACCCGGTCCGCGTGCCCCTCCCCCTCGGCTGACGCAATAAATCGTTTTTAAATTAAAATTTAAATAAAGAAATTCGCAAATATTCATTTAAACAGCATATAAACTTCAAATGGCCATAACTTGGCCATTTGAACTCGGAATTGGACCGTTCAAGTCTCTAATTTTTCTTAAGAAGTGAAGAACCCATTTTTGTGCTTTGTTCCCGCTTGTTTTATGGAGTTTATTAGAGTAAAGCCTTTTCCTTTCTGTTGGTCGTGTAGACGCTGCAGCTTCGGAAGATCCGCTCTTCGTGGAGGTTGAAGCCGACGTTTGGGAAAGCGAGTAAAGCAAGTCACATCATCCTTGAACATATTGAATCCCAGTTTATAAAATTACTTTGATTTAAATTATTGCATTATCGCTTTATTTAAATTCCCGCGTATTCACTGTTTTATTTAGCTATGCCTATTTACCTTTGTTATGACCTTATTATTATTGTTATTAATATTATTACCTTGTTCACCCTAGATTAAACAAAACCCCAACTAGTGAACACTCTACTCAGGGTACCATTAGTATGGATTTAGGTAGATGCTTCGCTGATTAATTAGGCAACATTAGGTGGTTTTACAACTCTAGACTTTCGGAATATTCTCATCACCTGGACATTATGGAATGATTGGATTATTGTGGAACTGGATTCACACCTCCCCCCTCTATTCAAAACCCTCAAAATGGTTTTAGGCTGGGCTTGGGGTGTACGGTTTTGATAGTAGCACCTCGGCCATATAAGGACCGGTCTTCGGGCCTCTGTTGCAAAGCACTACCGTACTTCCACATGTCTAGTGGGTAAGGCTTAGTTTGTGGCTCAGTCTGGTTATAAACAAAAGTACACGGATGGAGATGGACGAAGTCGGGGATCGATGGACATCTCCAGGGCAAATGAAGGCTACATGAGCTGCGGCCGGTAGTCGAGATGTCACGGCACAGGGCCGGTGTCCTGCTGCTAGGGGCTCAGTCCTGCCTACCTGTCCCGGAGGTTCCGGCCGTAGGTGGGGTTGGGTCGGTACTCTTGTCTATGGCTAGGATGGGTTGGAAACTATGTCACGTCTTCCGTCCGTATACCGTGGTGGTATGTGGCACGTGGTTACACGTGAGGAAGATGTGTCTTGTGGGTAAAGATGTACGCCTCTGATCAGAGTATAACCTATTCGAATAGCCGCGCCCTCGGTCATGGGCAAGCCGAGCAATGTACCCAAGTTAGTGTTTTAAATTCTTAAAACCTACTTAACAACTAAAATGTGGAATGGTTGGCCTAGGTTGGCTTTGGACGAGCTAGGACCTAGGGTCGGGTTGCCAGTTCGGTCTGAATCATTGTAGGCCTTGGGTTAAGGCAGGTTCGTGTGGGTTCACGGCCTTGATTAATAATATTATATAGGTCTAGAATCGTGTTTACAAAATAGCTTTGAGCAACTAAGTGACTTTTAATGCTGTTTACTGCAAACCTTAACCCCCTATATTATGGCTCCCTTGTACACCCTTGCATTTATTCTGCACTTGTGGGTGTATCTTGTTGAGTACGGTGGTTGTACTCAGTCTTGCTCAATTTTTCCCAAACCCAGAAGAGGAGCTCCTGGAAGATGAAGGCTTTGGTGTCTAGCTCGTGCCCGCCGTCAAGCGCCTGTGGTCGTCGCCCTAGTCTTCCGCTGTTTCCCGTTTGGCTTTGTGTGTGCTGGGCCTTCGCTGCCCATGTAATAAATTAATTCTGTACGCTTCCGCTTGATAAACTCTGAAATGTATCAACTTTTGGTGTACCTTGCCTCCTGGGACAAGGAATAATACACGCACATAAGGAACGCCCGTTGGGTTATTTCCGGTCGTGACAGTCAGGAAGCTGGAAAAAAGATTTGATAGGATCGAGGTCCGACACGTATATCGCAAGGACAACATCGAGCCGGACGATCTAGCACGGCGTGCGTCCAGACGAGAACCACTCGAACCCGGCACCTTTCTGGACATCCTGACAAAACCATCAATGAAAGAGGCAAACGACGAAGATAGCCTAGTAACCCCCAACATCAGCCCGGGGGCTACAGAGGCAGAACGCCGTTGCCGACATCGAGACCACGGACGACTGGCTGTCATGTCCCAAAACGACCCTAAAATATATCCTTTAACTTATGCCTAGAATAATTAAAATCCTAGTGAAAGCCTCCAAAAATTAAAATGTGCAAAGTTAAAAGTCAAATAAGGCTTGGAGGATTTTTGTATATTTCCTAAAAGCCTAAAATGTGTAAATAAATTTTAGTGGAATTTCAGAGCACAAATAATAATTATCAAGAAATAAACAAAGTTAAAAAGGTTTTATAAAAAGAAAACCCTAAAAAACCTCCTTCCCTCTCTCTGGGTCGAATCCGGCCCATCTCCCTCCCCCTCTCTCTTCTCTCCCGCGGCCCACTCGGCCTCTCCCCGCGCGCGCGCCGCTGACGGGCGGGCCCGCTCGCCACCCTCGCTGACGGGTGGGGCCCACCCGTCATCCCCCTCCTCCCGCCGCTCCCGCCGCTCCCGCCGCTCCCTCTGCCCGTGCCTAGCGCCGCCGCCGCCGCTAATGCCGCCGCCCCCGACCGTTCCCGCGTGCAATTGAGTGGGGGGAAATGTTTCCCCCGATTCCCTCTCCTTTCCCCCCCAATTTTCCCTCCCTCTCTCCCTTGGATTCGTTTGGAAACCCCTCCCCTAATCTCACCGGCGCCATTGATGGAGCCTGAGAACGCCGCGCCGGTTTCCTTCCACTCCGGCCACCCTCTCTCGTCCCCGGCCCTATATAAACCTTCCCCGCACCTCCCTCGTCCGTTTCTGTCATTCGCCGTCCATCCTCCTCGTCGGATTCATGCCTGCGCCATCGTCCTCTCTCTCCGGCGTCACTGTCGACCTCCGGCCGGGCCTAGCCGCTCGCCGGGACTGTCCCCCGCCTCGGCGCCGCCTCCTCCGGCTTCGCTGCACTGCCGCCGACCTCGTCCACCCCTCCGTTTCGGTCGCTGACCGCCGGAACGCCACCGTCCCCGTCAACCCGAGCCGCGCCACCGCCTCCCTCCGCTTCGGTCGTCTCTTCCGTCGCCGCCATCGCGTCGGGGTGAGCCGTGGACCGCCGCCTCTTTCCCCCGTCCCTTCCCCTCTCTCGGCCGCCGCTCCGCCGCGCCTATGGCCGCCGCCGGGGACCATAGGGGCGCGGGCGCCGCCTCCCGCCGGCCGCGCCGATGTGGCCGCCTCCGGGCGCGCCGTGTGTCCGCCGCGTGGGACCCGGCTGTCAGCCGCCCGTGCCCTCGGGTGCGGCTGACGCGTGGGGCCCACGACGCCGGCTGGTGAGCCCGCGGGTGCACCCGGTCCACCGTGGACCGAGGGGCTGCCGTGTGGGGCCCACCTCTCCCGTGGACCCGGCCCGCGCGCCCCCTCCCCTTGGCTGACGCAATAAACCCTATTTTTAAGTAAAATTTAAATGAAGAAAATCGCAAATATTCACATTAAGAGCATACAAACTTCAAATGGCCATATCTTGGTCGTTTGAACTCGGAATTGGACCGTTCAAGTCTCTAATTTTTCCTTAAGAAGTCAAGAACCCATTTTTGTGCTTTGTTTCTGCTTGTTATATGGAGTTTATTAGAGTAAAAGCCTTTTTTCTTTCCGTTGGTCGTGTAGACGCTGCGGCTTCGGAAGATCCGCTCTACGTGGAGGTTGAAGCCGACGTTTGGGAAAGCGAGCAAGGTAAGACACATCTCCTTTGAACATATTTTTGTCCTATGTTTTAAAATTATTTTGTTTTAAGTTAATGCATTATCGCTTTATTTAAATTCCCGCGTTATCAATGTTTTATTTAGCCATGCCTATTTACCTTTGTTATAACCTTATTATTATTGTTGTTGTTATTATTACCTTGTTAACCCTAGAGTAACCAAAACCCCACTGGTGTCTACTGTATTATGGTCTCACTAGTACCAATTTTAGGTAGATGCTTCGCCATTTAAATTAGACAAACTTTACGTGGTTTTATAATTCTAGACTTTGGGAGTTCTCATATCATTTGGACATTATGGAATGGTTGGCTTATGTGGAAATGGACACACCCCTTCTTCTCTATTCAAAACCCCCAAAATGGTCTTAGGCTGGGCTCGAGGTGCATGGTTTTGATAGAAGCACCTCGGCCACTAAAAGGACCGGTCTTCGGGCCTCTGTTGCAAAGCACTACCGTACTTCCACATGTCTAGTGGGTAAGGCTTAGTTTGTGGCTCAGTCTGGTCATAAACAAAAGTACACGGATAGGGATGGACGAAGTCGGGGCTCGATGGACATCTCTAGGACAAATGAAGGCTACACGAGCTGCGGCTCGGTAGTCGAGATGTCATGGCATAGGGCGGGTGTCCTGCTGCTAGGGGCTCAATCTTGGTTACCTGTCTCGGGAATCCCGGCCGTAGCCAGGGTTGGGTCGGTACTCTTGTTTATGGCTAGGATGGGTTAGGAACTATGTCATGTCTTCCGTCCGTATGCCGTGGTGGTATGTGGCACGTGGTTACACGTGAGGAAGATGTGTCTTGTGGGTAAAGATGTACACCTCTGATCAGAGTATAATCTATTCGAATAGCCGTGCCCTCGGTTATGGGCAAGCCTAGCAATGTACCCAAGTTAGTGTTTTAATTCCTAAAACCTGCTTAACAACTAAAATGTGGAATGGTTGGCCTGGGTTGGCTTGGGATGAGCTGAGACCCAGGGTCGGGTTGCCAGTTCGGTCTGAATCATCATAGGCCTTGGGTTAAGGCAGGTTCGTGTGAGTTTACAGCCTTGATTAATAACATTGTGTAACTCTAGGATCGCCTTTACAAAATGGCCCTGAGCAACTCAAAGTCTTGTAAATACTGTTTACTGCAAACCCTAACCCCTTTATTATAACTCCCTTGTACTCCTTTGCATTTATTCTGCATTCGTGGGCGTGTCTTGTTGAGTACGGTGGTTGTACTCAATCTTGCTCAATTTTTCCCCAACCCAGAAGAGGAGTTCCTGGAGGATGAAGGCTTTGGTGTCTAGCTCATGCCTGCCGTCAAGTGCCTGTGGTCGTCGCCTAGTCTTCCGCTGTTTTTTTTTTCGTTTATCTTCGTGTGTGCTGGGCCTTCGTCGCCTATGTAATAATTTATCTATTTACGCTTCTGCTTGTTAAACTCTGAATCGTATCAACTTTTGGTGTACCTTGCCTGCTAGGACAAGGAATAATACACGCACGTATGGAATGCCTGTTGGGTTAATTCCGGTCGTGACACTGGCAGACCCCACTCATTAAATTCATAAACAGTGACGAGTTGCTCGAAGACGATGCAGAAGCTGAGAAAATAACCCGTCAAGCAAAAATCTACTATATGATCGGCAACGATTTATACAAGAAAGCGCCGAACGGGGTACTTCTAAAATGCGTCTCGTCCGACGACGGCAAGCATCTCCTCCTCGACATACACGAAGGGGTCTGCGGGTCACATGCCGCCGGCCGTACATTGGTCGGAAAAGCCTTTCGACAAGGATTTTTCTGGCCAACCGCCCTCAAAGACGCTTGCGACATGGTACAACGGTGTGAAGCTTGTCAATTTCACAGCAAACACACAAAGCTACCAGCGCAAGCGCTACAAACCATCCCTCTCACTTGGCCGTTCTCATGCTGGGGGCTCGACATACTCGGTCCATTCCCACGAGGACAGGGCGGCTACAGATTCCTGTTCGTGGCGATCGACAAATTCACCAAATGGATCGAGGCAACACCCACGGGAGAAATCAAGGCCGACAACGCAATGAAGTTCATTAAGGGGATATTTTGCCGATATGGATTGCCTCACCGCATCATAACGGATAACGGCTCCCAATTCATCAGCGCCGATTTTCAAGATTATTGCATCGGACTGGGAGTCAAGATATGTTTCACCTCGGTTTCTCACCCTCAGAGTAATGGATAGGTTGAAAGGGCAAACGACATAGTACTACAAGGGATCAAGACCCGTGTCTACGACAGGCTCATGTCACATGACAAGAAGTGGGTCGAAGAACTCCCCTCGGTACTATGGGCCGTGCGCACCACACCGACAACGTCCAACGAGGAGACACCCTTCTTCCTCGTGTACGGCTCAGAGGCCATGCTCCCTACCGAGTTACGACATCAGAGTACACAAATACAGAAGCACTCCGACGAGGATCAGGAGGAACAGCGAAACGATAACGTGAACCTACTCGAGGAATATCGAGAATGGGTCGCCGTCAGAGCAGCTAGCTACCAACAAGCCCTCCGCCGATATCACGAGAAGCGCATCCGAGCACGCATACTTCCGATCGGCGACTACGTCCTCAGACGAGTTCAAAGCCAGGCAGGGCGAAACAAACTCTCGCCCAAATGGGAAGGACCATACACGATCACACAAGTCTTGCGGCCAGGCGCATTCAAGATTGCAGACGGCGATGGTCACGAGTTAGCAAATTCTTGGAACATTGACCGATTGCGTAAATTCTATGTATAAGTCAATTGTATCTATACTTGTAAGACATCTTACAACTTCAATAAAGTCTGTTTCAAGGAACAGATTTCAATCACAGTGCCCCTTCTCGATGATCCCTTACCCAGACGACACCTAGCGTTGAAACCTATCCTCATGTCCCTTTACGCCGTCTTGACAAGGCTTCCGAGGAACCTAAGGGAACTTCGGATGGGGACGCCCAGAGCTGATAAGGCCTTGTCGGATCCTTCAGAGACGAAAGACCATGTAAGATCTGGTCGTGTAAGAGTTCTCGCCGTGCATATTAACCAAGCCGTGTAATCGGAAATGGATTTTTCCAACTTCACGGCTGGGGGCTAGGATCAGTGCTTATTCAACTAAGGCAAGTCGAGAGTCTAAGAGCCTTATCTTCCGAGAAGAATCCTCCGACGACAAGGCTGGAGGCTAGGGAGAGTGTATAGCTCAAGTGACTGATCAAAGTCGTGAAGTGAGAAGACACTCGTGCACACCACATCCAGAGTAAGAAAGCTTAGTTAGATAGATTTCCCTTCTATTTCACGAGCATTCCTTACAAGTCGCAAAAAATTCCAAAATATATTACATTTTTCTTAAGATGCCTTGTCACAGATATACAAGCACTACCAGGAAGGCCAACGCCAGTCCATTGATTGGAAGATTTTCTCCGCTAGCGGAGCCATCGACCTTGCTAGGTTGTCTATCTCCGCAAGATTCCTCCGAGAATGGGAAAACCCTTCGTGAAGGAACTCGAGGTGCAACTGCGGGCGATGATCTCGTATACACGCTAGCACGTGCCCTCCGGCGTATCGGCTCGATCGACGACATTCCTACTTCAGAGCCTCGTCGATGCGCCCGCCGATGCCTTCAAGCTGAGCACGAGCCCCGTTCAGCCACGAGATATAGCCAGCCGCTGACTCCTCGGGATCCCCGCGAGGTACTCGGAGCTCCCTGCAGACAACAGCCATGGTTGTGCAACAACTCCTGAGGTACGAGTTGAACCATACCTTGCGACCTCGGAGTGCTTCCACAGCCCGGTCCCTCTTCACCTCCAATATAGTTCTCTCAAGTTCGGCGACCTCGAACTTCATCCTCCAGTACTGGATGCGACGGTCGCGATCAGCAAGTGCACTCTCGAGGTCTGCCCAACACGCAAACACCTAAGTCAAACTAATCAAGACAGACGAGGTAAAGGAAAGGGAGCCGACAAGAACCAACCTAAAGAAGTCGATGCCACGTCCATCTCCTCAGGCGGATCCTGGTCCATGCCGTCCCGCGGCACGTACGGCTCGAGCTCAAGTGCCAGAGCGACTACAGGCAATTCAGGCTGCCCACGCTACTGGACATCCTCGACCTCAACATCTCTACAAACAACAGACAAAGTACCCGGAATCAAAACGCCAAAGAAGACTAAGGCGACGATTGCACACACAAAAGCAATCGGATCCAACGAAAGGTTTTACAGAACGCGATTGGTTAAGGGGTACAGACAAGCGGCGGCCCTACTCTTCAAAGAGCGGGAGGACAGACTCCCCAGATCGCCGACCTCTTCCATCACATCCTTGCGCGCGTCGCTAGCCGCCCCCTGATCCAGGATCTTTTGAAGATCGAGTTCAGGATGCGCCAGCGTCACACACGCAAGGACATGGCATGCCCCGGTATAGATCCCGTTGGACGTCTCCTCTCTGATCCTGGCCACGTGTTTGGAGGGGATCGGCTCCATCACCGTCGCCAGTTACGCAAGCGAAGACGCCAGCGAGAACTCGTCAGGATTCACCGCGATGGTGGTCTTGACGCCGCACTCCCCGGCGAGCTGGTGCAGACCGGTGTAGGTGACCCGCAACGAGCCACGGATCTCCGACAAGTTGTTCTCGAGCTCCGACATACGGCGCTCGAGCCCTTGCCGTTGTCGCTCGTTCCCAGCCACCAACTCCCTCATCTTCTGGAGGTCCTCGCGAACCTTCGCTAAGTCGCACGTCAGCCTGTCGGCGCGCTCATTTGCCGCCGCCGCCACCGCCGTCCTCACCTCCGCGATCTCGCGACTAATGCCGCGAGCACCAGCCTCGAGGATGCACCCCATCTCGACCTGGAGCTCTTCCCAGGTGAGGACGGCAGCCGGCGGGTCTCGACGAGCCGCGATATCATTGGCCGGGCCGCTGGGCGTCACCTCGCGGCTCCGGGGCACGACCACGACCTTGGTCGAGGCCACTGCAGGAGATGCGCTGGAGTTTGCTCCAGACCCATCTTGCGCCGCCTTCGCCCACGCCCTACAAAAGACGGTCACGTCGGTCATCGCAACGAGACGATAAAATCCGATTAAGTCAAGAGCCTCAAATTTCGTCCACTTACTTCTCGCCGAGTGTCACCAGCCTCTGCCGTCGTGGAGGCGGGGGAGACGCATCCGACGCCTAAGTAAACCGAGCACGACATGAGGACGACATTCTCCGACTACGTGAATCAATGACCTAGGAAGCTTACCGATGGAGTGGGTGTCTTCCGGCGGTTGCCGAGCACAGAGGAAAATTTCCTCCCCGTCTTCGGAACCTTGCCGCCGCTGGTCGTTGCAGCAGCAGTGGCAACAGCCGCATCGGACGCCTCCCGGGCAACGTCCTCCTTCAACGAAGCCGCCGTTTGATGGTCCACAAGCGGCCCGATGACGTCAGTCAAGGAGAGAGCCTGCGAGACATGAAGTCACGATGCGATCTGAGTATTGAAAGGGAAAGGACTGGCGACAACACTTACGTTGATCGCGGCTTCACGCTCAGCCGCCTCCCTCTCGCAAAGAGGGGTGGGGACGTTGCTCGCCGTCGTGGGACCGCTAATCATCACCTGGGCAACACAGTGCTCCACGGTTGCGCCGCTCAGACTTGCAGATCGAGAACCAAGTTTCGACAAGTCAGGAGGAATGCGCAGAAAAGGAAAAGAACCCAAAATACAAGGAAAATACCCCGAGGAGAAACCCGGGTCGCGTCCTCCGGCCCAGAGTAGTCAAAGGCTGGATGGGCTCGAGCCTAGAGCGGTTGAATCCGTCTACCAATGAAGTCGGCAGCGACTTCATACCCCGACAACCCTCGTACTCGGAGGTCATCAATAATATTGATGAAAGATTGGAGAGATGGGGTCATGGCGGGTTTGGCAGTCCAAGATGGAATCTTGTCTGGTTGTTCCTCAGGAACAGTGAAGACTGGGTCCGAATCTTCTATCTGAAGATAGAACCACCTCCCCCGCCAGTTGCTGCAAGATGAAGGGCACTGGAAGGGGATGTATCGCGACTTCAGGCCGTCCCGAAGTCGGAAACCAACACATCCAGACACCTTTTTAGGTTCCATCCAGCGCAACTCATAGTAAAAGTGGAAGAGGTCGAGAAACGGCTCTACCCCAATGTAGGCCTCACAGAGATGAGAGAAAATGCTAAGGAAGGCTATGGAGTTGGGGTTCAAATGAAGCAGAGAAGGACCATAGAAGTTCAAGACGAAAAGAAAAAGCTCGGAAGGCGGTGGAAGAAAACCACAAAGAATGTAGTCCTCAACCACAACCATGCGGCCTAGAATGGGTTCAGGTTCAGTACCTCCCGTTTCCCTCTCCATGGTCCCGCGACCGGGGAGAGCGCCCTCCTCTTGCAATTTCTTCAAGGACACGCGTTGGAGGTGGACTTGTCGAGATCCATTGCCGCGGGAGATCGCCGGAGAAGAAGCCGGAGCAGGCGAACCTAGGGTTTGCGGGGGAGCGGAGACGACGAAGAAAGTTTGGAGGCAGGAAGTTTCTCACAAACGCCGGACTCCAAAATGTATTCCCAAAACTCCCTTAAATAGGCGCACTGCCGACGGTGTGCATTCCAAGGAAAGGAGAGAGGTGGCCGCCGGAAATTTCTAGGTCCGTTGCGCGAGGCGATTTCTTGGACTTCAATTTAAATTCACTCATAACCGTTGGACTTCACATGGTGTTGTCGAACGCTCTTTGTCTCTACGGCCCTCACACCGAGATCGACCAGTCGAGAACGACAACAATTCTGACATCAGAAGTCGCGATTGGTTACATGAGTTCATTTAAGTCGAAGTCGGGGGCTACTGTCAGGGTTACGGATAGGGTATACCCTCTACCCTTGGATGTATGCTGTACAGCAATACAGTATACCGGTGCACATACGGATATTCTCTGAACATGCTAAGGAAATCCATCACGAAGTCTGCCAATGGAAAGGTTACTATCCGTATAGGACTGGGTCGTTACTATATCGGGCAGGGTCCGGTGTCTCCGAGTCTTACTCGGAGACCGTTTGACCCGCGATATAAAAGGGACCCCCCGGGGGAACCTAAGGGATCGAATCTCAGAGCCTACACAAGGACCATAGCCTACGAAGTCGAAGACTACAGGAGCCAAGTCGCCGGGTGATCTAGCCGAATCAACTTGACTACGATCTCGTCGGTATCGCCGAGTCCTACCACTCCCTTTGTAATCTGTGGTTCTTTCCATATAATCCCATACCAACTGGATTAGGGCTATTACCTGCTAAGGGGCCTGAACCAGTATAATCTTTGTCTCTTGTTTCCTTGATGTCGTATTACGTAGACCCTCGTACCAGCGTACCCCAGTACCCTCTATATCCGGTCTACGGGTATCCCCCGTCGACACAAGTAATGAAACATTTTTTAATAAGTGATGAAGCAACTTATATTTTTTTAAAAAAATATAAGCACATGAGATCTTGTTATAAAGATTTAATTATAAGAAATGCAACTGTGTAATTAGATCATAGATCGGACAGATAATTTAGAAGAAAAAATATCTAATGTCATGAAGAGGAGAGAGGATATTCCTATGCATGCAGCATCTGCCCTACCAAAATGCATAGGAGTAGTAGGCTGCAGCCTGCAGGGAGCGATACATAGGCGCCCGATTTTTTTCGCGCATGTATCAGGCGCCCGATGCATAGTTCCCTCCCAACATATTTATTCCATCCAACCAAAATTTGGCAATTCTACCAACTTACCAAAAATTTGGGTAAGGTTGATTTTGAAAGTAATCTTAAGAGGCCCTAAGTTCCGATAAGAATCATGAAAGGAGAGTTTCAGAGGGTAGGAGTCCCACAAGCAAAGAAAGATTCGAAATATGGCATTGATGTGATCATAGAAGAATGGACGTCGAGAATGGGCCTTATGGTCTTTCCGAGTCAAGGATCTTACTGAAAGTTCAAGTGCCATGAAAGTTCAAGTGCCATTAATTTTGTTTTGATGATTAATGATAAATTTAATTATATGATACTAACATTTTTTAAACTCTCCTTTGTCTAGTTTCTCATGTGAGATATGAAAATTAAAATTGTGAGAGGTGGTTCTCATACTTGATATGGGTTAAGATTACCAGAAGTTCCGATTAGACTGAAAGTTCCCATCGTTCTAATATGCTACTATGAAGGTGTGATAATTTTTAGGAATGCCTATTCACCCCCTCTCTCTTAGGCGACATCACGGTCCTTTCACTTACTATCAAGAGTGCTTCGATAGGCTCCACTCTCTCCTCAGAATAAGTCAGGCTCTTTCCTTTTTCTCCTCAGCCTACGGCGTATTAGCAACCGTTTTCAGTCTGGTCAGCCATACGGCCGTGAATCCGTTCCTGAGCCTTGTACACACCGTCGTCACACTATAGGAGATGCACTATCTCCCTTCAACCCTTTGAGCGAAATGTGGCAAAAGGAAGAAAAATCCATGGATCGACTCCATTATCTCCACCTCATAGGAATTACGAGCTTACCCCAAGCGAATTTTTCATGCTTAAACATGTCGCAAAATGTTTCAAAAGAAAAACTATTTTAAGAAGTAAGAATAAGAAAAGAGTATAAAACAAATGGAAATATGTGATATGTTTGGAATAGCTCCGCGGAAAAAACAAATCTCTGCCCAGATAAACCTAAACAATTAATTGAAGGAAGTGTGGCCCGACATCGATTTCACGTGTTGGTTGCCCAACCTGATAAGTAGTTTTAAAATGATTGGGGTTATTAGGTAGTAGTATTCCTGGGTTTTCTATAAAAAGACTAGTTATAGTATATACTACATCCATCCCAAAATATAACAACTTTTGGCTACAAATCTAGACATACAGTTTTTTAGATTCATAGCTAAAAATGCTTATATTTGGGATGGATGGAGTAGTTCTTAAGCCTGAGGTCTAGGCCCCTTAATTTACCGGTTTCAGCCTACGCTTTATAAATAGCTTTGAAGCATTTCGTCGCTTGCTATGCCCTACCTCGTATCTGGCTACCCGCTCTATTTCATGCTTTCTTTCGATAACCGTCTCAGAGTATCCCTTCCTTCTATCTTGCTATCTATTCTCAACTGAATCTCTTTTCTGTTGTCGATTAATATAAATAAGTGAGGCTAAACATTATAAATGGTATATTCCATCGTATGCAAAATCTCATTTCTCTATACGATACTATTATCTTGGAGCAAAATATCGTAGTGAGATACTCAAAAATAGTATTTAGATACTTAGATCAAGTACATTGCTATTATGACCGCACGATAGCAACTGCATATGGTATCTTGACATCTTATTTATCCAACTACGAATCATAATCTTTCATTCATTCTAGGGCTGTGTTGAGATGCAGTGGTGTAAAGTTTTAGCGTGTCACATCGAATATACAGACACATATTTGAAGTATTAAACATAAACTAATAACAAAAACAAATTACAGAATCCGTCCACTGGTAGAGAAACTATCTTTGGTCGGTCGACCCAAATCCACAATAGTCCTGGTTCCATTAAAAACCGTAGTCCCGGTTAATAAGAGGAAAATCTTTAGTCCCGGTTGTTGTTACCAACCGGGACTAAAACTCATCTTTAGTCCCGGTTGGTAACTCCAACCAGGACTAAAGTTCATTTTAGTCCCGGTTGATTCCATGTCAGGCCGTGTCCCGGTTTATTTTTAGTCCCGGTTGGTGTTACTAACCGGGAATAAAAATCAAAACACACTATATAATCCATAGTACCGATCCTCTTTTCCCATCCACACAACAAACTCCTCCCTCTATCTCTTTTTTTCCTCTCTAACTTCTTATCTCTTTCCTTATCTCTAATTCCCCTCCTCTCCTTCCTTTTTTCCTTCACCACAGTGCAGGCGGCCGGCGCGGAGGCGGCGACGCGGGGGACGGCGCGGAGGCGGCCTGCGCGGCGGCGGCGGCGGGCGGCGGCGCGGCGGCGCGGGAGGCCGCGTGGCGGCGGCGTGGGCGGCCGGCGCGGCGGCGCCGGGGGCCGCACGGAGGTGGCGGCTGTGGTGGGCGGCCGCTCGGCGGCGACCGGCGCGGCGCCGGCCGGCCGGCACGGAGGGGAGGAGGGGAGGCGGCAGTGGCCGCCGGCCGGATTTTTTTTCTTTTTTTTTGAGATGTGAATCTGTGATGTATTTTTGTGTGAGATGTGAATCTGTGATGAATTTTTTAGAATCCTGTGATGTAATTTTTTTAAGAGTTTGTGATGTATTTGGAGAGGATTTGTTTGTGGATTTGGAGATGTTCTGTAATATGTGATGATTTGGATATGGGAGGGGATGGTGTGAAATCAATATTTAATATTAAAAGCAGAAAAAAAAAGAAAAAATATCGACTAAAGATGCTCCCATCTTTAGTCCCGCTTGGTAACACCAACCGGGACTAAAGATTGATTTTTTGTCCCGGTTATTTGAACCGGGACTAAAGATAGCGATCTTTAGTCCCGGATTCGTAGTCCCGGTTGAAAAACCGGGACTAAAGGGGGTTACGAACCGGGACTAAAAAGCATTTCTCCACCAGTGGTCTGTAAACTGCGAGACGAATTTATTAAGCCTAATTAATTCATCATTAGTAAATGTTTACTGTAGCACCATATAGTCAGATCATGGAGTAATTAGGTTTATAAGATTCGTTTCGCAATTTACACATAATCTATGTAATTAGTTATTTTTTCGTTTATATTTAATACTCTATATATAATGTGGTGAAAAATTTTGCCAAGGTCCTAAACAAGACCAAGATCATGTGATGCACATACAAAGGTTTAAGTGGCAACTACACAGGATCCTGACCTGAATTTTCAGATGGGGAAGTCCTCCATCGAACACGGCGACGAACACGGAAAGCAACCACGTGGCGACGAACACGGCTCCGACTGCCGCGTGGGCCAAGAGCAAAGCGAATGGTCAGTCCGCTGCAACAGCAAGCGAGGAGCCGAGGACTGCCCGACCGGCAGCCACGAGCGGCACTCCCGGCTCCCGCGATGGCGATGCCACGGCGGTCAGTCCGCCGTCCGCGCGCTCCGGTGAGCAGTGCCGGCTTGCCGCCGTCACAGAGTCACACACACCCTGTCGAGCGAATATGCATATCTTCTCAAGGTATTATAATCGTATAATATAAACGGAGAGGCCTCTCCGTTTAGCGCTATCGCGCGACGCGCGTGGCAGCCGTCGATCGGCGCGCGGGCGACGTGGCCTTCATCCGGCACGCGTGCGCGTCCTAACCGTGGGTCGGCTTGTCCCGACCGCGAGTCGCACTTTTTCCGACTGAGAGAGAGAGAGAGTTGGTACTGTTCAAAAATTCCCGTGGCGCTTGAGAGAGAGAGCAGCGGAGAGAGGGAGAGAGCGGAGGCGGCGAGAATCTCCGGCCAAATCCCTTCCGGAGACGTCGCCGCAGCAGCGGTTTGGGAGGGGGGAAGGTTACGGCTGTTTCGTTCCGTCGCGCCGGCGGTGGAATCAGCGGCGGAGGCGGTGGAATCCGCGGTAGAGGCGACGTTTTCGTCTCATCGTGCCGGCAGTTGTGGGGGAGGGGGGGAGGGAAGCGAGGCTGCGGTTTCCTCTCCACCAAATCCGGCGGCAAGCTGCAGCGTGCAGAGGTGGTTGCGGTTTTTTTGCGCCGGAGAGAGAGGAGCAATCCATTTTTGTGTGTGATTTTTATACCGGCAGAGGTGGAGAGGGGAGCGATTATTGTGTGCGTTTTTTTGCTGGTAGAGGTGGAGAGGTGGAGCGATTTGCGTGTGTTTTTTGTGCCGGGAGAGGTGGAGAGATTTGGGCATTTTAACTGCGCAAATCAGTGTGCGATTTGGGCATTTGTTTTCTCTCTAGCTCTATCCCCTCATTTTCCCCCTCTCTCTTCCTCATCCAGGGGCTAGTGGTGGTGTTGGATCTCGGGCTCTCTTTTGCTGCGCCCTCTCTGCATCCTCTCGGCGAGCACAAGTGGTGGTGGATCTCTTGCTTGATTTGAAGGTATTTCTATTTTTTTCTCCATTTTGGCATTTGCACATTTGCTTGCACAGGCCATGAGTCAGATTTCATGTTGTAGCCTCAACATAATAAAAACTCGGTGCTATTTTACTAGGATTTCTTTATGCCCCTTTGATAGCTTTTTTAGGGTTCCATGCTTCATTTACAATGTAAACCCAGTGTGATTTTTTTTCAGTTACCATGTTGCTAATTGTAGATGCTAATATTCAGTTATGTTATTTGTGTACATTCAGAGAACAGAGGTATTTTGTGTACTTGTGCTGCCATTTTTTATCAGGGGTTTTGTGTGCCCTTTGATAGCTCTAGGTTTCCATGCTTTCATGCACAGTGTAAATATGGGTAGCTAGATAGGTTTCAAGTCGTAACAACCAACATGGATTGAATAGATCAACATCGATCTGCAGAGATTGACGTACATTCAGAGAACAGCGGCTGCAGATGGGAGGGGAGCATGTATGTGCATGCATGTATATGCAGCATGTAATTCAATAAATCAAATGTTCCTTAAGCAACACATTTGATCTATTGAATTACATCTAGTCTAGTTAAAACTTACTTTTTCCTGTGGCATGTGAGTAATATTTTTAGAACAATGAAATTAAGTTTGCATTTTTTTACTTCCTACTAGTTGTTAAGTTACTTCTAAATCGTACTGACTTACTTCTAAACATATAAATATTACTTTCTACTAGTTGTTAAGTTGTAATTAGTTAGTTTTTGTTGAAACTAATATTTAAAATGATTTTCCAGTGATGGCTAGGAAGAAATCCCATGCAACGAAAGGCGCGTTGGACAAACCAGAGTCAAGTCAGAAAAAAGGGGGTATATCACAACGCGGGAAGAAGAGAGATCACGGTGGAGATGATGCAACACAACCTCCTCCAAAAAGGAGTAGAACAAAGGTATTGAAACAACCATCTATATTTCTACCCTTGAACCTGTGTTTTTGCTTTTTTTATTTACTGCACTGCACTTTTTTTTATGCTGCTGCACTAGACTTTTATATATATTTTTCTAGAAGTAACTTAACTAGTTTTAGAAGTAACTTAATATTCCATAAAAAGTAACTTAACATGTTTTAGAAGTAACTTACAGTACTTTTTTTGAAACGGTATTTTTGATGTTGAATATGGACTTGGACATGTGTACTACCTATAGTTATAACCGGATGGTTAGTAAATCAGAATGATCCAGTATTGAATAAAATTTGGTTAGCTAATTCCTGTCACATTATGTGAGATTGCATGTCTAGCCTTGTTCTATGTACCCATAATCCTTTTTATGGTAGAAGTATGAAATGCAACCAGTTTTTTCGAAATCCAGATTTCTGATGTTGCAATCCAGTATTGAATGAAGATTTGGTTTGCTTCGGAAGGAGTATGACTATGTCCCCATACAATTGCACTACATGTTAAAAAACTTGTAAAATCCAAGTGGAAGTGTTTTTGCCTTTTTTTTTAATGCACTAGACTTTTTTTTTTGCTAAAGGATTGAATCATATGATTTTTATCTGTATTTTCCTAGAAGTAACTTAACATGTTCTAGAAGTAACTTCATCTGTTGTCAAAAATAACTTAGCATGTTCTAGAAGTAACTTATAGTACAATACCTTTTTTTGGAAGTAAGTCAGTGTAGTTTGGGAAGTAAGTCAGTGTAATTTTGGAATTAAGTCAGTGCAGTTTGGGAAAGTAAGTCAGTGCAATTTTTGGAAGTAAGTCAGTGTAGTTTTGGGAGTAAGTACCATGCAACATGACAGTAACTTTTTAGACATTTACAATTACATGCCTATAGGAAGCAATTTTTTCTCAATTTGAGATCAGTGGCTATAGTTATGTTTTTTTTCACAATTTTGTTTTGATGCAGTACCAGGAGAGAAAGCGAGGAGGCAACTAGGGGGAACGCATCTTGCTGGGTGCACATACAAGGTACAAAATGAATTAAGAAGGTGTAACTAGGGGATGTAAATTCAACTATATGTTGAAGTAATTTTCATGTTCCTAGGAAGTAACTTACTGAAGTGTTAGAAGTAAGTTTCTGTTAAAATTGCTCTGAGAGCCTACTATGGAATATGAATTCAACTTTATGTGAAAGTAACTTGCAAGTTCCTAGGAAGTAATTTACTGAAGTGTTAGAAGTAAGTTTCTGTTCTCTGAGATTTTTGAAACATCACTACTCATGCCTTTTGCTCCAACTTTTTTTTCCTAGTAGCACATACAAAGGAAATTTGGGGGTATGAGGGAGGACATTAATCAAGATGAAAGACAGGAAACAACATTACAACTCATTTCTTACAAAATTGCAGCACAGATTCATAGAATATGTTTATTAGAGAAGACAGAAAAGATCTCAAAGATTCTATGTTAGTTTCTATGGTTTTTTTGGATGGATCTCAAAAAAACAGAGGATGAACTTCATGTGTACATGTGATATTTTTTTGGATCTACTCTACTTTCTTTTCTTCCTCCGAGTTAATGGTTTCCTCCTCCTCCCCCTGTTCGTGCTTTTTATCTGATTTTTTTCCGCCGTGGCGGCTGCGTGGGGATTGACGCCGCCGGTTGTCCGCACTTGATGGGTTGGAGGGGGGAAGGAGGCGCGCAGCGCTCTGTCCTAGCTAGGCCCACGCCAGCTATACCACGCGAAGCGAGAGCCGTGCGTTGCACGGCGCGTGGTGCGCGCGCATGGGCTTTCCTTTTTTGGCAGGGGCGCGCGTTCACGCGGTTCTTTTTCGTGGCAGGGGCGTGTCGCACGATAGGACTATCGCGAGACTGGTCTCGGTCTAGTCGCGTCCTATTATAATCTAATCCCAATTTCTAGATCCAGTCCAAGTCCACTAATAGAAGAGTGATTTTTCAGGTCTAGCTAGCCATCCACTCGTACTCTCTTGTTCTTGTTACCCAGATCTACCAGGAGGACGAATAATCTGGTCGGCTGCTCTGCTACATGCCTGCTATCTGACGACGAATTCCTGTCGCGGAATTAGTGTTGATTTTGATTTCACCCACACCACGGTGGGTGGACAGACACGCGCAAGAATCAGGTAAGAGATGAACAAAACGTTTCCTTCCATTACTTTTCGGCACAATCTACTGGACTACTGTATCCGCACTATGACACTCCTTGGCTTCAGCCAAGCACACGCACATTTGATGAGAGTTCTTTTAAGAGTTTTACGAAAGAGAATACTACTTTTCTACTTCCTTTCTGAAGATGTAAGTTATGAGGCAACTCCCCATTTGTGATTCATGCTTGTGCCCACTGCCCAACCACCACCAAAGTTAAAGAAGAGGACTCCATTTTGGAAGCAAATGATAGGTCTTGCCTTAGGCCTGGTTTAGTTCCTAACTTTTTCTTTAAACTTCCAACTTTTCCATCACATCAAAACTTTCTTACACATACAAACTTTCAACTTTTCCGTCACATCGTTCCAATTTCAATCAAACTTCTAATTTTGGCGTGAACTAAACACACCCTTAGTAGAGTCCAATTTGGAAGCAAATGGTAGGTCTTACCTTAGTCACTTAAGCGAGTTTTAAAAAAGAGCACTTGATGACATCAAAGCATGATTTTGTTCTTAATCATTGTTATAAACTTATTTCCACCAGCAAAAACCAGGCTCACACAACGCAATGTCCAACGGAATCCTCGTTTGCTTAGCTCTCTCGTCTGAACACTTGACTTGGGTGGTCAATGGTGCTCAGACAGCTCAGTCAACACCTAAAAATGGTCCCAGAATAATATTACAGTACTACATCAACACCTCATGCTAAATGCTCACTAAAAAGCATAAAGCTGTGCCATTATTTGCCAACATAGTTGTATTTTCCACCCTTACAGCTTACAACCTTTCAAACTACCATGCTGTATCTCCTCATCTTGCTCTTTGCCCCCTCAGCATCGGCGACCGGGGGAGCGAGTGGCACAGTGCCAGTTCTGAACCCCATATCCTTGTTCTGCAACTCGACGGCCGCACAACGCACCTACCCACCGAACAGCACGTTTGAGGCCAACCTTGCTAGTCTGGTCGCTGCAATCGTGGCGAACGCCTCGGCATCCGGTGGCTTCTCCACTGGCTCCATTGGCGCCACTCCAGACACCGTCTATGGCCTCGCGCTCTGCCGAGGGGACGTCACGGGTGCGGACTGCGCTGCGTGCCTCTCCTCAACATCAGTGGACTACGTATGGCAGTGGTGTGGCCGCAGTAAGGACGTGACTGTATACAGGGACACATGCCAGCTTCGGTTCTCCGACCAGGACTTCGTCTCTGCTGCCAGTAATAGCCCAGAGACTGCAGCACTGAACATGAACAACATTACCGAGCCAGTGTTCCCTGGGTGGGACCCCAACAACGCCGAGAGTGTTTCCTTCGTCACTGGCACCGTGTATGCACTACTTCTTGAAACAGCAAAGTGGGCAGCGTACAGCACCAAAAAGCGATTTGCCACCGCGAAGACGGACATCGGTGGAGCCTTTCCGACAATCTATTCCCTGACGCAGTGCACACCAGACCTTTCTGTTACCAACTTGGAAGAGAAGTAAGATATTTTCAGAGAATCAGAGGAAGTTTGAGAGGAACAGAGGAAGAGAAAGACAGAGTTGTAGAGAGAGAGATTAAGTTTGTATTGAGTTGGGAATTCTGTTCATTACATGTCTCCCCTCCCGTTTCTCTCCCTCTCCTTTATATACAGCTAGTTAACCCAGTTTCCCCCTTATACTTCGGGTTGGGCCTGGTTACACGAACAGGCCGTTGCTGGGCCGTACTCAGAACGGAGCCAGCGACCTTAGACACTTGTTCCTGTTCATCATCAGCTGTGCCGGGCGTAACACTTTCTTCTGAAAGTTGCTTCAACTGTCTTCAGGGTACCATTCAGGAGTCTCTGAAGTGGTTTGATGGGAGGAGAGGGGGAAGGATTCTTGGGGTGCGTTGTTCGATAAGGTTCGAAACAAGCATATTCTACAACGGGGAGCCCATGCGAATTATGGGGCCATCAACGAATTCAACATCTGCAGATGGTATGCCAATGTACCTCATCTATCTGAAGTAGAGACTTTTATTAGTGCCTTGTTCATCCATGAATGTGTATATTTAACAACTACCATTTTTAGGCAATAGAAGCAAGAGAAAGCTCAGTGGTTTGGCTGTAAGCATAGTGTTTCCCGTGATGGGTGTACTTCTCTTCTGCGTCATCCTTGGCTTCGGATGGATCATCAGAAGGAATAAAATAGGTTAGGTGTTGAAATGTTATTTTGTGCAATTTGTTGGTCAGAAATTTCAATTCCAGTAATAGGTATATGAATGCTTTACTGGCTCTAACTAGAAGAACATGACAACAATTCTCAACTCAGGAAAAGCTTCCCTGCAAGAAAAAACTTCTACATACTTGTATGAAGAGGAAGCACTAGCCTGGCCCATAGAAGGACAGAACTCGGAGTTGTTGTTTGACTTTGCATGCATAATACGTGCAACCAATAACTTCTCTCGAGAAAACAAAATTGGTGGTGGTGGCTTTGGTACAGTATACAAGGTTAACTATACTTTGCATGAATAGTGAATACTGATCAGTTCTAAGAATGGCCTAACAAACCACACAATCAAGTCGTTGCTCATAAGTTAGATTAATCCCAGTATTTACTGATCAACGCCTTAAATTTTCAGGGTAAACTTGACGGATTAGAGATTGCTGTTAAGAGGCTTGATTCACATTCTGGTCAAGGTTTTGTGGAGTTCAGAAATGAAATTCAACTTATAGCCAAACTCCAGCACTCCAATTTAGTTAGACTCCTGGGTTGCTGCAGTAAAGGAGAAGAGAAGATATTGGTGTATGAATATCTGCCAAACAAAAGCCTAGACTTCTTCATATTTGGTATCTAAAGCCTCACTGACATTATGTTGTTTGTTATACTTGGTATAATTACATCTTTTGGATTATTTGGTTCAAGTAAGAAACATTGGTGAAGCGTATCTTCAGTTAGGCTGTTTGGGCAAACCTTATATGACGTATCATGTATGTGCAGATGAGCCAAATCAAAGAGCTTTGCTAGATTGGAACAAACGACTGGCAATAATTGAAGGGATAGCACAAGGACTCCTGTACCTACACAAGCACTCCCGTTTGCGAGTCATACATAGAGATCTGAAAGCAAGTAATGTTCTCTTGGATCATAATATGAATCCTAAAATTTCAGATTTTGGGCTAGCAAAAATATTCAGCTCTAATGATATTGAAGGAAACACAGAAAGGGTTGCGGGTACATAGTAAGCACATATTACTTGACTACATCGTTAACATGAGTTAACATCCAGAAATTTAAAGATTTTGTACCAGCACTGATGTATGATTTATTTTTTTAGCGGTTATATGGCTCCTGAGTATGCTTCTGAGGGTCTCTTCTCGGTCAAATCCGATGTGTTCAGTTTCGGTGTTCTGACCCTCGAGATCGTAAGTGGGAAAAGAAATCCTGGCTTTCCACCAGTATGGTGACTTCCTAAATCTTCTAGGATATGTAAGTGATCTTATGCATGTTTATATACTAGCTAGCTAGCATCACTTCGTGGGTAAGTTCTGACCGTGCATTTTTACAGGCCTGGCAGCTATGGACAGAGGGAAGATGGCTCGAACTCATAGATGTGGTCCTGTTAACCGATTGCCTAGTAGAAGCACCACTGATGATGAAATGTGTCAATATCGCATTGCTATGTGTACAGGAGAATGCGGCTGATCGACCTACCATGTCAGATGTCGTGGCAATGCTAAGCAGTGAAGGGGTGAGTCTGCCTGTGCCCAAGCACCCAGCATACTTCAACGTAAGGGTCAGAAACGGAGAGGCGTCGTCAGCTATTGATCTTGAGCTGTGCGGTGTGAATTAAGTGACCATTACAGCCCCAGGTTGTCGATAGCCAGTTCACAATCTAAATAACATGTAAGTTGCTGTTGATGAGATTAATCATGCCTACATTTGGCATTATCCATATCAGGTGACCTTATCCTCTGGATACTCAAGTAACACAGAGGACCAGTGCATTTGGCATTGGATGACAAGCCAGCTTTCATTGGAACAGTACTAACTAAGGTCTCCTGTTGCAAGCAGTTTTTGAGATGATAGAAGAATATTCCTGGCCCGAAGCTTGTATTGCCCGAAGCTGGATGATTAAATGATTATGTGATGTTCTTTGTTTCCTCTAGAAAACAATGGAAGTTTTTATTGTTTGGTTTGCAATCAAGGATCTTTGTTTTGCTCTTGTTGGCATCGTTTGGGCATTTCAAGGACATTTTTAGTGGTTGTCGAAACAAGATTTCGGCAATACTAAAAAGGGGTGGCTATCAAGCTGGAAAAGTGGATGGGTTAGGAGACAAGGAATTTTATAAAGGTTCAGGCCTTCTTAATCAAGAAGTAATACCCTACTCCTGTCGGGGATTGATCCGCTGAGTGTATTATTGATCGTATGATCTGGGAGAAAATCGTACCCCTAGAGGCACCCGGACCCCTCCTTACATAAGGGAGGGATCCGCATTACAAAGCACAGTCCATATCCCTAACGGAATAGGTAGTTACAGATAAGATACAATCATAACCGACTAAGATCCCGGGTATTTCCTTGACGCACAAGTTTGGAATTTAACCCGAGTCCTTTTAAACATATTCTATCTATACATGGCACCCCATACCCAGTCGGACTATACAGCCGTGTAGGTATGGGGTATCCATAATCTCCACAGTAGCCCCTGAGGACGAAATAGTCTTCTCTCGTAATCCAAAACGATAATCCGAGTACTCCGACTTCTTCTGCCCTGATCTCCCGAGTACCAAAATCAAAGACTGTGAAGGGCTGAAAATAGAAAAAAATGGGTACATCGACTAGATGCACCTAATTAGGTGTAGCCCCCGACTATGGGATTAGTTAAAAACTAAACATATAGTCAAGGTGCAAATAACATCCAACCGAGTAGTCTTATAACCAAATCATCCAAAGTATCATACAGCTAAGCATATGCGACGTTTAGTAAAACATCCAGCCGACTGCTTTAGCTTCATTATACCAAAAAATGGAGATATAAAGAGGCCCGAGTAAAAAATACTCTAAAGGTCCATAAATCAAACTCTTAACAAGATCCATCAAATGTGGTATAAATCATGACGATCGATGAGTCTAAATAGCCTAGGCTATGACTCAAGCCATAATCAAAATAAGCATATAACATGCCGAGAGAATGACTGTTCAAAAACCACTCATCTCAACAAAACCCGAACAGCTTTTGCAGCCTAAAAAGGCTTACCAAATTAGTATAACACTTTTCCGTTAGGCACCTTTTTATTTGCATCGTAGTAATTCCAAAGAATTATCTAACCGCGTCAAAAAGGATTTTAACAGCATTGGGCTATACTGTTGTGAGCAAGTGTTGCCGAAGCAAAATGCCTAAGTCCCTAAGGACCACAACTTAACCATGCCGATAGCAAAATTGGGCTGAAGTACTGTTTAGGCCCAGGCCCATTAGTACTCCATATACCCTAATGAAATAACACCGAAAGCAGCGCGTCGGTTCGTCTTCCCCGCCGAAACTCTCGCCACTTCCCCTATTCTCTGCTACAGTGCGAAACCCCGCCGGCGAAGCTAGGGTTCACCAATTCGCTCCAATCCATCCTCCAAAATTCCACAAAAATCTCCCACGCAACCACCGCATCAATCTCCCATACATTCCTAGCCACATTTCGAACCAAATCATACCATCCAGTTCGCATCCATGGCGGAAGAAAGAGAAAGCTTTGAAAGTCAGTGGGCGCCCTCCGATGTAACAGAAGAGAACCTGAAGGAGATGGTGGCGCACGGCGTCCTTCCAGCAAAAGAGATCATCGGGTGGCGTCCAGCGTGCGGCAAAACGTTTCCGACCCCCGACACGCATGAGGTGGTGGTATTTTCCCTTTTTTTTATGGCGGATTTTCTCTTCCGACCTCAAGTTTCTTCCGGGGAATTTTGGATTTCTATGGGATCAGCCTGCATCACCTAAATCCCAATTCCATAGTCCACATTGCCAATTTCATCCATGCTTGCGAAGCTTTTCTGGGATTAGGCCGCATTTCGCTCTATTCCGCCGCATCTTCTTCCTCAAGCCCCAGCCAAACAAAAGCAAACCTTGCGTAGTTGGGGGAGCCGGATTCCAACTGAGGGGGACCTTGAGTCAAAAATACTTCTCCATGCCATTCAAGACCTCGAACAAAGGTTGGCACGCGAACTGGTTCTATGTGTAAAACCCCGAGCCAGCGCTTCCTAGGTATTCTTGTCTTCCTCCAGCATATCGTGATATCTGGAACTCACTTCCTATGGGAGAAGAGGCTGCCCAAGTGCTCGACCTGTTGGATCGGATGCTAAAACTTAAGGAACAGGGTCTGCAAGGGGAGCAAATTACCTGGCACTTCATCAAGAGCCGGCTGGCACCAATCAAGGAAAGATCTCGAACAGCTTTCGAGTTTGATGGCAAGCACGACCCCAACCGAGAGGACCCAGAGTCTCTTGAGTTCAAGATTATGCAGGAGAGAATGTACAAAATCTTCTCGAATGCCATTGTGGTCAGCTATTCACACTTATTGCCAGTCGTGCCATACAATGCCTTCAACCCTCCTCCACCGGTATGTATTATACAACTCAGCTTTTCTCAAAGCATGCTTTTATCTTCCGTAAGGTCGACTGAAAACTTGGAATACCATGCACAGGAATTCGCTTTGATGAAATCCGATCCTCCAGTCGCTCAACACCGATCACCTCGCCGGCACACTGGTCAAGCCAGTGGAGGGCCAAAGATCCAAGCAGACGTCCAACCCAACACCTCGAGGTCAACTATCCAGCTAGATTCTCGTAAGAGGAAGTTGATTTCAAGTGACGATGAAGGTGACGACGCGGAGAAGGCGGGCAACAAAGGGGTGACTGGAAAACAACCAAAGCAAACCAATCCAAAGAAGAAAATGTCCAGTCGTCCCATGCCAAAAATAAGGAAGTCATCAGGGTATGTTTCATCTAGCAATTTCCCCTGTTTCGCTAGTCACTCACTATTGAAGCAAAGCTGATAGCATGTCTCAAATTTGTAGAAAACCATCTGACATAGATCCCTCTGGAAAAGACCCCACGCCGACTGGCACAGAGACTGGTCCTTCAGCAGAAACTGGGCCGACTACCGAAGACCGCCCGGGTAATAATCAATCGGCAACCGGCAATGTAAATACCAGCAACGAGCCCCCGACTGGAAACCAGTCGGCTGAAGCTAAAGCCAGTGCTGATCAGGAGCCCCCAACTGGAAACCAGTCGGGTACAGAGCAAAATAGAGATATCCCAGAAGTGGAAGCTCAAGCCGACAGCCCTCACAAGACGGACACTGGTGCTGACCCTGGAACTAGCTCTCCTGTTAGGGTGCAAGGACCTGCTCGTCCCCGACCAGAAATTATAACAGGTAAACAAGTATTCCAAATCTGTCTTGATCCAACAAACTTTCTTCAATTGCTTCACCATTATTCATGATTATTTAAGGGCCAATGATCGGTGATGAAGAAGAGGTCCTCTGGATACAATCGGCTGAAGATTCTCACCCACCCATATTAGTCAAGTGGTGGGATGATGAAATGCGACCACAGGGAATTGTAATAAATATACAAAAGGAAGACGAGGAAGTATGCCTGCTGAAAAAGACACTCGGCCAAGCTACTTGTCTTGTAAATGTATGTCTCCCTATATATAGCCTCAACCATCCTGTAAGCCACTTTACTTAAACAAAGATAAATTTGTGGTGCAGAGAATCCATCTTAGAGATGAGGCGAAGACTGCAACCCTCGAAAAGTTAGTTCCCCACCTTGGAACCCTTGAAGCCACTAGAGACCAGCTGCGTGAAGCCAAGGAGCTTGCTAGGAAGACTGAGCATGATCTGAGAGACCGGATCGCCGAGCTCCAAGACTCCAACTTTGAGCTGAGCGGTTCTTCAAAAGGTGACTCTCAACCTTGTCTGACTTGTTTGGTACTGCTATCCATGTGCGACTAACCAATAGAATGCAATGTAGTGCAAGCTGCCAAGATATCCGAGCTAGAAAAGCGGATCAGGGCTCTGGAAAAGGATAAGGGTGAACTAACAAAGCAGAGGGACTCGGCTTTGAAAGATGTCGAAGGTACTTGCAGCTGAAACTTCAGAAAACCGCTCTTATCTTCATGCCCACTTGCTGATGCGGATTTACTTGTACAGATCGCAAAATCAAATCCCAAGCCCAATTTGACATCCTGGTTAACAAAATCAAGAGGCTTGAGGGAGCTAGAGATGAGCTCGCCAACGCTGCTACACCACTCATCCAAGCCATGTTCTTTAATAACAATGGTCCGAGTTCATTTGATGCTGCCAAAATCTTCGACAAGCTGAGAATTGCTCCGGATACATATTTTAAGAATATCAAGGAGGCTGGAAGCATGGGAGCAGGCCTGGTGTTGGTGATGACCAAGTCCTTGTACCCGAAGATTGATATTGATGCCATTGATGGCTTTGCAGACGGGACAAGCGAAGAAGCTGCTCTTGACCTCATCAGTGACGCGCAGAAAGTTGCCGATAAGATAGCTGCTGATGTTGTTGAGAGATTCCAGGACAACGACCTCCGGCCGACTGGATCTAACAACTCTGATGATGAAAAGACTGAAACTGATTGATGTTGTATTCTGACAATGATGATGATGATGATGGAGGCACAATTTGTACAATACTGATGAATTTATGCCGTGCTTGATGATTTAAACTCAGCTCCTGATTTCTTAAAAGTTTTTGTCAAACCTCATTGAGCCTAGAACCCACAAAAGTTGTTAAAAACTTTCAGTCCTCATTGACTAAGCCAAAAAATCAAACAAGGCAATGATAAATCAAGTAAGCAAATTGAATTGATAAAAATCAGACTCCATTATTATTATAGTAGGCCCCGACTGATAACTCAAGGGAGAACTTACTGTTAGCAGTCAAAGAGGAAGATACAAAAAGTAATGCCTAAGCATAAAAATGATGAAGATGTTCGATATTCCAAGAGTTGTCGATATGAGTACTATCTTCACGTTTGAGTCGGTAAGAGCCTGGCCGAGTAACTTCAGAAATTATGAACGGTCCTTCCCACAAGGGAGATAACTTGTGCCGATCTCGTGTAGTTTGAATTTTCCTCAGAACCAGGTCGCTGACTAAGAAAGCTCGAGATCGAACATTGCGATTGTGATAACGGCGCAGCCCTTGTAAATACCGAGCCGACTGAATTCAGGCTGCTTCACGGGCTTCCTCCAGTCGGTTGATATCATCTACCCGGTCTTCTCCGTAGCGCTCCTCGCTGAAGTTACGAAATCGTAAAGATTCAAATTCCACCTCATTTGGCAACATCGCTTCCGCTCCATAGACTAGAAAAAATGGCGACTGGCCCGTAGCCCGACTGGGTGTGGTGCGCAGGGACCAAAGGACAGATGGCAACTGTTCTACCCATTTGCCAGCATAGGGGTGCAGTCGGTCAAAAACTCGTGCTTTTATACCTTGAAGTACCATACCATTGGCACGTTCGACTTGTCCATTGCTCATGGGGTGTGCTACGGAGGCATAACAATTTTGATGCCGAAGTCCTCACAAAAATCTTTAAATACTCCGCCAGTGAATTGAGTGCCGTTATCAGTGATGATCCGATTGGGTACCCCAAACCGGTGCACAATGTTGATGAAAAAATCTCTAGCCTTGTCTGCCGTGATTATGATGACCGGTTTGGCTTCGATCCACTTGGAAAATTTGTCAACAGCTACAAAGAGATGAGTATAACCACCGACAGCCTTTTTAAACGGGCCGACCATGTCGAGCCCCCAAACCGCGAACAGCCAAGACAACAGGATGGTTTGCAACTCCTGAGCCGGTAGATGAGTTTGTCGAGCGAAAAATTGACAACCCTCACATGTTCGCACAATTTTGTCGGCGTCAGATACAACTGTGGGCCAGAAAAAACCCCGCCGATAAGCCTTGCCAACGATGGTTCGTGCGGCAGCGTGATTGCCACAGATGCCTGAATGTATATCCTTTAGCAATTGTCTTCCCTCCTCCAAAGACACACAGCGTTGCAGGATTCCTGACGGACTTTTCTTGTACAGCTCGGTCTCATATATGACATAAAGTCTGCTGCGCCTGGAGATCCGCTCGGCTTCGTCTTTATCTTGAGAGAGTTCTTGTTTGGTCAAAAATCTTATGAGGGGCTCTCTCTAGTCGGTTTCAATCATGCTTACGTCTTGAGTGTCCGTGGCCTCAATTATCTCTTTCCTTGGTACGGTTGGCTCATAAAGATGTTCAACGAACACGTCGGAAGGAGTTGTTTCTCGTTTTGAGCCAAAATTAGCCAGTCGGTCGGCTGCCTCATTATTATGTCGAAGAACATGGGTTAGCTCAAGTCCATCGAATTTATCTTCTAACTTGTGTACCTCCTGCCGGTAGGCGGTCATGTTATCATCGAGGCAGGACCACTCTTTCATGACTTGATTAACAACCAACTGAGAATCTCCACGAACTATCAGATGCCGAATTCCCAAGGAGATCGCAATCCTTAGTCCGTGAAGAAGCGCCTCATATTCTGCCACGTTGTGAGACGCAGAAAAATGCATCCACAATACGTAGCTCAGCCTCTATCCAGTTGGGGAAATTAGAACAATCCCCGCTCCAGTGCCTAAAAGCCTCTTTGACCCGTCAAAATGCATAGCCCAATACTCCATTTTCTCCGCAGGCGTGTCTTCTTGGCACTCAGTCCACTCGGCGACGAAGTCTGCTAAAGCTTGGGACTTGATCGAAGTTCGCGGCTTGAAGGATAGATCCAAAGACATCAACTCTAAGGCCTACTTTGCGATCCGCCCGTTTGCTTCGTGATTATGAAGTATATCCCCGAGTGGAAACGATGTAACCACCATAACCGAGTGACCTTGAAAATAATGAGATAATTTCCTAACGGTAATCAAAACACTATATAATAGCTTTTGAACCTGAGGATATCTTGTCTTGGAGTCGGCCAAAACTTCGCTAACGAAATAAATTGGTCGTTGGACTTTTTGAACGTGGCCTTCCTCCTCACGCTCAACAACCAGAACCATGCTCACAACCTGGGAAGTTGCCGACACGTATAACAACAGCGGCTCTTGCGGATGTGGCGAAGCTAAAACTGGTGGAGTGGTGAGAAGTTTCTTGAAGTCTTCAAAGGCTTTTTGCGCTTCGGGTCCCCACTGGAAACTGTCGATTTTCTTTAGCAGCATGAAAAAGGGCATGCCCCGCTCGCCGAGTCGTGAGACGAACCGGCTGAGCGCCGCCATGCAACCAATTAATTTTTGAACGTCTTTCTGGGAGCTTGGCGGTTTCATGTTGAGGATGGCGTTGATCTTCTCCGGGTTGGCTTGTATGCCCCTATGGGATACCATAAAGCCAAGCAACTTCCCTGACGGTACTCCGAAGGTGCACTTTTCAGGGTTCAATTTCATCCTGAAGGCACGGATGCTCGCAAAGGTCTCCTCTAGATCCGTAATCAAATCATCCTTCTGCTTGGTCTTGACGACTACATCATCAACATAAGCTTCAACGTTACGACCGATCTGGGTTGAAAAGCATCTCTGGATCATGCGTTGATAAGTTTCTCCTGCATTCTTTAATCCAAAAGGCATGGTGATGTAGCAATAGGCCCCGAAGGGTGTAATGAATGAAGTCTTTAAGCAGTCAGACTCCTTTAGTCGAATCTGATGGTATCCTGAGTAGCAATCCAAAAAACTGAGTAGCTCGCAGCCGGCCGTTGGGTCAACTACCTGGTCAATGCGAGGTAACCCGAAGAGATCTTTGGGACAAGACTTGTTGAGGTCGGTGTAATCAACACACATGCGCCATTGCCCCGTCTTCTTCCGAACCAGGACTAGGTTGGCCAGCCAGTCGGGATAAAGGACTTCCTTGATGAAGCCTGCTGCTAACAGCTTGGTCAATTCCTCCTTGATCGCGTCCTTCCTATTCTGTGCGAAACAGCGAAGTCGTTGCTTGATAGGTTTAGCATCTTCCTTAACATGTAAAGAGTGCTCAATCACCTCTCTAGGAATACCAGGCATATCAGATGGTTTCCACGCAAAGATATCTTTATTATTTTGAAGAAAGGTGATGAGCGCGCTTTCCTATTTACAATCTAACTCAGCGCCTATTACAGCAGTCTTAGTAGGATCAGAGGGATCTAGAGGAATCTTCTTGGTCTTGGCGTCGCCTTCTCCGCTCCTTGTCATCTTGGTTGCAGGCACTTCTCCTTCGGTTGCTGTGGACGCAGCCAGTCGGATTTCTTCTCGGGCGAGCGTGATCTCGTGGGTCTGAGCCATCTTGCAGCTTTCCTTGTCGCAAGTGACGGCTTGCTTGATGTCGCTCCGCAGGGATATGACTCCTCAGGGACCTGGCATCTTCATCATCACGTAGGTATAGTGCGAGACAGCCATGAATTTGGCTAACGCCGGGCGTCCGAGTATGCCATGGTACGTTGTCTCGAAATCCGCAACTTCGAAGCAAATACTCTCTGTGCGAAAGTTCTCCCAAGTGCCGAAAGTAACCGGCAAAGTGATCTGGCCGAGTGGAGTAGAAGACAGCCTGGGAATGACTCCGTGAAAGGGCGCATTACTCGGTTTCAATTCTGTGCGAGGGATCTGCATATCGTCCAGAGTCTTGGCGAAAAGGATATTGAGTGCGCTGCCACCATCGATGAGGGATCGTCGGAGCTTGACGTTGCGAACCACTGGGTCTAGTACCAGGGGGTACCGCCCCGGGTGGACCACTCGGTCAGGATGATCCGAACGGTCGAACTTGATTGCTGTCTCTGACCACCGAAAGTATTGGGGCGTGTCGGGCTGAACAGCATTGATTTCCCGTTCAGTCAGCTTTTGCTTTCGCTTGGATTCATAAGCCAGGGGTCCGCCAAAGATGTGGTTGAGCTCCTTGTGATGGTCCTGAAAACCAGTCGGGGCATCATCTTCATCATCCTTCTTCTTTGACGTGCTTTGATCTCCGTCAGTCATCTTGCGTGTGTTCTTGGCGAATTGCTCTGCGAACTGTTTGAAGACGAAGCAATCTTTGGCCGCATGATTGGAATTTGGATGGTGCGGGCATTGGGAGTTCATGATCTTGTCGAAAGTGTTGACGCGCGAACGTTGTCGGGAGGATGGTGTAGTGGTTGCCACAAGTTTCTCGGGCTTACACTTGCGATCCTTGTGATTGGTACTTCTACTCCCCCTGTGGTCGGCGTATCTTTCTTCGGCTTCCAAGTGGTGCCCGACTGCTTGGATGCGGTGATGGCATCTTCGGCTTTGGCGTACTCATTGGCTTTTTCAAACATCTGCTTGACCGTCCTAGGAGGCTTGCGTCCAAACTTGCCGACAAAGAGATCGTGGCGGATGCCCTTGGTGAAGGCGGCGATGATGACGTCGTCGGTGATGTCAGAGATTTCGTTGCGTTGCTCGGAAAAACGTCGGATGTAATCTCGAAGGGATTCTCTAGACTTCTGAACAACGTTATAAAGATCGAACTGGGTGCCAGGGTGTTCAAAGTACCCTAGAAATTGGCGATGAAGTGGTTGCGAAGTTCCGCCCAAGATCCGATTGTGCCCCGGGGTAGCCCGTGAAGCCAGGACCGGCAGAATCCGCTAGGGCCACGGGTAGATAATTTGCCATAGCTTTGTTGTCTCCTCCTGCTGCGCGAATTGTGAGACTGTAGACGGTGAGCCAAGACTCAGGGTTGGTGGTGCCGTCATACTTCTCGATTCCAGTCGGCTTGAAGCCAGCTGGCCAATCCACTCGACGCATGTCGCTTGTGAAGGCAGCAACTCCATCTACGTTGTCGTCGTAGCGATCTGGTGAATGATGTGGTACGTAGCCTCTCGCCACGCGGCGCTGGTTGATAGTTTCGCGAAGATCGATGGGACGCCTATGATGTGGGGAGCGGGGACGTTCAGCTCGACGCACCCTGCGTCGGTCAGGAGGCGAGTGGACGGATCGCTCGTCGTGATCCCTGCTCCTGCGACTAGATCCCGCGCCGACGACGCTGAGGCTTGGTTGGTGATAGTCTTGAGATCGAAGAGGGGGGACTCGGCTGCCAGTCGGCGTGCGGACGCTTGCGGAGTTAACCGGGACAGAAGCTGCGATCATGGTCTTGGTCTGGTTCAAGATGTTGACGACGTGATTGACTTAATTGAGTGCGTCTTCCTTGAGGAGGGTGTCGAGGAGGGTGATCGCTGCAACCGCGTTCTGTTGAGGGGTGCGAAAAACCACCATTCCCTCGATGTCTTAATGCCCGATGAGTTCTCGTGCTCGTCGCCCGGCATCCAAGGCGCGCTGTCGCCGGTCCTCAGCCTCCTTTGCAGCTCGCTCGCGCTCCTGTTGCTCACGCTGCAGCCGTTCTCGCTCTTGTGCTTGGCGCTCCTCCTCCAGTCGGCGTCGTTCGGCTTCTTGTCGCACGCGCTGCTCTTCTGCTTCTCGGGCTTTGTGCTGTTCTTCCGTCTTGTTGTCGGCCATAAAAATGCCGAAGTAGAGGGGCGTGTAGTTATCTTCAAAGCCTTCGTCGAAGTCGTCGAGGTTGCGGTAGTCGTAGCGGTTGCCGAAGTCGTCGTACTCTACGATCTCCGTTGGTCGTGAGTCGATGCCGGGGGAGCTGAGGTAGCCGTCCAGTTGTTCCGTCGAAACCGTGCCGAGAGGCTGGAGTATGACGCCGACTTCCCTGGAGCTAGACTGGATCGGGGCCGGGGCCGGATCCCGCCTAGACCTACGGGGAGAAGACACCCTTGTGGTGAAGATGGCAGCCAAATCATCGGGGAGTTTCATCAGGATTGGCGGATAGGCTCCATCGTCTTGATCAGGTCGTGTTGTAGTAGATTGGATCTCATCCGAGTGGTTTGGGGCCAACTCGGTTGAGATGATCTTGGGGTAGATCTCGGCCGAGTTCGAAATACCGAACGGGGCGGAGACCTGGTCTCTTCCCGACTGGTTCGAATCCGAGTCGAGAAGAGAAATCTTGCCGAAGTCGTTGGTGATGAAGTCGAGGCTGCCGAACCAAAACGCCTGCCCAGGTGGGAAGACGAAGTCGTCGATGCCGGAGACGAAACCCATCGCACTAGTCGGCGAAGAACTTGACGCTACCCCTACCTGGCGCGCCAACTGTCGAAACAAAATTTCGGCAATACTAAAAGGGGGTGGCTATCAAGCTGAAAAAGTGGATGGGTTAGGAGACAAGAAATTTTATACAGGTTCAGGCCTTCTTAATCAAGAAGTAATACCCTACAACTGTCCGGGGATTGATCCGCCGAGTGTATTATTGATCGTATGATCTAGGAGAAAATCATGCCCCTAGAGGCACCCGGACCCCTCCTTATATAGGGGAAGGGTCTGCATTACAAAGCACAGTCCATATCCCTAACAGAATAGGTAGTTACAGATAAGATACAATCGTAACCGACTAGGATCCCGGGTATTTTCTTGACGCACAAGTTTGGAATTTAACCCGAGTCCTTTTAAAGATATTCTATCTATATATGGCACCCTATACCCAGTCGGACTATACATGCTGTGTAGGTATGGGGTAACCATAATCTCAACAGTGGTTGATCGAAGAAAAATTCTACTCGATACTGAGTTCATATTTTGAGAGTATACTGGTGCAATTTACTTTTCATAGAGAAAAGGCCATACCGCCATACGGCCCTGCTTTTATATATAGAAAACGCGGTACAATTTATCGGAGTAACTTACTTCAGAAATCAGAACAACGGCAATGGTAATCTTGAAATCACAACGAATTTTGGTTCATTGTGTTTCCCGTAGGGAGGAGAAGTTTTTTTTACTTGTTTCGTCTTGCATTGTCCCACCGACTCTGAAATTATAAAATAAGCACTAGGACGTATAATGGTTAACGTGACAAGCAGACTACAAAATGCTAATTCGCGCCTAGACGCGCGCTTCTCCCCGTGCAATGCAGCCAACGTGGGGGACGGGAGCGAAATGGCTACCTGGCGAACATTCGCCAACTTCTGATCTAGCGAACGCTGTCAGCCCGGTCTTCTTTCTCTTTCCTTTTTTTTTTTTTTGTGTGGTGTCGTTTGCTCTCGGAGGCTTTTTCTGCGAAATGGCTAATGGGAGATCGATCGCCCCTAGCGCGCTCCCTCTGTTTTCTTTTTCGGCACCACATTACTTTTCTATTTTAGTAAATTTATACACCTAAAGTTTGTATACCTCAAGTTTACACGTCTAAAGTTACACATCTAAAGTTTAGAGACCCAAAGTTTATAAATCAAAAGTTTATATATCCAATTCAAATTTGAATTTGAATTCAAATATTTTTTATATATAGTATTTTTACACATCTAAAGTTTATACATCTTAATTTTGTAGACCCAAAGTTTATAAGTCAAAAGTTTATATACCCGATTCAAATTTTAATTTGAATTATATCCGATTCAAATTTAAATTTGAATTCAAATATTTTATATATATTATTTCTATACATTTAAAGTTTATACACCTAAAGTTTATAGATCCAAAGTTTATAAGTCAAAAGTTTAAAAGTTGTAGGCATTTTTTTTATTGAAAGGTCTTTTCATTAGCTTCCCACTCTTTTCTTATAAAAGAAAAAAAAAGCTTCATGGACTTAAAAAAAATAGTGTTTTCAGCTCATATCCTTCGGTGCAGTTTGGCACGTTCCTTTGAGATTTCAGCAAACTCTGTTTCGGCAATTTATACTGCAGTTAGTTAATTCCTTGGGGAATTGCTATGATGCAATTTAAAAGGTACCGTATAGTTTTTAGCCTTTTTATGTTTATTTTGTGGGCTTCTTTATAAGCTGCAAAAGCTGTGGGGTTCATTACAAACATTTCGATTACTATATCAAATGTTGCTATCACGTAAGTGAGTCGTTAAAATCAGCATTTATGCTTAGGCTAATTTTTTTTAATATCAAAAGCAGTCGGTATATCCTATAAATTATGATTATATTTTAGGATTTAAGCCGCATATGTTTTATAATTAAATCAGTCATTTTGGTGACTATAATTTTTATAAATCACTCGGTTGGTTATTTTTTCCTTGACTATATATTTAGTTTGTTGAACTAATCACATAGTCGGGGGGCTATACCTAATTAGATTTATCTAGTCGATGCATCTAGATTTTTTCTTTTTTAGCCCTTCACAGCTTGAGATGATTGAGGTACTCATGAGTTGTGGTGAGGATGATTCAAGTACTCGGATTCTTCATGAAATCACTCGGGAGAAGATCATTACCACTCGGGAGAAGGTTGTCTCTTCATCTATGAGGGTCTCAGGAGCTACTGTGAAGATTATGGCTACCATATACCCACAGGGCTACGTTACCTGACTAGATATCGGGGGTAACTCATAGTAACAGAATATATAAAGATAAGGACACGGGTATTATGTTAACTTGTATGTCAAGAAAGTATCTCGTAGTCTTAGTTGGTTACAATTATAAAGTATCTATAGAACTTAGACCATAAGGGATAAGGTCTTTATCTTGTAATCCCGACTCCTTCGCCTATATAAGGAGAGGTCAGGGGGTCTCTTGAGGGCAGAATCACATCCAAAATCATCAGATCAAATATCACAATCGGCGGAATATTTCCCTAAACAGGAGTAGGGTATTACTTCTCATCGAGAAGGCCTGAATCTGTATAAATATTTTGTCTCATAACTCATCCACTTTCATAGTTTTTAGTACTGCCGAAATCTAGTTTCGACAATCCTGCAAGCAATTGCTAAAATCTAGTTTCGACAGTCCTGCGAGCAATTGCTCTTTGATTTATATCGCAAGATCTCCTGGAGTGTCCAATAGGGCAAGACTATCAGACTGTGTGAGGGTGAGGTAACTGGGGAAATAAGATGAAACAAATGAAAAGCTCGGAGCCTAGCACGGTAGATAAGTTGCTAATAACACACCGCATAAGCAAGCAAGCATGAAAAGCAAACCATGGCCAAATACAAAGGGGCTCACACGTTGGAGATCAGTAGCAGTTGTGTTTCTCTACATAGTATTCGATATATAAGGTACATTAAGATAGTAGTGTATAGTTGGTTTAAAAGTTATATTTGTTAATGTTAAATTCAAACTTTAGGACTCATCTTGACTAGGTATTTTTTTAAAAAAAAAACACTATTTATTACACAAATATATATAATAGGGAATCAACACTAAAAAAAACTTATTTTGAATTTACAGTTATACATGTCTTTTAAACAAACTAAGTTAACTTATTTGTACATAACGAAAAATATTACAAATAATTTCTTCTAGGAATGAATTCAATATTATATAGTCTAAAGTTAACAAATATCTTGGAAAAATTATCAAGCAACTTTGATGAAGAAAATTTGTGGAGCAGTACTTTCGAAGCGTGACCAGTGTTATCTGTTTCATATTCATTTCTTATTAGTTTCTCAAACACAACTTAAGATACATGCTCGCGCGAATGTGCGGGCTACCTTCTTTGCTTAATATATATAATGAATTAACGATGCACAGCTCTTGTTCGTGTTTGATAAAAAAAAAGATTGAAATCAACTTTGAAGTTGTCAGGAGATCAAAAGTTTACTCGAATTTGAGTTTGAGTTGAAAAACTTTTTCTCAACTTCCACTTCTAGTTTCCGTCAAGGTTTATCAATAATAATGTTGTAAAACGACGATTCTGATTATTTTTTCCGATCCGAATTCGCTCTAATTACGAACAACCTTAGTACCCTACCGATATATGTACGTGCTATCGCCGCTGTGGCGCGTACGTATTGGTTTCTGTGGCAGCCATGGCGATGGAGACAAGGATCCGTTTGATGGGAATCCAAAACAAGCTGGACGAGTGCCACGTCGGGAAGGCCCCGCTGGAGGTGGGCCCATCGTACGTGCGCTTCCTCTGCGCCCTTACCGTCAAGTACTCCACGCGGCGGCTCGGCGGCGGCGGCGTCGCCGTGCCCTGCAGCCCGCGGCACCCGATGGCGGCGGCGGCGGCGGCATCCGCCAGTTCACCATGACGATGCAGAGCGACGTGCGCCCGGTGGACGACCCCTTCGTCTTCCTCGTCCGCGACGAGGCGCGGCGGGTGGTGTGGGGCGCCATGGTCGCCGCCCTCCCGGGGCTCGACCGCTACGACCTCTCCGACGGCAACTGGGAGACGCCCAGGCCCGACGCCGCCGTCGCCGCGTGGATCCACGGCCTCGCGCAGGCGAGCTACCTCAGCCGCGGCAAGCGCGTCGGCCACTACCGCGCCGTCGTGTTCGTCGACTTGGAGGTGGAGCTCGTGTTCAGCGAGCCCAAGGCGCTCGTCGCCGACGTCGTGGCGGCCGGCGGCGGCGCCGAGAAACCGTGCGGGATCTGCCTGGACGACCTCGACGCCGACGGCCTGACGACGCCGGTGAGGCTGCCGTGCGGCCACGCGTTCCACGGGCAGTGCATCACCGGGTGGCTGCTGGAGGGGAGGACGTGCCCGATGTGCCGACGAGACCTCTCCCGCCTCGTCCTCGCGCCATCGTGCTACCAGCAGTATGGTGCCCCTAGAATATCACAGTTGGCCCAACTAGGTTGGACATTTATCTCTTCGGTTTGAGGATTCAAAATTTGGAATGGTTAATTAATTGACCATCTGATGATTATTATAGATGATGAATCGTTATGATTAAACTCAATATCCTCTCTTACTACAGAGTTATAACTCACTAGCTTCTAAAGCTTAATATGCAAAGATATCACATCATCATCCACTAACAATATGGCACATCATCATTCACTTACCATCATTACATTTAAATATCATACAAACATGCTATATTATCTATAATTTTATAATTTATTAAATTTAAGTGCTTCTAAAATACAAGCATGTTAAATTATGATCTCACATAATTCATATAATTTTTTAATATATATCTACATTATGTTTTATAATATCCTATGTACATATATAATTCATCCTCAGTTAATGTTATTTCTCTCTTCTCTCATTACGGCATTATGCCATATCACATCAATTAATTTTAGTGCTTAAATAATTAATCTATGGTCCCAATTATCTCTCTCCTTTTCTTCTCTAATCAAGTCATATTACCTCGATTGTTTTTAGCCTTTAGATGATTAATCTACTGTCCAAACTATCTCCCTACTTTTTTTCTTCCATAAAGTTATACCACTTTACTTTCATAAACCCATTTATTTCTTGTTTCATAGGAGTATAAATTTAGATTGCCACCTTTTTATGCTCCTTCTTCCTCCTCCATCCCGAGCCATTCCTACACATCATTCTACATACTATTTAAATGGAAATTATCATAAACCATATTAAGTTACTTAATCTTATGTTATCTAGATCACTAGTACAGATCCTTCCATCTGTGACGGCCCATAACAAGACTGGAATTTGCGGGCCGTCACAAGGAAGTAATCTCAATCGGGCCGGAGTTTCGCCCGATTGAGATATGGTCGCACAGCCATGGTATATCGGCGTAAAACTAAAGCCCGTCACGGATAACACTTATCTGTGACGGGCTATAGTTGAGGCCCGATTGAGATGAGGAATGAGGGTTCCATATCTCAATCGGGCCCTAAAAGAAGCCCGTCACAGATGAGGGTCATCTGTGACGGGCTCCAACTAGAGGCCCGATTGAGATAAGTTTATTGCCCGTCACAGATGACACTCTTTTTTGACGGCCTTTTATTAAGGCCCGATAGAGATTACTTGTATGCCCGTCACAGTTGATTGTTTTAGGGCCGTTACAGATATTTGTTGCACAGTATAAATACCCCCCACCACCTAGTGTAACTGTATCCCACTGTTCACTATTTTGGTGGGAGGCTATAGGGGGCGATTTTTTGTCCTTTTTCCAAGGAAAACAGAAACTAAATTCCCAAAAGTGATCAAAATGGATCAATCAAGTGAGTAATATAAATCATTAATTGAGCAATTTCATCACGTCTTACTTTTGCAATACTGATCTTATAATATGTGCCTCTAATCTGTTTTTTTTATTTTGTAGCAATTGATCGAAGTTGGATGTATGCCAAAAATTTGAAACGTCATTCTACGGAGTACCGAAAGGGCGTAATAAATTTTATGAACGCCGCGGAGGAGGATCGGATAAGAAGAAACAGTGATTACATGTGTTGTCCATGTGCAGATTGCAAGAACGAGAATATGTTTGATAGCAGAGAGGACGTACACGGTCATCTGATACAACGAGGATTCATGGAGGGCTATACATGTTGGGTGAAGCATGGAGAGCAAGAATCAGGAAGTGTAGCAACAGCAGACAGAAGTGGTGCGCATAATCAGGAAGATGAAAATGAGCATGACATGTTTATACCTTCTCCATTGGGCGGTGAAATGGTTGATGTGGATCACGATCTGCTGCAAGACATGTTACGTGACGTTGAGGACCCAGCCTAGAATGAGAGAGATGGAATGAAATTCAGCAGGTTGGTAAGTGATTCCGAGACGCCTTTGTACGCTGGATGCAAAGCAAAACACACTAAGTTGTCAGTTACCTTGGACCTAATGAAGCTGAAGGCAAGTAGTGGATGGACAGACAAGAGTTTCACAGATCTTTTAGGAATTTTGAAGGCTATGCTTCCTGTTGAGAACACATTGCCCGAGACGACATACGAAGCAAAGCAGGTTCTGTGTCCACTGGGGTTAGAGGTCCGTAGAATTCATGCTTGTCCCAACGACTGCATATTGTACCACAAGCAATATGCGGACCTGGATGCTTGTCCTGTCTGCAAGGCTTCTCGATACAAGCGAAAGAAAAGTGCTGACGAAGGAAATAAGTCAAAGAGGGGTGGTCCGGCAAAGGTTATGTGGTATCTACCTATCATTGATTGTTTCAAGAGAATCTTTGCCAACCCGAACGAAGCGAAGTTAGTACGTTGGCACGCCACGGAAAGAAGGAATGATGGTATGCTTAGATACCCAGCGGATTCGATTGAATGGAGGAATATAGATCGAAAACACAAAGACTTTGCTGCCGACCCTAGAAACATGAGGATATGTCTTTGTACGGATGGCATGAATCCTTTCGGTGACATGAGTAGTACTCACAGCACTTGGCCAGTTCTTATTGCGAACTATAACCTCCCGCCATGGTTATGCTTTAAACGGAAATATATTATGTTGTGCTTGTTAATCCAAGGTCCAAGGCAACCCGGCAATGATATCGATGTATTCCTGGAGCCTGTTATCGACGATCTAGAGATTCTTTGGAAAGAAGGTGTGGAAACTTGGGATGCATATGGTCAGGAGAACTTCAAGCTAAGAGTTCTATCGTTCTGCACCATTAATGACTACCCTGCACTCGGTAATCTTTCCGGAAAACTATAAAAGGAAAGAAGGCATGCTCCGGTTGCAAGGAACATACACGAAGCCGGTGGCTGAAGAAATCACGAAAGATGGTATACATGGGTCACCGGAGGTGACTCCCGCTACGTCACGCATTTAGAAGAAAGAAGAAAATTTTTAATGGTAAGAGAGAACTTCATCCTGCTCCCAAAGATTTGTCCGGAGATGAGGTCCACAATATGGTCAACGACATAAGGAATGAGTTTGGGAAGAAAAGAAAATGTAGCAAGACAAAGGAGAAGGGTATGTGGAAGAAAAAATCCATATTTTGGCGGCTACCTTACTGGAAAGATCTTGATGTCCGTCATTGCATTGATCTCATGCATGTAGAAAAGAATATGTGTGAGAGTTTGGTTGGCCTGATGCTGAATATTCCCGGGAAGACAAAGGACGGGTTGAACGCGCGCCTTGATCTACAGGACATGAATATTCGCAGTGAACTCCAGCCCATACGAGATGCAGAGACAGGTAAAGTCTACCTCCCTCCAGCCTGCCACACACTGTCGAAGGATGAGAAGATCGCAATGTTATCATGCTTGAAGGATATTAAAGTTCCATCGGGCTATTCAGCGAGGATAAGTAAGTATGTTAAATTGGACGATCTAAAACTTGTTGGAATGAAGTTTCACGATTGCCACATGCTAATCACACAAATCTTGCCAGTTGCTATCAGAGGCATTCTACCACCGAAAGTGCGTCACACGATCCAACGTCTGTGCACCTTCTTCAATGCAATTGGACAAAAGGTTATAGATCCAGAAGATCTAGATGGGCTGCAGACCGATATTGTGAATACTCTCTGTCACCTGGAGATGTTTTTCCCACTGTCTTTCTTTGATATAATGGTTCATCTCCCTGTTCATCTGGTGAAGCAAACAAAACTATGTGGCCCGGCTTTTCTAAGGGAAATGTGGCCGTTTGAAAGGTACATGGGAGTTCTGAAGTCGTACGTTCGTAACAGAGCTAAACCCGAGGGGAGCATCATTGAAGGTTACACGACCGAGGAGGCTATTGAGTTCTGTGTCAATTACATGCCCAATGCCGATCCTATCGGAGTTCCAGCGTCTTGTCACGAGGGAAGGTTGTCAGGTGTTGGCACAATCGGAAGGAAAAGAATTAGGCCCGATCAAGCGTCGTACGCGCAGGCTCATTACGTTGTGCACCAATATATGGCAGAAGTTGGCCCATACTTTGAGGAGCACTTAGCGAAAATCCGAGATGAGAACTTGGGGCGATCTGATGCATGGATTAACAGAGAACATAATTCTCGGTTCAACGAATGGTTCAAGAATCGTGTGACAATGTCCACGGATGTCCCAAATGAGACAGTACAGTTGTTGGGTATGGGACCATCTTGGACCGTAGACACATGGCAAGGATACGATATAAATGGATATACATTTTACACCGTCAAACAAGATGACAAAAGCACAGTGCAAAACAGCGGCGTCCGTATAGATGCATTCCAGGATCAAGTTGGGTCAGACACATACTACGACCGCATTGAGGAGATCTGGGAGCTAAACTACGTCAAGTTCAAGGTTCCTTTGTTCCGCTGCCGTTGGGTGAATCTACGCACTGGTCTCAAAGCCGACAAGGAAGGTTTCACTTTAGTAGATCTATCTAAGGTGGGATACGCCGATGAAACATTTGTACTTGCGAAACAGGTCGAGCAGATATTCTACATAAAAGACCCTTCAAACAAGAAGATGCACATCGTGAGGGATGGAAAGCGCCGAATTGTAGGAGTTGACAACGTCGTCGATGAAGAAGAATACAACCATAATCTTCATGTAAGACCTCACATTGACCTTGACGATGATCCCCAAGAGCCTGTGGCATATGCTCGTTCAGATCATACGGAAGGCATAACCTTGTGACTAATGCATTTGTACTTATCTATTGTAATGAATGAAGTATTTTGTTTTATTGCAAAGACTTGATATGTGTAGTCATTAATATGGCTAATTTTGTTTTATTACAAATGACCAAAATAAAAGTTGTAGATCCTGATGAGAGGATCAACTTTGTTGTTGACCATATTTCAATTTGAAATCATTTAACATTTACAAATGCTGTTAATTAGATTTGTCATATTGTCAAAATCAATTTAATTTCAAGCTGTTGGGAAAAAAATTATATAGAAAAATGAACAAAATAAAACTAGTAGATCTTGAAAGGCTCTACAACTTTGTTATTGACCATATTTCCATTTGAAATCTTTTACTATCCGAAAATATTTTATGACTAATAAAATAAATTATTACACAGCTGCTATATATTTTGCACTCACAACAAATGAAAGATGGAAAATGAGTCATCGGTGACGGGCCTTAGTTTACGGCCGATAGAGATTAATCTATCTCAATCGGGCTTTGCCGTAGGGCCCGTCATAGATGACTCATCGGTGACGGGCTCCATACTAATGCCCGATTGAGATAACATTCAGGCCCGTCACGGATGACTCATCTGTGACGGACCCTAAGATAATGCCCGATAGAGATAGATTAATCACTATCGGGCTTGAACTAAGGCCCGTCACCGATGACTATTTCTCCATTTTCCCAGATAAGTCTTTATATTTGTGAGTACAAAATGTATAATAATTCATTTTATTAGTCATAATACATTTTAGGATAATAAATGATTTCAAATGGAAATATGGTCAACAACAAAGCTGTAGAGCCTTTCAAGATCTACTAGTTTTGTTCTGTGTCATTTTTCTATATAACTTTGTTTCCAACAGCTTGAAATTGATTTTGACAATATGACAAATCTAAACAGCATTTGTAAATACTAAATGATTTCAAATTGAAATATGGTCAAAAACAAAGTTGATCCTCTCATCAGGATCTACAACTTTTATTTTGGTCACTTCTTCATCCGACAAAAATAAAAGTACCAATGTTTACAAAATTGACATATCTGTATTGATATTTATAAACCAGATGAGATAAATGTGATTATTGTGAATAGTATAACAATTCATTTTGTCGGATGAAGAAGTGACCAAAATAAAAGTTGTAGATCCTGATGAGAGGATCAACTTTGTTTTTGACCATATTTCAATTTGAAATCATTTATTATTTACAAATGCTGTTTAAATTTGTCATATTGTCAAAATCAATTTCAAGCTGTTGGAAACAAAGTTATATAGACAAATTACCAAAATAAAAGTTGTAGATCTTGAAAACCTCTACAACTTTGTTGTTGACCATATTTCCATTTGAAATCATTTACTATCCTAAAATGTATTATGACTAATAAAATAAATTATTACACATTTTGTACTCACAAATATAAAGACTTATCTGGGAAAATGGAGAAATAGTCATCGGTGACGGGCCTTAGTTCAAGCCCGATAGAGATTAATCTATCTCTATCGGGCATTATCTTAGGGCCCGTCACAGATGAGTCATCCGTGACGGGCCTGAATGTCATCTCAATCGGGCATTAGTATGGAGCCTGTCACCGATGAGTCATCTGTGACGGGCCCTACGGCAAAGCCCGATTGAGATGACTCATCACTCTACTATAACTAGGGTTTCTCAGATCGGATCAAAAATTTTTCTCAGTCCCGTTACAGTTTCCCGCCTCCGAGGAACCCTAGCGCCGCCGTCGTCCTCCATCGCCAAGCCCGCTGCCGTCGCCACCGAGCCCGCGGCTGCCGCCCTCTATTCGGACCGACGCCGCCTCCTCACCGACGACCCCCACCGCCGCCGCCGCCTCTGAGCCTCTACACCGACCGGCGTCAGCCTTCCTCGTCATCGCCGCCCGCGTCTTCACCGACGCATGTCGCCGACCCCCACCGAGCCCGACGCTGCCCGCCCGGCACCGCCCTACCCGACCGGCGTCTCCACCGACCGGCGCCGCCCTCCACCGAGCCCGCCGCCTCCACCGAGGCCGGCGTCGCCGCCGCCAACTCCTCCTTCGCTGCCGTCGTCATCCTTCGCTGCCGACGCCCTCCATCGACCCCGCCGCCTCCACCGAGCCCAGCGCCTCCACCGACCCCGCCGCCTGCACTGAGCCCAGCGCCGCCTCCACCGACCGACGACGCCCTCCACCGAGCCCGCTACCAAGCCACACCGGCCATTCTCACCGTGCTCAGGTTAGTCCTCCATCGCGCCGCCCATGTGCATGAATAGATGAATATATGAAATGTGGTCCGATGAATAGATGAAATGTGGTCGGATGAATAGATGAAATGTGGTGAATGTATGATTTTAGGGCTTGATGATATGTGGAATTATTAGGATTATTAGGATTCTTGGGACTTAGTGAAATTTAGAAGGAGATGTGATGTGATATTAGGTTTATTTATATGAGATGTGGTGCATTAATGAATTTAGTGATAGATGATTTTAGTGATAGATGATTTTAGGGATTGATATCATGTGCTGAACGAATGATTTATATGCTTAATGACATGTTGATGAATAGATGGAATGTTGTGCATTAATGAATTTAGTGATAGATGCATGATATGTGGATGAATAGATGGTATGAGGTGAATTTATGATTTTAGGATTTGATGATATATTTAATTTATTTATATGTGACATTCAATTCATTCTATTACAGTGAGACATGTTATTTAGTTTATTTATATGCTTCATTTATTTATAAGTGACATTCAATTCATTGTAATAGATTGTAGCACTGAATTGTGTATTTTCGTTATTTTGAAAAAAAGAAGACGATGTCTCAGCAAGGTGAACCAATGTCGACGACAACTAGTGGGTCCTCAAGGGCACGTACTCCTAGGACAGGGAACAAAATCCCTAAGGAACGGTTCCGCATAACAGCGGTGGACGCCGTAGGGTTGCCGACATCTGCAAGGAAAATATTGAGCCGATTTAGGTCTATCTGCGGGGTCCTAGGAAGGCAGAAATTCAGTATTCTGCAAGACGACATCAAGCTCGTGCCTGCCGCAGAGAAGGACATTGCTTGGCTAACGTACAAGGAGAGCTTTGATTATCCTGCGGAGCATGAGGACCATCTCAGACGGGCTGCTTTCAAGGTTATGGGCACTGCTTGGAAGAACTTCAAGACTAAGCTAGTCGGCGAGTTCGTCTACAACCCGGCAAATCCAGATCCAAGAGAGAAATTTCCTTGGATCACGGAACAGGTTTGGGAGGAATTCCATGCGAAGAAGTCGACCCCCGAGTCCAGAGCTAGAAGCGAGGCATATCGCTTGCTCCAGACCAGAAACCAGCATCCGCACCGGCTTGGTACCTCGGGCTATGCCGGTAGGGAAGAGAAATAGCAGCGTGAGGATGAAGAAGCGGAGGAATCGTGCACACCGCTCATGTTTGGCGATATCCCACACCCTCGGGCTAGGAACTAGGCCAGGGCTAGGTACCAGAAGAATGATGATGGCACAATCTTCATGCCAAATGCATAAGATCAACGAGTATACGAAGCTATAGTAAGTGTCTAGTCGAACTAGATGTTCGCATTGTTTCCCATCGTGCAGTATATTTGACCCCACTAAATTGTAATGCAGAAAGAGTTGGTTGCCGAGCAACAAGCCTCGCAAGAGGCCTGCTCTCAAAGACGCGACGACGACCTCCTCACGAAAGCGTTGGGCAACAAGGAACACCGTGGACGGACACGGGGCGTTGGGTCTTCTGTTCCCTGGAAGTATGGATTTCCAGACTACGCGTGGCAGTACAAGAAGCGGACTTCCAACAAGGCGGAGAAAGATGCACGCCTTGAAGCCAAGATCCAGGCGTCGATACGAGCTGAGCTGACATCTGAATTCGACGAAAAGCTCGAGTCGATGAGGGCCAAGATTAGGCAAGAGATCCGAGAAGAGCAACAGATCGCCCAGGCCGCCGCTGCTACTGCGCACAGAGAGTTAGGAAGTCCCACCGAAAAACGCAACAGTTGCGCATCAACTGAGTTGGCGGAAAATCCAACATCGGTCGACAGCGCCGTCGACCACATAACGGTAACCGTGAACTTACTCAATACATGAAAGATGTAACGAATCCATATGATATATAATATTCTAAGAAAATTGATTAATCTATCGCAGGAACCAATGAGCTGCACCCTCACAGTTAGGGTGATGCCGACCTTCACTGTTCCAGCAGCCGAGGGACTTGCGTACAAGCCGACCCCAGAGACAAGAGTGCATGGAGCGCAACTCAGGGCCAACTGTGCAAAAGTTCAAGTCGACTCGGTGAAGCCCGAATACGAGCTGTTCCCTCTGAAGTATCCACCGAACGACGAGGTCCTCTCACTAGGAAATGCCCGTGGTACCTTCATCCAATGGCCCAAGGACCTCATTGAGATCAGGGTTACAGCGAGGCCAACCACTGCACCAGGCGGTCGTCCACCAAAGAGACCCGCCTCTGCTCCTTCAGCCCCTCCTGCTCAAGATCGTCATGCACAATCTTACGATGTGCAGTTGCAGTACGACACGGATTTTGGGGAGGACCGAACGGAGGCCGACAGCAAGGCGATTCATGAACCCCCACCGATGAAGAAGAGCAGGAAGGCACACTCTTCCCCTCGGAGAATTACTCTCGATAAACCCGAAGCAAAGGGGAGAGGAAGGGGAGGAAAGGTGCAGGCCTCGCTTCTAGCTCCAAGAAAGCTAGATCTGGGCAAGGGCCAGGAAGAGACTAAGGGCAAAGAGGTCAAGAAGAAATACGTCGCTCCACAGGAGTTCCAACTAGGCATGCCATTGGTTAGAGATGACGTGCTTGCCGTTGCCTATTGGTTGGAGATGACGTGCTTGCCGCAATGGGCACCGCTTGCAAGGACCTTCACTTATACTACATGGAGAAATCTAACGCCACGAAGCCAAGTAAAGCTACCGATATCCTTGGAGAGCACGATGGAAAGCCATTCCTTGGTCCAACAAATTATATCGTGGTCGACTTCAAGGATCTTTTCGACCTCTACAGGCTCCGAGCGGTGGACACAAGCCTCCTTAAGTGCTACTCCTTGTAAGTACTGTCGCCCAACTCATTCTGGTAATAACAATCGGTTTAACTTGCTTACAAGATCGTTGATCCTGTGTGTAGGTTAAGTTGGCAATGGTGTCAGAAGAATGCACCGGAAGTTGCCTTCCTTGATCCACAAGTGGTCACTGTCACAAATCTCCAGAATGACCGTCAAGGAATGGTCATGTACATCTACGACATCTTGTGGTCCCGCCGAGACAAGGAGTACATTATGTGTGCCTATAATCAATAGTAAGTGTGTTAACTAAATATACACAACAGCATGACACATTCCTTGAGTACTTAATTAACTTTCACTATATTAATGCCGCAGTGCCCATTGGATCCTTCTGGTCATAACACCTAAATGGAGTACATGTCACTACCTGAACTCCAAAATTGATAAGAACGCATATGATTGGACCCCAATTCAACTAGCGATAGATGAAGCGTGGGCCCAATACAAAGAGGAGGCCTCAGGAAGACAGGACATGACACCCTCATCCACAAAAAAGACTTCCCGGTGAAGCAACAAATAGGTGACCAGTGCGGATTCCATGTGTGCCACAACATGCGCCTTCTGTATAGAGAAAAGGTGAAGACTTTGGCTGAGTTTGAGGTCGGTGGTCTGAGTTTGAGGTCGGTGGTCTCAATTGTGATAGACTAACTACATTTTAGTACTTATATATGATCGATCAACTAATCTAGAATTATGACAATGTAGGGCACAATAACCAAGTCTCTGCCTACCAGCTTTGAGGAGGTTCGCGAGGAGATAGCCAGCTTCATCCTCCGCGAAATAATTAACCCCAAAGGAATGTTTAGGCTTAAACTAAAATGATGAACAATGTTGAACTTTTATGTTTAGGTAATGATGAACACTTATTATGCAACTGTGATGATGTAACTGTGATGTTTATATTTATGAATATATTTCATATGTTTATGTTAAGACTTGCTAAATAAATATTTGATCCAATTAACTCAGTTTTGCAGGTGAAATATGATAAATATTTGAATGGATGTGAAATATGAGATGGCTGTGAATGTGTGGTTGTGTGAAATATGTTGATGCCTGTGTATGTGAATGCATATGTATGAATGGGTGATGCTGGGGAGCTGGGGATATTGGATATCTGTGTTTGTTTCTGTCATTTTTGCAGCGGGCATGGCTAGCAAAGGCCTGAGGCTAGCCAAAAAAACAAAATTTATTTTTTTTGTGGATTATAGTCATCTGTGACGGGCCATAACTAAATGCCCGATTGAGATGAGATTATCTGTGACGGGCTCTAGTTTAGGCCCGATTAAGGTCAGCAGTCATCTGTGACGGGCTCTATTTTAGGCCCGATTAAGGTCATCAGACATCTGTGACGGGTTATAGTTTAGGCCCGATTGAGATGAGTATCATCTGTGACGGGCTCTACTTTAGGCCCGATAAAGGTTAGTAGTCATCTGTGACGGGCACTAGTTGTGGCCCGATAGAGATAGGTCATCTGTGACGGGCTATAGTTTGACTGGTCGTCTGGGTCAAAACTATCGGTGACGGGCTTTACTTAGGGCCCGATTGAGATATATTCATTCGTGACGGCCGTTTGCCCGATTGAGATAACTCTTCACATCAGTGACTTCTAACCTGTGACGGACGCTGTGCCCGATTGAGATGGGGCTTACCGCCCGATTGAGATGAGGGTATCCGTTCTAGTGGATATTTTACACATTATTTTTATTTATTGTTATCATACTAAACTCCCGCAGCAACGCGCGGGGTTTCACCTAGTATCTTGTAAAGTAATTAACTAATAACGGCTCCACGTACCCATGCTATAGTAAAATAGTACATATTTCTAGCGAAGTAAGTGTAGTTCAATTGATTAGATTTCTTGTGGTAAAAATAGCCCATTCAGATTCAAATCATAGATTTGACACAGGTGCTCGTATTTACGACTAATTATTTTTTTAGTGGTAGACGGTATACCCATTGATAGCGAGACACCCATGGTGACTTTGTCAATCTTAAAATATGCCGGCATAGTCTTCCGGATGTGCTCATAGAGGTGGGGTATGCGTGTGTACGTCCATAGGGGTAAGTGTGCGCGTATTGTGAACGTATGTGTTTGTACTGTATTTATAAAAGAAAAGTTATTTCTAGTATGGCCCATGTTAACGTACATAATTGTCATTGCAGTATCAATGTATATTCTGCACCAATAACCCTCAACTCGATCTCAATCACCACAGTGGTTAATCATTGGAGTGAGAGAGACATTGCCAACACATATATATGTTGGTGATGGGTTCACATCCTCTATCATAATAGCACTAAAATTATAGGTACTAACATGTGGGATAATACTAACATTATGGTAGAGTATCATCACTTGTTAACGCTAATGGGTAATATAATGCAGACCAATTTATCAATTTTTGGGATAAGTTTTAACGAGGATTCATTTTTAAAATATGTTTTTTTAATGGATCATGCAAAAATTACGGTGCCAAGGTTTCAGCGATTGAGCACTTCTTTCGTCGTATCGACATTTTCCTTTTTCCTTGTCCCTATACCTGTCTTAAGCAACCCATTTATTTCTTCAGTTGATTGATATTAAGAAATTAATACCGAAGTGAAACATCATTACCACGTTCCCTAACCTTTTCGTCTGCAACTACTACCCCATGGTAACTATGGAAAAAAAATTAATTGGGAATATACGTTAATTAGTTACGGTTTAATTTGTTTTTTCGTTGCAACATATAGAAGATGAATTTTAAGTTGTTTGTTTGTAGAAAGATATATCACATATTAATATATCTTCTTATTTTTTAAAAAAAAATTCATAACTATTTTGTGTGACATGCAACCCCAACGCTCAATTGAACTTCTTTATTCCGTTTGGAGAGGACCTAATTAATTCCAGACAGGGTTTTCAAAAGGGCTCGATTTTCATGAAACTGTTGGTTATTGTTTTACCGTATAGCTTTGTTCGAAAATCATTAGATTTTATTGGATTTTGATAAACTAGTAAGAAGCAATATTTTTCACTTTCAAAGTGGAAAGGTAAACCATAACCCACTAGCTACTTCCAGGTTATCTTCCCTGATCGAGCTCGATCGACTGCCTCGACAACTTCGATTGAGATTTGACGACTAATTAACGGATTCCCGACTCTGATTAATTTCGTCCCGATTCATCCGAGTCGGATTGCATATCCGAGTCCGATAGTCAGACTGCGAACTAATTACAGTAATTAATACTACTGCCTAATGCCTATATTAGGAGGACGATGCATGAGTTAGCCGCTGCAACGCAACGCATAGACAGTACGTGCTCTTCATCTCTCGCATCGAGCAGGTTGCTAGCTAGCTAGCCGTCCAGCGCGCGGGAAGAAAGCCTAGCTAGCTGATCGAACGATCGGCCGGCAGCCGGCGGCCATGGCGATGGAAACGATAATACGCTTACGGAGCAGCAGCAAGCAGCTGGAGGGCCACCACGGGACGGCGCCGCTGGAGGAAGGGCCCTCGTACGTGCGCTTCGTCTGCGACGTCAAGGTGCGGTGCTGGTCGCGGCGGCTCGGCGGCGGAGGCGAGCCCGTGCGCCACGACGGCATCAAGTTCACGATGGAGACGGAGCGCAAGCACGTGCTGGACGGCGGCGGCGGCGTCATCTTCCTCGACTACGAGGAGACGCGGCGGATGGCCTGGGCCGTGTTCACCGGGATGCGGGAGCTCCGCTGCGTCGACCTCTCCCGCAGCAACTGGGCGACGCCCATGCCCGACGACGACGCCGCCGCGTGGATCCACCGCGCGGTGAGGAGGAACCACGACGACGGCCTCGCTGGCGGCCATTACCGCTTCGTCGCGCGCGTGAAGGTGGCGGTGGAGCTGGTGTTCAGCGAGCCCGTGTCGCTCGTCCGCGGGCTGGTCTGGCTGGAGACGCGCGCCGGCGACACCTGCGGGATCTGCCTGGACGGCCTGACGGCGAGCGAGAGGTGCAAGACGCCGCCGGCGAACCTGCCGTGCGGGCACGCGTTCCACCCGCCGTGCATCACCAAGTGGCTGTTCAAGGGGACCACCTGCCCGATCTGCCGCGACGACCTCACCGGCCTCGCCGCCGCGCCATGGGAGAGCGGCGTGATGTCGTGCCCTGGGTGCATCACGCCATCCACGCCGTGCGTCGAAGATTGCCCGAGCCTGAAGGCTCTCTCTCCCAACAGCTAGATGGAGTAGTATAGAAGCTTTGCAGATTTCAACAGATAGTCAAACTTTAGCTTGTCACTTATTAAGATTTTTGGATTCTACTTGTAACGTAGCCATTGTTTAGATTATCTCATTCTCAGATGTGCTTGAGATTATTTGTAAAGCTAGCTGCTTGCAGAAGTGAATATGTAAGAATTCGTCTGCTGACACATGTTGGTCCCATGCTGACTCAGCCGAGTTGACTATAGTTAGCTTGTCATATCATCTGAAACCGAGTACAATACTGACCTGAGATCTCGGGTATCCTAGCATTGCAAGTTGAAGAACGTATTGTATCTAGTCTAGTATTATAGTTCGAAAATGTTATTTGAATTCGATGTCCACTGAGGACAAATTGAACTTAAACAATTGGTGAGGCCATCGTGGACCAGCAGGATTTCGGCCTTCCCACACTCGAGTGTGCGGGAATTTTTGGTCCACGTATGTTTTCCATTTAAGGAATAAGTCTACATTTCGTCCCTAAACTCATGCACTTGATTCAATCGCACACCTCAACTGAAAAACTGAGTATAATTCATCCCCTAACTTCCAAAACCGTTACAAATCGATTCCCCAGGCGGTTTCGGAGGCAGTTGTGTCCTACATGCATATGGCACTCATGTGCGTGGGTTGACTTTTCCTTCATCCCATGCGGCATCGACGTGACACTTACGTAGCACTAAAAAATAAAAAAACATACCTAAATGGGACCTACATGTCAGTGAGTAAATAAAACAATAAAAATAAATTTTAGACCCACATTGTCATTTATCCATTCTCCTCCCTCTTTACACTTCCTCTCTCAGGTGGATGGTAGCAGCGCCGAGCGAGATGGAGCGCTACGAGCTTAGCGGCAGTATAGGACAATGGGAGCCATGTGGCGGCGGGGCTTGAGGCCGCATGACAGTGGGAGCGTCGGGGCTTGCTACCTTCATTGCTACTAGGTGATGAGAGAGCAGAGGTGAGGAAGCCTCGTTGTCGCCTCCTCTCTCCCTTCCCTGTCGCCGCCTCCCCTCCCGCGCCCCTCCTCCACCGTCTCATCCCCGCCCTCGCCTCCTCTAGCCTCGCCAGCGCCTTCACTCCTTCTTCCCCGCCGCTGTAGGGGTCGGCGACGTTTGGGTCCCAGGCGAGGGCATCTCCGTCGCCCGGGTTGATGGCAGCGGCGGGTGGGTGGAGGAGGTGAGATGAGGGCGTTGGGTGTGGGTGGCGACGCGGCGTTGGCTGCCTCCTCCTCCCTAAGTGAGTTTTCACCGACCGCACGTTCTCTACAAGACACTAACATGTGGGGTTCATGTCCTGACTCAACCAGTCGCGGGATCAAAATGTCACGTCGGAAGAAACCGCCTCTCAAACCTTCTAAGGAGTCAATTTGCAACAGTTTTGTGAATTGGAGGACGGGTTAAATCCAGTTTTATAGTTGAGGAATGCGATTTAATTAGGGGCATGAATTGAGAGAGACAAAGTAGATTTATTCCCTCTTTGAAGAATATAAAGAGTACGATCACCGCAGGATTATATGCCAGTGACAAAGTTCCCATATATATGTCTCATCAACTTATACGCTAGTCAATTTTGTGGAATATGTATGTCTCAAGAATAACCTAAAAAGATATTTGAAATAGACTTTTTATAGCAACATGCATGTAATTAAAGATCTTGCTAGCGATCGTTCGTTCGTTTCTTCCGCATTAATCAATTCTTTAATTAAAGGCACATGCCTGTACCTTTCTCCATTTGACAAAACGCCTCTCGTTTCATTTAGCCCACAAACCTTTCGCGTTTTCGCTCGCAAATAGCCCTACACATATGCAGTACACAATGATGGGCTGGGATTAACACCATCCAAATAAGGCCACACGTGGACCGACCGGGATTTGGACACCCAAACGAGACCAGAGTGTGCCATGTCAGCTGCTTGCGGAGCAATTGCCATTTTAAGCTACAAGGGTGGCACTTTTTCTCTCTTCGCTCTTCTCTCCTCCATCTTACTTCCTTCGATTTCATAATTCTAGACATTTTAAACAATAACACGGTCTTCAAAAAATATTTTTAACCTTGTTTTCTATTATAATACATACAATAAATAAATAAATATTTATTTTTATTATAGAACTTTAAAAAACAAATCCATACATGTTGTTCTAGTTCTTTTAAACTAAATATGTTATTGCTCCTTAAAGTTATAAAAGTAGAACATTAAGTTTGTCCACGTACCATTTAGTCATATGTGGTATCTTAGGATTTTGTGTATAGATGCCCACCGTAATTGCTCTAACACCTACATATGCACCAACTAATCACCGCACAGGCAAATACATGCCGCCAACGAAGTGCCCATGAATATATCTTGCTGATATTTTTTTATAAGCAAGATGAATAATGTAATTTAATATCCATCTTATTGTCGTATGATTAAAGCCACATTGCGTACCTTTCCTCCATTTGACAAATGCGCCGCTCGTTTCGATATCTCCCTCCAAACCTTTCGTTTTCGCTCCTCCCAAATTGCCCAAGATTATATATGTTAATGCATGTATCAGCCGCAGTGCGCGTCACTATCGGTGCTCGGTCATGAGCCGGCACGTCGATCGCGATCGATCTGGTCGATCGTTCGATTGGCGCCAACGAAAAGATGGGGACGACGACGTACAGGGATGCCATGATTAAGGCGAGGGATGATTCTTTTCAGGTCCAATTGCCCACGTACCAATCAACTAATCAAGCCCAACCTGCATTTGCCACTGCTAATTAATTGGAGTAACAGGTCATATATTTTTGGATAATTAATAGAAAAAATTGGCTATATTCCGGTGATTTTGTATTTTTGTGTGTAATTAACATCTCAAGCTTACTAAAAGCTTACATCAGATTATACTACTGTTACGGAATAATTGTATTCAATTGTGATTTTATCTTTCTTTTATGGTTTGTGATTTTGCTATTGCTTTTCCAAACATACATCGCTGTTCTCAGCCGAAACAAACTGCAGCTTCGGTTTAAAAGGAGAAGAACAAAATCACAAACTCCAAAGAGAAAAAGACAAAATCACAATTACAATTCAAAAGCAGTTGCAACACACAATTTACCCTTACTAAAACTTAACAGCTGACGAAAACGTGGAGGGTAGCGCACATGCAGAAAAGCAAATAACGGTAACCACGGCCTCCTCTTTATTAATCAAATCTTGGTGTTTGCATTATGCAAGGCTGGCGGCCGCAGCAACGGTCCCAAACTCCTCGGCTCGGCTCCTCTCCTCACGTGGCCGGCAATCACGTAGAGAGAGAGAGTGTGTGGGCCCCACACATGAGTTTACCTAAATGCTCCGGAACGCAACAAGATTTTCGGGAAAACGTACGGGGACCAGCGGAACGGAACAGAAGCAGATCGTGATCGATGCCGCTTTCTTCAGCTGCGGCAGAAGGGAGAGCCATGATGATGCGATGCAACCACCCCAACCGTTAGTTGCCGCCGAGCTGGCTGCCCTCCTTTTGTTTCTTTCTGATCATAGCATCGTGTCAATTTGCCAGACCTTGGCTTTCTAGTTTCTATATCAGAGGAGCAACTAATATAACTCTCCTCCTTCTATGATATAAGGATCATATTGTTTTTTTTATAAAAATTAAGAAAATAACAAAAGTATATGTCTCATAGTATAAAAATGTGATAGTTGAGGGAATAAAATACTATAGGAGTTGATAATTGAAAAATAAACTAGTGCAAGAGTTAATAATTGGAGGAATAAACTAATACAATTATGGGACAAATTGATTAAAAGGGTAAGATGTATTATATTATGAGATGGAAGTAGGAGAATATAATTAATTAGCTAGGTCCAGTGTTGCAGTTAGCCTAACAATGAAAATGTTAGATTGCGGATGATTATGGGCGTAAATAAAAAGTATAGAATAATGTCATAAGAGTGTTTTCTTACTGATATTTTCTGGTACGAAGAAGTGTAGATTAGTCTTTCAAGTTCATCTAAGCCTCTCAATTTGATTCTTGATATTTCAATTCGTCTATTTTATTTCTTCAAGTTCTTGTTTCACTTTAAACTCATCTTTAACCCACCTAGAAAGTCAGATGGCTAAATCTAATCAACACCTCTCTTGATTAATTAAATAGCTGTTATACCCCTTTTCACATGTATAAGAAAAAATGCCTACATGACGAGAACCCCTATAAACCTAATTTTTAGACATACGTTCAATAATTACATTGCGCTTTTCGAAAAAAAATGTAATAATACATTTTCTTATAAGTATACGATAGCCATTGAAACACAACCCCCATATGCAGGTTGAAATAATGGAAAGTACTACATCTACAATATTATTTATTCATTTTTTCCTTTCTAGTATATGTAAATTAAGGGCAAAATGGACATTTGCTAATACAAATGATGATTAGGATCGGCCGTGTGATACATCAAGTGGGTCCAATGATAATTGTAAGTCAAAATAGGGCCTTTGGTGAAACTTTTGGGATTATATTGGCTATTCACCAATTGTTTTAACAAACTAAAAAAATTAGGGTGCATTCTAAATAGAGATTGGAAAGGGTTGATTAGCCTCACGCATGAGAAACATGATTAGCATATGATTAATTAAGTATTAATTATTAAAATAAATACAAAATGATTTCATTTGATTTTTTTAAAGCAACTTATATATATTTTTTCTCATAAAACACACCATCTGGTAGTTTAAAAAAATAGAAGAAGTAGCCAAGCTGACCTCCACTTTGGAACATGGCCTTAGCAAACGATTATTTAACTAGGGGTGGGAACAAATTTAGCTCTGTGAAAGCATACTTAGGGGGTGTTGATCCAGAGGTGTAAAGTTTTGGCATGTCACATCGGGTATTACATAGGAGGTCTGTCGGTAATATGGGCCCAGGGGTATCATATTTAGTCGGAGGAGGCTGCCCCCAATGCCACGTGGCCCCACCCCGAGGGGAGTGAGGCCCGAGGAGGGGTGGCGGCCACTCCTTCCCAAAAACTAGTTGGAGGAGGCTGCCCCTAATACTACGTGGCCCTCCCCCGAGGGGAGTCAGGCCCGAGGTGGGGCGGCGGCCACTCCTTCCCAAAGACTAGTCGGAGGAGGATGCCCCCAATGCCACGTGGCCCTCCCCCGAGGGGACTGAGGCCTGAGGAGGGGTGGCGGCCACTCCTTCCCAAAGACTAGTCGGAGGAGGCTGCCCCCAATGCCACGTGGCCCTCCCCCGAGGGGAGTGAGGCCCGAGGTGGGGTGGCGGTCACTCCTTCCCAAAGACTAGTCGGAGGAGGCTGCCCTCCAATGCCACGTGGCCCTCCCCCGAGGGGAGTGAGGCCCGAGGAGGGGTGGCGGCCACTCCTTCCCAAAGACTAGTCGGAGGAAGCTGCCCCCAATGCCACGTGGCCCTCCCCCGAGGGGAGTGTCACGCCCAGAAATTCCCGAAAAGAATTCCAAGCAGAATGTGCATTAAAATCACCGTCCAGGACCAGCCGGGGTACACAAATGACAATGTTGACATTCAGATCCACGTTTTACAAACATCATAAAAGTCTTACATAAATGCAGCGGAAAAACGAAAGATAATAGAAGCTAAGCCTTGACTTGAACTGCAGCGGGAACACCACTCCACAGGCATCCTCGACGGCACGGACGAAGCCTACTCCTCGGAAAAACCACCATCTGACACATACTCGCACTCTGGGGTTGGGGAAAATAGAGCAAGACTGAGTACTACCCACTGTACTCGGCAAGTCATACCGAAATAGGGGTATGATGCAGGGAATTATCAACGGAGAGCTAGACTGGTTCATTTGCATAAAGCGAGCATTTATAAACAGGAGTTGAAAGAAGAAAACAGGTGTAATAATTACTCAATATTAATCATCCACTGTCCAACGCTATCCCACGTTGCAACAGGCCCAACCATCCACCTAGACTATCCAATTTCATTAGACTAAACTAGGGTGAGACTAATCACGGTGAATCTGGTTGACCGTCCATAACCGCGGGCATGGCTATTCGAATAGTTTTACTCTGATCAGAGGTGTACAACTGTACCCACAAGACACAGCCCCACGACACGTTACCGTGCGCAGACATGCCACCACGACATACCGGAAAGAGACCGTGACAGGACCCTTCGCATAACCCCCTCTAGCCAAGTACACCACACCTCAGGTTTCACCCCCGTCCCCAGCGGGCAACAGGCAGTCCCCTCTCGTGCCTAGGTGAATCCGAAAGCGACAGAGGCCGTCGCAGGGCCCGCCCCGCTCCATCACGCCCACCCTTGCCTGGATGCGTCAGCTAGAGGAAAGCTACACTACAAGCCCAGCCGTTGCCCACGCTGGCTTGTGGTAAGCACGATAAATTCTTCCAGGGTTTCCCGCGAACCGGTCCTTGATTGCCATGGGTGCGACTAGCAAAACCATGCACCCACAGCCCACCATGTGATTCATTTTAATTAATCAACACCAAAACGGTGGTACTAATCCAACATTACCATTATGACCTACAGTCTAAACATTAATAAGATTTCCCTCATTGTGTGCTAGTTGAGCTAAGCAAGGCTAAGCAATCCCTAGTCCAATCTCTAGTCAGGTTATATCCCAAGCTAACAAAGGAACAAGGTACGGAATAGTACGGTTATGACAGTAGGTAAACATCCCATGGTGATATTATAAAACAACGCAGTATTTAAGGAAAACGAGAGAGCATTTGCAATATAGGTTCAATATGTTCAATTGACAAGCATGACTTGCCTTGCTCTGCTGCTGGAGGAACCTCGGCGACAATCTCGAAGTACACCGGAGCGTCGGAAGAACCGGAATCTAAGCGACATACAAGGCAAACAATGCAAACAGGCTATAAGACTACTGAAACAGAGAACAAAACCATTTTTAATGGATTCTACACATTTTTCTTGATTTACTGAGACTTGAATGGGCTTAAACGGAGCACGGATGAATTAGATATGAATTTTAGAAGATTCACTATATTTATTACTATAACAAAAGGTCCTTAAATCATTTATTGCGCAATAATTCCCAGGGCTGACGTCATCAAGGGGGCGCGGCGCCGACATGCGGGGCCCACCGGTCAGCGGCTCGGGAGAGAGGGAAAAGGGGCGCCGGCACGCGGGCCCCACACAGCAGCGGCTCAAAGGGGGGGGCGGTCCACCGTGGACCGGGACCACGCGGGTGGTCCACCGCCGGTCCACGGGATCGACGGCCCGGATCGGCTCGGGCCGATCGGACGGCGCGGAGGCGGCCTGGCTCGGCTCGACTCGGCACAAAGCCGGCCGAGCGGCCAAGGGGGTGTGGCGGCGGCGGCGCACACGACCACCGGCGGTGGCAAGCGGCGGCGCGAGCAGCGACGGCGGACGGCGCACAGGCCGACGGCGGCGACTGGCCGGCGGCGGCGGCGGCGCGGGCGGCGCTAGCGGCGGCTAAGCGGCGGCGCGGCGGCTAAGCGGCGCGGGAGAGAGAGGGAGAAAGGGGAGGGGATGCCTCACCGACGGAGATCGGCGACGGCGAGCGACGGAGCGAGACGACGGCGGCGGGACGAGCATCGAGGCCACCTAGCGAACAAGGTGAGAGGAGTTAGAGAGGGAGAGGGATTCGGAGAAGAGCGAGGACGCCGGCCGAAGGCGGCGGCCATGGCGATGCTCACCGGCGCGCGGTGTGGAGGGGTTCCGGCGATGGATTTCGACGGAGGAGGGGTGGACGGGGCGGAGTTCGTCCTTGCGAACCCGACAGCGGCGACGGCGCGGTGCGGCGGCGAGCCTAGCGGCGGCTAGCAGTGGCCGGAGCGGCGGGAAAAGCGGCGGCGGGTGGATGCACGGCGCGGGAGCGATGGGGAGCACGAGGGAGTTCGGCGAAATGGGGAAAAAGAGAGAGAGAGCGACGGCGGTGCTTAAATAGGGCGAGAGGGGGCCGGACATGGCCGGGAGAGGCGGGGAATCGCCAGCCGACGTGGGCGGCGTGGGGAGGAGAGAGAGGCGGGATTCGAAAATCGAATCCCGGGCGAGCGGGGGGAGGGGGAAGGTGGGCGCGGGAGGTGCGGGCGCGAGGGCGACGCGGGCGGCGTGGCCCGGGAGACGCGGAGGAGGTGGGCGCGGCGGTTTCGGCGGCGGTTGCCGAGGCGGCGGCGCGGGCGCGAGGAGGGAGACGGGCCCGACAGGTGGGCCCTACCTGTCAGTGACCCCGAGAGAGAGGAGGCGGGCGGCCGGCTCGCGCGGCTGGGCTGGGCCTCGGCCTTCGGCTGGCCCAGCGGGAGAGAGGGGGGAAAAAGGGAATGGGCCGGCGGCCCAAGAAGAGGAAAAAGGAGGGAAAAGAAAAAAAGAAAAAGGAAAAAGGATTTTCCCTGGAATTAAAATATTGCATGCTCAATTTTAATTGGTTAAAATTATTTCTAGGGCTCTGAAAATTCCACTAAAAATCCTGTTAGTGAATTTCGACATGTAGAACTCAAGAAAAATTCCACATGCCAGATTCGATTATTATTTGCATTAATTTATGAAGGTTTTCTCCTACTTTACACTACTATTTTCTTGAGACCATTTAAAATTTCAATTTAGGCTTGGGAAAGAACTTCGGGGTGTGACAGGGAGTGAGGCCCGAGGTGGGGTGGCGGCCACTCCCTGGCCGAGACTAGAGGGAGAAGGCTGCCCCCAGGCGCCACGTGGCCCTCCCCCGAGGGGGGATCGGGCCCGAGGTCGGGCGGCGACCGCCCCCTCCCGTGGCTAGGGGTCGGGCTCCCCCGACCCCCTCTCTAGGTCACCACGTACGGTGGGTTAGGTGTCCACCTACATGTGCCCACCTACCCGCATTTATGGCGACCCGAGCGGTCGCGCCACGCCGCATTTAATGCGGCATGCAGTGTACTCAACCGGTCTGTGACCGGTCGAATGACCGATGGGAATGGGTAGTACGCCTGTGCGCTGCTCGTGTCTCAGGCGGCGTGCAGCCTGACATGTCCCATCAAATAATGATGGTGAGAGGTTTTCATCCTCTTATCCCAGCCGGAGTCGGTTCTCCCGCTCTGGTCAAAGCTAGGCTCCCGTTTCTCGATGTAATAGGAGCCCAGAAGTCTTCACCCATTAAAAGCAGCTGACATGGGCGCTCCTCATGTCAGACGGCAAGATTTGACAGGCCCCATCATCAAGATGACGTGCGCTTATTTCCCAAGTCAAGAGACAAGACAAGCATTTAATGCAAAACACTTCTCCACCGGAGCTAGGTTTTTGGGCCCATGTGGTAACCCCTTGAGGTATAAAAGGAGGTCCAAGCCTAGTAAAAGGGGGGGAGGATGGATCCGGGACGATCTATTTGACGCTCTAGAACAGTCTCTAGTCCTGGATGATCAACACCACATTTTACTCCAACAATGGGATCTTGTAATCTTTTACTCAAGGAGCATAGCACATGAGTAGGGTATTACGCTTCATGGCGGCCCGAACCTGTATAAATCCCTTGCGTCTCTTTTGTCTCGAAAATCTCGGATCTCACCTGCTGCCCCCCGGCCGAACTCACGAAAGGGGGATCCCACGATCTCCCGCTCGAGAGGATCACTCCTCGACGCGCCAGCTGTCGAGGAGTGATCCTCTCGAGCAGGAGATCGTGGGATCTTGGCGCGTCGAGGAGTGATCCTCTCGAGCGGGAGATCGTGGGATCCCCCTTTCGTGAGTTCGGCCGGGGGCAGCGGGTGAGATCCGGGGTTTTTCTGAGACAAAAGAGACACAAGGGATTTATACAGGTTCGGGCCGCTATGAAGCGTAATACCCTACTCCTGTGCTTGGTTGATTGAGTGTGGAACACAGGTGCTTGAGGTTGCGAGACCTAAGCCTGAGTTTTTTCCGGAGTTTCCTCCTCTCTCGCGGAGTTTTCTAGAGTTTTGGTCTACTGACCGTCCTCCTCTCCTCCTCCCCTCCCTAAGTAGGCCTAGACCTCCTTTTATAGCTCAAGGGGTTACCACATGGGCCCAACAACCTAACTTAATCTAGAAGTATTACAATCTTTGTATTAAATGCATGTCTTGTTGCTTGTCTTGGAAGTCTCTCGCACGCCTTGCTGTGACGTGGGGTCCACCAGGTCTTGTCCGGCTGACAGAAGGGACATGCCCGTCATTCGGCATTTAATGAGTGAAGACTTTTGGGTCCTCACTTGCGCCGGGAAACGGAAGCCCTACCCTGACCGGGTTAGGCATGCCGTCTCCAGCTGTGATGAGAGGCTAAGACCTCTCATCATCATGACTGATGGGACAGGGCAGGACGCACGCCGCCTGACACGCGCGGTAGTGCGCCTGGCACCCCGGGTCCCATCGGTCAATCGGCCAGTCACAGAGCGGTTGAGTGCACTGCACGCCGCATTAAAATGCGGCGTGGCGCAACCGCTCAGATCGTCATAAATGCGGGTAGGTGGGCGCTTGGAGGTGGCCACCTAAACCATCGCACGTGGTGACCTGCGAGGGGGGTCGGGGGAGCCCGACCCCCAAGCGAGGAGGGGCAGCCGCCGCTCTGTCTCGGGCCCGATCCCCCCTCGGGGGAGGGCCACGTGGTACTTGGGGAGCCTGACCTCCAAGCGAGAAGGGGGCGGCCGCCGCTCTGCCTCGGGCCCGATCCCCCCTCGGGGGAGGGCCACGTGGCACCTGGGCCACGCGGCACCTGGGGCAGCTTGACCTCCAAGTGAGGAGGGGGCGGCCGCCGCTCTGCCTCGGGCCCGATCCCCCCTCGGGGGAGGGCCACGCGGCACCTGGGGCAGCCTCCTCCCTCTAGTTTCGGTCGGGACGGGCCCGACCTCCAAGCGAGGAGGGGGCGGCCGCCGCTCTACCTCGGGCCCGATCCCCCCTCGGGGGAGGGCCACGCGGCACCTGGGGCAGCCTCCTCCCTCTAGTTTCGGTCGGGACGGGTCCGACCTCCAAGCGAGGAGGGGGCGGCCGCCGCTCTGCCTCGGGCCCGATCCCCCCTCGGGGGAGGGCCATGCGGCACCTGGGGCAGCCTGACCTCCAAGCGAGGAGGGGGCGGCCGCCGCTCTGCCTTGGGCCCAATCCCCCCTTCGGGGGAGTGCCGCACGGGTCTAGGGGCAGCCTCCTCCCTCCAAACTTGGTTCCCCTAATTTGGGAGGGAGCAGCCGCTGCTCTACCCGGGCGCCTCTCCCCTTAGGGGGCGCCACGTGGGTTTAAGGGCGGCCTACTCCCTCTAAACTTGATACCCCCGGGCCCATATCACCGACAGTAGCTTTTACACGGATGACTACTTTCGCACGAGTGTGAGAGCCGAAAAACTCTAGAGCCAGCAATCCCCGTCCACAGTTAAGCCAGGCCGGGCACCGTAGCCAGCCGGCGGGACCAAAGCTAGCCGCTACGGAAGAGCCAGCACAGGGGGTCCCGGGCTTCGACGGCACCCGGCGCTCAACTTAAGGCTGGAATAGGGCCAGAAAACTTAACCCCACACTTAGCGAGGAAACGTTCATGTAGATGGGAGAGAGGTTGGAAGGAGGCCACCGAAAGGAAAGAGCAAACAGAATATGTAGCGTGGGGACACAGGCTCGTGGGAACCTCACCTCGTTTGCTAAGTGGTCGCAGGCTTCCCAAAATGGTTAGGAACCCATGATGGGAGGCCCTCTTCGAGCTAAAGGTTTGAAAGGTCGCGACAAGCAAGTAAGGTTTGTGTTTGCTTTATTCATACAAGCGATTCTTTGCTATAAGTGTGGGGGCTACGATTCCTAGCTCTATCCTAGCCCTGCGTCGAGCTCTGGGCGCCGTCGACGCCTGGGGCCCCCTGTGCTGGCTCTTCCGTAGCGGCTGGCTTTGGCCCCGCCGGTTGGCTAGAGCGCCCAGCTTGGCTTGATCGTGGGTGAAGATTGTTGGCTATGGAAAATTTAATCCCCGCACTCGCGCGAAGATAATTGTTTGCATAGAATTATTATTGCTTATATTTATCTCTCGCCCATCTCTTCCTCGCGGTCCCGCGGTACCCACGTGTCGCGTGCTGGCTTGCCTCCCTTGGTAACAAAAAGTTTGTATTCGCTTCATCCATTCAAACGATTCTTTGCTAAAAGCGTGGGGGTTACGATTCCTAGCTCTATCCTAGCCCTGCATTGAGCTCTGGACGCCGTCGACGCCCGGGGCCCCCTGTGCTGGCTCTGGCCCCGCCGGCTGGCTATGGCGCCCAGCTTGACTTGATCGCGGGTGAAGATTGCTGGCTATGGAAAGTTCAGTCCTCACACTCACGCGAAAATAATCGTTTGAATAGATGAAGTAGAACACGAACAGAGGTTAACAAGAGGCAAGGGCAAGCGGGGTACGCGGCGTAAGGTCACGGGCCTGAGAGAATCTAACAACGTTTGCTGAGTATATACAGGAAATAAGTTCACGGCCTAAAGTACGGGCTTAACTCCCGAGCCCACGGTGCCTCGGAAACCGGGAAGGAAGTGGGAAGTTAAGGCGACGTATGAACGTGACTAAACTCCCACCGTCCAACTCCCAAAATGATAAGACAGAAGATCGGGCCCACATGTCAACTGACTAGCAGATTGGCGTCAACCCTGACCACCTGGGAAAGGTTTTGGTCAGGGCTAACACCGGGGGCTACTGTCGGTGATATGGGTCCAGGGGTATCATGTTTAGTCGGAGGAGGCTGCCCCCAATGCCACGTGGCCCTCCCCCGAGGGGAGTCAGGCCCGAGGTGGGGCGGCGGCCACTCCTTCCCAAAGACTAGTCGGAGGAGGCTGCCCCCCAATGCCACGTGGCCGTCCCCCGAGGGGAGTGAGGCCTGAGGAGGGGCGGCGGCCACTTCTTCCCAAAGACTAGTCGGAGGAGGCTGCCCCCAATGCCACGTGGCCCTCCCCCGAGGGGAGTGAGGCCCGATGTGGGGTGGCGGCCACTCCTTCCCAAAGACTAGTCGGAGGAGGCTGCCCCCCAGGGGAGTGAGGCCCGAGGTGGGGTGGCGACCACTCCTTCCCAAAGACTAGTCGGAGGAGGCTGCCCCCCAATGCCACGTGGCCCTCCCCCGAGGGGAGTGAGGCCAGAGGTGGGGCGGCGGCCACTCCTTTCCAAAGACTAGTCGGAGGAGGCTGCCCCCCAATGCCACGTGGCCCTCCCCCGAGGGGAGTGAGGCCAGAGGTGGGGCGGCGGCCACTCCTTCCCAAAGACTAGCCGGAGGAGGCTGCCCCCAATGCCACGTGGCCATCCCCCGAGGGGAGTGAGGCCCGAGGAGGGGTGGCGGCCACTCCTTCCCAAAGACTAGTCGGAGGAGGCTGCCCCCAATGCCACGTGGCCCTCCCCCGAGGGCCACTCCCTGGTCGAGACTAGAGGGAGAAGGCTGCCCCCAGGCGCCACGTGGCCCTCCCCCGAGGGGGGATCGGGCCTGAGGTCGGGCGGCGACCGCCCCCTCCCGTGGCTAGGGGTCGGGCTCCCCCGACCCCTTCTCTAGGTCACCACGTACGGTGGGTTAGGTGTCCGCCTACAGGTGCCCACCTACCCGCATTTATGGTGACCCGAGCGGTCGCGTCACGCTGTATTTAATGCGGCGTACAGTGTACTCAACCGGTCTGTGACCGGTCAAATGACCGATGGGACTGGGTAGTACGCCTGTGCGCTGCTCGTGTGTCAGGCGGCATGCAGCCTGACATGTCCCATCAAATAATGATGGTGAGAGGTTTTCATCCTCTTATCCCAGCCGGAGTCGGTCCTCCCACTCTGGTCAAAGTTAGGCTCTCGTTTCCCGGTGTAATAGGAGCCCAGAAGTCTTCACCTATTAAAAGCAGCTGACATGGGCGCTCCTCGTGTCAGGCGGCAAGATTTGACAGGCCCCATCATCAAGATGATGTGCGCTTGCTTCCCAAGTCAAGAGACAAGACAAGCATTTAACGCAAAACACTTCTCCACCGGAGCTAGGTTTTTGAGCCCATGTGGTAACCCCTTGATATATAAAAGGGGGGGATGGATCCGGGACGATCCATTTGACGCTCTAGAATAGTCTCTAGTCCTGGATGATCAACACCACATTTTACTCCAACAAGGGGATCTTGTAATCTTTTACTCAAGGAGCATAGCACAGGAGTAGGGTATTACGCTTCATGGCGGCCCGAACCTGTATAAATCCCTTGTGTCTCTTTTGTCTCGAAAACCTCGGATCTTACCCGCTGCCCCCGCCGAACTCACGAAAGGGGATCCTACGATCTCCCGCTCGAGAGGATCACTCCTCAACAATGTCGCATGGGGTGTTCGAGCACTAATAAAAAATTAATTATTGAATCTGTCATTAAACCGCAAGAAGAATTTATTAAGCCTAATTAATCTATCATTAGCAAATGTTTATTGTAGCACCACATTGTCAAATCATGAAGCAATTAGGCTTAAAAGATTTGTCTCGTAAATTAGTCGCAATCTATGCAATTAGTTATTTTTTAGCATATATTTAATACTTAATGCAGGTGTTCAAACGTTCGATGTGACAGGGTGAAAAATTTTGAGGTGGGATCTAAATAGGGCACTAAGGTGGTGTTCTTTTCTCCTGAAGATGAAGATTAATTTTTTTTACACATAGCGAGGTGGTATTAACATATGATTGATTGTGTTTTAATCATTACAAGCTTGAAAAAATAGATTAATATTATATTTTAGAGCAACTTTCATATAGAAAGTATTTATACGAAACATATCGTTTAGCAGTTTGAAAAGCGTGGCACGAAATTTTAATCTTCATCTTGTCGGAGAAAACAACGGACCTAATATAATGCCGATGCACATGTCAATTCGAGGAGCACGAACGGGTATGCACACTTTTTAGCACATGCACACAAAATCTTTGGCATGTCAACGAGCCGGCCGCACGACATGTGCTAGTGCTACTACCACATGCACGCCCTACACAGTGCGCCGGTAAAATTAACTGAGGCCCCCCGCCCCCGCGCCACACCATCGGACGTTAGAACGCCGCAGGCCGTAGCCGGAAGCAAAGGATTCGTGGTCTCGTGGGCGCAGCGCTGGCGCAACATCTGGAGCGCGCAGCGGATGGAGCGGGTGGGTCGTTGCCTCGTTGGCCGGCGAAACCTCCCGTTTTGTCGCGCCGCCGTCCCATTTTCACGAGGCGTCCGCGTCGCGTCCGGTGGAGGCGGCCGCACCGCACGTTATAATGCATTAGGTGGTGTTCGCGCCAGGGGGTTAACTTTAGTCCTTATATTTAAATGCTAATTTAAAGTATTAAATATAGACTATTTATAAAACTAATTATATAAATAAAAGCTAATTCACGAGATAAATTTTTTAAGCCTAATTAATCCATAATTAGAGAATGTTTACTATAGCATCACGTAGACTAATTATGGATTAATTAGGCTCAATAGATTTATCTCGCGAATTAGTCTAAAATTATGGATAAGTTTTATTAATAGCCTACGTTTAATATTTATAATTAGTATCAAATATCCGATATGATAACGACTAGAGTTTTACTCTACTCCTATAGAGTAGGAGTAGTAGTATATGTCAACTCAAGGCGTTTGACGAGCGTGCAGAGGCGAGGGCGAGGAGAGACCGGTTGTTTTGGTTGGGCAGCTGAGGTACGGTGTGCCGACACGGTCACACGGACAAAAAAAAGAACATGTGTTTTGCCGACAGGCCGTACTGGATCCGGATGGTGGCGCGACGCCGGTCCGGATTGGATTTTACCTTACGTTCCATCGACGTGAGAATTCTCAGCGTACGTGTCGGCACGGCAACCACACGCACGCATACCCCCATTTCGCACCAGTTTTATAACCAATGAAAGGGCCAGCAACCCGTGAGATCAATTATCACGGATTGATACTCCATTCTCCCAAATTAATCATCATATACTGCCTTCGGTCTAACACCTATCGTTTTGAATAAGGGTGATATCAAACTTTAAAATATTTAGTTACGAATAATTTCTAAAATATTTGTCTATGCAATACGGTGACTATACTGATAGATTATTTTTAAAAAATACTTTAATAAAATCATATATTTGTTAACATTTATACACATTATAATTAAAAAAATAATAGTCAAAGTTGTTTTCTAAGACCGAGTCTTTGTACACAACAACAAGTATTATAAACCTGGAGAAAGCATGTTTATATACCAAGACCTAGATAATTTAAATCACATCAATCAAGACACCATGCACACATTCTCCCATAATGCATACATCGATTAAAACATCATGTCAATTAGTACTCCATCCGTACTCGTAAAGGAAGTCATTTTGGACAGCGACACGGTCTCCAAAACACAACTTTGACTTCTTGTTTCTATAAAAATATTTATTGAAAAGTGATATATAATACTTTTATGAAAGTATTTTTCAAGACAAATCTATTCATATAATTTTTATATTTTCAAACTCAACAACTTGAGAGTTATTCATGATTTATATTTCCAAAATTTGACTTAAACATTGTCCTAAACGACTTCCTTTACGAGTACGGAGGGAGTACACCTTAGCATGCACGCATTCTCTCATGCTCTATTAATTGTATTCTGATGGAATCTGCGCCTATGTTGTTATATGATGATCAATTTAAGAAAATTTTAAATTTTATTATATGATGATCAATTTGGGACCGAGGAAGTATTAATAATTGATATTTTAGTGATTGATTGGTATTTTAGTGGGATCATTTACACAAAATTCAGTGTAGATTTATATGGAAAAAATAATACTTACAAGGGTGTTAGTGAAAAAGCTGTTGGGATAGCTTATGGAGCAACCGAGCAACTATTGACAACGCCGGTTTCTGGTTGTCACTTGCGAGCAATCTTTTCTGCAACAATGTACGTACGATTCTAGCAGTATCCCTCCTACCCTACCAGTACGTAGTACTACTCCACAAAACATTGATGGATCGGTGGTCGCGGACTAAACATTTCTTTCTGGTAATAAGTGTCCGGTGGTTACTAAGCAAGGCTGTCACCGTTCTCGTGTGGACTTTATTCCCTGCCGATCCGTTCCGGCTCTTGATATGCACCGCACTTAAAATCAGTGCTATTTTGCGCTACGTAATTAGTAGAACATAATTAGAAGATGCCTGGTTAAAATCAGTGCTATTTTGGAGTAGATGTTACTGCTACGTAATTAGAAGCTGCCTAAGCGGTCAAGTGCTACTGCTGTACATCTATCGCACGTTAGTCAGCCTGGTCATCTGGTAGGAACACAAAAATCGTGCTACAAACGGGGCTGATGCTGCACCCTTGACCCTTGTACGACTAACTACAGAGGAAACACCGGTCACCTAAAAACATAACCTACGACACATTACATCCACACGCAAGCAAAATCTCACTGCCATATGGTACTCCTACTAGAAAAGAAAACCCGAAAAATGTCAGTACACAAGACTCCCAACTCCCGTTTTGCATCTGGACCAGATTAGCAGTAACAAAAGTGAAAAAAAAGGGCGCACCTGCGCTGCGCCCCCCTGACGTTGCATATCGTGTCCGTTTTCTTTGTTCTTTACCTGCTCCGGTGGTGGACCACCCCCCGCTTCCCGTTTCCCACCCACGCCCCCGAGACGAAGCCAGCGTCTCGCGTGCGGGCGGCGGCCACGCTTCGCCGCCACGTCTCCCACGCAGCGAAGCGAACCCCAACCCAACCCAAGGTAAACTCCAACTCCATCATAGTAGCGGCGTACGCTGCCACGCGGGGTGACAGCTTTGCGCATGCGGTTAACAGCAACGTCTCTCTCCCTCTCCTCTCCTCGCCCGTTTCCCCTTCTCGGCTTCGTCGCCTTCTTCTTCCCCTTGAACAGAAGAGTCGAACCCTTCCAAAAGCGACGGTTAGATTGCCAGCCAGCCCAACTCCTTCCTACTCCTGGTACTAGTAGATAAGAAGAAGTCCTCCCGACTCCCATCGCGATCCCTCGCCCTGCTCTGCTGCAGTGGGAGTAGGACAAGCAGCCGCGTCGCTCTCCGGTTCCATCCATCCACGGAGTAGAGTGTGCCAGTATTAGTACGAGTGGCAGTTTATTCTGCGTCCTGCTTCGCTCGTCGGTGAGGAGGAGGAGGAGGAGAGAGGGAGGGGGGCAGAGTGGACGGGCGGCATTTCGGAGGGGGATGTGTAGCGGCTGCGGCGGCGGCTAGGGTGGTGGTTTGCTGTTCTTCGAGGTGGGTTTCGTTCTTGGGTTTGTCTCCTTCACCCCTCCACTCCCTGCGCTTCGCTGCTCCTGTTCTTTGCCTTCTTGTTTGTCAGATCTGGGTCTCCGGGTTCTTCCTCGATTTCAATTTTGCCTCCCCCCGTCTTCCTTTCGTCTCCGATGCATTTGGATGTTTTGGTGATTGCTTCAATCCGTTTCCTCCATGGGTGACCATGCGGCTGCACGACTTTGCTTTACTTCTGTTGTCCTTAATTTTTTTTAGCGATTCTTACGGGGTAGTGCAAGAAGAAAAACATTTCGTTGGTGTCCTTCCGATTTTTATGGGGGAACCGAAACTTTTTTTGTTTTGTTTTTGCAAACAAAATAGGGAAATTTTGCTGTATGCCACTCGGAAAAGCTCTCCCCTTTGGGACTCTGCTGCAAAGTAGTTGTAGAGTTCTTTTCTTTTTTTCTGATTGACAAAGTAGAGTACTATTACCGCAACTAATCTAAGATTATTGTCTTTCTTGTTTAACCGTTCATGTGCTAAATCCCAACTGTTAGCACAAAATAGTACTACTAGATGAACTGGCTTTGGCTTCCACCGCAATTTTCTTTTGCTTTTTCGCTGTCGATTTCACAATTTTTTAATAGTGGTAGAAGATATGGCTTTGGCTACCATTATACTACTAGTAGTAATGATCTTATGATTTTTTTCGTCCAGTTGGCAAATTAAAGTTAGTAAGAAACCTGCCTTCTTAATGCTACCTTTAAGTGCCTGCCGTTTTTAAATTTAAATTACTTTTCTAGGCTGGCGTTTCAAGATTTTGTTTTTAGGAAAGCTTTAGGCTTCAAGCGGACGTTTTTTCAATTCAATGAATTTATACCCAAGTTGTGATCTTTTGGCCTGTCCCGATCACACGGCTGATATTCTGCACCTAAAACCAAATTTTGTTTTCTTACTCGCACATGTGCTACAATAATACTAGTACTAATTATAAGGACTGTTGGATTATATCTAACCATCCATAATTCCAGTCCTGTTGCAGCTCATATAGGTTTTTTTTTTTAAATGCTGGAGGTCCAAAGTTCGTATCAGCCTAATCCATTGAGCATCGCACAGCTGATATGATGGGAATATTAGTGGTTTCTCTTCTGGTTGTCAAATATAATTTTAGGAATAAAATCAACATTTACTTCCTTTCTGTAGCTGTTAGTCAGATAGGATTGCTGCACCTATGCTCTAGTTAATGTACGTTATACCATGCGAAACTCTGAAAGTATCTTATCAATGTCTTGCGATCCTCTTGACAATATTAACCCCTGAATCAGTATTTTTAAATGGGCATTTTCATCTATTAGCTCTGCTTGTTGTCTTTGTGCTAAAAAAAATCAATTTGGTCTGTCGTTATTGATGCGATATTGGAATTCATACAATACATACCTTTGTGCTGAAGAAAACAATTGAGGCAGTCACCATTGATATAGGATAATGGATTCAAACAAAACATATCTTGGAATTACATACCTATTTTACATGATCTTGGTGCTAAAAGGGTTGAACATAATTGTGGAGTTAAACTCGATTCAAGCTTGTGCTTATATGGGAATCATACTATGAATCAAACTAGAACTTAATGTATGATATGAAATTTCCAAGATTGGTGGCTATACCCCTCTTTACATTGTGTGATTGTGTTCCCCACTCAACATGTCACATCGTTTTGCTATTTTGTTCACTAATTTTATAGTTTGTTTAACATAAAAGTGTGTTCCCTGTAACCATAGTATTGTTTTCTTACATCTTTCAGCTAGCATCTGTAGTAATTCTCGCAAGTTATTTGAAGGACAAATATGGCTACTATTCAAGATATAGGTGTCTCTGCAGCTATCAACATACTGAGTGCCATCACTTTCCTGCTAGCGTTTGCTTTCCTGCGACTACAGCCCATCAACGATAGGGTTTACTTCCCAAAGTGGTATCTCAAAGGTGCAAGAGAGAGTCCAAGTCATGGGGGTGCATTTGTGCGGAAGTTTGTCAATTTGGACATGCGATCATACTTGAAGGTCTTAAGTTGGATGCCTGCTGCTCTCAAAATGCCAGAGGACGAGTTAATTAGCCATGCAGGCCTTGATTCAGCTGTCTATCTGCGGATCTACTTAATAGGGTATGCAATTTATATTCATAAATTCTGCTAACTTTTTAAGTTGTATCATATCCATATCCTCAATTATACTTTAGGTCAGACATATTTAAGGAGGGGGGGGGGTTAGCTTTCAGGTTTTCTCCTGGACAGAAGGGAAGGGCTCTAGTGTTGGACCATATTTTAATATTTACATACTATTCATTTTAATTTTCTTGAATTTTTATGGATTCTAAATCATTGCTATTTCTCCATGTCTTACATATGTAGAAGTGTACTTCTAGTACCGAAAATGTTGTTTTGTTGAATGTTTCTGTTTTATCTACTGGGTATCTCCCATCTCTGTTACTTTTCTTTGCCAATACTTTTACACTAATCTCCTTTACTATTAACTGTTGCAGGCTTAAAATATTTGCTCCAATCACAGTTCTAGCATTTATTATTCTTGTGCCTGTTAATTGGACCAATACTACCCTTCAAAGCTCGAAGGTGCAGCACAGTGATATTGACAAACTTTCAATATCCAACATACCCGTAGGGTCAAAGAGGTTAGTACCAGATAATTTTTCTGTCTTAAAATATAATAATATACCTACATATTACTGTTATTGTTGTGTACCATCTTTGGCTAAAATATGGGCATACCTGATAGATTACTTCAAACACAATTTAAGATAGTGAGTATGGGGTTGGTTCAAATGGTAAGTGCAATGATGATTGCTCTTACTTTCTTTCACCATTTGGGCTTAGGAAAGTCATGAAGATCCGAAGATGTATAGAGATGACCATGCAGTAGGAACAACCACCCAGCCTCTGTGATAATACATGAGCTGGGAGACAGAAACAGTAGTAGCTTGCATGTGTGGGGTGTGCAATTCAGAAGGCCATTAGTTTTAACCTAGCTTGTGTCAGTTTGGTGTGATACTTCGTAATAGTAACTAGACAAATAGTCGCAAAGGTTTGATCTTGCCATAGATAAGTAGGTGAGTGGTTATAGTTGATATTAGCCTTCCAGGCAGCACATTAGTCTTGCAGGATACCCTGTTCATCAACTCTGAAACTATTGTTTTAGTGTTCACTATGCCAAAATAAACACTCTAAGTTGTGACTAATAAACACTCTAAGTTTTGACTTTTTTTAATGCAGGTTCGCAGCTCACCTGACCATGGCTTATGTTTTCACATTTTGGACATGCTATGTGCTGTTACGGGAGTATGAAATAGTGGCAACAATGCGTCTGCGCTTCCTTGCATCAGAGAAGCGCCGCCCAGATCAGTTCACAGTATGATCTTGTGAACTCTATGCATTTGGCAGTTCAATTTATATTACTTGATAATTTCTTTCTAATGTGCCTTCCAATTCTACTTAGTTCATAGCATGTCATGTCACTAACAGTGCCCATTTCACAATGAATCTAATAATGCCACTTAAGTCTTTTTACACATCTATGGAAGACAAAAAAGCTTCACCTCATGGATAGTGATTGAGGGACTACGTGGGAACTTGAATAATGTAAAATATCAGCTGATAAAAAAGATAATCATGAAAACCACTATTCTTGAAATGTTATGGACATTGAGTTGTTGACATCAAAACCACAAAAGTATCATTATTGAATGCTTGCTGTATACTGCTCATTCTGTAAAATGAAAATTGTTAGGTATGTTTGCACTGTTTATTCTTTTAGATGCTCTAAGAAATGGATTTCTATCCAAAAGAAAAGACGAATTAGTTAGGGCACCAATAGTTTCAACTGCCAACTGGGTATAATTTTTAATGTGACTTTTGAACTTGCAAGTACCTGGTTCTATCCAGATATTTAACTAAGCTGAATGTGGCTAACCAAGATAGGTTGGTGGGAGAACTCATCTTTAAAATTGGAAAGCCTCTGGTGAAGGAAGATTTTGTAACTGATTATGACTGAAGAGCAATGATATACTAATTGACCAATGTTGATTTTTAGGTACTTGTGCGGAATATACCGCCTGATCCTGATGAATCAATTGGTGAGCTTGTGGAACATTTCTTCCTTGTAAACCATCCTGACCATTATCTTACGCACCAGGTAATATTTATATTTTACAGTCTGGTATTTATGCTTCACTGGATCTTTCTGTCTGGTCAGTTCAAAGTTCATAGCGAAGTCATGTGAATAGTTATATGCCATTAACTTCTTTCATATATGCCTTTCCTTTTTATCTTTTCTGCAATCAAATGTAGTTCTGTTTGATTCCTTAGTTTTAACTGCTTATCGTTACTAAAAAAAAATTTCTATGCTCTGATATGGTTTACCACTACCATGTTCTTATCATTCATTTCATGGACTGGTATAGGTTGTCTATAATGCAAATAAGCTTGATAAGATGGTCAAAGAGAAGAAGAAAATGCAGAATTGGCTCGACTACTATCAGCTGAAATATGAAAGAAATACATCTCAAAGGCCTACTACAAAGGTTGTTGCTAAATTTGATCATGTTAATCTCTTTACTTCTCTTACACAGTTCTTGTTGTTTTTATCAAAACAAAAAAGAATAATTTTTATTTATGATTCCTTATTTATTCTTCTTATTTTTCTATACTTCTTTTCCAGACTGGTTTTCTTGGATGTTTTGGTTCAAAGGTGGATGCTATTGAATACTACACATCTGAAATTGAGAGGATAGAAAAGGAAGTAAGTCATAATATCTTTGTGCTGTGCCTCCTAATGGATTATTCTGCTTTGAGTCTAGTGTTATTTCAAAATACTACAGTTGACTTCATATATTGTCTTAACAAAAGTAAAGCTTCTTGCTATTTTACTGAAGCAAATAGTGTCTTTCTTTCTTGTCTTTGCATCCATCAATATTGGCAAATATGTGTTAGCTTTTATTAGTAGTTAGCACTGTATAAGTTGAATGCTGTGTTTCACATGTTAAAAGGATTTCCCCAGTACCATAAACCACCGGATTTACTTCTTATAAATGATTTTTAGGAAACTGATGAACGTGGAAAGATTATGAAGGATCCAAAATCAGTTGTGCCAGCAGCCTTTGTTTCCTTCCGATCGCGGTGGGGAGCAGCAGTGTGTGCTCAGACACAACAAACCAGTAATCCAACTGTCTGGTTGACCGAGTGGGCCCCAGAACCTCGTGATGTCTATTGGGATAACCTCTCTATTCCTTTTGTTTACCTGACAATTAGGAGGCTGATAATTGCGGTTGCATTCTTCTTCCTGAACTTCTTTTATGTGATCCCGATTGCATTTGTTCAGTCCCTTGCAAATATTGAAGGGATTGAGAAGGCAGCTCCATTTCTGAAGCCTTTGATTGAAATGTATGTGCATTTATCTCTTTCTTCTGCAATAATTTTTATCAGTTGTTTCTCAATTTTTTTTTTTCCGTTGAAAGCTTACCACATACTGCTTTTCTAGTATTGGATTTTCAGAACATGGCTTTATGATCTTATCATCATCCAATATATGATTTAAGTGCTACTGCCATGTAATAAATTAGGCTTCTGTGTGGGTTGCAACTTGCAAGGAATGTTATTGCAGAAAAAAAATGATAAAATATATTTTTGTTAACTTTTGATGATCAGATCCTTTCAAGATATCATAGGGTCAGTTGTTCTTTAAGGCTTTAAGTAAGCTTCAAGATAAATATCATGCAGAGGTAACAGAGGCTTTTTCCTACCGAATGAAACTGAGGAAATGTATGCATGAAATCACGGTTGAACTTGAACTTACTGTTAAAGAATTGAAAACATGGCTTGGATGCTATGAAGGGGTTTAGTCCTGCTGCACTGTGCACTCTTTACAGATGTATTTCTGTTATATATTTTGGTACATAATTTGTGAATTTCCAGTCATTGCAAATTTATTGTTTGTTAACATTTCATTCTTGCTTTCTTTTGGAAATACAACTGAAACTTGCTAGAATGAAATTAATTAGCATTATATCAGTTGTGCTTTTGCACCTGCATTGTTGCCTGTGGCCATCAATAACTTGCTAAAGTCTGTTCTAACTTCTATACACCTGATCCAGTACTTGCTGAAATCTGTCCATTGAATGGTTGATGCTAAGCAATACTGTTTTTTTGCATCTTATTTTTCCTCTATTATGAAAATGTTTTGGCAATCTACCAATCTCACAACTTATCCATTAATGTACCACTTTGAGGAGCAAGCAAGTCATGGAACCTACCAAGCCAAAGTATATCTTTGAGCACCTAATGCCCTAAGTAGACAAGTTCATAAACTTTACATTTGATTTACTACTTTTTTCTTCTACATTCTTCTGTTGTTGACTTGTCATTTCACTTATGTCAATTTTTCTTTTCAACTATTGCCCAGGCATACTATTAAATCATTCATCCAAGGATTTCTGCCAGGAATTGCTCTGAAGATTTTCCTTATATTGCTCCCTAGCATATTAATGTTTATGTCTAAAGTTGAAGGATTGACATCGGTGTCCTCACTGGAGAGAAGATCTGCGTTTAAGTACTATATCTTCTTGTTCTTTAATGTATTCTTGGGAAGCATTATTGCAGGATCTGCTTTAGAGCAGCTCAAAACATTTCTTCACCAATCAGCAAATGAGTATGTCCTCTTGTCGACCCCACAAGCTGCACCTTCAATCCATTATCTTGTATGCTTGCAATTTATATATGTCCTGATACCACAATTTAAATTAATTTTACAAGCCATCCTATCTCTCTGATTGAGCTCAGCTAAAGCATAGAACATCACCAACCATAGATAGAAGTGTACAATAAATTATGTCGATGTGTTGATATTTTTTTCCTTTGTTTTGTTCATAGAGGTAGTTGACAAAACAAAAAAATATTGACTATGCCAAACTGATAGTTGCATTCTTTTGCTAGTTACAATATAGATGTGTCTCAAGCCTTAAAGTTTTGCACGACATGAGACAGCAGGCAATTCTAATGGCTGTTACCTATGACATAGATGGCAGTTGCAATTTTTTTACATGAGCCAGCTGTAGCACCAACCATTCTAGAGCGCATATTTCAGAACTAAACATGAACCGTGAAAAAAGTGGCACAAAGGTGCACATTCATCATATCATTTACTAATAAGGAAACTTGCTTTGTCACTGATGTTTGCCTATTGTTTTTACATTGCTCTGCTTCCCTGCCTTTCATGCTCTTCATTTGTGCTACAATTTCCTATTGTATTTCCTTTCTTTTTCGAAGAAACTCTTATACTCCTTTTCAACTGTACTTATTTGCCTCTTTGTAGAATACCAAGGACAATTGGTGAAGCAATTCCAATGAAAGCAACCTTTTTTATAACATACGCAATGGTTGATGGTTGGGCTGGGGTAGCTGGTGAAATTTTAAGATTGAAACCATTGATAATCTTCCACTTGAAAAACTTTTTCTTGGTCAAGACTGAGAAAGACAGAGAAGAAGCAATGGACCCTGGAAGCATTGGTTTTGACTCAAATGAGCCTCAAATACAGCTCTATTTCTTGCTCGGACTTGTCTATGCTGTGGTGACACCATTTTTGCTTCCTTTCATATTGATATTCTTTGGGTTAGCATATGTGGTATACCGTCACCAGGTAATAACCCTTTGGAACACTTTGTGATTTTTAGCACTTTTAGTGTATACCTTCATTAATCATGAATCTGTCCATCTTGTGTTTTGGGGTGCCAAGTGAAAGTAATTCTCAAACAAATCATTTTCACAAATATATGTCTATCAATCTGAGTACTTCTATTTGTACTTTGTTCAAATAATCGTGAGGCTTGGGTTCACTGGCTAACTTCCTGTGTTATTATTGAAGTTCCACATCGGGATATTATAGAATGCATGTGCTGTCATGATGGCAGTAGGACAAGCAAATCATTTGCATTGTAAATTTCATTGTTAGAAACATGCAGAGGAGCCCTCTTTAAAGTTTTGAGGCTACTGCTATCATCATATGTGCCATCATTTAATATGACATATAGCAAAATTAACCATGTTAAACTTTAAGAAACATGTCCAGTACATTGTTGCAAACCATCTTGTGGGTCTAAAAGCATTGATTATGAATGAGAGAATGAGATAAAAAATTGCTTACATTTCATCACCCTTAGTTTGGATTCATAAAATGAATGTGAGAATTTCCGTTTCCATTATCCTTTTCACTTATTGTTTGCCAGGGGTTTGTCCTCTTTGTTTCTCCCAGCACAAATTTAATTTGATTTGAAATTTGATTGGGTGTCTGCTACATCAAGGACACTACAAACTTGTTTTTTTTTCCCATTTTGGAATCAAAACGATGTTGTTTTCTGTTTTGTACTTAAATAATGGTTAACCAATTGCATTAGGTAGCTCCATATAATTTATCATGTTGCTATACAATCGCATACTCTGTCTGTACTTGTTTGTCAGGTGTGATAGTCTATGTGTTTGCTAGTCCACAATTATATAGTTATTTTGATTCTTTGGCTATGTTGTCTAATATTATCTCCATGTAAGAAGTTAGCACTCTCGCCTTTCACTGTATTCAAAGGAATTAAATGTGTGACAATTTAGTCTTCGGTGCAATAGAACAAGTAATTCTACATTCTGATTATGTATTAAAATGATTTGATTTCCTAACTGAGGGTTCATTGTTTCAGATAATAAATGTGTACAACCAAGAATATGAAAGTGCAGCAGCATTTTGGCCAAGTGTTCATGGACGCATAATTGTAGCATTAATAGTATCACAGCTGCTTCTCCTTGGATTACTAAGCACAAAAGGTGCTGCCCAGTCAACACCGGTGCTCCTTGTTCTCCCTGTTGTAACCTTTTATTTCTATAAATACTGCAAGAATCGCTATGAGCCTGCTTTTGTGGAATATCCATTACAGGTAATGCTCATCTCAGAATCAGTTTTATCATGTCACTATGTATTTTAACTTTTTATCTATTAAAGCTTAGCTTGTGAAATAAAAAACAATATTAAAATTCTGAAGTTTTCGTAGTTAATACCTCGAGATGAAAGTTCCTATACATGTTGATAAGAACATATGAGCTTATTATCACCAATTCTCCCATGGTTCTATTTGAAATGAACTGTAAATAACCAAAAACATTGTAGATATCTGTTACCATAATTTGGCTAGAGCCCTATAGAATTGCTTTTTAGCCAAAGCGGTCGTGGTGTAGTAAAATGAACTAAATATCCAGAAACGGTAGATTTTAACAGCCAGCAAGTTTAAAATGTTTTATACAATCTTGTTAGCAGGATTGGCATATAGTTGCCTTCAGTAAGATTTGGGTGTATGAAGTACTGAAGTAGTATTATTTAGTCGATGAATATTCACATTTTTTTAAGAATAAGAGTACATGGAAGTGGCTATTCTCATCGAATGCTGCTTTGCAAGAAATATGCCGAGCACAAGTCTGCAACTAACAAGATATCTGAAGGCATCTGTTTAAATCCTTTCCAAGTGTGTGTGATGGTCCTATGTGTTCAAATTTACCAATAGTACAACATAAGTACTCTGCCATTAAATTATTTTCGACGTGCCTTTTTTTTTCCAACAAGGCTACTGCTGTTGAATGGTTCTGCCTGCAAAAGAAATCATTTGTAGTGATATCTACAGAGATGGTTGTTGAAACTTTATCATGCAAAATAAATGTCTTAACATAACTTGGATAGAATTGAAGCTTCTATATTTTATTTTGGACATTGTCAGTTCTATGTCAAAAGGAGAATGTGCATCTTGTGAATTAGAGAAACTGTGGAATTCAACCTTCAAACTGAAATCAACCCATAACGTGTCATCATTCCCCTTTCCAGGATGCGATGCGGAAGGACACCCTAGAACGCGCAAGAGAGCCAGGGTTCGATCTCAAAGGATACCTGATGAATGCATACATCCACCCGGTGTTCAAAGGCGACGAAGACGACGAGAAGTTCTCCATCTCCGACGAACCAGAGGCGGAGCAGGTTCTCGTGGCGACAAAGCGCCAGTCCAGACGGAACACCCCAGTTCCGAGTAAATACAATGGCTCTGAATCACCTTCCCTTGCTGAAATTGTAAATGATCAACGGCTATAGATATAATAGAGGTGATGGCTAGTAGGTTTGTAGTTTCGACATGTACATTAAGTAAAAGAGCACAAATAATGGTTTTGAGGATCGGTTTTGTTTACAGCAAGGAGCAATGGCAAAATATACCAATGGGCTCCCGATGTTGCTTTGCTGTATTTTTCACTGTTTCCTGGTGATGTGATGGTGTAAATTGCTTTCCCCTGGTTCATTGTTTTCTGCAGTAAATATTCTGTGGTCGCATGATCTTGGTAAATTCCCTGTTTTCTGCAGTAAATATTCTGTGGTCGCATGATCTTGGTAAATTCCCGGGTCATTTTGTAGGAATCTGGAACTAAACAAGATGAAAAGAAAAAACAGAGTAAATATCGAAGCCACCAAGTCTGCTGCCTGCCGCTTGCCATGTCGTTGTCGCTTGTTTCACTCGCATGCCTCAATTCATCATCACACCCCACAATCAAGGCCACTGTTACATTACAAGAACGCATCAATTTCACAAATACTGAGCTAACTCAAAAGTCCTGCTGTAGTTTTTTCCCTTTTTTTTTTCTCTCTCGGTTGATCAGTTTTCTTTCTTTAAGTACGCCAGTTCTTTTTTTTTGAACGTTTTATATACTAGAAAAAAAATACCCGTGCGTTATAACGGGTGAATGCTATTTTAATTTTATTATTGTTATATGGTTCAGCTAATTAAGGTGAAATTCATGGTGGGAATTCGCTTGGGTATTCTTTTTATAAAATCATGAACTGCAATTAGGAGTCCGATCGTCTCAAATTAGCATGCAAGTTTGTTTAAGAGCTCTTCTGTATTTATAAAAACAAACAAATTTAAAAATCAACTCAAACAAGGATATGTATTTTCAAAAGCGATTGAACTTAAAAAACAACTAAAAAATGGATGACGTATCAAAGTATCGAGAAAAACATTTTTAATTTTTATAATAGTAAAGATATGTGGGATTAGGATGATAAGGGAAGGCGGAGATAGCAGAGAAATCAGCCCGATCCGACGATCCTTACCTTGTCAACGGAAGTGCTCCGGATGGAGTCCATAGCAAATTAGCTCTTGCGTTGCGCCTTCGCCGCTGGCCGCAGCAAATCTGGAGCTAAGCGAGAGAATGAAGAGAGGAACGACTAGCACGAATTTTGCCCGCGCCTAAGATCTTTTGCTATTTGATCTGAATGAATTGATGTTCGGCACAATACCTGGAGATATATCTTTTTCGTGTGGCTATCAAACCGGCACCGGCTCTCACTTCGCCCTACCATCCACGGCACTCCAAGGAGGATAAACTCGACGGCAAATTAGCTAGCATCACCATTCACCAATAAAAGAACCTCGACGTGAAGAATCTTTGTATATGGATAAAAAGTAATCCCACTGTTTCGTATTATAAATCTTAAATAATATCATTTTGATCTTTTTTTTTTCTATTCAAACTTAAGAAAAAGTTTTGACCAAATTTACAGAAAAATTTAGCAGCATTTAAAACGCTAAATTAGTTTCGTTAAATCCAACATTGAATATATTTGTTTTGTATTGAAAACTTGATCAAACAAAAATTAGTTTAACTAAAAAAAAAGTTAAAGCAACTTACAATATATGAAACAAAGAGTCACCATTTTAGGCCAAAATTCCCAGAAGTTTTGGTCTATCGATGCTCGATGAGTCCCCATAGCCAAGGACATGCCTCTGGCCAAAAGTTAGTTACTTTTTTGATTCAGCGAAAATTTGTTCAATTGTCAACTTTTTTTTTCCATTCAAATGCATCGTGTGTGCAAACACTACGCAACGAGCCAAAAAAGAACAACAAAGCCCTAATCAACCTCCCCAATCAAAACAAGCAAAAGACACGGAAATGAGAGTTTCTAATAAAGCTCCTGAATATGATAAAGCTCAAATCAAATATTATAGATGGTTTGTATACATAAGGAGACAAACAGATCGTGAACACCGCCACTGTGTTCCATACTCCCATACACAGCGTTAAAATTCAACCAATGACACAAGATATATGTAACACAAAGGCTATATTTGGTCCAGCAGTGCTGAAACTTCATAGCCTTGGTGGTTAAAGCCCAGCAGGATAAAGGACAGGCCATCTTTCTCAGAGCCAATGCTTTACAATAGTTAGCTCTTCTGATGCACAGCAATCACATGAATGTCCATGTCCTTCAGCATGACTGACCGTCCACAAGAATCACATGGTGCAGTCCTGGACCCACAGATACTCTCGTGCTCACACATGTTGCGAAGCCGATCCCGAGCATCAAGTGGTTCTCCACCAGCTTGAACAGTGTCACCACAAAATCGGCACACAATCAAGCGCAAAGGGCAGGTTGAGGATTGGTGTTGAACCTGAGATTAAAGAACAGAACAAATTAGTCATGTGACTTTCAATATTAACATTACCAGTAAATTACAGTAACTGTTTGAAACAAAAGCTGGTAGGCAGTTTCTCTACTGTTTGTATTGTGTGAGGAGCAATACTCGTACAATTAACCATTGTCAATAAAAATATATCATGCAATCATTTTGTTTAGAAGTAAAGACAATATTACGCTTGGTAAATTGGGTGTAACTCAAATCATTGGCAGGATTCAACAAGTAAAAAAGAACTTCAGACGTTAGGCATAATGTTCAGAGAATATAAGTAGCGAAGGCAAAATACATACCATATCTTCCTTTTCTAGGACCACCCCGCAAGGGCATTGTAGTGGCTCATGGAAAACTTTCATGTGCTTCTCCATTTCTCTGTGCTGGAAAGCTTGCCCACACTTGTTACAATGCACGTGATCTGTTGCTTCCTCCTTTCGAAGAACAACACCACACCCATCATGCATGCAAACAACATTGTGTCTCACACAGTATGCTTCATGAAGTAGTGAAGTTCGGCTGGATATATAGCGTTTGCAGTTCTTGCACACCACTGAATCAACATCAACACTAGATGAGGCATTAGCCTGCTCACCAATCCTTTGGCCATTAAGAACATCTTTAATAGCTACAGAAAGTTGGTATTTAGTGGTTCCCTTGAAACCATAAACTCCAATACTGTAGGTACCACTGACGAGACTGGCATCCCTTGGTTTCAGTATGAGGACCTTAGATCCCATTTCATGAGAAGACCATTCGTGACGGTGTTGAGTTGGGAAAACTAAAGGATGCCTTGATACATAAATATCAGTGTCACCACCACTTGAATCTGTCTCTATCTTAACCTCAATATTTGCATGCCTAGAAGCTACTTTCTCACCCATACCTTCATCAACAAGAAATTTGTAGTACCTAAACTTTCCTTCTTCCACAACTCCAGATTCAACCTTTCCAGTCTCAAGTGGCACAAGCACATGTTGATTCTCTACATTGTCCAAAACTGAATCTGGTCCTTCAATGTCAACCTCCACATCTGTCTCCAGGACAGAAACACTTGATGCAGGTTTCAACTCAAGAACCTTTAACTTGTACTGCAGCTGCCCATAATTCACCACAACAAAATCATTTTCAGATAGCGTTGCATGATTGCGGAGTGCCGTTTCAAGGACAGCCCTATGGTTAGGAAGGTCTGAGAACCCCACTCCTTCTGGCTTCAGCTTTGCATATGTCCCTTTGGGTAAACTGACATACCTAACCTCAATCAGAGGAACATCTGGGCTATCACCCCAGAACAGATTGTTCCACACATGTTGTGTGAGTTCTGCGGAGCCTTCCCTTGCAGTGAACTCCAGAACACCACAACATGTTGCCTCATCGGAATCATTATCTTGAGGGGCACCCGGAACTCTGTCGCTAACCTTTGACAACCTGAAGTACATGGGACCTTTGTCCAGTGCTCCTTCATCAGACAATTCCTTAAAAGACGATGGTGGCAACTTGATCTTGTCCCCAGGACCGTCATATCGCAGAGCTTCAAACATGTGCGAGAATGAAATCCCCTTTCCAAGTTGCATCACCTCTTCCATCTTTTGCTGAGCCTATTACAACAAAAATACATAAACAGATCATTAACACGAGCCAGTAGCACACCGAAGAGAACAAATGCAAGCATTTCGATAAATTGTCATGGGCAGCAAGCATTCCAATTCAACAAGTCCACCAAAGTATCAGGAAAAGGGTTTTCTCTCGAAGTGGCCAAGAGATTACTGTTATTTTTTCCTTCAAAAAGAAGAAATCATTGTTTCTAATATAATAATAAAGGGGACATTGGGCGATCGAATGAATGCATAATCTTTGCCGCATGTGTTTGCTCAGAATTAACATTAAGGTTTTGGGATGAAATTTGGGTTTGGGAGTCGAATTACTCAAGTTGAGAAGCCTATTTACAATCAAATTTGAGAAGCCTATCATGGACCCAGACAAGCGAACCGCAAAAATGGATCACGGGCGGACGGGGGGAGCAAATTGATCCTAACCAACCCTAGATTCCCTAGCAGGCTAGGAACGTGGTTGTGTGTTTGTTTGTGGTGGTATTATTACCTCTTCCTGCGCGCGGGCGGCGTCGAGGCGGCGCTCGCGGTGGGACGCCTCGAGCGCGTCGCGGCGGCGCGCGGCCTCGGCCTTGGCGCGGCGCTCGCGTTCGGCCTTGGCCTTGGCGCGCTGCACGCGCTCCCGCTGCTCCCGCTCCAGCTTCTCCCGCGCCTTGCGCAGCTCGAAATCCATCCCCCCCTCCTCCTCCTCGTACCCGATCCGATCCCACGCTGGTTCTCCTCTCCTCTGCTTCTCGTCGGCGATGATCTCCCGGCGGCCGCGGGAGGGGGGAAATATATGGAGGGCGTGGGGTGTCGCCGGGGGGGGGGGGGGGGGGGGGGTCGGTGGCGGCCGGAGTTGGAGGAAGCTTCTGGACTTGTTGAGGCCGCGTGAGGAGTCGGAGAAGGTAAACGAAACAAGACGTAACTGCGGACGCACGGCCGCTGCTGATCAGGGCCCACCTGTCAGAGAGTAGGGTACGGAAGTGTAAATTGGGACGGAAACGGACCCAAACCATCCCCAAGCGTTTCCGTTTTCTTTTTTTCCCCTTCAATCGGAGCCGAAACCAATATTAAAAATAACGAAATCAAATATTATTGAATAAAAAACGAACGGCGCAAATATGGCAACAGATATTTATAGGAATAAAAATACCCTTAAACCTGAACTTCTCGAGTCAACAAAAAGATGTAGCTTTTTTTTAATTCTAAAACAATAACTTGGCATTTCTAATTTTTATAGATTTACAATAATATAATTAGTTGTACACTTCATTTTCGAGGAGAGCAAGAACTATGTTCATCTATAAACAAGTAGTATGACATGGTCTAATAAAACAAAAGATATATATTAGACAAAAAAAATCCAAAGCACTGGACTAGAAAAAAAAAATCTCCATTCAACTAACCACCTTAATACTTAGAACTTGGTATAAATATGAATTCTTAGAGTAGAGAAGGCAGAAGCTAATTTTTTTTTGTATATGAGAACTACTTCATTTGTGTTTCATAGAAAAAAAAATCTGAATTCATTTCCGGAAAGTTCCTGACCAGTTTTGATTTTCGACAAATAATAGTCTGACCATTTCTGTTTCCAGAAAGAAAAATCCGAATTCATTTCCATTTCTGAAACTTTTTGAATGAAATTCCAACCGACACTTTGTGTTTTTGAAAACACGTCCAAAACCAAAAATGTTCCTAACTGTTTTCATCCATACAGTGTAAAGAAAAAAATCAATTTACCATGTATAATTTGCATTTTAAGTTACTACAGTAATAATACTACTGGTGAAAAATACAGTCGAATTTTTTGAGGAAAATTCAGGATACAAGACACAGGATAAGATAAAGGAATTTGATTTTTTTTTTTCTGCTTGCAGTTCTAGTTCTGCTGGAATTATCCATGTTTCTCTTGAGACTGGTAACATGTCCGTACATTGTACCTGAACAGGTTCATATATCGAGGATAAAACATTGGATTTGGTGGTTACTCATAAGGAGCGTATGAACGCGCTACGCACGGTGGGAAGTGAATATAAAAGGAAGATAACTCCGCTTTTAAAATAGTAGAGAAATTATCCCTCTTCTGAGATTTTTCTCTTGAGATAGGATTCCTAGTTCTAGGCCCTACAATGTTTACTCCATGCCAAACTTAAGCTTTCTACCTTATGCCACAAGATCAAGAAGCATCGTGAATTCTTCCCCATTTGGCATTGCTTCTAGTGGAAAAAATAAGTGATGAACCCTCAGTTCCTCTCGACACTCAAGGCTGTTGTTGGCCCGATCTTTCGGTGAGTTGTGATAACTACGATTTGGAAGAAACGTTGGCGATCCGACTACAACCGTACGAGACGTTGTGTTGCGCCTTAGCGATCGATACACCTCTCCGTGGGTTGTTGATCTTGCCGGTGCAGATCAACCCTATTCCTGCAAGCAAATCGAAGAAACAAGCAAGAACAAGATAAAAGCAATCTGATATTGCAAATAGGAATTTAATACAAATGATAAGTTGGGGTTCCGAAGAACAAGCAGACGGACGGTCTAGCCGACACGCGCGCTGCAAGCAAGTAGCAATGGCTAAACTTTAATCTATCAAAACCCCAAGAAACTCTAAAGGGGTACCTAACTATTTAAGGAGGTGGGAGGACGACCTAAGGGGACCCTAGGGTCGTGCTCCACCTGGTTGGGGCGCACCCCACATGGGCCCCACCTGGGCCGGGGTCCCAAATGAAGTTACAAGCCCATAGGCCCATTATAGGTGACGCAGCACCTTGTTCCTGTGATTGTGGCCACACGAGATGGAATTCGGAGATGAGGCTGGATCCGTTGGAAAGAGGACTCTGTGGGCTTTCCATCAAGTACTCACGGGCCAAAAACGGAGGTCGTATGCAGATTCGGCGGCCGTTTGAAATCACAGCGCAGCAGGTGGCTGAATCGGATTCCAGCACTTGGAGGCCTTGATCTTGATGTCTTCTTGTTCATGCATGATGTGAGCAATGGTTATATCCGTAGTAGCCATGGTCACATCATCCTCCCCTTCTTCACGGAAAACCGTCCTCGGTTTTTCCATGTGGTGCAAATCTTGCTCCCCTTCTTCAAAACCGACTTGTGTCTTTGGACAAAAGCAAAACAAACTTGAAGTAACATCAGTGGTCCTAACACTACTCTCCAGTTTGCATTTTCTTGGCACAACAACAGAGGGTTGCACATCTGAACAAATGTAAACTTTGTGCACCAAATAAATGTCGCTATCATTATATTTGCCAAAGATGTGAAAAATAACATTACGAGGACATGGCAAATCAGAATGAGCAAATTTTTTGGCCTTCAAATAATTGAGCTCACAAGAATCATCAAACAGAATATAGCCCAATGTATTTAAAGAAGATTGCAATTGAAGTTCATCATTCTCGCTGGACGTGTGAATAACATGCTTAAATTCAGTACATGGAGAATCAAGATTAAAAGTAGCATGTTCATTCACTAGTTGTGGAATGGATATAAGTGAAGTACTGTCGCACAACTCTTCTTTACCACAAGGAACAGAATGCAAATCAACTTGTGACAAAGGCAATTCAGAAGTAGGTTCCACTAAAGTTTGCTCTAGGTCAGCATGGAAAGTGGAAAAATGTAATTCATCAGAAGCATACTCACCTTAAGTAATTTCTGCACCATTTAATTTACCTTTTATGCCGTCTTCAGATAATGTAGGTGCATCAGCCTTCTCCTCATTCACGAGTGATGGAAGTGACATCTCAAACTTATCGTTCTTCTCATTTTGGGGACTGTTCTGAACTTCCTGCAAAACATCAGTGATAGGAGGCACAAGCATAGCTTGTTGCTCCATTGGGTTCTCCAAAATTTTGCGCTCAACATTGCAAGCAAGCATGAACAATTGGCCTATATGATTATATGTCACATTAACAAGCCCAGCCTGAATATTGGAATTAAGCCCTCTGAAAAATCTAGTCACTGTGTTCTCATTAGATTCTTGTAAACCACTATAAGTGATACAAATTTTAAAATCATGAAAATACTCCCTAACAGTTTTGTCACCTTGTTTTAGATGTTCAAACTTCTCAAGGAGAGCACGTCTATAGTATGAAAACACAAATCTTTTTCTCATCAGTATTTTGCATTCATCCCAAGTTTCAAGCTTATTTCCCACAGTATGCCACCAAAAAGATGCAGAACCGGTACACTTATTACTAGCAGCCTTAATCATTTGAGCATTAGAAAAATCATACTCATCAAATTGTTTTTCTACTGCTAGCTCCCAATTAATGTATGCAGCGGAATCATACTTTCCATCAAAAACTGGCAATTTAGATTCTACCCTTGCAAGATCATTATCATATACCTCATATGTGATGCGTGAAGAAGTCACTATATCTCGTTGATGGTGAAGATGTTGATGTTGAGCATGACCATCTCGTTTCCCCTTGCGCAATCCTGCCATGGTTAGTAGCAAATAAGAAACATACACAAGAATATGCACGCTGCTATCAACTACTAGGCAGTGGCAGCTGAAATATCACACACACTCAAGCTTTTCACCAAGCTCTTACAAGTTCTTACCAAAGCAAGCGGAATGGTGACGTACACCGACTCAACCAAGCACCCCAATGGAGTTTGGATGTATCGATGCCTTGGCAAACACTTGCTGTACAGCTGCAATCAAATCTGTGGAGCTCTAGGTTGGCTTAAATATGTAGCAAAGGGAAGCAATGGTTCAAATCAGAGAATTGCAAAGTTGAATAATGGTTCAAAGTCAAGTACCGTGCTGGTCCTAGGCTAGAACGTACTAGAGACGCGAGCCTAAACATAAACGATACCACTAGATAGCACTAGCAACAACTCACAACTCACGCACAACTCTGATATATGAAGTTCAGCTCAAACATAACAATATTTTCTCTTTTCTTTCTTTCTTCTTTCTTTTTTTTTCTTTCCTTTCCTTTTCTTTTCTTTTTTTTTGGGTGCGGCTTTTCTTTTCTTTTCTTTTTTTATGCACCTTTCTGTCTTTTCTTTTCTTTTCTTTTTTTATTTTTTTTAACAAAAAACAGACTCAAGGACCTCAATGTAAGATTACAAGGACTCAAACGTAAATATAAAAATTACAGGAATCGAAATGTAAAAGTCCAACCAAAAATTAAAAATTATACAAAAATGGAATGCTGAATTTATGCCGGTTCCGTTTTTCCAAACAGATCTCGAAACCGACACCAAACAAAAATTCACCAAGGTGTTTGACACAACTCAAACTTTAGGATGTTCGTGATTTGGATGGGGAGAGAGTTCGGACTAGTTCCTCATGGTGGAGGTGAGCGACAGGTGGATGGATATGGTAGGTGGGGTGGTTCGGCCTTTATATGGAAACCGAATAGGTGGAAATCTGGAAACTGACCAATCAAAACAAACTTTCCCCTTCCTCCTTCCTGACGTATGGAAACCGAATCCAATCTACAAAAAATCTCTCAACCTTCCTTCTTGGTAGCACACACATGCACGGCAAAAACAAACACACGCCGCATCTGCAAACTCTAGATGCAACTCAACAACTCCAAAACTAACCGACAGAAACTTCTGAAAACTAGAAAAATGGAACCCTGGTGGAAAGACGACTCCGTTTTCGTAGGTCCCGATGACAACAAAGACACGACAGCGGCGGGCGACAGTGGTACTAAACATGACCAGAACTCGAAACTCTAAACGGACTAAACGCTATGACCAGCAACACGACTCAACGATGTAACGCAAAACTCAACAAAGCAAAAACCGAAAAGAACAATGCAATGGCACAATATGACTAGGTAAATGATACGAATTTTTTTTGTATGGCTATTTTCTGGTTATAGGAAGATAAAAACTCACCGAGCAACGAAAGCTCTGATACCACCTGATGAACTCTGAGTTCCTCTCGACACTCAAGGCTGTTGTTGGCCCGATCTTTCGGTGAGTTGTGATAACTACGATTTGGAAGAAACGTTGGCGATCCGACTACAACCGTACGAGACGTTGTGTTGCGCCTTAGCGATCGATACACCTCTCCGTGGGTTGTTGATCTTGCCGGTGCAGATCAACCCTATTCCTGCAAGCAAATCGAAGAAACAAGCAAGAACAAGATAAAAGCAATCTGATATTGCAAATAGGAATTTAATACAAATGATAAGTTGGGGTTCCGAAGAACAAGCAGACGGACGGTCTAGCCGACACGCGCGCTGCAAGCAAGTAGCAATGGCTAAACTTTAATCTATCAAAACCCCAAGAAACTCTAAAGGGGTACCTAACTATTTAAGGAGGTGGGAGGACGACCTAAGGGGACCCTAGGGTCGTGCTCCACCTGGTTGGGGCGCACCCCACATGGGCCCCACCTGGGCCGGGGCCCAAATGAAGTTACAAGCCCATAGGCCCATTATAGGTGACGCAGCACCTTGTTCCTGTGATTGTGGCCACACGAGATGGAATTCGGAGATGAGGCTGGATCCGTTAGAAAGAGGACTCCGTGGGTTTTCCATCAAGTACTCACGGGCCAAAAACGGAGGTCGTATGCAGATTCGGCGGCCGTTTGAAATCAACAGCGCATCAGGTGGCCGAATCGGATTCTAGCACTTGGAGGCCTTAATCTTGATGTCTTCTTGTTCATGCATGATGTGAGCAATGGTTATATCCGTAGTAGCCATGGTCACATCAATAAGTTCACCCTTGCAAACCTAAATAAGTGTTCTATGATGTCCAGTAAAATCTCAAGTTTGCAACCAATATTTGTGTTTGTGGACATTCTTGAGTGAGTGGAGCTGAAAACAAAGACAGAAAAATTTGCCAAAAATACGATGTAGTATCTGTTGATTTCCCGATAGAAAAAAAGAATATATCAAACTCCAAACCCCATACAAATCGGGCACTTGATTTCATCAAAAAAATGATGCGGTCAAATGTTTCAGTTGAGTATTGAGTAATATGTTAAGTAGAACATGGTGAAACATTCAAAATATTTGTGAAACACGGTGAAACATATCGCTATCACATATAAAACAATGTGTTTTAATGGTTTGAATATATGCTATTTTTTCATCAAAATATAATCATGTGATATCCTGTTAGAAAAATTTACTTACAACGAATTTAACGGTGTGATCTGATTGTGGATTGGATAAATTGTTTAGGAGAAAAATTATTTTGAAGATCGCTACAAGCATACATGCAGGGATAGAGTGGAGAGAAAGTTAAGTATACGGTAGGAGAAAGAATTGGGGTAGATACATCTAATACTTTGTAAGCCGTCGATGAAATATTTAGTTATACACGGTGAAAAAAAAAGTAGTAATTGAAACATTTAAATTTCTTTTGTGAAACGCAATGAAAACACACGTTAAAGCATGTCGCTATTGCGTATGAAACATTGAGTTTTAACGGTTTGAAATATATATATTTTTTCTTTTATAAGAATATAATCATGTGATATTTTGTTATAAATATTTAATTATAACGGATACAACGGTGTGATCGGATAAAAAAATCAAACAATTAGTTGAGAAGAAAAAATATTTAGAAGATAACTGCGTGCAAACATATATGGATAGATAAATACTACTATGGCAGGTAGTAGTTAAGTTGCGTTCGGTTTTCTCTCTTCTGTCGGGTTACCGATAGAAATCATTCATCATCGAATTCGCACGTCATGTGATTCGCATATGGTACTATATGTAAGAATCAATACAATGAACCTTACCAAATTTAAAAGAAATTGTATTATGTGACTCGCATGTGGCACTATATGGAAGAATCAGTACAATAATGAACTTTACAAAATTTAAAAGAAATTGTATTGAGAAGTAATCTTTATTGAGTTAGTCCTAATTCAGTTAGTTGTTTTGAATATTTGTAGATATATATGGAATTACTTTAACCAATACGGTCATACCAAATCCAAATTTGGTCCAATTTCAACTCCATAATTTGCTCAACTCTATATATATCAACTATGAACCTCTCAGTTTTCAACTTCTTTATGGTTATAGCCTGGAAGGTGGGCTGTGCCAATTTTTATCGGGTTTTGGCTATCTTCAATTTTTCTTAATTCCATGAATTCGCACGGGTTGTTGATACACAGTCTGGCCATAACCCATAATAGATCTTTTGATTCAACCTACGTCAGAAATAAAAGCTGCAAGGACCTATTTAAAAAAAAACATTATTCACAACCAAATATATACTGAGTTGATGGTACACATTGTACAAAATTTAAAAATTACAAACTACAAATTGGGTATGTCGTCCATGGTAGTTGCAGATTAACAGACAGCATTAGGAACTTACCTTTTCTAGTACAAACATACATATATAAACCTTTGGAATACAAACCAACAATCCATATCAGGGACTAAATCAGTGTCCAATTGAAGAAGAGTGGTTTTCTGGCTTTCAGAAAGGTTACATTGAGCTTGAGCTAAGCTCAACAAGTGAAGAATAGATTCCACCCTTTATCGGCATCAGTTCTTCATGCCTGCCTTTCTCCACTATTGTCCCATTTTCGAGGACACCGATGATATCCGCACCTTTTATTGTCGACAGGCGATGCGCCACCACCACGGTAGTCCTACCGACCATCACCCGGTCCAACGCCTCCTGAACCACGCGCTCTGATTCTGAATCCAGAGCACTTGTTGCCTCATCCAGCAGCAGCACCTTGGGGTCCTTTATAATGGCTCTCGCGATGGCGACACGCTGCTTCTGCCCACCTGACAATTGGATCCCTCTTTCGCCAACAATGGTGTTGTACCCATCAGGCAGCCCGGAGATGAACTGGTGCGCATTGGCTGCTTCAGCAGCAGCAATGATCTCTTCTTCACATGCATCACCTTGCTTCCCATAAGCTATGTTCGCATGGATGGTGTCGTTGAACAATACCGGTTCCTGCGCCACAAGGCCAATCTGTAGACGAAGCCAGTTAACTTTGAGAGTCTCAAGCTCCACACCGTCAAAAAGGATCTTGCCAGCATCAGGTTCATAGAACCTCTCAAGCAGAGAAATCACCGTAGACTTCCCGCTTCCACTCTCTCCAACCAGTGCAGCAGTCTGAAATGATAATCCCGTCAATGAAGTTATGCACCAAACAGCAGTTTGTAAAGAAATAAATATTTTACTTGTTAGTTCAGACAGAAAGCAACCTTTCCAGAAGGAATGCTCAAGGATAGATCCTTGAAGATCTGAACATTTGGGCGCAAGGGGTACTTAAAACACACATTCTGGAACTCAATGTCACCCTTGACACTTGCAATGACCACACCTTCATCATTGCTCGAATCAATCTTAGATTTACGATCAAGAATTTTGAAGACAGAAACCACCGATTCATTAACACGTCTGCTTTCTGATCCTATTGCACTTGTTCGTGAGATTTCATTAATACCCAACACTAACACGAAGAAGACCTAGCATATGATCAGTGAACCAAAATGTTAATAATGACCAACACTATGCAAAATGAATGAGTTCACACCCTCAGCATGATCAACACTATGCAAAATGAAATAAGAATGAGTTCGCACCCTAGACACTTCAGCGAATGTTGCTGTTCCTTGGTGAACAAACTTTGCTCCGACATAAAAGCAGAGAGCATACGCAAAGTAGAACACAAGGAAGGAGAAGCCAAAACCCAAGGCACCAACAACTCCGTCCCTTATTCCTTGCCTTATTGGAGATACACATTTCTTCTCATAGGCGTTCATCACCTTCTGTTCAGCACAGAATGACATGATGGTTCTGATGCCTCCAACTGCCTCAGTTGCTACTTGAGTTGCATCTTCAAACTTTGACTGCATTGCACCAAAAAATTAGGCAAAACAACTTCCCATGTGTTGGAGCACCTGTATGAAGAATATTCATGATTAATTTCAAGGCATGTACCTTTGCATTTTTGTTGAAACCTTTCAGGAACATCATTTGAGCATAGGCCTGGAAACCCACCAAAGGAACTACCACTGTTATAATCAATGCCAGCTTCCAGTTTGCTACCATTGCTATTGTAAAACCTGATATTATGGTCGACGAAGTCTGGAAATTTAGTGCCAAATTGTCCCCAACGAGGCGCTTCATGTTCAAAGCATCAGTAGATAGCCTTGCACCAATTGATCCACTAGAAAAAAAAAGTTGAAACCCGTATAAGTACACCTGTAAAAATATATTGCTAGCTGACAAGAATAATGCTTTTCCTTTTTCCACTTGAAAATTCCACTTTAACTAATTTTAGTACCCATCAAATTTTCAGAAAGCTCTTATGATATTTTATTTTTGAAATTTTAATTTCTAGAATATGTTTTACAAAGAATTCTGATATATTAACAAGAAAAAAAAATATATGGCAGAGTATTTGTTAGGTACATAAAATTATATTATTCGTGCATTTGGTTTAAGAGCTTGAGAGCATGAATAACCATAATAAGTCTAATATTCATGCAGTTGTGCATCTTGATTCTTGGAGATTCTGATATAACAAGTCCTAGGAAAAAATGTACCACATCACGATTAGGGAAAGACATAATGTATACCTAGAGTTTTCAGGTTTATCAAACCAGCTGATCTCCTGGTACATGACACTTTTAAATGTCAATGATCGTATGCGCTCCACAAGCTTCCCACCTGCTAGTCCAAATAGGAAGTACTCTGTTGGAATAAGAAGAAATGTGGAAATTCCAAGCACCGGAAACATGCTTCCCAATAACCTGGAGTTCTTCAGTAATTCTGAACGTGGCTCATAAAACATCTTTATTGCACTTGAAACCAGTATGCCGAATACAGGAAAAATGACTCCATGCATTGCAGCAGTTATAGAACCAAGTGCAAGAACAAAGGCCTCCGGCTTGTTCAGAGAGAAGAGGCGGAGGATCGTAGCTTTCTCTTGGCAATTAGACATTTTGTCTGTGGTCTCCTTTATGTGCTGATCATCGTGGACCTCCATGGGATCAGATAAGTCACAAGTAGATGTGAAAGGATGGGTACCACTGTGCCCAAAAGAGGAGCTTTTACTGGTTGATTTCCTAAATGAGATATTTTGGCTTCTTGTTTTGCTATTTATAATCCTAGAGTCAAAATCATTTCTTATTATCATATCAGGGTCATCATTAGGTGCCACAGCTTCCTGCCGAGTCTCCTGGAGATGAATCAGCTTAGAGTAAGAACCTTCAGGCTTCTTCATCAATTCTTCATGTGAACCTTTTCGTAATTCATAAACAACTGGTAAGTTATGTAGCAAAAGTTGTGCATTAAGTAGCTCTTGAACAAAAAGGTGTAACATTTTGTTAACGCCCAAAGGAATATTACAGCTAATATGGTACAAAAGCAGTGCTACAAGTGAACTATTACCTATCTGTTTATTAGGGGTCAGAAAGAACTTCTATTTACTATCTTCATGTCAAATTGAAATTATCCAGTGAGCTGAATTTAAAATATTGTAAATGTCGAATATAAATTCATTTTAAAGTTTTCTGAAACATACACAGCAGACCATCAATGTGGACCTGAAATTGCCTTGTGCATGGTCACAATATCTCAATAGTGATACGCAGACATATGTAGTATGTACACTCTAGAAATCAGATTTCAAGTTAAATCTCTTCAAAGAAAAAAAGTAAATCTCTGAAGAGGTTTTTGTATGGTATACCTTGCTCCACGAGCTTCCCATGCTGTAGAACAGATATCATATCGGCGTTCTTTATTGTGCTCAGGCGATGTGCAACAATAATTGTTGTCCTTTCTAACATTACCTTATTCAAGGCTTCTTGAACTACCCTCTCAGATTCCGTATCCAATGCACTAGTTGCTTCATCGAGCAGTAAGATCCTAGGGTTTTTTATAATCACTCTAGCAATTGCTATTCTTTGCTTCTGACCTCCAGACAGTTGAATTCCACGCTCACCAACCATCGTTTCAAGACCCTGCGATATTTCATGATGTCAACTAACAACTGAAATGGAATTAACAATTAGAACATTTTACTTTGGCATTGTACATTTGGCAACTTATCAATGAACTTTGCTGCATTTGCAAGGTCGATTGCTCTATTGATTTCTTCAAGAGTTGGGTCCTCCTTTCCATATGTGATATTTTCCCTGATTGTACCTGCGAACAGCACTGGTTCTTGGCTGACAAGACCAATTTTTCTTCTTATCGATCCAAGATTTATTCTTCTAATATCAACTCCATCAATTAACACTTCCCCAGACTGTGGATCATAGAATCTCTCCACCAAACTGATAACAGTTGATTTCCCACTGCCACTTTCTCCAACTAGGGCCATTCTTGTGCCACTTGGTACTTGCAAGGAGAATCCATCAAATACCAAATGTTCAGGTCTGGAAGGATAACTAAAGTACACATCCTTGAGTTCAACATCACCCTTGACATCTTCAAATATGTCACCTGTGGTACAACATGCATCAATATCTGGTTGTCTTTCAATTGTCCTAAACAGTCTATATGCTGCTCCTTGACCTCCTGCAAGGGCTGTTATTGATGATGTCGCATGACCTAAGGACCTGCAGAACAAAATATAACTCAAACGGTCAAACCATAAACCGCACAATGTGAAACAGATATATAAATACCTTATTGCATATTTTTAGTGATTTTAACTCTGCTGGAAAGTTTAGCTTTGTCACTATGAGAGTTGCCTTGGGGAGTGTTAACCAACAATATTTTGAATTTATCAATGGAAGACACAAATATGTACATCCATGGAGAAATAATGATCAGTAATCATCAAATATTTATCTTTTTTTTTTGTAAATTACGATTTATCAGATGTTTCACTTCTTAACCAAATATTCCCTCGAATCACAAATACTTGTTGTTTCCTAAATGTAATATGTTTCTAAAACCAAATGTAACTATAATCATAATATTAGAAAGGTCAATTTTGAGACACTACAAATATGATTTTCATGTACCCAAACTAAATATTTAAAGAGATATTGATATTCCAAGCTCCCAAAGTATTTGTGACCTGAGGGACTATAACGCTAGAAGAAAAAAGTGCACCCAATAAAGAACTTCAAACAAAATCTAAACTTGATCATACATTACCATAATCTGAATCCTTCATGTATATATCATATTTGGGCCACATGTTATATAATTCATTCAAGCATACAGCGGTAACCAAGATTAAGTATGAACTTACATTGCACTGATCATTATAGCCATTATAACATTAATAACAATGCCACCATTGTATCCTCGCTCGACTATCAATCTAGATCCATACCAAACCGCCAACCCATAGCTGGAAAAAAAGACTGAGATTATGGAACCTAATCCAAGGCCATTAATAACACCTTGTTGTAGAGCAGATTCATATGCCTTTTTTATGAACTTGTTATATGTGTTTATAGCTTTCTTCTCACCATTGAATGCAACAACCTTCAAAGCAAAAGAAGATAAAAAGAACAGGATCAATATACACGCGATAGCAAAGATTTTATAGCCAAATATAAGAGTCGACCATCACTCACTGTTCTAATGGCCCCAATGGTTTGTTCGACCACGATTCCAGCATCACCATATTTTGCTTGCATGCGGATGGTCAGTTTTACCATCAACCTTGACATAATTGCACCAGCCACAGCAACTGGAGGAATGCTTGAAAGCATAACAAGTGCCAACAGCCATCCTCTCACAAACGCAATAATGAAGCCTCCAAAGAAAGTAGAAAGCAGTTGGATGCACTTGCCAGCCTAATAGAGAACGCATGTATAACAAAATTTACATGTTATTATATGCTAATAGAGAATTAGTACATGTACATATTTCTCATTGAAACAGGATAATGAAATATAATGCAGTACTTGGCAAGTTATACATATGCATTTCCCATTGACTGAACCCAACTGCATTTATGATCTGGAAAATCCATCAACTGGGATTTTTTTTTAAAAAAAAGAAAGATTCATTGAACTTATAATGCTGATACATATAATGTCTTTTTGTCTCCACTTGCATACAGGCAAAGATTATGCATCTTGACTATTTTTTACTCCTAGATAGAACATGTATGATGCATGACCAAAGAGTTACTTGAGTCAAGCACAAACTCATATTATGTACTTAGAACAATGTATGTGCAATTCACACAGTTGACTGTGACACATGAAACCAAGTTATTTCTCTGAACTCCTAGATTCTTTTTAGGGCACTGTAAACTCCTAAATAGACCATGTATGATGCATGCAATGGGGTATGGGCTACAGAAAATTGACTACATAAATTTCAATTAAAAGGGATTCGTTGGGTCTTCTTTCTTCAGTTACTAAATATTTGTACAAAACCAAATCAATTGTAGAGGAAATATTGTACCTGAACTTCTCAAAAGAACTACTTTGGTTAATCAATTAGATTTCACACTGAAAACAAGCCTACCTTTTCTCCAATGGCATCTTGAATGAGGAATGCATCTCCTGACATCCTCTCAACTAGTTGCCCAGTGTTCATTTCCTTGTCAAAAAAGGCAATATCCTGCCTCAGTATTGCTTTGAGATACAACGCCCTTATCCGTGCTGCCTGTCTCTCTCCAGTGATTGTCCAGCATGATACTTCTACCAAATTGTCATAATGAATCAAGTAAGCATTGTTTCTAATAATATTTCCAATAAAAAGCTCCTGACAAAAGAACTGCAAGTACTAGTAGCACGTTGTACATTTTTATTCTCCAATTTCTATATCAAAAGATAAAATAAATTTCTATGCAAACATAGATGTTTAAGATAGTCTATTTTCTTGCATAAGATAGACACTTACGAAGTGCTGAAACAAGTCCTGCTCCAACACCAAGATAGATAAAATTCATGATCACCTGAAAATAAAAAAAAAGAGTGATTTAATTAGCAATTAAGAAATTTAAAAATCAATGAAAAAACAAGCACAGATAATTTTACCCCTGTCATACAGGCTACTGCTCTACATGAAGACGTATTCTTCTGAAAGAATAGTTGTTACTTAGTCCATATTTAAATTGGGAGCTGCTCATTTGCAAATACTCATAAAGAAAGACATTACATCATTATGCAACTTACAAGGGGCTCAATATACAGCTCTACGTAAATGGCATACCTTAATTAGTTTAGGCACCCATCACAGGAAACTCATACACTTTGTTCCCCTTAAAAAGAAGAGGAAGGTTCATTTCCAACATTTAGCAATACCTTTTGAATTTCTAGAGTTCAGATGTTATTTGCCAGCCTAAAACATAACTGAGCAGATTACTAGTACTAGATGAGAATTGTAAATTTGGTCACCATAAAATATGTATGATAGTGTGCAGGATAAAATACGAAGGACAAATAATCTTAACAGAAACTCTATTGGCTTGACAGTACGAGCAAACGAATAGTCAGAGTTAAGCTAAAAATTCAATCAATATCCTACATTGCGAGTGAATAGTTTCCTGGAATACATTCTACGGAGTAGATTACCGAATCATATCTGAGGCAACCTTGGTTTTGGGCCCCATACATGCCCATCACAAGAACAGCATATACCCAAATGATAAAGAAGTGGAAAAAAAATATTACAAGTAAGCCAAATATAGCCAGCACAGCAGCCAAAGCGACCAGCGGTTGCCTAATTCATCCTATCCGGAGCACACGCAGAAAAAGACGCCCAATTTCACAATATTATCGCCTTCTTTTTTCCCCTTCAAGAAATGCTCGTTGCTCGGAGAAAACAATGAATTGAGGGTTTTATCTGGAAATACCGAAATCCATCGACAGACGGCTCAAGTCATCCTGCCGGAGGGTAGGCGGCGGCGGCGGCGGCCTTGGCTGCCGCGAGCCGCCGCAGTCATGGCCCCGCCGGCCGGCGGAAGTGGACGGGTGGTGGAGGCTGGGAGATAAGTGTGTGCTGTGCGACCTCGTTTCAGTTGGTATGGGCTATAAGTCCAGGAGACTAGAACACTACGATGGCCCAAAGTCTCTCGCTCTTGTCGAATTCGGGTACATTCGTTTTGTGCCTTTCAATCTTTATCACGTTCTCCAAAGAAAAACATTTGAAAGCAGTAACTATTTATACATGTATCTATAAATTTTCTCCCAAAAATACATAAAATATAAAAATAGTCTAATTATAGTGTAAACAATCGAAAATACCGAAATGAGAAAATGGGGGAGAAGACCGTAGGCCGGAAGGTGCTGGTCGGCGTGCGACCATTGCCGAGATGCCGGTACGGTTATCTACAGGTAGTCCCACCCGATGTCTGATGAGGACTACATATAGTGTAGTAGGTTAATCATAAGACAAAAAATATGTAGTGCAAACCTGAAAATTATAATTTGATTAAAAAATAAACGTCTTAGATCTCACGGTTGAATCTGAGAGAAAGTTTTAGTTAGGTTGACGTAAACAAATCTGAAACGTCCATTTCTGGTAGTCATACTTTCCTGTGTAACAATGTCTAGCCAGTTGCATGTTCGATCGCCATATCGGTCCCACAAATCTCGCCCTATGTTTTTTCCCCTCAGCCCTGCTGTACACACGAAGAAATTCGTACGAAGCTTGTACGAGAACTACCTCGTCACTACGTGACTTCGGTGGCTGGACGCTAGAAAATTAGCCCACAAAAGATCAACCCACAAACACTCTGGATTCTTCAGTACAGAAAAGCCAATATCAAAATTGATAGGTTCAATATCCTTCCACTCGTTCAGAGCTTGGCTCGAAGGTGCAGAGATAGCAAGAATAGAATCATCAATTCAATCAAGCATACGGAGTATAAGAATATAGATTGGACGAGCAGCTGGCTTGGAGCACTGGTGGAGAAACCATCTTTCGTCGGTCGGGCTATTTACACAATAGTCCCGGTTGCAATAAAAACCGGGACTAAAGATGATCTTTACTCCCGGTTAAAAAGGGTAACGGGCATATTTGATGTTTAGTCCCGGTTGGTAAGATCATCTTTAGTCCCGGTTCAAATGCTGTCAGGGCTTGTCAGGCTCTCCCGGGATCTTTAGTCCCGGTTGGTAACGCCACTCTACTGAGCAGAACGATTTTGGTTGCTATAGCATCCCCTCCTTGATTCTACATGTAATCCTTAAGTCTATTTACTCTCCAATTCCCTATTCACTCGTCGTCTCTCATTTCTACAGCATTGGAGGATGTCCTTAGCCGACCTGCTGGATTCAGGACAAGCCGGTATATATGTGTTCACGTTGATAGGGTATTCGTTCGACGGCATATATCTTCTGTGCAGTGAGCCGGCGGCGTGTCCTGGTACCGATGTGGCTTGCATATAGCGTGCTTAAGGTGTAGCGGTGCTATTTGTTATCAGCATATATGACATGGGTGATATTTTTTGTTAAGCGCCGGCTTAATTGGTAATCTTGGTGGACGCGACACTGCACGATGCTTTGCCTGCTTGGGAGGCTAGGAGAGAGGACAGGCAACGTACGCGCAACGCACCTTGGTGACTCTGGCGACGACGTCGTCGTCGTCGCCGTGACGACGAGACGAATTAGCGCCGGCGGAGCCGAAGGCGTGGATGACGTCGCCGACGACGAAGGTCATGAGCGGCTTCGCCATCCCGTTGGCCGCCGCCGCCGCCGCGCCCACCGCCATCAGCGCCGCGTCCGCCCAGTCCGCGAACGCGAACAGCCGGCGCAGCGGCACGCGCCCCGCCGCTGCGGCGCCGCGCCTTCTTCCGTGGCCATCTCCACCGGCTGATCTCCCTCCTCCTCCACTGTTGGCGACGCTCGACGTCGTCTCCCCGCTCGGTCGTACTCCCTCCCTCATAGTTTTTGCTTTAATTACTTGCTTTCCTAGATAGCTTCTCGTTAACCGGCTGGGTTTCAGTTAAGTACGTTTCGCGGCAGTGTGCTGAGAGAACTTTAAAAGACACGACGACCTTGCGACCCTGTGAGTCTCCAGCTTTGGCCGTCCACAAAAATAGGCTGCGTATATATGCAACAGTGTGCAACAGATTGCGTTTTGTCGTTAAAATGTTCAATGGTCACAAAAAAAATTCGAAAGAAATAAAATAAAACTGCTCGTGATGGTTGCTAATGATTGTGCTGGGTCAACGATGATATTAAATTTTTTTTATAAATAAAAACTACACCTTTATTTTTTTAATATATGATACTAACACTTACTGTACGTACTTAATTATGGCACAACGTTTGCTTGTTTCTCTTATTAAAAAAAATGGTATATATATCATTTATTTTGTCGTCGTGACTTGTTTGTTATTAAAGAAATTTTAAATGTGACTTATACTTATGCATATTTACACTAAATTTTAATAAAATGAATAGTTAAATATTATTTAAAAAATCAAAAGACGTTATTTATATTAGAACATAGTACGTACAGTACGAAACTTTCACGGTAATCGAAGGAAAGAAACGAGGAAAAATCACTGCAAGTACATGCACGCGGGCGCGGACAAACGGGTCGCCGTCCCCCTGCGCGCGTCCAAGACTCGGAGGCCGCGCGCCGTCGCCGTCGTCCGGTGGGGCTGAGCGCCGATCGATCCCGACCGCCTAACCCACCACCATCACAGCTCCACGACGTTCATCTGAGAATAGAATCCCCCACCAGCTGGCCATTTCAGGTCCAGGAGAAGCACGGCCCACGGCGACGGCATGGATTCCTGCCGCGTGCTTAAATACTCGGACATAACATTTATATACCCTACTCCTCTAAAGTTAATAATACTTGTTAACTACTACAGAATAGATAATATAAGTCGGCACTAAAGATAGCGGAAGTGGTAAAACGACCACCTATAGTGCCTCCCCCCTGCCCACGGACCCCCCTGCCCCTCAGCCCGTCTAAACCACAAGAACCGTCACCTTTATCACTTAAAAGGTGTCGGTTTTTAAACAAAACCGATACCTATTACCCCTGTCAGATATAGATGCTGGTTCTAAACTAAAACCGGTATTTTAGTCCACATCCCAACTATGGGACCTACCCAATAACCAGCATCTTTGTGGGCAAAAGAAATAGATGCCGGTTTTCAGTCAAAACCGACACCCATCCTAAGACGAGCCAATCCGGGCGCTTATCCACTCCTCTTTCGCCCCATCCTTATCCACTTCTCTCTCTCCCTCTCCATCCCATCTCCACCACCCCGCCCCTCCCCTCTATCTTCTTCTTCCTTCTCTCGTCCTCTCCACATTTCCTTCTCTTCTCCTCCTCCATCCACCACAGCGGCAACATGGCGGGGCCTTCCCCTCCGCCAGATCTGGCGGGAGGGGAGGCAGTGACCCGGCGGCGGCCCGTGGCGGGAGGGAGGTGGCTTGCGCCCCTCCGTGGTGGGAGGTGGCGTGCGGCGGCGGCCCACGCCGGATCTGAAGGTGCGGCGATGGGACGAAGGCAGTCCGCGTCGGATCTGGCGGTAGGCGGCGTGCGGCGGCGGTATGGAGGTAGTCCGCGCCCCACAGGGGTGGGAGGCACCGTGCGGCCGTGGGATGGAGGTGATCCGCGCCCCTCGGTGGCAGTCTGCGCCGGATCTGGACGTACGGTGCCGGCTGGAGGTACGATGGCGTCGGCGGCCGGCGGATGCATCTCTCTCCCTCCCTCCCTCTTTGTGATTTGTTTGAGATGCGTCCTTGTTCACGTGAAAGTTCATTTGTTGCTATGAGAATTGACGTGAGATCTGTTCATCATTTGTTTGTTGTTTATGTGGGAGTTAATCGGTTAGAGCCAGCTTGAGCTCGAGCCGGCTTTTTTTTTGGCTCGTTGATTCTATATTGGTATTGGTTTTTAAAATGACACCGGTATCAATGCACTAATCAGTGCCACCTCCATGATGCCGGTTGAGAAAACCGGTATCTAAGGGGTCTTCTCAACCGGCACCGAAGTTTATTTACGTAGTAGTGGTTGTTTTAAATAAAAGTTATTACTAGACTTGCTACTACAAGCACAACCCATTTACTAGTAATCCAACTATCCAAGCGTCCCTCGTGATCCCCCAACCCCTTTCCCTGCATCCTAACATCTCCTCACACCAATGACGGTAATTTTTTTTACTGTACTAACGACCCGAATATATATACCAGTCAGATCATAACCAAACCAGTCATCCCATCCACACCCTCATCCCCACCCCTTTTTCTCCGGATGTATTCCGGCGGCGGTGGCTCGGTCTTGCGAACGAAGGAGGCGGCTCGTGGATGAAGGGGACGACACCCCGGGCTGGGGGGAGACGAGGGGCACCCTCATCAGCCCATACAATAGCGGCTCCTCCAAAGAGACGACAGGTCCCCGACCACTGGATCTGGACTTCACAATGGCGGCATCGACCAGTGATGGGACTACAGCAGCGTTGACAATGACCGGCGACGGCAACATTTGTTCCTGAACGGTAGGCGAGGTCTCAGACCCTTACATGGGATTAAAACTTTCAAGTCCCTATTACATCAGATGTTTAGACACTAATTATAAATACTAAACGTAGACTATTAATAAAACCTATCCATAATCTTAGACTAATTCGCGAGACTTATGTGATGCTACAGTAAATATTCTCTAATTATAGATTAATTAGACTTAAAAAATTTATCTCGCAAATTAGCTTTCATTTATGTAATTAATTTTGTAAGTAGTCTATATTTAATACTCTAAATTAGTGTCTAAATATAGAGACTAAAGTTAAATCGCTGGATCCAAACACTACCTCATTCTTCCACACCATTCTTTTTTTTTTTTGTTGGATAGAGGCAATCGGTGATGGCAGGGCAGGCGGTTGAACCGCGGAAGGATGCACGGTGGCTTCCCACCCTCGACCTCATCGTGACGGGCTTAGTCAACGGATGCGAGAGGGGATGGTCTCTAGCCCACGGAGGTCACTGCTCTTTCCACTACAGTGATATATTTGATATTATTCTACAAGTTGAAAAAAATAATAACATTGGTTAATATGTGATATATCACTCCACAAAATACAAGGCTAAAATTCAATTTCTACAAGTTGCAACAAAAATAACAAATTAAACTAAAAATAGTTATCGTACATTGTAGTTATATTTGCTACTTTTTACAACTTGTACCAGTTAAATCCGAATTTGAATTTGAATCGGGTATATAAACTTTTGACTTATAAACATTAGCTCTACAAACTTTAGGTGGATAAACTTTAGATGTGTAAACTTTAGGTGTATAAACTTACTACTAAGGGAAAAGAAAAATAATGCAGTAAAAAAAACCAGGTGGGAAGAGGAATCGATCCCGTTAGGACTTTCGATAAACTGACGAACAATCTGGTAGCAACAGGATTGTCCGACGGTGCTCTCCTGGACAATCTAGTGGAGACGACTACCGATCGGACGTCCGATGCGATTGTTTTCATCGGACGCCTGTTCTGCTGTTGAATCCACATACATCCTTTTCTGGCCATCCGATTAAAAAACTATTACCCACATGCAGTATACATGCAGAGAAGAACAACATGGATAAAGATTTGACCGCACATGCACGGTACAAAATGGAAGAGGTGCATGGAGCTTCAAACCTTTTGTTCTCAAAAACCATTTATCTGATTTACAATCTGATTGCACAGTTGTATTTGTTGTAATTAAATCTCTATAACAAGATATCACATCATTATATTCTGATGAAAAAATACCAATGTTTCAACCGTTGAACTTGGATGTTTCACGTGTGAGAAATAAATGTTTCATTTTGAATTTGACTATGTTGCACATTTTAAATTTTATATTGCAGTACATCTTTATAAATGTTGCACATGATATTATTTAAATGTTTCAATACGTATTTTCTAATGTTTCACTAGTTCAATGTAAATGTCGCACCGATGTTTTTTGAGTGTTTCAATAAATAGGTGCAGTGTTGCAACACTTATAACTCGATGTTTCATATATGGAATAAAAATGTTTCAATTAGGATCTAACAGTGATTTATTCTTCATATTTATTTTTTCATCAAAATATAATCAACTAATATCTTGTTTTAAAGATTTAATTGCAACGGGTATAATAGTGTAATCAATCTAATAAATATTTTAGGACAAAAATAGTTTAAAGTTACTAATACATGCATAGTTTTTTCATACAGTATATACTTTATGTGAGAGTGAAGTACAGACAAAGACAAAGTAAGAGAGAGAAAAATGTGCAGGCATACAGTAACCTAAGAGAAAAGATGAGACATCAGACATGCATGTAGGTCATGAGTAGAATCATATCCGATTTTCTTTGATGCGTCGGACGTTCGACCCCAAGCATTTTCCCAGTCTAGTACCGTCCCAGACTGTCCGAACAATTGCTTCTTCAACGTCCCATGAGCAATTGTCTGGTCGCATCTAGAGGGTGTAGGTTAGTACGGTAGTGCACCAGATTGTCCGTCCGTGATTGTGTGGTAGCTCCCAGACAATTTGGTTCATTGAGTTTCTTGTGAACATCCTCTCCTGGATTGTCTGGTCCATTGCAACTTCGGGGCAAATTGAGAAATCTTCCAAACTTTGACCAATTTAGTTCCAATTCAACTCATTTGCTTGGAGGGTTGCCTTCTCCCATATTTCCACATCAAAGGACCTAATGCCTGCTTACCACTCATTAAACCAGTATTAAGACAAAGTTTTTTGCGTGCGGTCGAAAACGATTTTTCCGTGTGGATGGTCGGCCCGCACGCACCTAGGGGTCTGGAAAAATCACGATTTTTACGTGCAGGCGCTTAAGCCGCCCGTACGAGAAAATAAAAAATCAAAACAAAAAAAAAGAAAAACAAAACTCTAACCCTAATCCGCCGCCGCCGTCACTGCCATAGCCGAGGCCTGCCGCTGTCGCCCCTGCGGTCGCCAACTACAGATCCTCCACCCGCTCCCGTCGCCGGTGCTGGATCCGTAGTCGCCAGCCGAAGACGCACCTCCGCTCCACTGGATTTGCAAGGGGAGGGGAAGGGAGGGGAGGGACATCAACTCACATCTATCGCTGACGCCGTTGTCGCACCTCTTGCCGACGGTTGCACCTCCATGTCGGCCACTGACGCCGCCGCACCTCCCGATCCAGCGCGGGCCGCCTCCATCCCACTGCCTCCCGCCGCAGAGGGGCGCAGGCCGCCTCTGTCCAACCGCCTCCCACCGTCGAGGGATGCAGGCCGCCTCCCTCCCGCTGCCGCACACCGCCTCTTGCCGCTCTACCGGATCCGCCAGGCCCCCATGCGTCCCCTTCGCCGGATCTGCAAGGGGAGGGAGGGGAGGGGCCGCGCGCCGCCTGATCTGCAAGGTGTCACGCCCAGAAATTCCCGAATAGAATTCCAAGCAGAATGTGCATTAAAATCCCCGTCCAGGACTGGCCGGGGTACACAAACGACAATGTTGACATTCAGATCCACGTCTTACAAACATCATAAAAGTCTTACATAAATGCAGCGGAAAAACGAAAGATAATAGAAGCTAAGCCTTGACTTGAACTGCAGCGGGAACACCACTCCATAGGCATCCTCGACGGCACGGACGAAGCCTACTCCTCGGAGAAACCACCATCTGACACATACTCGCACTCTGGGGGTTGGGGAAAATAGAGCAAGACTGAGTACTACCCACTGTACTCAGCAAGTCATACCGGAATAGGGGTATGATGCAGGGAATTATCAACGGAGAGCTAGACTGGTTCATTTGCATAAAGCGAGCATTTATAAACAGGAGTTGAAAGAAGAAAACAGTTGTAATAATTACTCAATATTAACCATCCACTGTTCAACGCTATCCCACGTTGCAACAGGCCCAACCATCCACCTAAACTATCCAATTTCATTAGGCTAAACTAGAGTGAAACTAATCACGGTGAATCTGGTTGACCGCCCATAACCGCGGGCACGGCTATTCGAATAGTTTTACTCTGATCAGAGGTGTACAACTGTACCCACAAGACACAGCCCCACGACACGTTACCGTGCGCCGACATGCTACCACGACATACCGGAAAGAGGCCGTGACAGGACCCTTCGCATAACCCCCTCTAGCCAAGCACACCACACCTCAGGTTTCACCCCCACTCCTCGCAAGGCAGCGGGCAGTCCCTTCTCGTGCCTAGGTGAATCCGGAAGCGACAGAGGCCGTCGCAGGGCCCGCCCCGCTCCATCACGCCCACCCTTGCCTGGATGCGTCAGCTAGCGGAAAGCTACACTACAAGCCCAGCCGTTGCCCACACTGGCTTGTGGTAAGCACGATAAATTCTTCCAGGGTTTCCCGCGAACCGGTCCTTAACTGCCATGGGTGCGACCAACAAAACCATGCACCCACAGCCCACCATGTGATTCCTTTTAATTAATTAACACCAAAGCGGTGGTACTAATCCAACATTACCATTAGGACCTACAGTCTGAACATTAATAGGATTTCCCTGATTGTGTGCTAGTTGAACTAAGCATGGCTAAGCAATCCCTAGTCCAATCTCTAGACATGTTATATCCCAAGCTAACAAAGGAACATGGGACAAAATAGTACGGCTATGACAGTAGGTAGCCCTCCCATCGTGATATTATAAAACAATGCAATATTTAGGAGAAAACGAGAGAGCATTTGCAATATAGGTTCAATATGATCAAGTGACAAGCATGACTTGCCTTGCTCTGCTGCTGGAGGAACCTCGGCGACAATCTCGAAGTACACCGGAGCGTCGGAAGAACCGGAATCTAAGCGACATACAAGACAAACAATGCAAACAGGCTATAAGACTACTGAAACAGAGAACAAAACCATTTTTAATGGATTCTACACATTTTTCTTGATTTACTGAGACTTGAATGGGCTTAAACGGAGCACGGATGAATTAGATATGAATTTTAGAAGATTCACTGTGTTTATTACTATAACAAAAAGTCCTTAAATCATTTATTGCGCAATAATTCCCAGGGCTGACGTCATCAAGGGGGCGCGGCGCCGACATGCGGGGCCCACCGGTCAGCGGCTCGGGAGAGAGGGAAAAAGGGGCGGCCTGGCTCGGCTCGACTCGGCACAAAGCCAGCCGAGCGGCCAAGGGGGTGCGGCGGTGGCGCACACGACCACCGGCGGCGGCAAGCGGCGGCGCACAGGCCGACGGCGGCGACCGGCCGGCGGCAGCGGCGGTGGCGCGGGCGGCGCTAGCGGCGGCTAAGCGGCGGCACGGCGGCTAAGCGGCGCGGGGGAGAGAGGGAGAAAGGGGAGGGGATGCCTCACCGACGGCGATCGGCGACGGCGAGCGACGGAGCGAGATGACGGCGGCGGGACGAGCTCCGGAACCACCTAGCGAAAACGAGGAGAGGGGTTAGAGGGAGAGAGGAAAATGCGAGAGGGCGGGGACGCCGGCCGAAGGCGGCGGCCATGGCGATGCTCACCGGCGCGCGGTGCGGAGGGGTTCCGGCGACGGATTTCGACGGAGGAGGGGTGGACGGGGCGGAGTTCGACCTTGCGAACCCGACAGCGGCGACGGCGCGGTGCGGCGGCGAGCCTAGCGGCGGCTAGCGGCGGCCGGAGCGGCGGGAAAAGCGGCGGCGGGTGGATGCACGGCGCGGGAGCGATGGGGAGCACGAGGGAGTTCGGCGAAATGGGGAAAAAGAGAGAGAGAGCGACGGCGGTGCTTAAATAGGGCGAGTGGGGACCGGACGTGGCCGGGAGAGGCGGGGAATCGCCGGCCGACGTGGGCGGCGTGGGGAGGAGAGAGAGGCGGGATTCGAAAATCAAATCCCGGCCATCTCGGGAGCGCGGGCGAGCGGGGGAGAGGGGGAAGTGGGCGCGGGAGGTGCGGGCGCGAGGGCGACGCGGGCGGCGTGGCCCGGGAGACGCGGAGTAGGTGGGCGCGGCGGTTTCAGCGGCGGTTGCTGAGGCGGCGGTGCGGGCGCGAGGAGGGAGACGGGCCCGACAGGTGGGCCCCACCTGTCTGTGACCCCGAGAGAGAGGAGGCGGGCGGCCGGCTCGCGCGGCTGGGCTGGGCCTCGGCCTTCGGCCGGCCCAGCGGGAGAGGGGGGAAAAAAGGGAATGGGCCGGCGGCCCAAGAAGAGGAAAAAGGAGGGAAAAGAAAAAAAAGAAAAAGGAAAAACCAGGAATTAAAATATTGCATGCTCAATTTTAATTGGTTAAAATTATTTCTAGGGCTCTGAAAATTCCACTAAAAATCCTGTTAGTGAATTTCGACATGTAGAACTCAAGAAAAATTCCACATGCCAGATTTGATTATTATTTGCATTAATTTATGAAGGTTTTCTCCTGCTTTACACCGCTATTTTTTTGAGACCATTTAAAATTTTAATTTAGGCTTGGGAAAGAACTTCAGGGTGTGACACAAGGGGAGGGAGAGGGAGGGGGAGGGAGGGGCCGAGTGCCGCCGCTGTATATCGCCCGCCGCCGCCTGCTGTCGCCGCCGGCTGGCTGGGAGAGGAGAGGGGAGGAAAGGAGTGGGAGGAGAGGAGTAGAGAGGGAGAGAGGGAGAGAGTGAGGTGGGAGAGAGGGAGGTAGTGGGGCAGTGGGCGGAGGGACGAGGGGCGCGAAGGGATATCGAGCGCTTGATGTAGGGTGGGCTATTTTCGTGTGCGGGTCAGTTAACAGGCCCGCACGTGAAAATAAGCTTGTTTTCGCGTGCGGGCCTGTTAAGTGACCCGCACACAAAAATTGATTTTCATGTGCGGGCGATGGCCTGGCGCCGGTCCCCCCATTTTCCTATGCGGTTCCACTTACGGTCCACCTGGAAACAAAAGAGTACGGCGTCTAGGAAAATCTTTCATGTAGTTGTGAACACATTAGTCAATTAACCGTTTGTCATCAATTAGCTAAAACCCACTAGGGAGCTTAGATGCACTTTACAACCAATGTTGTGGATGTAGTTGAAGCAGTGGGGTGAGGAAGATGAACAAACAACAACACACAGGCGGACATTTAAGAACATGTCGCCTAGAAAATGCTATGGACACGGGCGACAATCTAAAGAGCATTGTGGACCCAATGATAAGGGTATGCGAAGTGGCGACCAAACATACCCCAAAAAATTATATGCCCCAAATTTATCATATTTAATCGATGCCAATGTGTTCTGATGTGTTTAAAGGACTCTTGCTCTATTTTTAAAAAGTTTCACTTTTACATCTTTATTTATTTGGCTAGAACGATGATGTTTTCTTCATCTCTGATAAGTGTTTGAGGTGATCATGGCTACCTCAAAGAGCAAAGAGCTATGGCACATGACAATGATGTGAACGTGTGTTAGAGGCATTAAACATTCCATATTTTAAAATTTAAATTAATGCATCAGGATACAATTCCTCTTCAGATCTTCATTTTGAAAAAAAAAAATGTCTTCCAAATTGGTAGAGCATCACCGCTAATTTATTCTTTTGTTTCTTATCGTTTTCTACAAATAGTGCAGCAATTGTGTTTTGCACCAGGGAGGTACAACCCTTACTGTGTTGCATGTGCATATAAACCGATTTTTATACATGGCATCTTAAGATAGCCGCCTGCGAAAGTTCTGTTACCACCGCTGGCCTCTTAAGGCAGCTGCCCAGGAAAAAAAAAATGAATTTCACAGACACCTGCCTCTTAGCGAAGCCATAGGGTGAAGTGCTTGGGCGAAGCCAAGCGACGAAGACCAAAGGGTTCGCCACCAAGCTCACCATTCGGCCAAGTCACCACTAAGGGCGAAGGCTATAAGGCGAAGCAAGCGGCCTTCGCCTGAGTAGGAGGTGCCATTGACTATGGGCTCGGGAGGCCCTGCAGCATATGGGGGCATTTCGCCATTAATGGGCCGGCCCAAAGAGATCGTCTAATGGCCCATAAATACAAACGACATTGTGTACCCCACTAATGTCCCTATCATAAGGGTATCCCTGTAAATTTCTATGTACTAACTAAACCCTAGAAGGTATGAGCGTACTAAGACTATAAATAGCCCTATGGGGCTATGTAATGGGAGGATCCCAAAATTTTTTACCAATTAATATATTGCTTTTACTAATCCATCAATTCATTGAGTGAACCATGTCTTTCGACGTGACGCAGTTGTCTTTCGACAACAATGTGATTAAAAGAAAAATGTCGCTATAGATATATCAAAATCTAATATAGGTTGGGAATCCTAAAAGTTTGTAACTTGTAGATATAGTATAATTATAGTGTAATTGTATTATAAGTTTGTAACTTGTATAAAACTATACTACAACTTAAAGATAATCTTACAGTAACAAAGCTATTTTCTCGAAGCGAAGTCGTGACACTGAAAGTCCTCACTAGTGCGTGCTATGAATTTTTCTTCCTAACTTGCATGAATCTTAAAATAAATCTAACGTTGTAAAATTATGTAAAAGCTACATACAAGTAAAATATTGTATTTACATACAAGTTATAATATATTTATATTTTACAAAAATCGTATGGGTAAATAATAAATAGTGATTTAGCCTCTGATTATATCTATTATTAATGATCCTCCGTCCTTTTTTTGAATGAGAAATAGATTACTCAGCTAACAAAAAAATCTATTAGTCAAAAAATCTTCTGTCCTTTAAAAGGATAAGGATTTTCATCCCTCGTGGGGATGTCGCATGAGGATTAATAATCGAACTAATTTAAAATGTCACTTCTTTGTGACTGAAGGTAGTATATTTAAAGTGTTTAGTTCTCTCTACTGTTGATTATAGACTGTACAGAATCTGTGGAATATGTGGAATGCACATATTTTTCACATTTTCCCGTTGACCCAAACTGTTTTACGGTCTTCTCACCTTACCTTACTACTCAACTGGATTGGAATAAAATATATTTCTCTTGGATCATATCCCTTGTTTTCTCTTTACATTTCAACTGTAAAATTGGACTTACAAGTTATCACATGTTACAAACTAGATCAAATATGAGTTGGTACAGGCTACGAAGAGCTGCTATATCATGGATGCTGAAGGTTCATTTGGACATGTTAACTTTATTGCAAGGGCAATGCATGAGGATTCTGAAGGCGAACTTTTCTTTGCTGAGTTGAATCCTGAAGATGGTGCTATGGTTCTGACATGTTTCTGCTTGTTTAGTGAAGAAGATAAAGTTGGTGAGAATATATGTCTAGATTCATTAACTTTTATATGAATGTGGGCAAAACTAAAAAGTCTTATAATATGAAACGGAGGTAATAGATTTTTACTGCTAGTATTTGCCTATACAATGAAACAGAAATGACAGATTTGGTTGCATGTTAGAAATTTTGTTGAATATGCACTGAATTATATTTTGTTGCAGATTTTAAGTTAACTGTCTGCCCATTTTTCTCAACCTAAATTTAGCTGAATATGACAGATTTGGTTGCATGTTAGAAATTTTGTTGAATATGCACTGAATTATATTTTGTTGCAGATTTTAAGTTAACTGTCTGCCCATTTTTCTCAACCTAAATTTAGCTGAATATATAAGTACAAGTGAATGTTTGGTTTTGAAAATTCTATATATACTGCCATATCATGCATTTTGTGCCTAAGAAACAGAACAACCATATTGTTTTTTCTTGTTTCATTCTGCATAGATCAATTCATGAGTTCTTACAATATTCAAGCATTTAATTACATGGAAGTAAATCTAAAATTTAACAAGAGTGTATAGGTGCTACAGTACAGTCAGAAACATGGTGGTGTGCATGCGCAGCTCGGTGGAGTAGAACCACGAAGCCTCTGTGCCGGCTGCCTTTGTGTCAAGACTAAAATGAATCCAGCCTAGAAATGGAGCAAACTATCTATCTATCTATATCTCTCTCTCTCTCTCTCTCTCACCGAATTCGTGGGCGCTGCAAGACCAATCTACGAGCTAAACTAGGGTTCTAACATCCCTATATAGAGATTGCAATGTGTCTTCGTTGCCAAGCTTCATTGTACCCCTACAGCGAAGCAGCTCCAACTTTACCTAGCAGTAACCAAATAAGAATGATAGTCACCCACCATATAGAGAAAGAAATGAAACCAAGACGGTGAAGGCCTCGTTAGCTTCAGAGTCATTGTAGGAGTCCACCGATGGCCACCGTTGCACGCGGAAGGTTCTTGGTGCTAGAAAAGAGGGGTTAGCGCCATAACAACACCTTCAAGGAGGGGAACCACGCCTAATGGCATTGTTGTCATCAACTTGGCCCATGGCCTGGCAAGGCTTTCACTAGCGATTCCTGATCATAGCCCCACACAACATCTTACACAACGACCGTCGTCGGACCACCGCGCCATCCCTTCACCACCCAAGCCCACTCCACCACCCCACAGCTTAAACTGGCTCGCAGGGCTAGCTGCTCCGGATCAGCCAGTGTTGTTGCCATCCTCTGAAACCCGCCACCCCCCCCCTCGACCTCCTCCCACCACCATCACCACCACACACACACACACACACTCTACAACCGTAAGCCTAAAGCATGTGTTTTGCATTTTTCTCTCCCTATGAAATTAACGGGGAGAGGCCTGCAAAAATCATTTTTCTACTAGTGTGTCTCACCTCTCCTTTATCGGCCAGCCCACCGCCATCTCCCTCACTGTCGTAGCCTGGATCTCCATTCCCAGTTGTTATTCAACTCCATGGTGTTCCCGCTTGCGCCATGGTCTTTATTGCAACCTCATCCCCGGGATGTTATTCAACTTCATCGCCTAAGCCCCTCCCATCTTGTGGATCCTCCTTGCAACATGCCATCACCACGAATCTCTTCCTTCTGCGGGCTATTGGCAACCACCGCCCTACCGCCTAGCTCAACTCTGTGTCCTCTTTGTTACTGGAGTCCCCTTTTCTCGTAGACGAAAGAAAATGGCCGATGGATGAGAGGAAGATGAAAAAAAAACTACTTAGGCTAACGGAGTGAAATTGACGGAACCCTAATGCATGGTGATGTTATTTCTTAGATAAATTGTCTTATACAATGGTATTTTAACTTGCACACATCGATGGGAAAATATGGAATCATGCTCTTATCTTGGTATTTTTTTGGTTGGTGTGTTTGCTTTCATTTGGACTACACTCTTGCAGAGTGCTAGTTTGTAATAATTGGCTGTAGCTCTTTTGAGCAAAGCCCGGGATGTTATTTCATTCCATTATCTAAAAAATCTTGGTTCTTAGTAACTTTCACGATGGGTACAATGATATCAGGACTATCATAAAGTGTACTATGTGATTGAAAAGAAAATATGTCGCTATAGATATAGCAAAATCTAACATAGGTTGGGAATCCTAAAAGTTTGTAACTTGTAGATATAGTATAATTATATTGTAATTGCATTATGAGTTTGTAACTTGTTTTTATCTATACTACAACTTCAAAAATCTTACAGTTACAAGCTATTTTCTCAATGCGGAGATCATTACACCGAAAGTCCTCATCGGTGCGTGCTATGATTTTTTCTTCCCAACTTGCATGAATCTTAAAGTAAATCCAACGGTGTAAAATTATGTGAAAGTTGCATACAAGTAATACTATAGCTACATGCAAGTTCTAATATATTTACATTTTTATAAAAATTGTATAGGTAAATAATCACAATATAATTAGACTACAATTATAATATATTTACATTTTACAAAAATTGTATGGGTAAATAATCAATAGTGATTGAGCTTCTGATTATATCTATTATTAAAGATCCTACGTCCTTTTTTCTTACAAAGGGAAATTGATTAATTAGCTAACAAGTCTTCACACAAGGTATGAGATGAAATTATAGCTTTCATCCTGCCATAAGTCTGTTAGAGACACGCACTAGACTCTATTAGAGTATTAGCTCTATTAGAGCCTTACACCGGGCTCGATCACCCATCCTTTTGACTACACATCTGCTCTAACAGATATGGATTTTCATTCCCCGTGGGGATGCCCCCTCATTACAAGCATGCTATCTAAATAGTTATAAAAATTTTGAAAAAAATGACAACTAATTAATATAAAATATATCACTCCACAAATATGCAATGCTAAATTCGATTTCTATAAGTTGTAACAAAAGGAAAAAAACTAAACTGAAAATAGTTATAATACATTTGTAGTTATATTTGTTATTTTTGTTACAACTTATACAAGTTAAATTTTAACTTACATATTCATGGAGTGATATATTTCGTATTAATCTATCTTGTCAATTTATTTTAAATTTTTTATGACTATTTAGATAGCATATGCACGAAAGATCCCCTCAAGGGATGAATACACCCTTCCCCGCTGTTGGGAGGAAGGAGCGGGGAGAGGAGGAGTGGGGGAGAAGAGGAAGCCATCGTCCTTGCACGCCGCCGCCGGGAGGGAGGAGAGGGGAGAGAAGTGGGCGAGAGGAGTGGGAGAAAGAGATAGCCGGGAGAGGAGTTGGGTGATGGGAGGAGAGAGAGAGAGTGGAGAATAAATAAAAAAAAGAGTGGGAATTTTCCGGAGGTATTTTTGCAGGATGTGACTCCGGCTCGGGCGCCCGATGGGAGGAGGTTAAAATCGGGAGCTGGCGTCAGCATGACGTCAGCGCCCGATTTACGTGCAAAACTACTTTAAACTGATTTTTCTCTTGAATTACTTATCCAAATCATGGTCCGATTGCACCATTAAATTCGTTGCAATTAAATCTTCAAAACAAGACCACACATGGATACATTCTGATGAAAAAGTTTTTTAGCTTATTATTGAATTATTTTTAAATGTTGCACGATGTTCCACCAGGTATATCGGAATTGTTTCACTAGGTAGATCGAAAATGTTTCACTCGTTTAAATCGGGTGTTGTTTCACCTTATATAAAAACAATATTTCAGCAAATAGCGAAAGAATGTTTCAGTTCACTGCAACATTTGATCTATATATAGTGAAACATTATAAGTACACTAGGTGAAACATTTTTCGGTGGAACAGAAAATGAAACGAATTTCCTTAATAGGGGATTTCCAAAATATGTGGGTTTTTGGTTGCAATGGAATATTTCAATTTACTGCAACATTAGATCTATACATAGTGAAACATTGTGAGTACACTAGGTGAAATATTTTTGGTGGAACAAAAAATAAACTAAATTCCCTTAATAGAGGGTTTCCAAAATATGTAGGTGATTTGTTACAAAAGAATATTTTAATTCACTGCAACATTAGATCTATATATAGTGAAACATTGTAAATACACTAGGTGAAATATTTTTTTGTGGCACAAGGGGAGGGACAAGTGGGTGGATCCAGTGGAGGTGCGCACGTGGGGGAGGGGAGCGACCGATTTTCCCACCTCCCCCGTCGACATATCCTAATCATTCTCCTATTTTTATATGCGGGCGAGTAAGAGCCCTTCGCGTGTGGATATTTTAAGTGGTCAATCTGGAAATTTTGATTTTTGCATACATATTTTTTAAGTCATATTGAAAAATTAGAGTCAATTTTTGCAGATGCGGAACTCAACCTATTAGGATGCTGGTAAAAGAAAATCATTTTTAGGTAGTGATTTTCCCTGCTCTAACGTTGGAAAGAAACGTTCAAGTTGGCTTGCTAGCTTGTGTACGTATCAAGTGTCATAGTGGATGTAATGACTATTAGCTAACATAATCAGATTTTTTTTTTGAGGAAAAAAGCCAAATCAGATTTGGATGGACTCATGGAGGCGACATCGCGAAGCCTAATCAGCTCGCCGTCATGCCGATGCCACCGGCGGTGAGATACTACTACGTGCCGTACGAGGAAGCGGACGACGGCGGCCACGACCTCGAGGAGGAGGAGCCTTATTGTCCTCTGCCACTGTCGCCGCCTTATTCCCCGGCACAGCTGTCGTCGCCGCCGGCATCGCCGACGGTGCTGCCCACGTCTCCTCCCTCCGACGACCATGCCGATCACACCACGGACAGCTTGATCACCTTCGCGAGCACCGTCGACGTCGCCGCGGACGACGACTTCTACTTCGACTTCGACTTCGACGACGACGCCGACGACGACGACGCCGCCATGGATGAGAAGCACGCGGAATACCTCGCGGAGTGCGTGCTGAAGCACTACAACGGCGACGCCGCCAACGAGGCCAAGTACGAGCTCGTCGCCGCCACCGCCTCCGCGAGCAGCTTCATGGACTGCCGCGGCGCCTTCCACATCCACGTCAGCTTCTTTGCCAGGGCCGCCGGCGCCGGCGCGGCGGAGGCGGCTCCCTGCTTCTTATTGGCCGAGCTGCGCCACCCACTAGAACGGATACCCTCATCTCAATCGGGCGGTAAGCCCCATCTCAATCGGGCACAGCGTCCGTCACAGGCTAGAAGTCACTGATGTGAAGAGTTATCTTAATCGGGCAAACGGCCGTCACGAATGAATATATCTCAATCGGGCTCTAAGTAAAGCCCGTCACCGATAGCTTTGACCCAGACGACTAGTCAAACTATAGCCCGTCACAGATGACCTATCTCTATCGGGCCACAACTAGTGCCCGTCACAGATGACTACTAACCTTTATCGGGTCTAAAGTAGAGCCCGTCACAGATGATACTCATCTCAATCGGGTCTAAACTATAGCCCGTCACAGATGATACTCATCTCAATCGGGTCTAAACTATAGCCCGTCACATATGTCTGATGACCTCAATCGGGCCTAAAATAGAGCCCGTCACAGATGACTGCTGACCTCAATCGGGCCTAAACTAGAGCCCATCACAGATAACTAGTGACGTCAATCGGGCCTAAACTAGAGCCCGTCACAGATGATCTCATCTCAACCGGGCATTTAGTTATCGCCCGTCACAGATGACTATAATCCAAAAATAAATAAATTTTGTTTTTTGGCTAGCCTCAGGCCTTTGCTAGTCATGCCCGCTGCAAATATGACAGAAACAAACACAGATATCCAATATCCCCAGCTCCCCAGCATCACCCATTCATACATATGCATTCACATACACAGACATCAACATATTTCACACAACCACACATTCACAGCCATCTCATATTTCACATCCATTCAAATATTTATCATATTTCACCTGCAAAACCGAGTTAATTGGATCAAATATTTATTTAGCAAGTCTTAACATAAACATATGAAATATATACATAAATATAAATATCACAGTTACATCATCACAGTTGCATAATAAGTGTTCATCATTGGCTAAACATAAAAGTTCAACATTGTTCATCATTTTATCATCATTTTAGTTTAAGCCTAAACATTCCTTTGGGGTTAATTATTTCGCGGAGGATGAAGCTGGCTATCTCCTCGCGAACCTCCTCAAAGCTGGTAGGCAGAGACTTGGTTATTGTGCCCTACATTGTCATAATTCTAGATTAGTTGATCGATCATATATAAGTACTAAAATGTAGTTAGTCTATCACAATTGAGACCACCGACCTCAAACACAGCCAAAGTCTTCACCTTTTCTCTATACAGAAGGCGCATGTTGTGGCACACATGGAATCCGCACTGGTCACCTATTTGTTGCCTCACCGGGAAGTCTTTTTTGTGGATGAGGGTGTCATGTCCTGTCTTCCTGAGGCCTCCTCTTTGCACGTATTGGGCCCACGCTTCATCTATCGCTAGTTGAATTGGGGTCCAATCATATGCGTTCTTATCAATTCTGGAGTTCAGGTAGTGACATGTACTCCATTTAGGTGTTATGACCAGAAGGATCCAATGGGCACTGCGGCATTAATATAGTGAAAGTTAATTAAGTACTCAAGGAATGTGTCATGCTGTTGTGTGTATTTAGTTAACACACTTACTATTGATTATAGGCACATATAATGTACTCCTTGTCTCGGCGGGACCACAAGGTGTCGTAGATGTAGTTGACCATTCCTTGACGGTCATTCTGGAGATTTGTGACAGTGACCACTTGTGGATCAAGGAAGGCAACTTCCGGTGCATTCTTCTGACACCATTGCCAACTTAACCTACACACAGGATTAACGATCTTGTAAGCAAGTTAAACCGATTGTTATTACCAGAATGAGTTGGGCGACAGTACTTACAAAGAGTAGCACTTAAGGAGGCTTGTGTCCACTGCTCGGAGCCTGTAGAGGTCGAAAAGATCCTTAAAGTCGACCACGATATAATTTGTTGGACCAAGGAATGGCTTTCCATCGTGCTCTCCAAGGATATCGGTAGCTTTACTTGGCTTCCTGGTGTTAGATTTCTCCATGTAGTATAAGTGAAGGTCCTTGCAAGCGGTGCCCATTGCGGCAAGCACGTCATCTCCAACCAATGGCATGCCTAGTTGGAACTCCTGTGGAGCGACGTATTTCTTCTTGACCTCTTTGCCCTTAGTCTCTTCCTGGCCCTTGCCCAGATCTAGCTTTCTTGGAGCTAGAAGCGAGGCCTGCACCTTTCCTCCCCTTCCTCTCCCCTTTGCTTCGGGTTTATCAAGAGTAATTCTCTGAGGGGAAGAGTGTGCCTTCCTTGTCTTCTTCATCGGTGGGGGTTCATGAATCGCCTTGCTGTCAGCCTCCGTTCGGTCCTCCCCAAAATCCGTGTCGTACTGCAACTGCACATCGTAAGATTGTGTATGACGATCTTGAGCAGGAGGGGCTGAAGGAGCAGAGGCGGGTCTCTTTGGTGGACGACCGCCTGGTGCAGTGGTTGGCCTCGCTGTAACCCTGATCTCAATGAGGTCCTTGGGCTATTGGATGAAGGTACCACGGGCATTTCCTAGTGAGAGGACCTCGTCGTTCGGTGGATACTTCAGAGGGAACAGCTCGTATTCGGGCTTCACTGAGTCGACTTGAACTTTTGCACAGTCGGCCCTGAGTTGCGCTCCATGCACTCTTGTCTCTGGGGTTGGCTTGTACGCAAGTCCCTCGGTTGCTGGAACAGTGAAGGTCGGCATCACCCTAACTGTGAGGGTGCAACTCGTTGGTTCCTGCGATAGATTAATCAATTTTCTTAGAATATTATATATCATATGGATTCGTTACGTCTTTCATGTATTGAGTAAGTTCACGGTTACCGTTATGTGGTCGACGGCGCTGTCGACCGATGTTGGATTTTCCGCCAACTCAGTTGATGCGCAACTGCTGCGTTTTTCGGTGGGACTTCCTAACTCTCTGTACGCAGCAGCAGCGGCGGCCTGGGGGATCTGTTGCTCTTCTCGGATCTCTTGCCTAATCCTGGCCCTTATCGACTCGAGCTTTTCGTCGAATTCAGATGTCAGCTCAGCTCTTATCGACGCCCGGATCTTGGCTTCAAGGCGTGCATCTTTCTCCGCCTTGTTGGAAGTCCGCTTCTTGTACTGCCACGCGTAGTCTGGAAATCCATACTTCCAGGGAACAGAAGACCCAACGCCCCGTGTCCGTCCACGGTGTTCCTTGTTGCCCAACGCTTTCGTGAGGAGGTCGTCCTCGCGTCTTTGAGAGCAGGCCTCTTGCGAGGCTTGTTGCTCGGCAACCAACTCCTTCTGCATTACAATTTAGTGGGGTCAAATAAACTGCACGATGGGAAACAATGCGAACATCTAGTTTGACTAGACACTTACTATAGCTTTGTATACTCGTTGATCTTCTGCATTTGGCATGAAGATTGTGCCATCATCATTCTTCTGGTACCTAGCCCTGGCCCAGTTCCTAGCCCGAGGGTGTGGGATATCGCCAAACATGAGCAGTGTGCACGATTCCTCCGCTTCTTCATCCTCACGCTGCCATTTCTCTTCCTTACCGGCATAGCCCGAGGTACCAAGCCGATGCGGATGCTGGTTCCTGGTCTGGAGCAAGCGATATGCCTCGCTTCTAGCTCTGGACTCAGGGGTCGACTTCTTCGCATGGAATTCCTCCCAAACCTGTTCCGTGATTCAAGGAAATTTCTCTCTTGGATCTGGATTTGCCGGGTTGTAGACGAACTCGCCGACTAGCTTAGTCTTGAAGTTCTTCCAAGCAGTGCCCATAACCTTGAAAGCAGCCTGTCTGAGACGGTCCTCATGCTCCGCAGGATAATCAAAGCTCTCCTTGAACGTTAGCCAAGCAATGTCCTTCTCTGCGGCCGGCACGAGCTTGATGTCGTCTTGCAGAATACTGAATTTCTGCCTTCCTATGACCCCGCAGATAGACCTAAATCGGCTCAATATTTTCCTTGGAGATGTCGGCAACCCTACGATGTCCACCGCTGTTATGCGGAACCGTTCCTTAGGGATTTTGTTCCCTGTCCTAGGAGTACGTGCCCTTGAGGACCCACTAGTTGTCGTTGACATTGGTTCGCCTTGCTGAGACATCGTCTTCTTTTTTTCAAAATAACGAAAATACACAATTCAGTGCTACAATCTATTACAATGAATTGAATGTCACTTATAAATAAATGAAGCATATAAATAAACTAAATAACACGTCTCACTGTAATAGAATGAATTGAATGTCACATATAAATAAATTAAATATATCATCAAATCCTAAAATCATAAATTCACCTCATACCATCTATTCATCCACATATCATGCATCTATCACTAAATTCATTAATGCACAACGTTCCATCTATTCATCAACATGTCATCAAGCATATAAATCATTCGTTCAGCACATGATATCAATCCCTAAAATCATCTATCAATAAATTCATCTATCACTAAATTCATTAATGCACCACATCTCATATAAATAAACCTAATATCACATCACATCTCCTTCTAAATTTCACTAAGTCCCAAGAATCCTAATAATCCTAATAATTCCACATATCATCAAGTCCTAAAATCATACATTCACCACATTTCATCTATTCATCCGACCACATTTCATCTATCCATCGGACCACATTTCATATATTCATCTATTCATCCACATGGGCGGCGCGATGGAGGACTAACCTGAGCACGGTGAGAATGGCCGGTGTGGCTTGGTAGCGGGCTCGGTGGAGGGCGTCGCCGGTCGGTGGAGGCGGCGCTGGGCTCGGTGCAGGCGGCGGGGTCGGTGGAGGCGTCGGGCTCGGTGGAGGCGGCGGGGTCGGTGGAGGGCGTCGGCGGCGAAGGATGACGACGGCAGCGAAGGAGGAGTTGGCGGCGGCGACGCTGGCCTCGGTGGAGGCGGCGGTCTCGGTGGCGGCGGCGGCGGGCTCGGTGGAGGGCGGCGCCAGTCGGTGGAGACGCCGGTCGGGCAGGGCGGCGCCGGGCGGGCAGCGTCGGGCTCGGTGGGGGTCGGCGACGTGCGTCGGTGAAGACGCGGGCGGCGACGACGAGGAAGGCCGACGCCGGTCGGTGTAGAGGCTCAGAGGCGGCGGTGGTGGGCTCGGTGGCGGCGATGGTGGGGGTCGTCGGTGAGGAGGCGGCGTCGGTCCGAATGGAGGGCGGCAGCCGCGGGCTCGGTGGCGACGGCAGCGGGCTTGGCGATGGAGAACGACGGCGGCGCTAGGGTTCCTCGGAGGCGGGAAACTGTAGCGAGACTTAGAAAAATTTTTGTTCCGATCTGAGAAACCCTAGTTATAGTAGAGTGATGAGTCATCTCAATCGGGCTTTGCTGTAGGGCCCGTCACAGATGACTCATCGGTGACGGGCTCCATACTAATGCCCGATTGAGATGATATTCAGGCCCGTCATGGATGACTCATCTGTGACGGGCCCTAAGATAATGCCCGATAGAGATAGATTAATCTCTATCGGGCTTGAACTAAGACCCGTCACCGATGACTATTTCTCCATTTTCCCAGATAAGTCTTTATATTTGTGAGTACAAAATGTGTAATAATTCATTTTATTAGTCATAATACATTTTAGGATAGTAAATGATATCATTGCTGGGTTGCCTTGGACCTTGGATTAACAAGCACAACATAATATATTTCCGTTTAAAGCATAACCATGGCGGGAGGTTATAGTTCGCAATAAGAACTGGCCAAGTGCTGTGAGTACTACTCATGTCACCGAAAGGATTCATGCCATCCGTACAAAGACATATCCTCATGTTTCTAGGGTCGGCAGCAAAGTCTTTGTGTTTTCGATCTATATTCCTCCATTCAATCGAATCCGCTGGGTGTCTAAGCATACCATCATTCCTTCTTTCCGTGGCGTGCCAACGTACTAACTTCGCTTCGTTCGGGTTGGCAAAGATTCTCTTGAAACGATCAATGATAGGTAGATACCATACAACCTTTGCCGGACCACCCCTCTTTGACTTATTTCCTTCGTCAGCACTTTTCTTTCGCTTGTATCGAGAAGCCTTGCAGACAGGACAAGCATCCAGGTCCGCATATTGCTTGTGGTACAATATGCAGTCGTTGGGACAAGCGTGAATTCTACGGATCTCTAACCCCAGTGGACACAGAACCTGCTTTGCTTCGTATGTCGTCTCGGGCAATGTGTTCTCAACAGGAAGCATAGCCTTCAAAATTCCTAAAAGATCTGTGAAACTCTTGTCTGTCCATCCACTACTTGCCTTCAGCTTCATTAGGTCCAAGGTAACTGACAACTTAGTGTGTTTTGCTTTGCATCCAGCGTACAAAGGCGTCTCGGAATCACTTACCAACCTGCTGAATTTCATTCCATCTCTCTCATTCTGGGCTGGGTCCTCAACGTCACGTAACATGTATTGCAGCAGATCGTGATCCACATCAACCATTTCACCGCCCAATGGAGAAGGTATAAACATGTCATACTCATTTTCATCTTCCTGATTATGTGCACCACTTCTGTCTGCTGCTGCTACACTTCCTGATTCTTGCTCTCCATGCTTCACCCAACATGTATAGCACTCCATGAATCCTCGTTGTATCAGATGACCGTGTACGTCCTCTCTGCTATCAAACATATTCTCGTTCTTGCAATCTGCACATGGACAACACATGTAATCACTGTTTCTTCTTATCCGATCCTCCTCCGCGGCGTTCATAAAATTTATTACGCCCTTTCGGTACTCCGTAGAATGACGTTTCAAATTTTTGGCATACATCCAACTTCGATCAATTGCTACAAAATAAAAAAAACAAATTAGAGGCACATATTATAAGATCAGTATTGCAAAAGTAAGACGTGATGAAATTGCTCAATTAATGATTTATATTACTCACTTGATTGATCCATTTTGATCACTTTTGGGAATTTAGTTTCTGTTTTCCTTGGAAAAAGGACAAAAAATCGCCCCCTATAGCCTCCCACCAAAATAGTGAACAGTGGGATACAGTTACACTAGGTGGTGGGGGGTATTTATACTGTGCAACAAATATCTGTAACGGCCCTAAAACAATCAACCGTGACGGGCATACAAGTAATCTCTATCGGGCCTTAATAAAAGGCCGTCAAAAAAGAGTGTCATCTGTGACGGGCAATAAACTTATCTCAATCGGGCCTTTAGTTGGAGCCCGTCACAGATGACCCTCATCTGTGACGGGCTTCTTTTAGGGCCCGATTGAGATATGGAACCCTCATCTCAATCGGGCCTCAACTATAGCCCGTCACAGATAAGTGTCATCCGTGACGGGCTTTAGTTTTACGCCGATATACCATGGCTGTGCGACCATATCTCAATCGGGCGAAACTCCGGCCCGATTGAGATTACTTCCTTGTGACGGCCCACAAATTCCAGTCTTATTATGGGCCGTCACAGATGGAAGGATCTGTACTAGTGACCACATTGCCATGCTCCATACATGCGTCGTCTCATTGGGCAACGACGAGGAGATGCAGATGGATCCCCAGCCTTAATGTAGCTTCGATGACGACCCGTTTGATGTCATCATCAAGCATCCAAAGGGTTTGAATTAGTAGCTGGTCGATCGGGAGTAGCATCTAGTAACTCTTATCAATTCCCTTCCGTGTAATTAAACTGCTTGCGAATTGTAATACCTGGAGTCCTGGACTATTAGTTGTAAATAAAGCACTGGTAATTAAATTGATCAGTGCTGAATAATTAAGCGGTTGCCGGTGTATTTCATTTGCACAAGCGGCTGTGAGACTCCCCCACTGCGTTAAGCTTAAAGCAGAGGCTTTGCCTTTTTCTCCGCCCGTGAAATTAAGGGGAAGGGACGTAGAAAAAATGTTTTTTTCTAGTGTGTAATGTGTTGTTGTGGGTCCTTAAACACCAAATTTGATCGTCAACTCCTGCATAAAACTATATCAAATGAAACACCAGACCTAATGATAGTCCAGAACTATTTTCACAAATGTTGGTAAATATTTTTATGGACGAGATTTTGTTCGACAATACACCTGCCATGCAACAAAATGTACCTCCGGGCTCCGGCCAATCAAATACGGAACATAGATTGAGAGCCCACAAAATACTGCAAAACCAACATATTTGAGACCTATCCGCTATGCACTGTCATACGGGCCCACATGTCATACACTGAGAGGAGGTCGGCGGCCATAGGTGGTTTGCCTTGTTTGGCCAAGCTAGGGGTGGCGCTCTGCCCCATCGTCTTCCACGTGGCAATCTCCCATTGGCTGATAATGACGGTTGTGGGTGAACTGACCTCTATAACCGCTATTTGACACTATGAAACGAGGGGATCATTTTATTTGCAACACACAACTCAAGTTGAGTACAACTCACTTTCATTCAAGGCTACTCTCTAGTAGAGTATTAGAAAATAGGGTGAGAGTGAGGGAAAGTTCTGGAGAAGTATCGGAGTTGTCGGCACTCTCTTCTCTCATGTACCTCGGCAAATGCTTCTTTAATAAAGTGAGTATTCGAGATTTCCTTTTGGTATTTAATTTTCTTATTAAGTAAGATATATTGTCATCGTTGCGGGTTTATCGCTTAGTATTTCTAGTAAGTGTTTTAGTACTAGAACTCTACATAAAGAAGAAAGTTTATGTGCGAGGCTAGAGTAGTAATCAATAACATAGATGTTGTGTCTAGGTTAGAAGTTAACTTTGTTTGATGTGTGGTCCATGGATTGTAGAGATAGGTGGCAAGTGGTGACAACTATGTCTGACCTTTGTAATCCTCCACGTTCGGATACATTATAAAGCCGTAGAGCGGACTCAAATGGTAGACCAGGGAGAGCCGATGCCTCCTTGGTCAAGTTTATTAATCCATAGGAATTCTTTCTATTCTAATCCTATTCTTGCATTATACATACATGTTCCATGTGATTCGATGCCCTTGAAATACGCTGTGGTGAAGTGCTACAGCAATATCCTTCCGCTTATAGATTTATCTATGATCATATCAAATACCAACATGTGTCTCGCATCTCCTTCGTCATCCTGCGCACCACCAGCTCCCTTACTATCATTGCCTGGATCTCCACTCCAGGTCTACATTCAACTCCATTGAAAGTTCAAGTGCCATTGATTTGGTTTTGATGATTAATAACAAATCCAATTATGAGAGACTAATGTTTTTATAAGCATTTCTTTGCCTAGTCTCATGTGGATATGAAAGTGGAGTGTTGGTGGACCTAAATCACAAGGATGAAATGCATGGAGATCAAGCTATATGTATCACTCTTTCTCTTCACGTACATATTGATATGTTCGTATATAATATTTCCACGTGATTGGCATATGCATGTGAGACTAATGTTTTGTTTGAGTATTATCTCTTATTTAGTCTATTTACATTGAGAACGTGGAGATGATGAAGGTATGTTTTTATTTTAATATCTATATTTGAGAAATGCCTTCTATTCTTGTATAGGATAAACTCTCAATGTTTAATATCTTGTTATGCATACTCTTGCTTCACACAAATATTTTGTATGCATATATTTAGGGGGAGCAAATCCTATACTTTAGTTATGCATGTAATTGATCCAAGTTATTCACCTTCATTTAATTGGGATCTTTACATTTGAACATATATTTGAGTATATGATACTTGTGGTGTTGATTAATACTCATCATGTTTTCATATCCTTTTATACATGCGATCGGTTGGTCAACATGTGGAGGTTGACAACCGGATCATTGGGACTAATAATTTTATTGAGTTGAATGAAAGAAATAGGTCCCAAGGATTACAAAGGTGTTGATACTCAAGTGATATCATTACACCTAACAATACCCAGAATGACAAAGTGAAGATATTAAAGATGTGTAATACGAAGTGGCTATTATGGCAAGACGGTGAAGGGCAAGCGATGCTCGGTCGTGATGGACCATGCGGCGGTGAAGGGCAAGCAAGGGGCTTGGTGCCGAAGAACCAAATCCGTTGGTGAAGGGCGAGTGACGGCTTTGTCATGATGGACTGTGCGAGACCATTTGAAGCTACAAGTAACCGCATCAATCATTTGAAGAATATATGGTGAAACGGTATCGGCATTGGCGTCCCTCAAGACAATGAAAGAAAGATGAAAAAAAGGCATTCCTAATGGTATAATTATCTTCTTATTTATATTTGAGTTTAGGAATACCGTACTATTAAGAGGGATGCAACGTCGAGGTGTTTGTGTATGTCTCGGTGCTCAAAGTGACCTATCATAGTGCTACCTTTAGAGAAACCCAAGCTTTAACCTATCCTTTGAGTGGTTTTAGACCTTGTTTTTGGTTGAGTTGGGTTGTCCTCTGAGTGAGCTTTCCATAGAGTCCAAGTTTATCAAAAACGGACTCCCGAGCGAAAAGTTATAGTCGTTTTACTATGTGCTTTTCGGAAAGTCCGAAAAGTTACCGGAAACTCCGAAAATTTTCGGACATTCCGAAAATGGTTGCGAATCTAAGATTTGCTTCTGTAAGTTTTCGGACTTGTCCGAAAATGCTTTTCGGAAACTCCAAAAATTACAGTCTTGGCCTCCAACGGCTAGTTTTTGAGGGGTTCGGGTATATAAACTCCTCCACCCTCCTTTGAGTGGCTGCTGCTTTTGGGGAGTATTAGACACATCCAAAGCCAAATAGCTATCCCCGTTTCCCTACCTTTGTGGTGCCTCTTTGTGAGGGGGATTTGAGAAGGGGAGAGAGTTGGATTGAGAGAGTGAAGAGTTGAGAGCTAGTGAGCTTCACTCCATCCTTTGTGGTGCCTCTCTGTGAGAGGGATTTGAGAAGGGGAAAGAGTTGGATTGAGTGATTGAGAAGTTGAGAGCTAGTGAGCTTCACTCCATACTTTGAGCACTCGAGTTCATAGCAAGCAAATCTTCGACTGTGTTTGTTACTCTTGGGGACTAAGGTCTCCTAGACGGCTAGGCGTCACCGGTGAGCACCCAAGGTTGTGGTGTGCCACGGAAAGTTTGTGAAGGTTTCGATTTCGCCTCCGCAAGGGAAGAAATCAAGAGTGAAACCGAGGAGTGCATTTGTGCAACCTCGTGAGGAAAGGGTTGAAATAGGTCCGGCCCTTGTGGCTCCTCAACGGAGACGTAGGATCCGTGGATCCGAACTTCGGGAAACAAATCACGCGTCTCCTCTCTTGGTTTGCCCATTTGTGCATTCTCTCATATTGTGCTTGAGCTTGTTTTTACCCGATCTACTTGCATGCTTAATTGATTTAGTTGGTGACCTTATATCTTATTTAGATACCTTATTTGTCTCCTTTTGATTCATATACATTATATTTATTTGAGCTACAAGTTCATAGCTAGTGTTTTCTTCCATTATCCGCCGAACTTTTCGGTTGAGACCGGAACTTCCAATCTTATATCGGAAGTTCCTATTTGAACTGAATGTTCTCATCATTCTAATATGCTATGAACTTGTGATAATTTTTAGGAACGCCTATTCACCCCCCTCTATGCGACATTAAGGTCCTTTCATCCATGATGTCACCTCTCACCGTCCTAGAACCGGCTAACACTGCCGATTCGTAGGGTCTATCACTGTCGGTTTCCCTATTGGCAGTGGGTCGGTTACAATGTTGCCAACGAGAAACACTATATCGGTTGATATCGAAATATTTCTACCGCACCAAGTAACAAATGGCAAGAGTAATTCTTTTAACTATGTGATTCCCCGCAATTTGTTGTGATCTCAATATATTTTTTTCGACAATCAAGCAAAGAAAAAAATAATAGAATATTAGGGTTTATTAGTACTTATCATGAAATAAACAAATAATATTCACGCTTTAATGTGCAACATATTGATAACTATGTGTTAAATATTATAAAAATGATAATATATTTGTTAAAATATTGTGCAAATAATGTAAAGGTGATGATTGGATAAGTTTGCATGTGGAACTGGCTATCCATTTGTCGGGTGATTTCTAACAAAAAATCTCCCAGATTTTTTCTACCCTTAGATTTACATCCAATGTGCTACAAAAGAAAATAACAAATACATATTTACTTACATAATATTTTTATCAAAATTACAGTACACTTACATGTCATATCAACAGAATTTACAAATATAATTTCAGTTATATAGGACTGTAATTTTATATTTTTTTAAAAAATAACAAAATACATATTTACTTACATTATTTTTTATCAAAATTACAGTGCACTTACATGTCATATCAACTAAATTTACAAATATAATTTTAGTTATATAGAACTGTAATTTTATATTTTAAAGAAAATAACAAATACATATTTACTTACACAGTATTTTTATCAAAATTACAGTGCACTTACATGTCATATCAACTAAATTTAAAAATATAATTTTAGTTATATAGGACGGTAATTTTATATTTTTTTTATTTTAGTTTCAATTGTCTTAATTTTTCAATGGTTAAAGAAATCAATTTTTATGGAGAAAATCGAAAAACAACTCACCAGGAAGGAGATTTATTTTGTGAGAGCTCTCTCTCTCCGGAGAGAACGAGAAAAGAAAGGGAGAGAGAGAACGAGAAAAGAAAGCGCATGAGAGAGAGCGAGAAGGAAGGCGAGAGAGAGAGAGCGAGAAAACGGCTAGGACGACACGAGCTCGGACCAGACCGGCCCACGTGGCTCCCCACGCGAAAATCCGCCACCAATCTAGCGCACCATCCGAGGCCAGAAAAACGTCAAATTTCCGACGAGAAATCACGCGACAAACGTTTAGCAAAATCGATGCAATTTTTGCTAGTGGGTGATGATGTGACATGGTTGCATATTGCTAGTGGGCTATAACTTTATAAAGTATAGATTTGAGTCACTATTTTCTCCATATTTTCTCCATATGATTGCTCTCATCTCTCACGTATCATCTTTTAAATAGATAATAAATTACTCTTAATTTTAATTATTTTTATACATTGTGTGTATTAGAAATATTACAACGTAATATTGAAAGTTATAAGCAATTACAATGTAAGTATAGATAATTTATAATGTAAAAATGTGTAACTTTTCTTTAGTAAAAAGTATAGCGCCATAAGTGAAACGTACAAGTTGCTTGGGTTAAGTTGCTTGGGTTTAGGGTCTTGCTAGACTGTGTTAGAGGATGTAATGGGATTAGCTAGCTAGCCCAACCATATTTGGATTAGCTCATTATTGGTTCGTTCTAATTCCGAGTCGAATTATTCCCACTTATTATAATGCCGTATCCAATGGGCAGCTCTTAGCTAGCTCATAGAGTTTTTTAAGCGATGAACAGGACACGCTAGCTCTTCTTCAAGCGCTAGCTCGCACGCTCACCAAGGCGGTGCTATCTCACAGTCACGCTCGCCTAAGCAGTGACCGGCACTGTGCCGAGCGCGTATGAGCTAGCAGCCGGCTCATACCGCTGGAGAAGTATCCATGTACCGGGCATTAATTGGCCGATACAGCTGTTACTCCGAGTCGAAGTCGAATCACAGGGGTGCCCATCGATAAAATCAGGCGGCGGACGGTGCGTGCGCCGCTGCTGCATTCGTTATAGCGCAAACCGATCGATTTCCTCCCTTCCTCCGAGGCAATCGAATCGATGTCTCACTCTCATCGTCGTCGCGACTGCCCGCCGCGCGCCGTCATGCCGCTGCTACCGCCGGTGAGGTACTACGTGCCGTTCGAAGAAGCGGACAGCCACGACCTCGAGGAGGAGGAGCCTTATTGTCCTCTGCCACTGTCGCCGCCTTATTCTCCGGCACAGTCACCGCCGCCGCCCACCTACCACGACGACCATGCTGATCACACCACCAACAGCTGCACCTTCACGAGCGCCGGCGGCGCGTACAGCTACACCATCACGAGCGCCAACGTCTGGGACTACTTCTACTTGGACGACGACGACGACGACGCCGACGCCATGGATGAGGGGCCGCCGGAGAATCGCCCGGACCCGCTGGTGGCGCTGCAGCAGGCGGAGTCCCTCGCGGAGTGCGCGCTGCAGCACTACAACGGCGACGCCGCCAACGAGGTCAAGTACGAGCTCGTCGCCGCCACCGCCACGGCGAGCGACTTCATGGACTGCTGGGACGCCTTCTACTACCACGTCAACTTCTTCGCCAGGGCCGCCGCCGGCGCCGATGATCAGGCTGCTCCGCGCTTCTTCTTCGCCGAGCTGCGCCACCGCACCGCCATGCTCCCGACCTGCCTCGTCTCCTTGGACAACGACGACGAGATACAGATGGATCCCCAGCCTTTGTGTTGCTTTGATGACGTGCCGTTTGGTGTCGTCATCAAGCATCCAAAGGGTTGGAAGATGATCGATCGGAACAATACTCTTATCAATTCCCCTTCCGTGTAATTAAACTGCTTTGCGGATTGTAATACCTGGACTATTACTTGTAACTAAAGCACTGGTAAACTGATTAAGCAAGAACTCGTCATTTTTGTTGCTTGGTGTGGTATATTCTCCTGGTCAATATAAAATAACATCAAAAACCATCCACTCATGCACACATGCTGAATTGCCGGTATACATCCAACGAAATTTAATTAGGTAGAGAAAAACAGGGCAGTCATCCAACTAAATATAGAATGCATAGCTAGCTTTTCCTACTATAAACTTACATATATATATGACCATTTTCAGTACCAGCGGACAAACTCTATTAGGGAGTAGTCAGTATTTCCATACTATTAGAGTGATGATGTTCAGGCTTTCAAAAGATTTACCTTGAACTTGAACTAAGCTCGACGAGCGAAGCATAGGTTCCATCCTTTATCCGCATCAGTTCATCATGCCTCCCTTTTTCCACGATCGCCCCGTTCTTGAGGACGCCGATGATATCCGCGCCTTTTATCGTCGACAGCCGATGCGCCACCACCACGGTCGTCCTCCCCACCATCACCCGGTCCAGCGCCTCCTGCACCACGCGCTCCGACTCCGCGTCCAGCGCGCTCGTCGCCTCGTCGAGCAGGAGCACCTTGGGGTCCTTCATGATGGCCCTCGCGATGGCGACGCGCTGCTTCTGCCCTCCTGACAGTTGGATCCCTCTCTCGCCGACGACAGTGCTGTACCCGTCAGGCAGAGCCGAGATGAACTGGTGCGCGTTTGCTGCTTCAGCAGCGGCCATGATCTCCTCCAGAGATGGCGCCTGTCCTTGCTTCCCATAAGCTATATTAGCGTGGATGGTGTCGTTGAACAATACCGGTTCTTGTGCCACGAGCCCGATCTGAAGACGAAGCCAGCTGACCTTGAGTGTCTTGAGATCCACCCCATCAAGAAGGATCTTGCCGGTATCCGGGTCGTAGAACCTTTCAAGCAGCGCAATCGCCGTTGACTTCCCGCTTCCACTCTCTCCAACCAGAGCAACAGTCTGAAACAATAATGCAATGCAATTAAGTTCAACACACCAGCTAGTAATGTGTTAACAAATAGTACTAAATATGTTTACTTCTCAGTTCAGATAGAAAGCAACCTTTCCAGAGGGAATGCACAAGGAGAGATCTTTGAATATTTGAATATTTGGGCGTAGGGGGTAATTGAAGCACACATTATGGAACTCAATGTCACCCCTCACACTTGCAATGACCACACCCTCCTCGCTGCTGGAATCAATCTTGGATTTCCGGTCAAGAATTTCGAAGATAGAAACAGCTGATTCATTAGCCTTGGTGCTGTCTGCGCCTATTGCGCTTGTTCGTGAGATTCCACTGGTAGCCAAAACTAAAACAAAGAAGACCTGAGAGCCACTGGATAAGTTGACTAGAAGATCAAAATGTCAATGCTATGTAAAATGGATAAGAAAGTTTACGCACCCTAAACACTTCAGGAAACGTTGCCACTCCTTGGTGGACAAACTTTGCTCCAACATAGAAGCAGAGAGCATAAGTAAAGTAGAACACAAGGAAGGAGAAGCCAAAACCCAAGCCACCAACTACACCTTCCCTTATTCCTTGCCTTACTGGAGATTCACATTTTTTCTCATATGCTTCTATCACTTTCTGCTCAGCACAAAATGATGCCACAGTTCTGATGCCTCCAACTGCATCAGTTGCTACTTGACTTGCTTCTTCATACTTCAGCTGCAGTACAACAAAGAATAACATCAAACAACGTGTTGCATGGGAAAGCAACTATAAGGGTAGCACAATGCTCATGATTAATCCATTGTATGTACCTTTGCGTTTTTGTTGAAACCTTTCAAAAACTTCATTTGAGCATAGGCTTGGAAACCAACCAAAGGAACTACCACTGTTATAATCAATGCCAGCTTCCAATTTGCCACCATTGCTATTGTAAAACCTGATATGACAGTTGATACAGTCTGGACATTAAGTGCCAAATTGTCTCCAACAAGGCGCTTCACATTCAGAGCATCAACAGACAGCCTTGCACTAATCGATCCACTACAACAAATGTTGAGACTTATAGCGTAAGGACAACAGTAGAAAAATAGTGCTAGCTGATGAGCACAATTCTTAACTTTTTAATGTATAGATCTGGAAAATCTAAAATCATATGTATAGTACATGTACTATCTTAACCATCCAAAGCACTTTGAGATTTATGCAAGGATATTATTCCAAGGAATAGAAGATGGGATGGTTAGTATGAAATCTGAATGTTTGCATCAATCTGGAGGCACATTTGGCGAATGTGATGATGCACCTGTGTGTGCATGCATGAAAACCATTCTAAATATCCACCTGAATTAATATAGAACTGGTCATTTTGGGGGGATAATGCTACCTAGTATATACTGTTCATCAAAATGTACTTGTCTCTTTTTTCCAATGTGCCTTTGTTTATGAAACACTCTTTTTGCACCACATAACCAGTGGAAAATTAACGTTGTTTCAGGGAAAGTCATAAATTATGATTTCATAGGTGTTGAACTTTTCAAATGGGAAGATGAGAAACAAAGGACTGTGAAAGATTAGTAGGGATAATATTACATGCCAAAACTTTTGTTCAATATTTTTAAATTCTTTGCTATTCAGTTGTTTTGAGTAGACTAGAGAGTATTCACCATGACATTGGTGTAAGTACTGGAACATGGAATTTTGATAGAATAAATCATAGGACAAAAGGCAGAATAATATGATGAGAGAAAGACTGTGTACACACCTAGAGTGTTCAGGTTTGTCAAACCAGTTGATTTCCTGGTGCATGACACTTCGGAATGCCAGTGAACGTATACGCTCCACAAGCTTTCCACCTGCTAATCCAAACAGGAAGTACTCGGTTGGAATCAGAACAAATGCAGAAGCTCCCACCACAACAAACATGCTTGCCCAGAACCTGGAGTCCTTCAGGAGTTCTGATGGTGGCTCATAAAACATCTTTATTGCACTTGAGATCAGTATGCCAAATATTGGAAACATGAGTCCATGCATTGCCGCGGTTACAGAACCAAGTACAAGAACAAAAGCTTCTGGTTTGTTCAGATAGAACAGTCGACTGATTGAAGCTTTCTTCTGGCCACGAGGCACTTTGTCTGTAGTCTCCTCCATGCCCAGATCATCCTTGAATTCCATGGGATCTGGAAAGTCAAGGGGAGCAGGGATAGGATGCCTGCCACTATGCCCAAAAGAGGAGCCTTTAGTTATTGATCTCCTAAATGAGGTGCTTTGGCTTCTTGGTTTTACATTTATAGACCTAGAGCCTGAATCGCTACTTATTATCATGTCAGGGTCGTCATTATGGACTTCAGCATCCTGCTGAGCCCCTTGGAGCTGGATCAGCTGAGCATAAGCACCTTCAGGTTTCTTCATCAGTTCTACATGAGAACCTGCTCGGAATTGAATAACACAAACAACCAGCAAGTCAAAATTAAACCTGTAGATCAAGTAGCGTGCTGAATCATGTCAAATAAAAAAGAGAGGGCCTATAACTTTAAGGGAGTATGACGGTTAAAACCCACATACCCAAAGTAAATAGGTTGTTGTCTATCTGTTGATTAGTAGTCAGAAGCAGCTTTGATTTATCTAGTTAAGATGTGTTCATTAGCCAAATAAAATGTGTAGAAAACTTGAGAATTGAAAAGTACCCTGTATCATGAGCACTACACAGTGGGTATTACGTTTGTACTCATACTGTCTGCAGGAACATGTTACTAATCGATATGAAATTTAAGATAACCTCTTTAGAAAGTTTTTAAATGCCATACCTTGTTCAACCATCTTTCCCTGCTGTAGAACAGAAATCACGTCAGCATTCTTCACTGTACTTAGGCGATGTGCAACAATAATTGTAGTCCTTTCAAGCATTATCCTATTCAAAGCATCTTGAACTACCCTCTCAGATTCCATATCCAATGCACTAGTTGCTTCATCAAGTAACAAGATCCTAGGATTTTTTATAATTGCTCTAGCAATTGCTATTCTTTGCTTCTGCCCTCCGGACAATTGAATTCCACGTTCCCCAACCATCGTCTCAAGACCCTGCAATGTTCCATAACCATTAGATATTGATCAATAATAGAAACAGAATTGACATTATGTGCATTTAAATTTGTGTTGTACATTTGGCAAGTTATCAACAAATTTTGCTGCATTTGCAAGCTCTACTGCTCTCTTGATCTCTTCAAGAGTTTGATCCTCCTTCCCATAGGCAATGTTCTCCCTGATTGTACTTGAGAACAACACTGGTTCTTGGCTAACAAGACTGATTTTTCCTCTTATCCATCCCAGATTCATTCTTCTAATGTCAATTCCATCAATCAAGACTTCCCCAGACTGTGGATCATAAAATCTCTCCACCAAGCTGATCACAGTTGACTTTCCACTGCCACTCTCTCCAACTAGGGCCATTGTTCTGCCACTTGGTATTTGCAAGGAGAATCCGTTGAATACCAAATATTCCGGCCTGGTAGGATAGCTGAAGTACACATCCTTGAGTTCAACATCACCCTTGATGTCTTCCAATATGATACCTTTGGTATCACATACATCAATATCTGGCTGTCTTTTGATTGTCTTAAACATTCTATATGCTGCTCCTTGACCTTCTGCAAAAGCTGTTATTGATGGTGTTGCCTGGCCTAAGGACCTACAGAAGACATATAAGCCAAATCAGGAACCAAATAACCTGAAAAATGACAGTGACATGGAAATAATTTATTTCACATGTTAGTATGACTAGTTTCACTGCTATTGGAAAATCTGATTGCTGTAATAACTCAGTAAGTCATGGCCCATGTTGTCCTGGGAGTTCTAAAGAACATATTTTGCATTTCAACAAATGGGATACACAGAAAGGTACATTGACGGAGAAATATGGCTAATTATTCAATAACCATCAAGTTTTATCAGATATTGTGTTCTTTTCCAGTGTATATTTTAGCGTGTATTATGTAAACTCAAGAAACAAAATGGTCCATCTACCTGTAAACTCCTTACAAAATGTAAATTCAAGCCTACAGGGCTCGTAATAACCACCTGACATGTACCCACCTTCCCATAATCTACGCTGACAAGTACATTCTGTAACAACTTTTAATCTTATCTTAACTATTCATGGGAGCAGGGTTAATATACGAAACTTACATTGCACCCATCATGACAGACATTAGAACATTTATAACTATGCCACCATTGTATCCACGGTCAACTATCAGTTTCGATCCATACCAAACCGCCAACCCATAACTGCAAAACAAGATTGCCATTACGGTACCTAATCCAAGGCCATTAACAACACCTTCTTGTAGAGTAGATTCATAAGCTTTTCTTATGAATTTGTTATACGTGTTTATAGCTTGCTTCTCGCCATTGAATGAAGCAACCTTCACAGCATGTGCCAATTAAGAAAAAACAAACTGGTTAACTTGGTAGGAACTGGAAATAGCTGACTCAGATGTTAATTATCTACTGTACTGCTAGCACTCACGGTTCTAATGGCCCCAATAGTCTGTTCAGCAATGTTTCCAGCATCACCATACTTTTCTTGCATGCGGGTTGAGATTCTTGTCATCAACCTTGACACAAAAGCACCGGCCACCGCAATTGGAGGTATGCATGAGAGCAGCACAAGTGCCAAGAGCCATCCTCTCACAAATGCAATAATGAAGCCTCCAAAGAAAGTAGAAAGGAGTTGTATACACTTGCCACTCTAAGTAAAAAGGAGGTGTTAAACGAATATGTAGTGCTAGTTAGATTTTGCTAGATGCTTATACTATACAAAAAGGAGCGCATATTTATTTATTATTTAAAATTGATAGTTCACTATATTTTGCAAAATCTGAGGATGAGTCCATGTTATAGATCCACAATCCGTATTGATTGAATCAATCTCCATTTGTGATCTGCTAACTTCAATGAAAACGTATTTCACAAGAAATATGGTGCATACATTATTGATACTGATCCATGTGAATACACTGTGACTCATTAACTGTCAAACTTGCATACAGCCAAGGATTAAATAATTAAATATATCATACATTAGAATGGAGCTCAAGCTCATATTTCTGTACTGTGGGGTATGATGTATGGGTGTATTCATGTAGCTAATATTGACTAATAAACTGAGTTATTACCTCAAACCATGTATGCAATGAGTTAGATAAATTTAAATAAAGTAAATTGCTTTACTGTGAGTTTGAACCCCCATGTCCTCTTTTTTCAGTTATCTCTTATTTTTTAGAGCTAGCTTTGAGTTTGTGTTCAGGTGGGTGGGTGGGTGCAACAAAAGAACCATTTGGAGCAAGATTTTCCATATGAACCATAGAGATCCGTTACATCTAATGATGCACTTACTGGTAAGTATCTAGCAATGCATTGCAGAAAGGGAGTTGTATTTGTGTTCTCTCAATCCAAAGCACACTCTTTACACTAGATAAAACAAACTACCTTTTCTCCAATGGCATCTTGAATGAGGAATGTGTCCCCTGACATCCTCTCAACCACTTGTCCAGTGCTCATTTCCTTGTCAAAAAAAGCAATGTCCTGTCTCAGTATTGCCTTGAGATACAATGCCCTAATTCGTGCAGCCTGCCTTTCTCCAGTGATTGTCCAACATGACACCTCTACCAAAACATAGCCAATATATCAGGAAATTTTGTTTCTAGTAGTAGCCTTAAAACGATATGAACATCACTACTGTAGTATGAGTATCAATACAGAAACACAAGTACATTACTACACCTATTATTCATCAAATTCGTAATCTAAAAGGAGAGTTTCCGTCCACGGTGGATATTAAGATGTCCTAATTTTGTTGCATTGGAAAGCCACTTACGAAGAGTTGAAACAAATCCTGCTCCAATGCCAAGGTAGACAAAATTCAAAATCACCTGAGGAAAAAGAAAGAGCACCTTAATTTAGAGGTTAAGACGATGAAAAAACATTTACCTGACGAAACAAGCACCGATAATTTCACCTGTCCTATACGCTGCAACTCTGAAAATACATTGTGATTGATTCCGTTCGTCAATACAACTATTACGATTGTGATTGGAATGTCTTGTTGGCTACTGATTCATATCCTAACAACGTGATTACTGACACAGTTTTGAAAAATAAAACTGATTATTGACAAGAACGAGTCGCCTACATGCTGCCCGTAACGTACCCAAATTCGAATCGAAATGAAGGGAAAAGAAGCAATTTCAATCAATTGGCCACCAGACTTTTCCAATCCTGCCCATCCGGATAGCACGAATGAATGCCTATTTCATCCGAATACCCTAACTTACAAAGAAATCACCGCCCCCAATTAGATCGCAAACTACACTAACAAGGAGTAACAACACCAACACTTAGTCCAAGATAATCAGATGGATGGCTCAAACAACCCTGCTGCACGAGATCTCGGTAGGGGGCGCATCTGCCGGCTCGCTGTCGCCGCCGCCGGCGGCGAAGGCGAAGCATATGCTCCGGCGGCGGAGGCGAGGAACGTGAGTGGTTTGGGCTGGTCTCCAAATTTGGGCCAAAATACTTACCATGGGCCAAGTTGCAGTTCGTTCGGTTTGGGCCTCGAAAGGCTCGTTTTGGGGCCAATATAATAATAAATAATTCAGTTTTTGAGAGAACCAGAAGCAAGCAGAGAGCATCGCGCGTGCGTGGGCAGGTGATGACATGTGTTAGGTGGCAACTGGCAAGGACCGCGCGTAGCAATGGCGGAAGGCACGCACGCACCTTGGTGACCTTGGCGAGGACGTCCGGCGAGGCGGTGGAGCCGAAGGCGTTGATGACGTCGCCGAAGATGAACGTCATGAGCGGCTGCGCCATCCCGTTCGCCACCGCCGCCGCCGCCCCCACCGCCATCAGCGCCGCGTCCGCCCCGTCCGCGAACGCGAACATCCGCCGCACCGCCACGCGCCCCACGTCGCTATTCCCCGCCGCCGCCGCGGGGCTCGACCTCCCTCCTCCATTAATGTCGCCGCCGTCCGCCGCCTCTCGCGCCGCAGCCGCCGCCATAGCTAGCTAGCTCTCTGATCGATAGATCGGTCACCTCTCTCTCTCAGGTCAATTCGTTCGCCATGTGCGCGTGGAGAGAATGGAGAATCTCTATATGATTACGTTGCGGCGGCCGGCAGCGTGTGTATAAAAAAGAACGGTTGGTTACTTGGTTTGTGAGTCACAGGCTTGGGCACCAAGCCAAAAAAAATTACTAATAAATGCGGGTTACGGGGAGACGGCCGATGGAGACGACGACGCTCTCTCCATCGCGCTGCAGTTTAATTATGATTAGCAAAGTTAATCACGACTCTGATTGGCGAGCGCCCCCTGGTAACTAATGAAATGAGCGGGAGCTCCTGACAGTGATGCTCCAACAACGTCAACGCCTCAACGGGACGAAAGGAAAAAAACATTTCAGTCAGGGGTCTGCCTATGTATCAATGTATCATGTGACAGAAAATCTCACCTCCTATTATTCGAATTTTGGACCATTGAATGTGCTTCAAGATTCATGCAGACCATTTAACCTAACTCCTCTCCTCCCCATCCCCCCCCCCTCACCCGGTTCCAGATCGCGCCACCACCCTCCTCCTCCCGTCCCACGTGCGATCCACCGCCGACACCACCGCCACCGCCCCACCACGCCGCCGCCCGCCTCGCCGGCTGGCCGAAAAAGGTCAACGGCACCGGCGAGCCCCCCTCCGGTGAGCCCCCCCCCTTCCCCCCTCACTTTCTCCTCATGGCGGCGACGACGAGGTGCCCCCGCCCCGCCGTCTTCCCCGTCTCCGGCGGCTCCCCGCCGCCGGATCCGCCACCACTGGCCACCGTCTCCTAATCCCACGCTTGCTTTGTCCCCGCCACTGACGCCGGCCCACCGCCCTCCTCCATCCCCGTGGCTTTGGCGGCGCCGCCGCTGCCACGCCGTCCGCTGGAGTCCACCGCCCACCGCCGGTCCTCCGCCGCCCACAGCCATCCCTCTAAGCCCCGAGGAAACCCCCCTCTTCCCCCTCCCCCAACCCCTCTCCTACCCTCACCCCAACCCCAAACCCTAACCTGCCGGAGTTGGGGTGTCACCGGCGCCGGAAAAGAAGGGGAGCCCGCCGGAGTTGGAGGAGAAACGCCGATGCACGAATCTTGGCATGGATCCAATGGTCCAAAATCTATAAGATTTCATCCCCAAATTTCATTCTGATGAACCCTGAGTTCCTCTCGACACTCAAGGCTGTTGTTGGCCCGATCTTTCGGTGAGTTGAGATAACTACGATTTGGGAGAAACGTTGACGATCCGACTACAACCGTACAAGACGTTGCGTTGCGCCTTAGCAATCGATACACCTCTCCGTGGGATGTTGATCTTGCCGATGCAAATCAACCTTATTCCTGCAAGCAAATCGAAGAAACAAGCAAGAACAAGATAAAAGCAATCTGAATTGCAAATAGGAATGAATACACACGATAAGTTGGGGTTCCGAAGAACAAGCAGACGGACGGTCTAGCCGACACGCGCGCTGCAAGGAAGTAGCAATGGCTAAACTTTCATCTAAATAAAACCCGAGAAACCCTGAAGGGGTAACTAGCTATATATAGGGGTGGGAGGACGACCTAGGGGTGCCTAGGGTCGTGCTCCACTAGCTTGGGGCGCACCCCACATGGCCCCCACCTGGGCCGGGGTCCCAAATGAAGTTACAAGACCATAGGCTCATTATAGGTGATGCAGCACCTTGTTCCTGTGATTCCGGCCACACGAGATGGAATTCAGAGAAGAGGCTGGATCCGTTGGAAAGAGGGCTCCGATAGCTTTCCATCAAGTACTCACGGGCCGAAAACGGAGGTCGTATGCAGATTCGGTGGCCGTTTGAAGTCAGCAGTGTAGTAGGTGGCCGAATCGGATTTCAGCACTTGGAGGCCTTGATCTTGATGTCTTCTTGTTCATGCATGATGTGAGCAATGGTTATATCCGTAGTAGCCATGGTCACATCATCCTCCCCTTTTTCACGGAAAACCGTCCTCGGTTTTTCCATGTGGTGCAAATCTTGTTCCCCTTCTTCAAAACCGACCTGTGTCTTTGGACAAAAGCAAAACAAACTTGAAGTAACATCAGTGGTCCTAACACTACTCTCCAGTTTGCATTTTCTTGGCACAACAACAGAGGGTTGCATATCTGAACAAATGTAAACTTTGTGCACCAAATAAATGTCGCTATCATTATATTTGCCAAAGATGTGAAAAATAACATTACGAGGACATGGCAAATCAGAATGAGCAAATATTTTGGCCTTCAAATAATTGAGGTCACAAGAATCATCAAACATAACATAGCCCAATGTATTTAAAGAAGATTGCAATTGAAGTTCATCATTCTCGCTGGACGTGTGAATAACATGCTTAAATTCAGTACATGGAGAATCAAGATTAAAAGTAGCATGTTCATTCACTAGTTGTGGAATGGATATAAGTGAAGTACTGTCGCACAACTCTTCTTTACCACAAGGAACAGAATGCAAATCAACTTGTGACAAAGGCAATTCAGAAGTAGGTTCCACTAAAGTTTGCTCTAGGTCAGCATGGAAAGTGGAAAAATGTAATTCATCAGAAGCATACTCACCTTGAGTAATTTCTGCACCATTTAATTTACCTTTTATGCCGTCTTCAGATAATGTAGGTGCATCAGCCTTCTCCTCATTCGCGAGTGATGGAAGTGACATCTCAAACATATCGTTCTTCTCATTTTGGGGACTGTTCTGAACTTTCTGCAAAACATCAGTGATAGGAGGCACAAGCATAGCTTGTTGCTCCATTGGGTTCTCCAAAATTTTGCGCTCAACATTACAAGCAAGCATGAACAATTGGCCTATATGATTATATGTCACATTAACAAGCCCAGCCTGAATATTGGAATTAAGCCCTCTGAAAAATCTAGTCATTGTGTTCTCATTAGATTCTTGTAAACCACTATAAGTGATACAAATTTTAAAATCATGAAAATACTCCCTAACAGTTTTGTCACCTTGTTTTAGATGTTCAAACTTCTCAAGGAGAGCACGTCTATAGTATGAAAACACAAATCTTTTTCTCATCAGTATTTTGCATTCATCCCAAGTTTCAAGCTTATTTCCCACAGTATGCCACCAAAAAGATGCAGAACCGGTACACTTATTACTAGCAGCCTTAATCATTTGAGCATTAGAAAAATCATACTCATCAAATTGTTTTTCTACTGCTAGCTCCCAATTAATGTATGCAGCGGAATCATACTTTCCATCAAAAACTAGCAATTTAGATTCTACCCTTGAAAGATCATTATCATGTACCTCATATGTGATGCATGAAGAAGTCACTATATCTCGTTGATGGTGAAGATGTTGATGTTGAGCATGACCATCTCGTTTCCCCTTGCGCAATCCTGCCATGGTTAGTAGCAAACAAGAAATATACACAAGAATATGCATGCTGCTATCAACTACTATGCAGTGGCAGCTGAAATATCACACACACTCAAGCTTTTCACCAAGCTCTTACAAGTTCTTACCAAAGCAAGTGGAATGGTGACATACACCGACTCAACCAAGCACCCCAATGGAGTTTGGATGTATCGATGCCTTGGCAAACACTTGCTGTACAGCTGCAATCAAATCTGTGGAGCTCTAGGTTGGCTTAAATATGTAGCAAAGGAAAGCAATGGTTCAAATCAGAGAATGCAAAATTGAATAATGGTTCAAAGTCAAGTACCGTGCTGGTCCTAGGCTAGAACGTATTAGAGACGCGAGCCTAGACACAAACGATACCACAAGATAGCACTAGCAACAACTCAAGCACACTCTGATATATGAAGTTCAGCTCAAACATAACAATATCTTCTCTTTTCTTTCTTTCTTCTTTCTTTTTTTTTTGTCTTTCCTGCTTTTCTTTTCTTTTTCTTTTTTTTTTCGGTGCGGCTTTTTTTTCTTCTTTATTAAGCACCTTTCTGCCTTTTTTTTAACAAAAACCGACTCAAGGACCTCAATGTAAGGTCATAGGGACTCAAATGTAAATATAAAATTTACAGGGACTCAAATGTAAAAGTCTAAACCCAAAATTAAAATTATACAAAAATGGAATGCTGAATTTATGCCGGTTCCGTTTTTCCAAACAGATCTCGAAACCGACAATAAACAAAAATTTACCAAGGTGTTTGACACAACTCGGAACCGTGAAAGGGAGGGAGGCAGTCGGACTCGGCCAAAGGGGCGAGTGAGAGTCGGCCAGGAGATGGAGTGGATTGCAGCCGAATTTGGTGTATGGGATAAAAAGGAAACTGATTTTTAACCAATCCAATCTACTATATCTTTCCAAAACAAACTTGACTACTTCCAAAATCAGATATGGTAATTCACCTTCCTCCTCTCGTGCACGACACAGGCACGGCCAAAACAAACACAGACAAGGATCGGCAAACTCTAGGTGCAACTCAAGAACTCCAAAACTAACCGACAGAAACTTCTGAAAACTACAAAAATAGAACCGTGGTAGCGAGCCGATTCCGTTTTCGTAGGTCCCGACAGCAACAGAGACACGGTGGCAGCGACGACTGTGGTACAAAACGTGACCAGAACTCGAAACTCTAAACGAACTAGACGCTAAAACCAGCAACACGACGAGACGATGCAACACAAAATTCAACAAAAGCAAAAACTGAAAGGAACAATGCAATGGTACAATATGGCTAGGTAAATGATACAAATTTTTTTGTATGGATATTTTCTGGTTATGGGTAGATAAAAACTCACCGAGCAACGAAAGCTCTGATACCACCTGATGAACCCTGAGTTCCTCTCGACACTCAAGGCTGTTGTTGGCCCGATCTTTCGGTGAGTTGAGATAACTACGATTTGGGAGAAACGTTGACGATCCGACTATAACCGTACAAGACGTTGCGTTGTGTCACACCCCGAAGTTCTTTCCCAAGCCTAAATTGAAATTTTAAATGGTCTCAAGAAAATAGTAGTGTAAAGCAGGAGAAAACCTTCATAAATTAATGCAAATAATAATCGAATCTGGCATGTGGAATTTTTTTTGAGTTCTACATGTCGAAATTAACTAACAAAATTTTTAGTGGAATTTTCAGAGCCCTAGAAATAATTTTAACCAATTAAAATTGAGCATGCAATATTTTAATTCCAGGGAAAATCCTTTTTCCTTTTTCTTTTTTTCTTTTCCCTCCTTTTTCCTCTTCTTGGGCCGCCGGCCCATTCCCTTTTTCCCCCCTCTCTCCCGCTGGGCCGGCCGAAGCCCAGCCCGGCCGCGCGAGCCGGCCGCCCGCCTCCTTTCTCTCGGGGTCACCGACAGGTGGGGCCCACCTGTCGGGCACGTCTCCCTCCTCGCGCCCGCGCCGCCGCCTTGGCAACCGCCGCCGAAACCACCGCGCCCACCTCCTCCGCGTCTCCCGGGCCACGCCGCCCGCGTCGCCCTCGCGCCCGCACCTCCCGCGCCCACCTTCCCCCTCTCCCCCGCTCGCCCGCGCTCCCGAGATGGCCGGGATTCGATTTTCGAATCCCGCCTCTCTCTCCTCCCCACGCCGCCCACGTCGGCCGGCCATTCCACGCCTCTCCCGGCCACGTCCGGCCCCCTCTCGCCCTATTTAAGCACCGCCGTCGCTCTCTCTCTCTTTTTCCCCATTTCGCCGAACTCCCTCGTGCTCCCCATCGCTCCCGCGCCGTGCATCCACCCGCCGCCGCTTTTCCCGCCGCTCCGGCCGCCGCTAGCCGCCGCTAGGCTCGCCGCCGCACCGCGCCGTCGCCGCTGTCGGGTTCGCAAGGACGAACTCCGCCCCGTCCACCCCTCCTCCGTCGAAATCCGTCACCGGAACCCCTCCGCACCGCGCGCCGGTGAGCATCGCCATGGCCGCCGCCTTCGGCCGGCGTCCTCGCTCTCCTCCGAATCCCTCTCCCTCTCTAACTCCTCTCACCTTGTTCGCTAGGTGGCCCCGGTGCTCGTCCCGCCGCCGTCGTCTCGCTCCGTCGCTCGCCGTCGCCGATCTCCGTCGGTGAGGCATCCCCTCCCCTTTCTCCCTCTCTCTCCCGCGCCGCTTAGCCGCCGCGCCGCCGCTTAGCCGCCGCTAGCGCCGCCCGCGCCGCCGCCGCCGCTGGCCGGTCGCCGCCGTTGGCCTGTGCGCCGTCCGCCATCGCCGCTCGCGCCGCCGGTGGTCGTGTGCGCCGCCGCCGCTGCACCCCCTTGGCCGCTCGGCCGGCTTTGTGCCGACTCGAGCCGAGCCAGGCCGCCTCCGCGCCGTCCGATCGGCCCGAGCCGATCCGGGCCGTCGATCCCGTGGACCGGCGGTGGACCACCCGCGTGGTCCCGGTCCACGGTGGACCGCCCCCCCCCCCTCTTTGAGCCGCTGCTGTGTGGGGCCCGCGTGCCGGCGCCCCTTTTCCCTCTCTCCCGAGCCGCTGACCGGTGGGCCCCGCATGTCGGCGCCGCGCCCCCTTGATGACGTCAGCCCTGGGAATTATTGCGCAATAAATGATTTAAGGACTTTTTGTTATAGTAATAAATATAGTGAATCTTCTAAAATTCATATCTAATTCATCCGTGCTCCGTTTAAGCCCATTCAAGACTCAGTAAATCAAGAAAAATGTGTAGAATCCATTAAAAGTGGTTTTGTTCTCTGTTTCAGTAGTCTTATAGCCTGTTTGCATTGTTTGCCTTGTATGTCGCTTAGATTCCGGTTCTTCCGACGCTCCGGTGTACTTCGAGATTGTCGCCGAGGTTCCTCCAGCAGCAGAGCAAGGCAAGTCATGCTTGTCAATTGAACATATTGAACCTATATTGCAAATGCTCTCTCGTTTTCCTTAAATACTGCGTTGTTTATAATATCACCATGAGATGTTTACCTACTGTCATAGCCGTACTATTCCGTACCTTGTTCCTTTGTTAGCTTGGGATATAACCTGACTAGAGATTGGACTAGGGATTGCTTAGCCTTGCTTAGCTCAACTAGCACACAATGAGGGAAATCTTATTAATGTTTAGACTGTAGGTCATAATGGTAATGTTGGATTAGTACCACCGTTTTGGTGTTGATTAATTAAAATGAATCACATGGTGGGCTGTGGGTGCATGGTTTTGCTAGTCGCACCCATGGCAATTAAGGACCGGTTCGCGGGAAACCCTGGAAGAATTTATCGTGCTTACCACAAGCCAGCGTGGGCAACGGCTGGGCTTGTAGTGTAGATTTCCTCTAGCTGACGCATCCAGGCAAGGGTGGGCGTGATGGAGCGGGGCGGGCCCTGCGACGGCCTCTGTCGCTTCCGGATTCACCTAGGCACGAGAGGGGACTGCCCGTTGCCCGCTGGGGACGGGGGTGAAACCTGAGGTGTGGTGTGCTTGGCTAGAGGGGGTTATGCGAAGGGTCCTGTCACGGTCTCTTTCCGGTATGTCGTGGTGGCATGTCGGCGCACGATAACGTGTCGTGGGGCTGTGTCTTGTGGGTACAGTTGTACACCTCTGATCAGAGTAAAACTATTCGAATAGCCGTGCCCGCGGTTATGGGCAGTCAACTAGATTCACCGTGATTAGTCTCACCCTAGTTTAGTCTAATGAAATTGGATAGTCTAGGTGGATGGTTGGGCCTGTTGCAACGTGGGATAGCGTTGGACAGTGGATGATTAATATTGAGTAATTATTACACCTGTTTTCTTCTTTCAACTCCTGTTTATAAATGCTCGCTTTATGCAAATGAACCAGTCTAGCTCTCCGTTGATAATTCCCTGCATCATACCCCTATTTCGGTATGACTTGCTGAGTACAGTGGGTAGTACTCGGTCTTGCTCTATTTTCCCCAACCCCAGAGTGCGAGTATGTGTCAGATGGTGGTTTCTCCGAGGAGTAGGCTTCGTTTGTGCCGTCGAGGATGCCTGTGGAGTGGTGTTCCCGCTGCAGTTCAAGTCAAGGCTTAGCTTCTATTATCTTTCGTTTTTCCGCTGCATTTATGTAAGACTTTTATGATGTTTGTAAAACGTGGATCTGAATGTCAACATTATCATTTGTGTACCCCGGCTGGTCCTGGACGGGGATTTTAATGCACATTCTGCTTGGAATTCTTTTCGGGAATTTCTGGGCGTGACAAGTTAGTGTAACATCCCGGCCTAGGGCTTAATAGGATTAATAGAATACTCGTATCAACAAGTTGCAACTTTTTTTCCGGAGGCCAATCTCCAAAGAACTCCAGGGTTAAGCGTGCTTGGCCTGGAGCAATTTGGGATGGGTGACCGACCGGGAAATTCTTTCCGGGTGCACACGAGTGAGGACAAAATATGCAGAAAAGACATGTGTTGGTCTGTGAGGGCAGTCTATGACCTATGAAAGCTATCTATCAGATGTAAGTGCGCCCGGCCTGGGGAAGGCGGGGCCGTTACAAAGTGGTATCAGAGCCGACTCTCGCGGTTTCACGGATTTCCCGGGTGCACACGAGTGAGGATAAAATGTGCAGAAAAGACATGTGTTGGTCTGTGAGGGCAGTCTATGACCTATGAAAGCTATCAGATGTAAGTGGGCCCGGCCTGGGGAAGGCGGGGCCGTTACAAAGTGGTATCAGAGCCGACTCTTGCGGTTTCACGGGCGCGTGTGTCGCAGTTGCGCAGGCATGGTGCGCATGGCTGGTGTAGACCGGGAGTGGTTACACAGCATGGCACATGCGCTGGCACTGGACATATGGACGTGACCAAGAGAGGACGTTCCTGGCCTAGGGTTGATCGACGGGGGCATCGATCTCTCTTAAGGGGGTGAGGGTGTAACATCCCGGCCTAGGGCTTAATAGGATTAATAGAATACTCGTATCAACAAGTTGCAACTTCTTTTCCAGAAGCCAATCTTCAAAGAACTCCAGGGTTAAGCGTGCTTGGCCTGGAGCAATTTGGGATGGGTGACCGACCAGGAAGAATTCCCGGGTGCACACGAGTGAGGACAAAGTGTGCAGAAAAGACATGTGTTGGTCTGTGAGGGCAGTCTATGACCTATGAAAGCTATCAGATGTAAGTGGGCCCGGCCTGGGGAAGGCGGGGCCATTACACGTTGCGCCTTAGCGATCGATACACCTCTCTGTGGGATGTTTGATCTTGCCGATGCAAATCAACCTTATTCCTGCAAGCAAATCGAAGAAACAAGCAAGAACAAGATAAAAGCAATCTGAATTGCAAATAGGAATGAATACACACGATAAGTTGGGGTTCCGAAGAACAAGCAGACGGACGGTCTAGCCGACACGCGCGCTGCAAGGAAGTAGCAATGGCTAAACTTTCATCTAAACAAAACCCGAGAAACCCTGAAGGGGTAACTAGCTATATATAGGGGTGGGAGGACGACCTAGGGGTGCCTAGGGTCGTGCTCCACCAGCTTGGGGCGCACCCCACATGGCCCCCACCTGGGCCAGGGTCCCAAATGAAGTTACAAGCCCATAGGCCTATTATAGGTGATGCAACACCTTGTTCCTGTGATTCCGGCCACACGAGATGGAATTCAGAAAAGAGGCTGGATCCGTTGGAAAGAGGGCTCCGAGAGCTTTCCATCAAGTACTCACGGGCCGAAAACGGAGGTCGTATGCAGATTCGGTGGCCGTTTGAAGTCAGCAGTGTAGTAGGTGGCCGAATCGGATTCCAGCACTTGGAGGCCTTGATCTTGATGTCTTCTTGTTCATGCATAATGTGAGCAATGGTTATATCCGTAGTAGCCATGGTCATATCACATTCGAATGCCATATAGCAATCCCGTTCAGTTATTCAGTAGCGGTACATTTGATAGATGCTCATGTAGCGACGTACTCCCTAGTTACAAGATGTTTTGACTTAAAATCAAACTGCTTTAAGTTTGATTAAGTTTGTAGACAAATATAGTAAAATTTATATTACCAAATTAGTTTTATTAAATTAATAATTAAATATATTTTTATAGTAAATTTATCTTGGGTTAAAAATATTACTATTTTTTTCTATAAACTTAGTCAATCTTGAGGCAATTTGACTTTGACCAGTCAAAACATATTATAAACTGAAACATAGAGTAGTCATGTAAATGCACGATTTTTCACTATTACAATAATCATTTTTTTGGATGCTAGGCTTTTATTTTCACTGTTGCCCCAAAAGAAAAAGAAAAGAGCTGCTAAAATGGTTGAGGTCACCTCAATGCCTTAAACCACTTATGTAAATACATTTTTATAGGTGGGTTCATAGGAAATCCGCCGGTAAAAATCGATTTACGCTGGCGGTTCTGTATAAAAAACTGCACTTGAAAATGAGAGAACCATTAAAATATTAAAAAAATCGTAACTTTTTTATATGTAGTCGAATGATGGTAAACTTTATGTGAAAATTATTCCTCTTGAAGAGATCTACAACTTTATAGCTGAAAGTTCTTTCATTTGATATCGTTTGGGGGCTAAATATTCATTACAAGTTTTCATATCTACTTTAGAAAAAAAAATATTGTTTTTTCTTCAAACGACCTTAGGTGGAGATACGTTCTACACTAAAATTATAGACCTTGACGACATCTACAATTGTATAGTTGAAAGTTTTTATATTTGAGATCGTTTAAGTGCCAAAATATTTCTGGTATATTTTACAAGGTGTTCTTTAGAAATTTAAAGCTTTCAAATTTTCAGAAAGTTCATATTAAGATTGCGGTAAATAAAAGTTATATTCTTACAGTATTTTTAAAATATGACCTAGTTAATTTTTATTTAATTTTGAAATATCTTAGTTACATAACATATCAACTCTCATATATATCAACTCTCATATAGAGACTACAAGACATGAGTAGACAATCATATTTAAAGAAGTATTATCAAGGAAATATGGCAGACATATTAAAGAAAATATTGTAAAGATTATAGAGAACTCGCTAGTGAAGAACTGATCTTTGCTGGGTTGGTCAAAAACCACAATAGTCCCGGTTCCAAAAAGAACCGGGATTAAAAATCATCTTTAGCCCCAGTTGAAAAGCCCACAGCCAATTTAGAACACCAACCAGGACTAAAGATCATTTTTAGTCCCGGTAGAAAAAGTGTCCGCCCCCCACTCTTTTTATTCCCGGTTGGAAACACCAACCAGGACTAAAAATCGGCGCATAGTATATAATCCCTCGCACTTATCCTCTAGCAACCACCTCTTCCCTTATCCTCCTCCTCTCTTTTCTTATCCTCTCCCTTTCCTCTCTCTATTCTATCCTCCCACGCGTGCGGCAGAGCGAGCCGGGCGGGCTTGCGGCGGAAGCGGGGAGGCGCGGCGGGCGACGGCCGGCGCGGAGGGCCGCACGGCAACCGTGGCCGGCGAGGAGGGGTGCGGCGGCAGGCGGCCGGGCGCACGCAGAGGGCTGCCCGATGTTTTTATTTTTTTTCCTTTTTTCCCTCTTAATTTATGGATGATTTTTGTTGACTATATATGTTGTTGTGGATGATTTGAGATTGTGGATGATGATTATGTTGTTGTGAATGATTTGGGATTATGGATGATGATTTTGTTGTTGTGAATGATTTGGGATTGTGCATGATTTCGGATGTTGGGAGATGAACCATGGATGAGTTCGGCTGAAAAACAATTGCAAATAGTTAAAAACAATGATCCACAAGCAAATAAAAAAAAGAAAAAAATATCTCTACTCCGATTGGTAACACCAACCGGGACTAAAGATAGCGATCTTTAGTCCTGATTGGTGTTACCAACCGGAAGTAGAGATGCATCTCTACTCCCGGGTATTTAAACTGGGACTAAAAATCGTCCCGGATTTCTTCTCCCTGTTTGCAACCCGAGACTACAGGGAGTTGCCAGCCGGGAGAGAAGAGGCATTCTCCAGTAGTGACTTTTGTTCATCTCAATCGGACTTAAATTAATTTCTTTTATAAATTTTTAAAGTTTAAACATTTTGAAAGGATAAAGAAAAAAGGTATTTATAGGCAGAATTATTAACGAGCCGCCCTTAAAATGATTGTTACAGGCTGACTTATTAAAGAACACCCTTAAAATATTTTTTTATGGGCAATTCTTGAGGGAAGGTTATAAAAATCGATTTCCATGGACGGTTCTCTTCAACAACCACCCTTAAAAATGGGAGCACCACTAAAATAGGAAAAAAAAAGAAATTTTGAGTTAGATGATGACAAAATTTATATGAAAAATGTATCTCTCAATGGCACAACATCGTAGTTAAACATTTGTTTCATTTGAGATAGTTTAGAGGGCCATATATTCATTACTAACTCTCAGCTTTATTTTGAAAAAAAAAGATGAATTTTTGAGTTTTTCAAATGAGCTCGAATAGAGATATGCTCTTTCTCAAAGGCTTAGAGCTCAACGCGAAGTACAAGTTCATGGTTGATAATTTTTCCATTTGATATCATTTAGAGTATAAAATATGTGTTATAAGTTTTAGAGGGATGAAGTTGAAAGGATATGATGAGGAGGCTACACGGTGAGTGAGAGGTCCTGGGTTCGAATCATAAATACTCCACGCAACTAAAATTACATGACTTGTGACGTGCAAACTTGTAGCAGACTACTAAAATATGAAAACAAAATCAGATCTTTTTGTGGCAACAAAAATAAAAAAAATGGATATATGGATGGTTTCTTAAGAGTGCCTCCCGTCAAACACAATTTTCACGGATAGTTGTGGAATGCACTTAATTGCAGGGCAATTTGAAAAATGCCCATGTAAACAGGTTACCGACCGTCTATATTTGTCAAGTAAAATGTTTTTAAGATAAAGAAAGCTTTATTGGTCTCAATCAATTACATCTAGGTGATCCAATTGCCCTGAGAACAATGAAAGCTTCTGCATAGCTAAGATGCACAAAACCAAAAAAATCTCATGTTCTCGGGCAAAACCTAATTGGGAGCCATTTTTTTATCATGAAGGAACCAATATGAAAAAAAAATACTCTCTTTTTATCTTCATGAGGCTACACAAAAATGTGTGTCCCCAACCTTCCACTAGAGTTGTGGAAGGGGCTTATCACCTAAATAGTTGTTATGTATTATTTGTTACGAAGTACCATATGTGATGAGTAACTTGAATGGCCATTTACTAAGTAATGTTGTGTTTTCATTGTGCAGGTCATGAATTTCTAAAGCACATTATTCTTTAGGTCGGGAATAGAATATTCCATCTAGTGAGGTGATACCTTTTCTTTTGACCATTACTTTGCTAGTAGAATCTAGAGCAAAAGTAGTCAAGTTTCATAAGATCCCCTTGTAATTGCAAAGAAAGATGGGGAGGATGCTAAGCACTGAATTAATAAATGTTAGTCGTCGACCTGTGAATAGAAATTTTAATTTCCACGTACTGAGCTTATTCTCAAATCGTTCCACCACTTCTTTCTAATCTGCATTATTTTTAACCTCCTATAATGTAGAGGAATGCCCAAGTACCGAAATGGAAATTGACCTATGGAACATCCAAAGAGCTCAATGTACTGACTTTAAATGATTTTTCTTCCCCAAAGTAGTATAGTTCATTTATGTAAGATGATATTGAGACCCGATAGTTGCTTAGAAAGTATAAAGCAATAACTACAAATTACAAGTTTTCGCTAGGTCATGGTGCATGAAGAGAATTGTGTCATCTGCATATTGCAAGATAGATAAGCCACCATCAACTAGATATTGTATCTATACTTTCTATATAGTTGGAACCCACTAACAATTATTAGAAGCTAAAGCTCAACATGAAAGCATGCCACATCATCATCCGCTAGCAATTACTATTCTAGCCCATTTAAAATCCCATGCAAGCATGACACATCTTCACTCACTAGCAATTACTATTCTAGACTATTTTAAATTCCATGTGAGCTTGAACATCATCTACAATACTATATTATAGGGATCAACAAGTATGTGTTAAATCATCTTCATCACATTATTTTCTCAACATTTCAACTTTCATCATTTCGATAATATTTAACATATACTCATCCATGAATCACGCAGCAAAGCGCGGGGCATCACCTAGTTACTACTACAACTTGCACATCCGCTTTGGCTCAATTAATTAGAATTGTCAACATGTCATTAATGGTATTAAATAGAGTGGCTGATAGAGGAATGTTTTGGCGTACACCCTTCTCTGTCTGAAAGAAGTGGTTAAAATCATTGTTGATCTTTATTGCTACGCTTCCTCCTTAAATGAAAGACTCCACCCAAGAAATCCACTTGTGCGATAAATCCTTTCATCCGTAGTGCCTATAATAGGAAAGACCACTTGGCTTTGTCATAAGCCGTCTAAAAATCAACTTTGACTATTACCCCCATTCAACTTCTTAAGATGTAATTCATGTATAATTTCATGTAAAATGACAACTCCCTTGAGGATATTTCATCCTCGCATGAAGGTTGTTTTGAGAAGAACTCACCACACGGTCAGCAACAATATTGAGTCTATATGTTGCAGCTTAGACAAACTGTTATGTGTACTACCATATCTGATTTGCATCTTAAACTTTTGGGAGGAGTGTAATTACCCACAAAATTGAGGCTAAACAAAGGTATATCGCCCGCATGGAGTTGTCTAAACAGATTCATCTAAGCATCTTTGATGATATCCCATAATTTATAATAGAACTTTGCAGAAAACCATAAGGACCAAAAGCCTTATTGAGTTCCATCACAAATACAGCAGTCTGAACCTCATCATCCTCCTCCTCCTTCAAGAAAGGTGCCATAAGGATTTAATTCATTTTACGCGTTTGCAAGGCCGGCCCTAGGGGATGGGTGGGGGTGAGCAGTGCGGCCACTCTAGCCTCCCAAATCCCCCCCCCAAGGCGTCCCTCAGGCCTGGCCCAACAGCCGATGCACGGAAGGCGAACAGAAAACATGTGTGGAAGTGGAAGGCAAACAGAACAGACGCGACTCACGCAAGATTGCTGCCGCCTGCTACCCACGTCCTCTCCTCCTCACGGCGAAATCGCATGCAATCCCACGGCACGCATCGGTGCGCTAGCGCCGACACAATTATGCGCACCTCCACGGCTGGTTTTCCTTTTCCGCTGTTCTGCACGACTGTAGTACGGCACAAGGTGTTGGCACCCAGTGGCTGCTTGCCTGCTTCTTGCAGTCTTTCTTGCTTGACGCTGGCTGCCCTCGAGTACTAGATGAGGAGGATTCTGTTCAGGTAAGTGCAACACCAATACATCAATACATCATTGCTAATTTTCCATCACCAAATGAAAAATTGAAATTTTGTAACAATGTGATTTTATCTGTTAATATCTAATATCATGCGTTAGCTTTTTGTCATGTGCTCGTGTACTGATGTATAGTCTTATGTTAGGTTAATTCAGTTGTTCTGATAGCTGGACAAAGCTACAAAGGCAGTAGTGTGTGTTTCCGACTCACTTGTCATGTGCATCTGGATGCTTGCGATCAACTAATTGGTAAGACTTTAAATTTAGATTTGTAGATTTGTAGTGTAATTTATATGAGTTAAACCACTATAATAATGTTAACTTTTTTTCAATTATCAGGCCATGTCGTCTAGAAAGTATGCATCTTGGTAGAGAGAAAAAGGAAAAGGGTGGATGACTTAATAGAATCTCAGAAGGGGGCAATGGACAAATTTTTAAGGGATAACATGGGCACGACAAGGAACCTAGATGAGTTGGCTATAGTTGCTGTGGATGAAGCAAGCGACATGATCATTGAAGATGAGGGCCCCATATCTACAGAAGAAATCAACATGAATGAGAATGGTACCAATGTAAGTGATCATGAGAACATATTTAATTCACCTGCTACAGAGCCTGCTAGTGTTGATGAACAACCAGCTTTTACTACTGATATTTATGATCCAAGAAATTGGGACAAACTTGACAATAAAGCTAGGTACATATTAGTGGAGAAATGGTCTATAAGAGAAGAAAATATTGAATTCCCTTTGGATGACAACTTAACACATTTCTTATACTCTCTTTTTTCTAGAAAAATGAGCAACGGGGAGGTTCATGATAGAAAATGGTTGGTTTACTCAAAGCATGTTGATAGAGTATTTTGCTTTTCTTGTAAGAATTTCAACTCTAGAAATTGCAAGAGTTCACCTACTCATGATGGGTTTAGAGATTGAAGGACAGTGAAAGGCTAAAAGAACATGAAGCTAGTATCTAGCATATCACCAACATGACCTCTTAGAATGAATTAAGAGCTAGATTGAGAAAAAAAATGAAACAATTGACAAAGATTTGCAACAGTAAATTGCTAAGGAGAAAAAACGTATACGATAAGTTTTATAAGAATAATTGCTATTGTCAAATTTCTTAGTAAACATAATTTGGCTTTTAGAGGATCCAATGAGCAACTTTACAATGATCAGAATGGCAATTTCTTAGCTAGTGCTGAGATGGTTGCAGAGTTTGACTTGGTGATGCAAGATCATCTTAGATGTATTCAGAACAATGAGATACATAATCATTATCTTAGTCACAAAATACAGAATGAGTTGGTTTTCTCTCTTGGCTTATGATATCATAAAATCTATCATAGAGGCAAAATATTTTTCTATTATCATTGATTCCACCCTAAATGTGAGTCATCAAGAACAAATGACTTTGTTGGTCCGATGTGTTAATATGTCCTATGGCAAAATAAAATTAGAGGAGTATTTTATGGGTTTTTTTGAAGGTGGATGATACATCTGGTTCAGGGCTGATAATGGCTCTAACATGAAAGGAAAATAAAAGGGGGTGCAAAGATAGTTGCTTGATATTAATCCAAGAGCTTTGTATACGCCATGCGTTTGCCATAGTCTTAATCTTACTCTCTCTGATATGGCTAAATCATGTGCTAAAGCTATTTCATTTTTTGGAATTGTGCAACAGATATACGTGTTAGTTTCTGGTTTAACCAAAAGATGGAAAGTTTTGCTTGAACATGTTCCAAGTTTAACAGTGAAACCATTGTGCAATACTCGATGGGAGAGTCAAATCAAAAGTATTAAAGCAACTAGATATCAAGCTCATGAGCTAAGATTAGTTTTGTTACACTTAAGGGAATCTAATGGTATCGAACCCAAAGATAGGAATGATGCAAAAAAAATTATTTGAGGTAGTTGGTACCTAGTTTATACTTGGTATGATTATTTGGCGTGACATTTTATTTGTTGTAAACACTGTGAGCAAGAAGTTGCAGTCACCATCTTGTGCATTGAGTCCACCTTACAGCAAATAGAAGGCATAATGACTTACAGCAAATAGAAGGCATAATGACTTACTTTCACAAGTATAGAAATGAGGGGTTTGCTGTCACGCCCAGAAATTCACGAACCAGAATTTCTAAGCTGAATGTGCATTAAATCCCTGTCCAGGACCAGCCAGGGTACACAAACGACAATTGACATACAGATCCACATCTTACAAAAATATAAAAGATTACAAATGCAGCGGAAAAGATAAAAGCGAGCTAAGCCTGAAGACTTGACTCCTGCAGCGAGGCGACTCCACATTCGATGGATCTACTGCCATGCCTTGAGCAGTAATGACGTGACCCAAAAATTTGACTTCCGACAACCAGAAGTCACACTTGCTAAACTTGGCATATAACTGGTGCTCCTTCAATTTCTCGAGTACCAGACGGAGATGTTGCTCATGTTCCTCTTCTGACTTTGAATAGATGATTATGTCGTCAATGAACACCACGACAAACTTGTCCAGAAATTCCATAAACACTTTGTTCATCAAGTTCATGAAGAAAGCCGGTGCATTGGTGAGTCCAAATGACATAACCGTGCACTCAAACAATCCATACCGAGTGGTGAAGGCTGTCTTGGAAATATCCTCTTCCCGAATTCTCAACTGGTGATAGCCTGATCGCAGGTCTATCTTGGAAAACACTTTGGCTCCTTTTAGCTGATCAAACAGGTCATCAATTCTTGGCAACGGATATTTGTTCTTAATTGTGACCTCATTAAGGGCGCGATAATCCACGCACATCCTCTTGGTCTTGTCTTTCTTCTCCACAAAGATAAACCGGGGCACCCCAAGGTGAAGTACTCGGTCGGATGTACCCTTTCTGCAGCTGTTCATCAACTTGCTTCTTGACCTCTGCTAGCTCATTGGCTGCCATTCTATATGGCCTCTTGTAAATTGGAGAAGTTCCGGGTGCCAAATCAATCCGGAACTCGATTTCTCTCTTCGGTGGCATTGTAGTTAGTGTTGACAGTCGTTATCGATCAGTTTTGACCGTCAATATTACTAAAACAAGAGAGAACTAGTGATGCTTGCAATGCATAAATATGTTAGAATAATAATATTCCACTAGTATTAGGTCTACTAACCTTTTGCAGAGAATGACAATAAAGTGAAGGAAAATCGACATCAACTCAGACGATAGATCAATCGGACGATGTCGAGAACCAGACTTGTATATGAATGGGCCAAGAACACAGACTTGACACGATGAATCAGGCCAAAATTCACAAGTCTACAAAGTGAAACAGCAGAGGGGGCCACCAGCCAAAATGTGGGCTGGTTGGGCCGGCCCCAGGTTCGGTCGAACCTGGTGGTTCGGACCAGGTTCCACTGAACCTCCCGTGAAGCCGATAGATGCAGGGTTTTGAGGAAACGGTGGAGATTCACTCCCTATGGTTGTTGGAGGGTATTACCGACCTTTCCAACCGCCATAACCGTCATTACCTGCCTATTTAAGGAGTTCACTCTCTTGACTTTAACACATACCTCAAGCAAGAGCTCTCTCATTCCTCTCAGGTTTAGTTTAGTAATATCTAGCTGGTGGAATAGAATTAGAATAGGAATCAGGAGTCCGGAAGTCTTCGGAAGACTTCGGGTATGGCTCTAGTAGCTTTCCTTTCCTCTTTTGTAAGCTTTGTACTTTTATTAGAATACTCTTCTAAATACATTTCTGGTATTGAAATACTTTCCGAGTATATGAGTACCTACTATACATTATGTTCATGTTATACTGAATATACTGCTAGCTTAATTATCTATGAGATGCTTTGGTGCGGGTATAGTGTTTGCTTATGCAATTACTCTATGTCATGACGATGATATTAGAGTAGTATCTGGTAGTTTAGACGTGGTGTCTAGATTACGGGATATCATTATTTGGGGTTATATATTGCAGATGAGAGTGGGCCGCTGATGGTGACAGCTCAGTATGGGTATTCCTCCGCGCCTATAAATAATCCTAAGTTAATTTCCTGAGGAGGGTATTCCTCCGTATTTAGCCCCGGTTGGATGGTCATGACGGGCTGTCGTAAGGAACTCGGCAGTCAGGGGTGGCTTCTTGAAGTACCAGGAGGGCATCAGATAGAGGGTATTAGCTAGTATATCAGTTAACTAGAATATATGTATACTATGTATATTAGAAGTATAGGAATAGATTTCCTTTCTCTTTTCTTTCCACCTAGCTTAGATTATTTATTATGAGGATGAGTAGTTAAATGCTTCTGTGTCACTCTACCCTTGGATTATCATAACCCCTGCCTAGAATATGATTATCACAAGTAATATATAAATTATTAGTTGAGTTCTCTCTACATGATCTTCCCACGGGATAAAATAAATACGATACCCTTGGAATACTCTCGGGTGAAATGCTACAATGGTATATCCGTGCGCTTGCGGATGAACTCTATAATCATAATATACCAGAAGTGTTTCTGCGCCATTGCTGGGAATTATATTTCTAGTGAAAGTGTCAATTAGGCCTAGAGGGGGGGTGAATAGGCTAATTCAAAAATTCAATTAAAAGCGGAAGCAGTAATTTTCGGATATTTCCGAAATTTTCGGATATATCCGAAAATTTTCGGAGTCAGCACAAATAGCAAAGTAAATTCTAGATCTAATTGCCTACAACAAGAATATGCTAGCACAAACAGCAACTAGACCTATAACGGCTCAAACAAGCAAATCTAGAGGAGAGGGAGAAAGTAAAGTCACCAAATATGAAGCTTACGAAGTTGTTCCCGAAGTTCGAATCCTTGAGGGGATTCTACTCTCTGTTGAGGAGCTCACTAAGAGCCGGGTCTTAGCTAATCCTTTCCTCAAGAGGTTACACTAAGCACTCCTCCTTCCACTAAGGGTATCTCTTCCCTTTCGGATGTGAGATCCGACCTTCACAAACTTCTCCCGGCCAACCACAAGTAGATCGGTGGCTCGGGAGCGACACCTAGCCGCCTACGAGTCCTCAACCTCCAAGAGTAACAAATGAAGCAAAGAACTCCCGGAGATGATGCAAGTGCTCACAAATCTTCACGAAGACAACAACAAGCACTCACACAAACTCGAATCCACAACTCTCACACACACACAAAATCCGAATCGCACACGGGTGAGAGGGGAAACAAGAAAGCACGGCTCAAAAGTACTAGAGAGAGAGAGAGCAAGCCAAGGGCACAAATGATTGGAGTGGAACCAGTAGCCCTCACAAGTGAGGGGAGGAGGCTATTTATAGCCACAGCCCAATTTCTGCCCGTTATGCACAATAATTGAGATTTTCGGATATTCCGAAAGATTTTCGGACATGTCCGAAAATTCCAGCTCAGCACCAACAGCAAAGTCAACGAGAGATTTTTTGGACATTCCGAAAACTTTTCGGACAAATCCGAAAATTTCCAGAACCAAAAACACAGTTCTGGATGTTTTTGGAAAAGTCCGAAAATTGCTTTCGGACATATCCGAAAAAACACAGAACCTATTTTGACTTTGCTGAAGTTTTCGGAAACTCTAAAAATCGATTTCGGAAAAGTCTGAAAATAAACAGAACAACATTTGCCTTCTCAGTCATATTCGGAAAGTCCGAAAATGTCTTTCGGACATATCCGAAAAATTCCAGAAGCGAAATTTTTGTTCTGTGCATTTTCGGAAAGTCCGAAAATGACTTTCAGAAAACTCCGAAAAAATCCAGAACACATCAAATAGAGGAGAAACACTTTTTAAAAAAAGATTTTGAGCACTTTGATCACTCCTCATATGTCAATGCATCATCCCTCTTAATAGTGCGGCATTCCTATTGACTCAAACAAAAGGAAAAGTTACAATATACCATTTGCTTATTTGCCGCATCACATTTCATCAACGTATTTGGCGAGAAATGCATTACGCTAACTCATTGAGGATACAACAACCTTCACAATTGCTTAAAGAAAAATGTTAGTCCTCTCTAATCGCATTGTAATTAATCACCAAAATCATTAGGGGCCTAGATGCACTTTCATCTAGTAATGTCGTTAAGAAATACCAACAGCGAGGTCTTCAGGAAACACCTCAGGATACTCTTGTACTATGGGAATATTCTCCAACTTCTTGAGTCTTTTCTCCGCTATTTCTGTCTGTTCCACAATAGCAGCCTGATTCAGACTTGCTACGGACTTCTGTGGCACTAGAGACCGGAAAGTGATCTTCTCCCCTTTGTCATTGGTTAGGGTGATGGTGCGGCTTCCGCAGTCAATCACCCCCTTGTGATTAGTCAACCAATCCATCCCAAGAATGACATCTAGGTCTTTGGATTCGAGAAGGATGAGGTTGGATAGAAACGGTGACCTTTTGATCTCTATAGTCACTGAGGGGCAGTAGTGTGCTGTCTTCATGTCACTTCCAGGGGTATGAACCTACATCGGTATTTTAAGTTTCACTACTGATAATCCATGTGTCCCAGCAAATCTATTGGAAATGAAAGAATGCGAGGCACCCGAATCAAAAAGTATTGTTGCGGGGTGTGAGTTGACTGGAAACGTGCCCAGCACGACCTCTAGTGCTGCCTGTGCCTCCTCTGCAGACGCATGATTGACGCGGGCCTGAACGAACCTGGGTCCAACGCGCTTTAGCTTCGGACACTTGCCAGCAAAGTGGCCGTGCTTGCCATAGTTGAAGCAGGGTCCTGACTTTCCTCCGGACTCCTTGGGCTGGTCTGACTGAGCTGACACAGCTGGTAGATCTGACTAAGCTGGTGCCATTAGTGGGGGTGGAGTTGAGTTGTGGTTGTGCTGCTCACTGCTGTTGTGACTACCACTGTTGTAGTCGTTGATGAAGTTATTCGGGTGGTAAGTATGGTGCTGAAGGACGATCAGGGTGGTAAGTAAGCGAGGCTTCTGATTGTTCTCCTAAGGAGTCCTAAACTGAGCTGCCTTTCTTTTACGGTCCATTTTGTTGCGTTGCTCTTCCTGACAGATAGTCTTGTCCACAAGCTTCTCAAAGTCCTCATAGACTCCGGAGATCAGCTGGTTAGTCAACTCATCATCAAGGCCAAACAAAAACTTCTCCTGCCTCTCGGCATCAGTGCGCACGTCCTCAGGAGCGTAGCGCGAGAGGTGGTTGAACTCGTGCAGGTATTCTGTAAGTGTCATGGTTCCTTGATGCAGTGCACGGAACTCTCTTTTCTTTTGTGCCATAATCCCCTCAGGAATCTGTGCCTTCCTGAAGCTTTGACAAAACTCTGCCCAAGTAACCTCCGTTGCAGCTGGACGGGTTACCACGTATAGGGATGGCAATTTCCCCCGCGGGGCCGGGTCCCCTGCGGGGACCCGACCCTATGGGGGCGGGGGCGGGTTCAATTTTTAACCCGCGGGTGAGGCGGGGCCGGGGTCCCGCATTTTTGCGGGGAGGGGACGGGGGAGGCATTTCACCCGCGGGTGACCCGCGGGGCCCCGAAGGATGTATATTAAACCTTAAAATGTAGTTCATGGAAAGCCCAAAGGAGCCCAACCCAACAAAAGCCTAAAATATAAAAATAAAACCCTAACCTTATCCTCTTCCATCTCCCCAATCTCCTCTCCCCGTCACCCTCACACCACACAGGCGGCGGTGGCGTCGGCCGCCAGGCACGGGCGGTGGCAGCGGCCAGGGCGCGGGCGGCTGCATCAACGGCCAGGCGCGGGCGGCGGCGGCGACCACGACGCGAGCGGCAGCAGCGGCCAGGGCGCGGGCGGCGGCGTCGATTGCCAGGCGCGGCCCGCGCGGGCGGCGGCGTTGGCCAGGGCGTGAGAGGCGGCGGCGAAGGCCAGGCGCGGGCGGCGGCGGCGACCAGGGCGCGGGCGACGGAGTCGATGGCCAGGTGCGGGCGGCGGCGGCTTGCCTCGTCGTCTTCCAGCTCGCCGCCCTCGTCGCCGTTGTCCATCGATGCCCAGGTAGTGCGGGCCTCGGCTCGTCTCGTCCGCCGCAGCTCGCCTCGTCGTCTTACAGCAGGGTAGTGCGGGGCCCCGCTCACCCGCCGTGTCCCCTGCGGGGACGGGGGCGGGTGACGTTTTCCACCCAACCATCTCTGCGGGGTCGGGGTCGGGGGGAGAAGTCGAGGCGCGGGGACGGGGGCGTTCCAGCCCAACCCGCCCCCGACCCGCCCCGTTGCCATCCCTAACCACGTAGTTGTCCCACCAGGCAGAAGCGGGACCTTGCAGCTGGTGTGTAGCAAAAGCAACCTTCTCCTGGTCGTTGCATTGTAGAAGGTTCAGCTTCTTCTCAATAGCACGGAGCCAGTTGTTGGCCTCCATTGGGTTGGTGGTGCTTGAGAAAGTAGGTGGCTTGATACGGAGGAAGTCTAACAGTTTGGACAGGTGTGATGGTGGAGGACCAAACTGCTGATTCTGTTGCGCCTGCTGCAACATCTGATGGTAATGTTGTTGCATCTATTGCATCATCATTCTCTTCATCTGAGTGACCGTTGGGTTATCGGGCGGTGGAGATGAACTGCTGCCAGATGCACCACTAGTATGTGCTCCATCGATCTGCTCTTTGCTGCCACTGGCGTCGTTGGAGTCACGGGGATCATTCCTTGTCTTCACCATCTGGAGGGGGATAGGTAGAAATAAGAGAAAGGAAGAAAACAGATGGCTCGGAAACTAATCTTTCTTATAAATTTAAGTGCAATTATCTTAATCTTGATTAAAACACTGAAAAGGAAGCAAACAACTCCTAATTAAGGCAGTCATACCACTGACACTTGATATCGACCGCCGACTAACACACAAGCAACAAACCTAAACACGGAAACTAGAAAGCAACCCAAACTAAGAAAATGATAAAGCTAAAGGCGGCGACTCTGAAGCTTGGAGCGGCGCTTGCGATTGAGGAACAGGTCTGACATCTAAGATGGACAAGGGATAGAAACCAATGTATGCTCAAATCCAAATTAAACAAAGCAACGAATGACCCAAACACTAGCCAAGCATGATGATTTTTACGCATGGAACATTTTTCATGAGCCCAAACAAAAGATACTAATGACACTGACTAAGCAATAACTTAATGCATAAAATAGATGCATAGTTATAATGATACGCATAAAATTGCCCCATCGAACCTAGACACGACTTAGTGCATAACACCCAACAAATTCCTAACCGACTGTCGAATAAATTCAAAATAAGATTTTTCTAAAACACCATACTATTCCTAATCGATAAATCCAATTGAAATAGCGATCAAGATTTTTCCCACAAATCAAAAGAACACACCCCAAAATTTTCCCGAAACAAATCCAAGTGCAAAAAGCATATGCAGATGAAAAGGTTTCAGAGGGCTCTTACGGTTTCCAGTTGGCTTGTCCTACGGTCAAGGTCGGCTCTGATACCAACTTGTCAAGCCCAGAAATTCATGAACCGGAATTTCTAAGCTGAATGTGCATTAAATCCCTGTCCAGGACCAGCCAGGGTACACAAACGACAATTGTTGACATACAGATCCACGTCTTACAAAAATATAAAAGATTACAAATGCAGCGGAAAAGATAAAAGAAAGCTAAGCCTGAAGACTTGACTCTTGCAATGAGGCGACTCCATTCCACAGGCATCCTTGACGGCAGCGACGAAACCAACTTCAACAAGACAGCTCCAACTAGGAAAATCTTTAGCTCTAGTGTGGGGGAAAAGAGAGCAAGACTGAGTACTACCCACGGTACTCAGCAAGTCATACTGGAAGAGGAGGTATGATGCAAGATATAACCAAAGGAGGCCAGAGGTTCATTTGCGATAAAGCAGGCCTTTAAAAGCAGTAGTTGAAAGCAGTAAAACAGTTGTAGTAATTAATCAATATTAACCAATCACTGTCCAGCGCTACACCACGTTGCAACAAGCCCAACCAACCACCTGAACTATACCAGTTCATTATGCTAAACTAGGGGTGAGACTAATCACGGTGAATCTGGTCGACCGCCCATAACCGCGGGCATGGCTATTCGAATAGTTTTACTCTGATCAGAGGTGTACAACTGTACCCACAAGACACAGCCCCACGACACGTGTCCGTGCGCCGACATGCCACCACGACATACCGGAAAGAGGCCGTGACAGGACCCTTCGCATAACCCCCTCTAACCGATCGCACTACACCTCAAGGTTCGCCCCCGTCCCCAGCGGGCAACAGGCAGCCCCCCTCTCGTGCCACGGTGAATCCGGAAGCCGATCAACCGAACACCCCAGCCGACCCAACTCCATCACACCCACCCTTGCCTGGGTACGTCGGCTAGATGAAAGCTACACTACAAGCCCAGTCGTTGCCCACGCTAGCTTGTGGTAAGTACAATGAATTCTTCCAGGGTTTCCCGCGAACCGGTCCTTAATCGCCATGGGCACGACTAGCAAAACCATGCACCCACAGCCTACCATGTAGTGTATTTTAATTAACTAACACCATTGCGGTGGCGCTAATCCAAAGCTATGCCACTAATCAAAATCTATGCATTAATGTAATTCCTCCTTTGTGTACTAGTTGAACTAAGCATGGCTAAGCATTCCCTAAACCAACATCTAATCATTTTAATACCCAAGTTATCAATAGCATAAGATAAACAATATATGGCTGAGTAGTAGGACCCATCCCACATGATATTGTAAAACAATGCAACATTTAATAGAAATGCGGGACATTTGCAAATTTGGTACAATATGATCAATTTTAATGCATGACTTGCCTTGCTCTCGCAATGATGGAACCACAGCAACGTCTTCGAGAAACCGCGGATCGACGAAACAGCCAAAATCTATGCGACAAACAATGCACACAAGCAAAACATGCTAGAAGTCTACTGAAACAGGAAACAAAACTATTTTTAATGGATTCTATGCATTTTTATGAATTTACTGAGACTTGAATGGACTTAATCGGAGCTCGGATGAATTAGTTATGAACTTTAGAAGTTTAAATGTATTTTTACTATAAAAGAAAAGTCCTTAATCATTTATTGCGCAATAATTAATCCCAGATGACGTCATCAAGGGGGGCGGTGCCGACAAGCGGGACCCACGGGTCAGTGACACAAGAGGAGGAGGAGGTGGTACCTGGCGGGTGGGTCCCACCAGGCAGTGGCTAAGGGGGAGGGGTGGCACCGGCCAGCCATGGCGGGCGGGGGCGGCGCGCGCGGTCACCGGCGGTGACCGGTGGCAGCCGGCATGAAGGCGGCGGCACGGACCACCGCTAGGGGAAAGCGGAATGGGAAAGGAGGGGGCGGGAGGCCTCACCGGGGTTAGGCCGGCGCGGGAGGAAGCGACGACGAACGGCGACGGCGAGCGACCGGAGGGCGACGGCCAGCGGCGGCCGAGCTCCGGGACACCCTAAGAGAGGAAAAGAGAGAGGTTAGAGGGAGTGAGGGAGTCCACGGCGAGCGAGAGCCATGGCCGACGGCGGCGGCTATGGAAGGGCTCACCGGCACGCGGCGAACGGCGGCCTCCGATGGCGGAATTCGACGGAGGAGGGGTGGACGAGGTAGCCCTCAGCCGTGCGAACCCGAAGACGACGACGGCGCGGCTCGGTGGCGGCGCTAGCGGCGGCGAGCGGCCGCCAGAGGCGGTGATAGGCGGCAGCACTGGCGGTGCACGGCGTGGTGGTGGTAGGAGGCACGGGAGAGCGCGGCAAGAGCGAAAAACGAGAAAGGGGGACGCGGGGAGCGATTTATAGGCGAAGGGGGAGGCAGACATGGCCGGGGAGGCTCCCGATTTCGCTGGCGACGTGGGAGGTGGAGAGAGAGAGTGGGAGGGGGATTCAAGATTTGAATCCGCCCCTTGTAAGCGTGCCGCGGGCGGGAAGGCGAGGGCGTGGGCGGCGTCGCGGCAACGTGGGCGCGGGAAAGGCTGGCGGCGAAGTGGTCGCAGAATGCGGAGTGGAGGAGGTGGGGCACCGGCGGCGTGGGTGGTTGGAGCTCCGGCTCCAACAGTCGGAGGAGGAAGAAGGGGCCAACAGGTGGGCCCCACCTGTCGGTGACCCTGAGAGGGAGAAGGGGAAAACGGGCCGGCCCATCAAGGGGAAGGCCGAGCGTGGGCGGGAGGAGAGTTGGGCTGGCGGCCCAACAAAGGAAAAGAGAGAAAGTGAGGAAAAGAAAAGGAGAAAAAGAAAAGGATTTTTCCCAGGGATTTATATATTGCACATGCTCATTTTTAATTGGTTGAAATTATTTCCAAGGCTCTGAAAATTCCACTAAAAATCCTGTTAGCATATTTTGACATGTAGAATCCAAGAAAAATTCCACATGCCGATTCCAATTATTATTTGCATTTATTAATTTGAGGAATTAGCTCTAGGTTAATTTGAACCAATTTCTTCGGACGATTTATTTAACAATTTTTTAAAAAAGCTAGAAAGAGGGGGAAACTTCAGGGTGTGACATTTGCTTCTAGTTTGATCAAAGCCAAAGATATTGCATCTGAATTGGGTGTAAATGCATCATTTCCAGTAAAGTGTCATGCAACTAGAAAGAGACAGTTTGATGGAATTGGGAGTGATGAAGTAAATTTGCAAGCTGAGAGGGCTTTCAAAGTTGATTACTTTTTTTTATGGTTGACATGGCAATCACTTCATTGAAAGCTAGATTTGAAGAACTTCAAAAATTCAAAAGTATGTTGGGGATTTTATGAGTTCCACGGTCTTGAAGTCATTAGATGGTGCTGAACTAAAAGACAGTTGCACTAAATTTGCAAAAAAAAAAAACTCTCTAGGGGGTTCATCTGATGTTGAGTTAAAATGATCTAATTTTTGAGTTAAGTGTTATGCAGTTGACTTTGCCAGATAGACATATGTCTGCCATGGAGATATTTGAGTTTGTCAGAGATGCAGATTGTTACCCTAATATTTCTATTGCTTATCGGATCTTATTTACTGTGCTCGTGACTATGGCATCTACTGAAAGAAGCTTTTCAAAGTTGAAATTATTGAAGAACTATTTGAGATCTTCATTGTTAAAAAAAAGGTCAAATGGTTTGGCAGCTTTATGCATTGAGAAGAAATTATTGGATGAAATTAATATTGGTACCATTATCAATGACTTCGCATCTAGAAATATTAGAAAATTTTTTGAGGTAACATGTACAATGTTTTCTATATAAATATTATTTCTAAATGCAATTTAAATATTTACGACAATAATTCATATATATAAAGTATATGTATCTATCGATTATTATTATATAGTATGATAAAGGCCTCTACGTTTAGTTTCGCATCGACCCCTGAAAAGTCAGGACTAACCCTGTGCATTTGTCTCGTGGGATATGTCCTCAGCCCTAAATTCAACTAGAGTAACAGAAGTATCCTCGTGTAGTCCAAAAGTTATAAAAGTTGGTGATGTAGTATTTTGTGTTATTATTGCTTCTATTTGATTTCTTCTTCTGAAAGAAGTTTAGCTAATATATACTTCATATGATTCATATTATAAGTCGTTTGGCTTTTTTTTCTTTGTCAAAATTTTTAATTTTTGATCAAGTTTATAAAAAGATATAATAGTATTTTCAAAAAAAACATATTATTAAAATATATTCAAAGTTAGATTTAATAAAATTAATTTAATATTTTAGATGTTGCTAAATTTTTCTATAAACTTGATCAAACTTAACAAAGTTTGACTAGAAAAAAGTCAAACGGCTTATAATATAAAACGGAGGGAGTATACACATTGAGCAAGATGCTCTCTCGTAAAATCAGTTAAATCTTGTATACTTTGTGTTACTAAGTTGCTATATTATGGGACGGAGGGAGTACAATTTAGTGATGGGATAGCTAGGATGGTGGTGTAGTTTAGCTTTATAGTCATATATATGCACGATTTATATCATGTACAAATGTACAATTAGAAACGTGATATGATGCTCGTGTGTGTCTTTATAGTCGTATATCATGCATGTTCAGTCAGAACTAGCTAGGGAATTTATGGTCATAAATGCATACAAAATGATATAATAAGTACAACTAATTCTTAAGAATATCATGCAGCAGTACATTTTTTATTCTGTATATAGAATACATGATATAGGTACTATCGCAACTGTTAATTCCGTTGACAAGTTTCTCCTGCATTTTTTGGGATTAAAAAACAAGAGAAAGTTTCAGAAAATCTCAAGTTTTAAGTCAAAATTACAGGTATATCCACATATAATATGACTTATAGCACATGATTTATGGTATATATATAAGGGTTTCATAGAACAAGTAGAACAAGCCTTACATATGGTTATGCTTATCAAGTTATAATAAATATCATTTTTTAAAAACTCTGATCATAAAACATGTGGTAAAATTTACTTAAAAATAGAGTAAAATATGAAAATCCCACGTTTTATAATGAAAGTTGCAGAAAATCATAGGTACTATGACTTGTGACATATAACTACAAGTATTATGTTTACAATGTTTCACAAAACCTCACCCTGTATATGTTGAGGACGAATTTACTAAAAATTTCAACTGGCCCGGGGCACTTCTATGGGTGCTTACTGACGTTTTTTCCAACTTGGTTCGAGGAGGCGCTAATCCTGTACGCGCCCTCGGAATTTTTTTCTTTTCTAAAAGAAAAGGTATAAGTGGGCTGCCGCAGCTTACATGGGCGTTGCTACCTCAGAGGTGCTAAGGAATTTTCGAACAATGCACGCAGATAGTTGGTTTAATTCTGTTGCAGACCGATATGTATATAGCACCTCCATGCATTGGGATAAAGACGCGCTTAATATCTCCTATTGTAACGACGTTGTAAGCAACTACGTACTTTCTCCGTTTCACAATATAAATCATTCTAACATTTTCCACATTCATATTGATGTTAATATATATTTATCTAGATTCATTAACATAAATATGCATGAATATGGGAAATGCTACAATGACTTACATTGTGAAACGGAGGAAGTATCAATATATTAACTCTGCACGTTGAAGTCGGTCTAGCTTTAAATATTTCTCTCCCGAGTAAATTATATTGGTGATATATATATATATATATATATATATATATATATATATATATATATATATATATATATATATAAAAAACTTATCAGGTGGATGTAATCTATCATATAAACTTACAAAATGTTTGTTTTGGTGCAAAATTTTTTCTAGTATGTATGAACCAAGACCATAAGAATATGGTATTGCTAATCTTGCTGATTAAAGTATTGAATAGGATGCTATATATAAACAAAACATATTTGTATATTCTATATAGTTACAACCCACTACACCTAAAACTCAATATACAAGCATAGTAAAGATCTGTTTGGCACAGCTCCAGCTCCAGCTCCAGCTCCGCCTCTCCTGGAGCTGGAGCCCGGCTAAACAGTTTTAGCTCCATCTAAAATGGGAGCAGAGCTGGGTAAAGCACTCTCACGAAATGAATTAGAGAGGTGGAGCTGGGTTTAGGCTACTCCACAACTCCACACCAGACCCAACTCTTAGAGATAAATTTAGGAGTTAGAGCTCTACCAAGCATGCCTTAATTATTAGTATATCCTAAAGCCTAATATACAAACATGCCACATCAATCCGCTAAGCATTTAAAGTTCAACATACAAACATAGCAAATAAATCTAAAACTAAACATATAAGCATATTAAATCATCATTTTCATATCATTTTCACAATATTTCAACCCAAATCCATCCATCTTTTGTACAATATTTTACATATATTCATCAAATATTTCATAGCAAAGTGCAGGGCATCTTCAGTGCTATGCACGGATATTAAGAAAATAGGTAGGTGAAGTGATGAACGATTATAATTAGTTGAAATGAGAAAATAAGTGGAGAAACTAAATAACGATGATTGCGATTAGTTGAGATAAGTAAATGTGGCTATATTTCTGCATGGAAGGAGTAAACGATAGAATAAGGGTATAATAATTGCAAGGAAAAGAAGACATAAAATATCAAGCAAGTGTGCACGGCACGTCCTAATCATTATCCAAGTTGATAAAATTAGCCTTGCCATGCTATTTCGGTTTTGGTTAGCATGTACTATGAGAACTCCATCTATCAAAACGAGCGTTTTATAAGTTCGTGTACTAATTTGTACCCATCAAATAAGTTCGTGCATTACCAAAACATTTATTTTACAGAAACTACCAAAGCAACGTGAGCACAAAGTGAACTATTCTTTCACCTTTTTACTCTTTTTTCCCCTTTCCTTGCGCCAACGTGGGCCAATCTTTTCAAAAGTTTGTCCGTGTAATTAAGCAGAGTTAAAAGGGACGGCGCTGATGTTAAAATTTTTTCATAGAACCATACCACACAAAATCTATGAAGACTATGCTAGGTTATTCACATCATTCTAGACCCATCTCATCCGAATATAAAGATTATCCCATTGGGCGAAAAGACTAGCACGTGAACACGTTCCAACCATGTCGCAACAAGCCGCCGAATTAGAGTTAGGGTTTGTGAGTGTTGTTGGGGAGGAGGGAGTGCTAGGGAGGGAAAGTGGACCGGTGTTGGCAACAGGGACAAACTGGAAATGAAGGAGGGGAGCCGGCTGAACAAGAGGATAGGTCGACTCAACAACGACTTGGGTTGGCTAGCTACATGTGAGTTGCGTGTTATCTTTTGCATTTGCACGAATGGGCGCATGTTAGACCTATCCCCTCCGGGCAGTTCAGTTTAGGGCTGATGATGAATTATCACACACGCTTCCCATACCCTAAGTAATATGATTCTTTTATGTTCAAATTGTACCTTTTCCCATCATTTGTTACAATATTATTTTTAAATGACTTTCCAACATTTTAACATTTATTTTATATGTGTGCCCTTAAATAATTGTCATAAACTCACAATCACCCGCGAGTATTTAGAACATCATGTAAGTTGCTGTTGTGTTTAATTATCCATGCTCTTTTGTACTATGGGCCTGTTCACTTTGACGTTATTTTCAACCTTACCAAAATTTTGATAAAGTTGCTAAAAAAATGGCTACATTTAGTTTGCTGTCAAATTTTGGTAACTATATAAGAAATCCTACCAAAATTTAGTAAGGTTGAAAATGGCATTAAAGTAAACAGGCCTTGTATTTTTTTTAGGGAAGGTTCCTACCAATATTGGAAAAATGCACATATCAATTATAGGCTCTTTTAATGAACTCGCTTGCATAATGGGGCAGTTGCGTCTGCAGTGAGGCGTCACCACATGTTTAGGTCCTTGGGGGAATAAAAAAAGTCCCGCTGTTTTCGTTGTTGGCAGGGCATCTTGACATGGCCAGCCCGAGAGATGAGCTTCTAGAAGCTAGAAGTGTGTGTGGTCAGCGCGCTTTGTTTAGAAAAATATCAAGAAACTAATCTCTATAAACTCTATAATATCAATAAACTAATACTATAGACTAATCTTTCAATACAAACACCACTATTCCATACTTAAATTTAATGCTACTCATCTCACATAATGTCTTGGATATTGGGTAGAAACTATGTCTCATGCAAGACATGTTTTCTTTATCTTTCCTCATTTATTCATTTGACATATCATTTTTCATCTTAGATGATGGACACCGTCCTAGTCATTAGGTTGGGAATGGTCTTAGTCGCTAATTCATTGCAAAAGTGCGTTGACAAGGAAGAGAATTAAACAATTATTAATTATAATACCAGTAAAAAAATGGAACCAATATACGGTACATAGCTGATGGATCCTGTAATGGATACTTACTTGCTTGTTGATTACTATAGTACTAATTAACCGGATCTGGGGAGCTTTATCTGATCTTAGAGGTAAGCAATAAGAATATTTTTTGGTACTATATATAATAAAGGTTTCTTACTAGATGTCATGCATACTGTCATCTAAAGTCGCTGAGTTGCCCATACTTTATATGCCGGTACAGAGATGTATTATTTGACTTCTTCCTACGCACGCTACCAAATGAAATTAATTAGGAAAATGATAAACGCACAAAAGTTGTTTACTATTGAGCCTTGATTTCTGATAATTATTCATCACTAATAAATTCAACGATTGAAATATTTGTATGTAAGAGTTTATTAATCATCCGTACGTCTTAATGCAATCTCTACACGTTACTAGATGTTGGCAACATATCTTGACCATTCCCTTCTATATCTGTATAATCTCCCGATCAGCGTGATGAATGTTCAGCTTCGTCCAAATTTTGTGGAGGCAAGGGGTGCTATAGGTTGGGTAAACGGGATAAGCCGTACAAAAATTAAGAAAGAAAAAATAATTTATATATTAAATTTTGATATCTATATATATTATTAGCGGTTTAGAAAGCTAATGCTGAAAAGTGAACAACGATGAGAAAACCCAATTGACTCTACTATCACATTATTGGTATAATAGCATTTACCATCATGTATTATTTTGAATACCTAGACATACCATGTAGATACTTATACATCGTGCAAAGAAATATCGAGTAAAGTTCACGAAACTATATATACTTTCACCAAATTATCACAAGACTATACATTTAGGGTGATATATCACAAACTACAGATTTAAGGTGGAGTGTCATAAGATTTAATAATAAAGTTATCATAAAACTATAGGTTTAGTGATAATTTAATCACAAAACTTACACGTTTATAACTCAAACATAACACTAGTGCTAAGGATTAAAACTCTAAAATCTATAGTTTTGTAATAACTTTGTTATTAAATATGTGGTTTTGTGATACTCCACCTTAAATCTGTAGTTTTATGATAAATTTAGTGCTAAATCTGTAATTTATGGTACATCATTTTAAGTTTGTAGTTTTGTGATAATTCGATCAAATTATACGTACTTCTGTGAAATTTACTCATCTAGGAATGAAAATATGGTCACGGAAATTCCAGACCAACCGAGCTTCGTTTCTGTATACGTGGTTCAGTTTCGGTCTTTAGGCATTACAAAATTTGATTTTTCAATTTTTTTAGCATCGTAAGATATTGACACTTAGGCTATGTTCCTCTCCCCGTTTTCCCAACTCACATCTATCTTTTTCGGACGCACGCTTTTCAAACTGCTAAACGGTATGTTTTTTAAAATAAAAATTCTATATGAAAGTTGTTTTAAAAAAATCATATTAATCTATTTTTTAAAAAGAATAGTTAATACTTAATTAATCACGCAATAGAATGTGCTTTGTTTACATGCCGGGAACACTCCTCCCGAATATAGTCTTAATAGTTACATTGATAAATACGTTCAATTTCGACAGATGGCGTATTGTTTTCGAAGAGATGCTACCGATTATTTTCATCCCTTCAAATATCATATACCCCACGGTTCACTTTTTTATTTCTACAACAGTTAATTATGCAATTAATATGCACTGTGCTCTGGCTATAGTTGGCCGAACGGGCAGCTCGGCCCAGGATGGCACGGGCCCACCAGCAGCACGGTTTTCGTAGCGGGCCGTGTCGTGCCGACCCCAAGGCACGGCCCGCCATTGGCACGTGGAGCTCCCTCGCCGCTCGAAGGCGCACGTCGTCCGGGAGGGCGGCCGTCGCGTTGAAGCGGCGGCTGCGGGCGCAGTTCTCAGCGAAAAATTGAATCGCGTGGACGACGGCTTGATCGAGAAAATTAAAAAAAAAAGAAAAGGAAGAAAAAGGAATCGCGCAGGCGACAGGCGCGCGAGGATCGGCGATGGCGGACGGCAGCAATATGGACTTGTCTGTCACGGCATCGTCATCGTCATCTCCTGTTCCTTATCAGACAAGCGATGCCGCTTCTCCGTCGGACCAAGATGGGCTCAGAAAGTCGCATCGTGAACGTCGGCCCAATCCGGCCTGTCACGGGAGTGAGTGGACCCAGTAGTGACTGGCTGGGCCACATGTAAGGGAGAGAGATCCAATGGCTCATTGCTATATAAGGATCGGCAGAGAAGAGATGTGATTTGAACGATGTAAAAACAGAATTCCCCATCTAAATCAATCCTTCTCTGTTCTATCTCTGCTTCTCTGAGTTCTTCCTTCTTCCTTCCAATTTCTTCCAAAATCCTCACGAATCCTCCATTGTTGCGGTCCAAAGCTAGGGTGCCGTGACATTGTCGTGCCATACCGGGCCCCTCCGTTGTCGTGTCGGGCCGTGCCAGCCCGTTATAGTACCCGTGTCGTGTCAGCCCACGGGCAGTGGCCTTGACCCAGGAAACATACCTTGCCGAGCTGGGTACTGTAGCATCGTGCTTGGGCTGTAACGACATCGTGCATGGGCCGTCCCGACAGAGCACGGCCCATTTCGCTAGCTATAGCTCTGGCCATATTTCAGGGGTTAATTGGATGGAATAAGTTCACCGAGGTCTCTCAACTTAACAACAAGATTCTTTTAGATCCCTTAACCATAAAACCAGAAATATATACCCTTAAACTCATATAAACCGTACACTCAAGGTCATATTACCGAATTTTGTATTTATAATAATTAATTGATCTGAAATTAAATAACCAGTAAATCAATAGCGGTATTTAGAAAAATAGGAAGGACGCTACTTGCAAGAGTGTCCAAGTGTGGCCGCTCTGACGAACCGCGTCCGGCTCTGGACGCTGCAGCCAACGGCGTCCATCGCACTGGTGTGGCCCAATCTCCGGCCCAACTGTCTAGGTTTACTCATTAGACTAATGCACCAGCAGCCGCCGCCCTCGTTTCTCTCCTCAATCTCTGCCATACGCTACCTCGATCGTCGCGGCGAGGCTCACCGGTGCTGCTCACTGCAGTGGGGGGAAAGGCCGGAAGTGGGATCGACCTCCTCCTCGATCCCGAGCTTGTGAACTCCACACTGTCTTCGTCTACTCGCAGCCGCCCTTCTCCGTTGTCGCTGATTTACTTAACCCCCCGATCCTGGCCGGCCTCCCGCCGCGCGTCTGGGCATCTGGCTCCACGCGGTGAGTCGATCGAGGTTGCTGCTGACCAATCCAGAGCTTCACGCCACGAGGTCGCGACGTCCGAGAGCCTCGGGTCGTACGTCCTCAACTTGCATGGCACCCCTGTCTCATCGGTTCATTGGTTTGTTTACTGAGTAAACCTCCACTACTGAGATAGTCCACACTCATGTGCAGCAAGTTCAAGCTGCAGATATTAGCTGATCGAGTACAAGCCTATTCAATTATCTACGAAAAATCGTGACATTAGTTTTTGTAAAACTAAGGAATTCAGGCTTCAATCAGGCATTTGCTTATACCCGTAGTATTTTTGGGTTGATTAGTTGGTGCTCCATACAGACTGAATTAATGCGCTTAGGTTATCCAGTTGCTACGTAGCGGTATTGATATATGATTGTGAAATAAGTACTAACTAGCATGATGGCCCGCGCAATGTTAGCATCATTATATTTTCTCTCATATAATAGCATAAATGTTTTCTCATTATATTATTCAAATATATTAAAATGACAACATAATTTTAAATTTGTAATAACTTTACAAAACTACTAATGTGTAATATTCATATTGTATTTTATATACGTGTTAGTTATTAATTATTTTTAATATCAAATTTTAGTTATTTGTAAATTATATATATTCCTAATGGACTCTAGGCTTGTCTTTTAATATTTTTTTTTTAATTCTGAATTTTCTATAAATTGTATTTCTATATAGACTCTATGATCTTCTTCCAATATTATTTATTTTTATTTCTGAATTTTTATTATTTCTAATTGTATTTCTATGTGGACTCTAAACTCATCTTTCAATATTATTTAATTTTTAATTTTGAATTTCAATTACTTCTAAATTGTATTTCTATATTGACTTTAAACTCTTCTTCCCATGTTTTTCTTAATTTCAAATTTTAGTTATTTGTAAATTGTTTTTTTATACGGACTCTAAACTCTACTTTTAATTTTATTATGTTTATTCCAAATTTTAGTTAGTTTTAAATTCCTATATGGATTCTATACTCTACTTCTAATATTTCTTTTTTTTAATTACGAATTTCTATTTTTTTCTTAATAATTTCAGTTATTTCCTAATTGTATTTCTATATGGACTCTGCTTTTTCTTTTTCTCCGATTAATGTGAGAATTTCTGGACCATGAGAGCAAACGTGAAGGCTCCTTTTTCTATTCCTTTAATAATATAATAGATGGTGATTTAGTACTCCTTATTACTCCCTCCATCTATTTTTGATAGTCATATTTTTAAATCTGAAAAATTTATTTTTGATAGGCATATTTCAATCCAACAAACTATCATTTTAATACTTTCTTGGATTTAATGCATGACTCTCTATTCTTTCACACAAGATTGGCTAGATAGACATCGAGAAATGTAAATATTAATGAATCGCTTGTTTACGAGGAATGATTTTGTCATTGAGCTAATATTGAAGGAGGGATGATGTATTTTACAAACTGAATTAGAATCAATAATGACATATGGCCATTTACTCATTTAGTTTTATAACTGACAGATCCCACGAAACATTACTTGCAGGTTGAGAAAATAGCTACTAATTATTGCTTTAAGATGGTATCATCATTACTAGGTTACGGAATTTTTCATCCACCAATCCAAATGAGTACTTCCATATACAAGCGACTTGCAGCTACCGGTGCTTCGGTCTGTGGAGGAATTAACCTAAACTCTTGGACTCCAGACTTGGGCTGGACGCTCCAGTCCAGCACTCCAGCCTGATCGCGTTGGGCCGGACTTGCGCTGGACGCCGTTCGCTGCAGCGTCGACATCCGGACGTTGTTTGCTCTAGCGTCCGCACCTGGACGTTGGTACTAATAACGTCCTTACTATTTTCATAATTTGTTCCACTGATTTACTAAATATTTAATTTTGGGATAATTAATTACTATAGATAAAAAAAATTGGGTATATATAGGTAGTTTCGCTGACGTGGCATCCTAGTCAGCAAAAGAAATTAAAAGAAGTACGTGGGGCCCATATGTCAGCTACACTTTTTTTCTTCTCCTTCTCTTCTGTTTTCTCTCTTCTCTTCTTCAGTGAGGGAGGCCGATGGCCGGAGCGACGATGGGCGGGCAGCGGGTGGAGCGGCACCGGGCAGTGAGCGGAGCGGGCGGGCGAGCGCGGCGGACGAGTTCATCGTCGTGCCCCCCGCGGGCTCCCCGTTGCTGCCACCCACACTGCCTGCCACTTCGCAGCGGCGGGCAAGCGCAACGGGCGGAGCAGCGGCGGCTGAGCGCGGCGGCGGGCAGAGCAACCCTGTCCTCATCGTGCTCCTTCCCTTCGTCCGAAGCGAGCGGAAGGCGAAGCAGGTAGGGGGCAGCAGCAGAGCGGCGACGGGCAAGCGCGGCGGTGAGGCAGCGGGCGGAAGGTGAGCACGGCCGCGGACAGCGGGTGGAGTGTGGTGGGCTGGTGGTTTGCTTCCAGATAGCGCCACGGCGGCGGAAGGCGAGTGAAAGGTTGCGAGGCAGCTGTGCAGGCATCGTGATGCCATCGCAGGAGAGCGAGCTCGCCATCACCAACCCAGGCGACGTCATCGCCTCAACCTACTACATGAGGGTATGGGAGCGTGATGCTGGCGTGTTGCGGGAGGAGCTGTGGAGCGTGAAGGCCAAGCTCGAGTTCGCCGAGGCGAAGGCGGCGGCAGCGGGCGCGCTAGCGGAGAAGGTGCGAGAGGCGTACGAGCGCGACAGGGAGGACATGAGGTGCGCCGTGCTTTGCCGCTACCCGCACCTCGACCTGGCCAGGATCGTCGTCGCGCTACCGGGCGATGACGCTGGCACCAGCGCCGATCGGCCTCCTCTCTCTCTCCCTCCTCCGGTCTCGCATCCTATCTCCGGTCTTGCTTTGCCTCTCCCGACTCCCCCGCCGCGCTCGCCCGCCTCTGCTTCGCCCACAGCTCGGTGCCACTCCGCTCCCGTGCGGGCCCACCGCCGTGCTCTCCTGCCGCCCACCCATCGTCGCTCTGCTCGCCAGCCGCTGGCCTTCCTCACTGAAGAAGAGAAGAGAGAAAAGAGAAGAGAAGGAGAAGAAAAAAAGATGTGCAACTGACATGTGTGGCCCACATACTTTTTTTAATTTTTTTCTGACTAGGATGCCACGTCAGCGAAACCACCCATATATACTGCCATAGGAAGTGCATAATTTATGTGAGTTTAGGGGAACATATTTCTGGTTTTGTGGTTAAGGGACTAAAAAATCTCGCTGTTAAGTTAAGGGACCTCCGGTGAACTTATTCCTAATTGGATCCATGCCATTATAAATTAGCACATTTGGAAATATGCCACTACAATTCACAAAATTGAAACTACCATTATAATTTAACAGATGTTTGAGATATACAACTAATCACCTCTTTGATGCAATTTCTAATTTTTTTTGACCAAAATACCCTTGTCTTCTTCCTCCATCAACTTCTTCCTTTCCTCTCTGTCTAACCTCTCACCTCTAGCTGTGGCCGATCGTTGCCCCTACGGGGCATGCCTGCACTCCACAACAGGCTTGTGGAGCAAGCAGCTACGGTGCTGGAACAGCTGTTGCAGGGGCACCACTGGTGGAGTTGGAGAGGACCGGTGGTGCCTCTAGATCCGATGGTTTGACCTTGCCGCTGCCGAGATCTCACACCTAGAGCTTACTCACCCACGTGACTCGGTGTCGCTGGAGCAACAAGCCAAGAAGCGGCGGTGCACAGGGAGATCAGCGCTGGCTGCGGTCCTCGCCCTCAACGCTGGCTCTAACATTGTGGTCGCCTGTAGCTCGTGGACGCTGCAACCGCCACTCTCTTCTAGCTCCCCCGGTGACGGTGGCTTGTTGCAACCCTTCCACTACGCGAGCTCATCGGAGTTCATCGGCTAGAAGAGAGGAGAGAGGGGGAAGGAAGAAGGGGATGGATGGAGAATGGATAATTTGGTCTTAAAAACATGAAAAATACAGTGAATAGGTAAGTAGTGGTATATCTGAAGTATTTGTGAAATTTTAATGGCATGGTTCCAATTTCGCAAATAGTAATGATATATTGTAAAATGGGTAAATTTATAATAGTATGATCTAATTAACCATATTTTATAACAGGTGACGGTGGGCTGAATCGTGTACCTTTTTCTGGGCTAAAAGAGCCAGATGTTCTTGTACGAATTTTGAATTGCTCCACCTTTGCAATCTAGGTCTATTATTCAACCAAACGCTTTTTGTACAAACTATAAAGAACGCAACACTCATGATGGACATGGCAAAGCTAAGCATCGGGCAAAGCTAAGTGAGTACAATACTCCTCCATCTATTTTTGGTAGTCATATTTCAAATCTGAAAAAATTATTTTTGATAGGCATATTTCAATCCAATAATCTATCCTCTTAATGATTTTCTCGGATTTAATTCGTGACTCTCAATTCTTTCACACAAGATTGGCTACATAGGCATCGAGAAATATAAATATTAATAAACTACTTGTTTACGAGAAATAACTAGTAGCATGTTTAAATGAATGATAAGTAGAGTTACTTATTCTTGGTCTATGTGCCAAGATGAAAAATGACTATACGAAGATGTAGGGAGTAATATTTTGCCAAAGTACCGAACTGAAAAAAAAAAGCCCTTCTCTTTTCTTTTTTAAATTTGAACTGAAAAGGTAGGTACTTCTACTACCTCTGCAATCGGATTACATTGGACCACGGGACGTGTCAGATCTTTTGATCGCTCAGAGATTGCTCGAAAACGCCCAAAGTATACGATTCCAGTCCACCGTGGCGGTGGCGCGTCAGCTTTCCAGCCCAGCCAAGCCCAGTGGCACGCACCATCCACCCGCAAGAGTGCAGAGCCGTTGGGAAAACTAACGGGCGGCGCAAGAGAAACTGATCAGTGCACGTCTGACGTCTCGTTTATTGAACAGCTGAATAATAATATGTTTAGTATAAAAACAATCATTTTAGAACTACTTCCATCCCATAATAATTATATTATAAAATTTTAATTTATTATAAAATAATTGCTTAATTATCTCATTAATCATTTCTCATTCAAATTTCCTCATATTCTACTCTCAACCAATCTTTCATTCTTACCTATATATATTTACACAATTCTAATCTTTCTTCTCAAATCTTAATATCTTAATATATGCTCTACAATTTAGAATTATAATTATTTTGGGACGGTGATAGCAGTTAATTTGAAAAAAAACAAATATATTTTAAACCTCTTAATAATTAATAATTATATGTTAATTACATTTCAGTTTTACATGTGGCTAATCATCCAAAGCTATAGGGGTTGTTTGGTTCACTCCCAAACATTGCCAAACCTCTATGCCAAACATAGCTAAATTTGTGGCTTATAAATTGATGGCCACACCTTAGGTAACTTTTGGCTAAAAGATGGGTGTATGGCATGTGGGCCTTTGAATTAAAAAATTTTGACATGCCATAACTTTGGAAGTGAAACAAACAAGTATCTTAGAAAGTGTGGCAAAATTTGGCAAAGTGAGGGAGTGAACTAAACAGCCCCATACAGCCCCATAGTACTCCCGAGAAAGCAAAGCACCGCACCTCCAACGGCCGAAACTCGGAGTGAGAAAGAGAGAGAGAAAGAGAAAGAGAGAGAGAGAGAGAGGCGGCGAGCTCGATTCCTTGCTTCCTCCTCGCCGGGGGGCTCGACCGACTCTCGAGTAGGGGAAAGGAATACCGCCCGCCTCCGCAAGCGGTCCTCCCTTCCCCTTCCCCTTCCCTTCCCGCCGCGCGCCGCCGCTCTCTCTCTCTCTCTCTCTCTCTCTCTCTCCATGGCGTATAAAGCGGCGCCGACCGAGCCCTTGCTGCTCACACCACCACGATTCGGGGGGAGACGGCGATGGCGGCGTCGACGTCCACGGAGGTGGTAGTGCCGGCGGGTGCGGGTGCGGGTGCGGGGGCGGGGGCGGGGAGGTGGAGGCGGGATGCGCTGGCGCACACGCTGGGGTCGCGGAGGCTGCCCGAGGGCGTGGCGGACGCCGGGGAGAGGGTGCCCGACGCCGTCGCGCCGGGGGTCATGCCCTTCATCCGCGCCGCCGACGAGGTCGAGCAGGATAGCCCGCGCGTCGCCTTCCTCTGTAAGCGCTCACCCCTCACACACACATTGTGATGAATCCCTTTGTGGCTAAGGTCGCCGAAACCCCGGCTTCAAATGACGTCTGTTTAAGCTGATAATGCTGACTTGAATTGACTAATTCATTCATGCCTATTCCACATTAATTTGAAGTAACTTGCGTTTCCGCTTCATGTGTCGAATATGATGGGCGCAAGCGCAAACCATTTCCATGCTGCATAGTGCATACTATTGAGTTGGCTGGGTTGGGTTGTTTGTTTCACACCTTGACAGATTATTAGCGGGAGGTCCTGAAAATTATACAGCTAAACTTTGTACTGTTTGGCCTACATTGCGATCTCGATATTCATATTTCGTTGGAACGTCTACCCATGCTTGTTGTGTACAGCAGACATTCATGTTGACATGCACCTCTGGTGATTGTGTGACTAATTATGGCCTGAGTAACTCATATGCATACCAGGGTTTGATAGCCTACTTTATAACGGGAGAGGATAGGAGTTCTCGCTTTTCAGTGTACAAGAGTGCAAAGGCACATTTATGCTGGATTTGAGTAGTTTTTTTTTTTCAGAGAGCAGATGGTTTAATCCTTCACTTCCATCAAAGCTTAGATGAAGTCATGAGAAGCTGAACTCTCAACAAATACTGCACTTTTATGTGTAAATTTACTTGGGACAGCTAGTAGTTTGGTATACCGTGCAATACACATGACAGTTTTATAAAAGTAATCATGAATTCATTTTGTTGATACAAATGCTAACTAGAAATTTGTTCACTGCATGCCATAGTGCATCATGATTCATGAACCGATTTGGTACTAGGTGGTTGCTTCCGTGTTTGTTTATCTTATCAGCTATTTGGTTCCTTCTTTCATGTATTGTGATGTACAGGTCTTTCTGATATGAGTTTTGTTCCTACATGCATTTTTGTATCAAGGTCGCCGATATGCGTACAACAAAGTCCAAAGAATGGATCCATCATCAGTCCAACGTGGAGTTCGACAGTTCAAAACATACATGTCAGTTAAGCTAGATCAGGTATGTCTGAAATTGTAATGTTGCAGGTACCCTCCCTCAGTGTAGATAAAATCTGCATCTTTCTCTTTGAGTTTCTGTTGAAACAGCCTTAGTGCATATTTTCTGGTACTGAACTTACCCTTGTTCTGGTTAATATGTAAATACACTGTCTATTAACTCTTGTTTTCTTACTCTTCGGAATCAGATATTAGATAAGTCTTCTATAAAGAACAATTACGATGTAGATAATCTTGCTAGTCATTTACAACCTTACAAATGGGAGCAGGTGCCCTCCAGGGGCATTAAAACCTTATTCTCTTTCAAATGGCTGCTTAATATATTGCCGTGACCCATGAGGCCAAATACGTTCTTTCATTACTTCATTTATCTTGATATTAGGGAAAAATATTCTTTTCAGCTGGCATTTGAAGCAGTCAAACATATAGAGTCCTATATTTACATAGCCAATAACGGCTCTGGCAATCATTCATGAGTCATGACTGTGTATCATCCTTGGCATGGAACTCTAAAATGATCCTGTTGTGATTATGTTTGCAATATTACCTTTACTTTGATTAAAATTATCTTTATGTTCCATTTTAAAAGTGTTTTCTTTCTCATAATATTTTCTCAAGTGATGAACCCTTGAGTTTACTCTCTGTTTAACAGGACGACACCCAAGTTATGGGCAATGATGCAAAGGAAATTCAACGATTTTATAAGAGTTATTGTGCTGAGCTGAGTAGGATATCAGAAAAGAGAAACTTGTAAGTATCAATGCACTGATTAGCTGTTTCCTTATTGATGATCTGTTTTAACCACCTTTTGTGATGTTGAATGCTCAGTGAGGAAGTGGCTAGACGTTACCAAGTGGCATCTGCTCTTTATGAAGTGTTAAGAGATGTGACAAACAACAAAGTTGATTCTGAGGTACTTCTTGCATATTGTTGCTTAAGGCCCTGTGCTTCACTTGTTACTGGTAATATTCTTCTCTACAACCTTCCAAACTTTGTGTTATAGGTGATGAAGATTGCGAAAGTGATTGAGGAGAAGAGTGTTCATTTCAAGAACTACAAGTACAACATTATTCCCCTGAACTTTCCAGGTTCATCTGAGGCAATTGTGGAACTCCATGAGGTTAGTTATAATTCTTCACACCTATGTTTGACTCCTTGCTCACACTATTTCTACCTGTATATAAAACCTTTTATAAATGATGGTATTCTTGATGTAAATGATATAGATAAAAGGTGCTATTGATGCGCTAAATAGCATCGATGGCCTTCCAATGCCACACATGTCTTCTATGCACACGGATGGGAATAAATCCATACGAGATTTACTTGACTGGCTTTCACTAGCATTTGGATTTCAGGTAAAATTTTTAACGTCTATGTATATGGTCCGCTGGTTCCAAATGGAAGTGATACAATGTTATTTTCTGCCACATGTCAGTTTTATTTATGTGCATGTTATTATGTTTGACAACCGTATTTAAACATTGTGACATTTGAACTTAATTATTCTCACTATAGAAATCAAATGTGGAAAATCAAAGAGAAAACTTGGTTTTGCTGCTCGCAAATATTGGCACAAGGACTGCTGGGCAAGACCATCCTCTGGTAAGATGAATGCTCTTTCTGTTTCATTTAAAAGATATATGCTTTCATGCTTAAGTTTATTATGTGCTTTTCTTTAGCGAGCTACCAATTTTGGTATTCACATTAAAAAGGAAATCTAACAGTATGCTGGCATGTTAACTTTCAGGTTGACACTGTGAATAAATTATGGAAAAAGATACTTCAGAACTACCAATCATGGTGTAGCTATTTGCATGTTAGTTCAAGTATCATGTATGTTCAACAGTTTATGAAGATTTTGCTTATTTCTCTTCTCAATATCCTTCAATATTTAATGTCTTCAAATACCATTATTCTGTTTTCTGGAATCAGGAACGTTGAGACAGTCACACAAAATAAACAACAATTAATGCTCCTTCACATTGGGTTGTATCTTCTTATCTGGGGTGAGGCCTCGAATGTTCGTTTTATGCCTGAGTGCCTGTGCTACATATTTCACCATGTAAGTATCGGCTTGAATGGAAGGGTTTTCCATGCTCGATTTCATTTACTTCTGTAAGGGCTTCTAGTTAAATAACTTCTTGATCATGGTTGATCTAGACATATTCCACCATGTAAGTATCTGTTGGAACAAAAGGGTTTTCCAATCTAAATTTTCATTTATTTTTGTATTCCAGTTTGAATAACTTGTTAATCATGGTTGATCTATTTAATTTACATATATAATGTTTCGTTGCTATCTTTTTCAACAAATCATTAAATTATATGCCAGTTCACGCTTTCAGAAATTCAAGAACTGACCCTGGCTTGTTTATTCTATGAATTATTTTAACAGTCTCATGTACTTTTGGTTAATGTGGGGTTGGTGCTCCTTAAACATTTGCTTCTTTATAAATCACAAATATGCCATTTTACACAACGAAAAAAATTTCTGCTGAAATATCTGAGGCATGCTAGCAAGAGTGTTCGATTTTATCTTCTTCTAGATTTCGATGCCGTATGGGCTTAACACAAATTATTTTGGTCTTTATGGTCTGAACAAATTCAGTCCAAGCAAATGGAAATAGCTCAATATTACTGCTAGCATTGTAGATCTTGTGTCCATTGCATGGCTACTGGAAATGATAAATATGACTATGGGAGTTATTCCATGTGATGCAATCCTTGCCTACATCAAGGTTCAACTGTAAGCATACCTTAATAATGAATTTGTGAGGTGATTGAATTGAAGCCATGAATGTGTTATCAAGCTGTCAAGGTGAATTGGTAATAATATCCAACCAGCTACAACATCCATTCAAACCATCTTTCATCATGAACCATCACATAAGTTGCAATATCTATTTTATGGTTTTCTTATTTCTCCTGTATATAAGTTTTGACTGTTACTTTCTGATAATTTGGCAGATGGCAAGACAGTTGCACAAAATGATCGAAGAAAATAATTTTCAATCACCACCAGGATTTGAAGAAGAGGGATCATTTCTGAAAACTGCCATTGAACCTATCTACAAGGTTTTGCAGAAAGTGAGTATTTAAAGTTTGATAAATAACTTAATTTTTCCTTGCAGGAGAAGCTCTTGTGCTTACAAACTGTTATTCTTATTTTAACCAAAAAAGGAAGCACATAAGAGTAAAGGTGGTACAGCTGGCCACTCTACTTGGAGAAACTATGACGATTTGAACGAACACTTTTGGTAATCTCATAATCTTCTGTGTGGTTGTTTATTTTTTCAGTCTGTGAGTTTTCGTTTTCTTCCACGCAGGTCAGAGAAATGTTTTGCAAGGCTTAACTGGCCATGGGACCTTACAGCAGACTTCTTTTATCAAGGGGTAAGTAGCAGTTATTATTAATTTGATTAATGTCAGCATGGTGCAAATGTGTGGTCCCTCATCAAAAGGATAGAATCTGGTTGTCTTATTAGGGAGATCGCACCAATAGTTTGGTGAACCACATGGTGATTTCATCATTTTTAGATAATAGAATTTAACATTATAGTTTCATTATGAATGTATGAATAGAACTTTGATCTTGAGAACAGTCAAAATGATACTTATAATCAGTGGCATGTTTTGATGGTTTTATTTTGAGGAATCATACTATATCCTGCAAAATTATTGTGTTCCTAACAGGCAGTCTGCAATGACTATAGTTCAATACCTTAGGCATGAAGGCTAGTTCTTAGTTAAAAAGAAAATTTAAGCAACTAGACTTGTCCTTATGTTAAGTGACTTTCACAATTGGGTAAGCTTGTGCTCGCTTTCAAATGATTTTGGGGCTCTTTAAGTCTTAAGAGATTTTTTGAGCCATAGCATATACATTTTACTAGAAAGGAATATAATACAGGAGAGCCCCTGCCGTCAGGGAAGAAAATACTAGTTACAAATTATCTAGAGGTGGAAAGGAGCTTAATACATAGCTAGACATTGTCATTTCTAACCTTATTTTTATGAATTCACCACTAACTCTTTTGAAGATTTCTTCGCTGTTTCCGAGCCTACATTAAGGGGAGTAACTGTTTTCCATAGTGACCTGTCTGCCAGAATCTCATCTTAAGACAAATTTGTTCCATTCAATCCAAATATGCCTGTGCCAAATCACGTTCTGTTGAAATATTGTGTCAGAGAACTTATCACAGATTTTGCTCTAATACAAGTGAAAAATATTGGCTGGAAAGAAATTCATTTGACAGTATGTGATTGGCTGGTTGCATGGAAAGATTATTTTAGGATGATAAGTACATGGAAATACTTATCATCCTATTCAGATCTTGGAACTGTTTCATGTTCACTTGAAATAAACAGTATACGCTAGTTGCTTTTTAGCTAATGTTTCTTTGTTTTTTCTTCTTACAGCGCACTACATCAACAAAGCCCAAAACGAATTTTGTTGAAGTCCGCACATTTCTACACATATTTAGAAGTTTTAATCGAATGTGGATGTTTTTCATACTAGCTTTTCAGGTGACTCCTCTTTCTGAAGTACATCAGAATCTTTTCAACTCTTTAAACTTGCAACACAAACACCTTGAATTTCCACTTCCAGGCGATGCTAATAGTATCATGGAGTTCGTCTGGATCTCTTTCTGCGCTTGCTGATGCAACTGTTTTCAGAAGTGTTTTAAGTGTCTTTATAACAGCTGCTCTACTCAACTTCATTAAAGGTGTAGTACTCTCTTCTAAATGCTTTTCATTTTGTCAGGTTGAACTATTTTGTTGTACTACGTAGTATTCATTTCAAAGAGCTATGCTATTTCTATAACTCCTATTTTCTACTTGTGCAGTAACTCTGGACATAGTGCTTACTTTCCAAGCATGGGGGAATATGGACTGGATACAAATAGTCAGATATCTATTAAAATTCGTCGTGGCCATTGCTTGGATAATAATTCTTCCATTAGCATATTCTAGTTCCATCAGATACCCATCTGGTGCTGGAAAACTCCTGAATAGTTGGGTAGGAAATTGGCATAACCCGTCAGTATATAATGTTGCAATCATCATATATATAGTCCCGGACATTTTGGCTGCCTTTCTTTTCTTGTTGCCACAACTTCAGAATATCATGGAACGCTCAAACTGGCGTGTAATTGGTCTTATTATGTGGTGGATTCAGGTCAGCGTTTCATATTTCCTTTAACATGATGCACACATACAAAACTAATTTGAGTGTTGAGCATAATTAGCGCTTACATGATGTTTTGCCACATATCAGCCAAGATTATATGTTGCACGTGGTATGCATGAAGATATATTGTCCATTATTAAGTAAGTGCTTCACCTTTTCAATTTATTGTTTTCCTTTGAATTGAATATGACTGTTCATTTGGATGCAACAGGTATGTCTTCTTTTGGGTCGTTTTGCTCACCTGCAAGCTTGCATTTAGTTTTTATGTTGAGGTAAATTACTGAAATATTGCACTATTTTTCAGTACATATTTGAAAGTTGTCAATTACTAATACTTTTGCCTGGTGCAAATTAGATAATATTTTCAGAAGATTGCCAACTTGTTTGAAGGATTACATTTGTCACACCGTACTATTAGGATTTGGATCCTCCAAAAGTTTCTTCTCTGATTTCTGTTGGCAAACTGTTACAAGTACACAACTTACATACCACTAGTTAAGTGTGTAACAAGAAGTACAAGAAAAGCTCATTTTTTGCTAGCATAAGACAACTCTAGGTCTAGGCAATAATATCTCATAAAAAATGTTACCAATTAACCTCAAGGTTGAGAAATTTCTGTTGCAGAAAAATAGAAAACCATGTGTTCATTATTACTTCATGTTGTTTTGGCTTGGCTAGTGCCACTTCCAACATGTTAGTGAGAGTGATGTTTCCTTGTTCTTCTATCCAATGTTGTTCCTCTCTTGTCTCTCCCCTGTGCTCTCATGTACAGTGATGATAGTACAAGCCAGTGCCTGCTACACCAGTGAACGTGCATCTAATGCTCACATTTGCCTTAGTGGCTTGATTATGCATGTTGGCTCCTGCATACTCAGCGGTTTGGGTAGGTGTGGCTAAATGGGGTCTGACATGAGCTCCTGTACACAGAGTCGGGTTGGCTCGACCTAATGAATGCACCGCAGGTACTACAACTTGAAAGTACAACACATGCTGTACCATGCTGGGCGTGAGTACCGAGTAGTCTTATGGGCCAGAGACTTAACCTTGTTTGCCCTGAAAAAATGAAAAATCTAGAAAAATATATACAAGTTTGAAAATGATATGTCTTCTTTACCATATAAAAGGAAACAACTATTGAAAATCTAATAATGAGCTATATTAATGTTTACACAGCTGCCAAGTAAAAAACTCAATTTTAGAAGACCTTGACAAAGAAGTACTGTCTATTATTTTTTGTTTCAAAAAAATATCTATCTTCTATTCTGCAACAGGAATTACGATAACAGTTTTAATGTATGCAATTTCTTTTTTTCCTTACTCTATGGAATGTGTTTTCGTTTTGTGCAGATATCCCCAATTATTGGTCCGACAAAGTTCCTTCTTAACCAAGGAGTTGGGAACTATGAGTGGCATGAAATCTTCCCTTTCCGTAAGTATCTTGTGATATAGCTAGATTGGACCAAATGTTCAATGCAATCCTGTCCCCTCTGAATTACTCTAATGAGTAAAGTACACCAGCAGTACCACAAGTTGTAAGGTGGGTGCAATTAAGTCACTCATTTTGCAAATAGCTCAAAAGAATCACCCATCTTGTTTCTGAGGTGCAAATCACATAAAACATATGCCATGTGGGATGTTCATCTTCGAAGTTGGATGCCATATTAATTTCTTTCATAAACATGGCTACAAATAAACCAATGGTGTAAAAGTATTGACAGTAAAATCCAATTTAAGATGAATTTTGTTGTTTTATTGCTAAGCACTATGCGATTGTGTTGACTGAAAGCATATGCATGTAGGAGTGCACGTAAAAATATGGAGGTTAATTTGCTTAACTTGAAACTTGTAACCTTGCTCTGCGGTTCACAAGTGCATCAACTTACGCCAAAAGTTTTTAATTTAGCAACAAATAGTTCATGTGACATGTACTCTGTGATATTTGAACCCCCGAAACAAGTTGTGTGACTTGCTTGAGCAATTTACAACTGAAGTGCACCCACCTTTCAAGTTTTAGTACCCATGGTGCATTTTACTCTAATCAAAACCACCATAGAATAGGGTTGAGGGTGTTATCTGTCCAGATTTTAGAGTACTGGGGAAGACAGCCTTTTTTGAGTTCAGAGTGAATAGCTTTCCAACAGAGGTTGAGGGCCAAACTTGATTTTGTTCTCTTGCAATAATGTTGTTTCATTTGGTGATTTCATTTCCTATAACATTAGATGAAAACCCTGTGCATTGCTGCGTGAATACTGTACCACAATGATAAAATATGGTGCAAGATAATTGATTTTATATGCTTTTTGCAATTTACACCTTTGATCAAACATGCAAAGGCTAGAAATAATTGAGATGATGTGACTTTAAAAGTGAAGAGAGATAATTTACTGCATAGGTTAATCATCCAAAGGTTAGAAACAATTGAGGCGATTTATAAGAGAAGTGAGACAATTTGAACCGTAGTTTGATCATCCAAAGCTACAAACAATTGAGGTCATGTGGTTTCATGAGAGAAGAGAGAAATACATTAACTACACTTAGTTTTCTTTATTTTTTATGTGTGTGTGTGTGTGTGTGGCAGTTGGGGGAGGGGGGCAACTATATAATTAAGTATATGGGGCTTCTCCTCATTTCTTTTCTAATATTCTCTTGTTATTTTGGATATACATGTTATCTGCATGGTTCTTATGGTGATTATATTTTACTTACAATATTCTTGTTAATTTTTAACAGTGCCACACAACCTTGGTGTCGTCATTACTATATGGGCCCCAATCGTCATGGTATGTAATTATAATCATGAAGGTTCAATTTTTTTTTCTCGAACTTGGAAGGTTCTAATATTGTTCCATGATTGATATAACCTACTGCTCTATTTATAGGTGTACTTCATGGATATACAAATATGGTATGCTATTTTTTCAACTGCATTTGGGGGTGTTTCAGGTGCCCTTAGTCATGTTGGTGAGGTTAGTGACTCTTTTATGTATGACAATATATTTGCAGTGTTAAAAATGTTTAGTTGTAAGATATCTTCTTTTTCTTTTAATGTAGATACGTACCCTTGGCATGTTAAGAGCCAGATTCAAATCAATGCCAGAAGCTTTCAATAAAAGCCATGCAACAGCGCATAGAGAGGTTTGTATTTTCCTCATGGGACTGCTAATCATGGTTAAAAAGTCAGATTGATGGGTGAACCCATCGCTGACAGTCGGTCTAGGCAGTCAAACCGTGGTTGGTTAATATTAATATACTTAAATGCAGTATATGTTCCATTTAAAATGCAGCAGCCTTCATGGTAGGATGGAGAAGGCACACTGCTTTGAATCTCTCAACCAGGGATCGGATCCCATTGACACACCCTTTACTGGTTTTTTGACAAAAGAATGCTGTGGTGGGCCTCGAGGGAAAGGATTAGGATTTTGTTTGGGCCACCACAGACACTCTTCCTTCCCCAGCCAGCCCAACCTGTCCCAGTTTAATGCACATTGGTTCTTTCGTCACAACCAAACTGTTAGAATTTCAATGGTTACTCTCATTGAGAAGAGGATGGCACTCGAGATGGGGCAATTTTCTGGTTTTCTTCATTCACAAACACAAAAGCCATGCCTTCCCGAGGGAGGTTGGATACATATATATAGCCATAGCTGGCTGGATGGCTGCTAGCTAATTGCTGCCCACACTAGTCTAAAATTTGAACGCAATGCTGTCCTAGAGAGCATCCAAACTGAATAAAGCATAAAGGAGATGCTAGATGCTGTCCTAGGGATGCTAAAAGCAAAACTGAAAGATGCTAAAAGCAAAACTGAAAGGATGCTGTCCTAAAAGGGGAAAAACAACCTAAAAACAAGAGAAGGACCACAAGGACCAAAGACCACAAGGCTTATTCCATCATTCTCCCCCTAAGTCTTGTGCGTCGTCTTGTGGGAAAGTTGGGCCATCCCGATCCTGGAGCAGAGCTCGAGGAACTTGATCCTCCCAAGGGGCTTGGTGAGCAAGTCCGCAAGCTGGTCCTTAGTGTTGATGTAGCTCGCCTTGATGCTCCCTTCCTCCAAGTAGCTTCGGATGAAGTGGTACCTCACCCGGATGTGCTTGCTCCGTTCGTGGAAAACGGGGTTCTTTGCCAGGGCCAGAGCGGACTTGCTGTCCACCCTGAGCTCTACTACTCCAGTGTCTCTGCCGAGGAGATCACCAAGCAGTCGAGCAAGCCAGAGCGCCTGGGTCGAAGCGGCGGATGCCGCCATGTACTCGGCCTCGCAGCTGGACAGGGCCACCACCTGCTGCTTGACCGACTGCCAGCTAACGAGGCACTCGCCGAGGAAGAAGAGAATCCCGCTCGTGCTCTTGCTGGTGTCGATGTCACCGGCGTGGTCGCTGTCGCTGTACCCGACAAAGTGCCTTGCCAGGACACCTCGGGTAGTAGAGACCGTGGTAGAGAGTCCCCGCAACGTAGCGGATGATCCTCTTCACAGCCTGCTGGTGCTCCATCGTCGGTTGCTGCATGAACCGACTGACGTAGCCGACGGAGAAGGCCAAGTCCGGCCGTGTGTGGGTGAGGTAGCGAAGGCTCCCCACAAGACGCCGGTACTGTGTAGCATCCACCTCCTCCGCCGTGCTGTAACGGCTCAGCTTCAGTCTCTCCTCCATCGGAGTGAGAGCTGGGTTGCAATCGGTGAGCCCAGCCAGCTCAACGACGCGCTTAGCGTAGGCGGTCTGTCGAAGCGTGATTCCGGAGTCGTCCTGGTGCACTTCGATCCCCAGGTAGAAGGAGAGAGGCCCCAGATCACTCATCTGGAAGGTGGCCTTCATCTCCTTCTTGAACGTCGCCACCTCCGCATCCTTGGTGCCAGTGATCACCAAGTCGTCGACGTAGACACCCACCAGCAAGGCATTTCCTCCATTGCCCCGCCGGTAGATGGCCGCCTCGTGCGGGCTTTGCTCGAAGCCGATCCCCTTGAGCATGGAATCCAACTTGGCATTCCACGCCCTCGGTGCCTGCCGCAAGCCGTAGAGGGCCTTGTGCAGGCGTAGCACCTTACCCTCCTTGCCGGGGAGCACGAATCCCGGCGGCTGGTGCACGTAGACCTCCTCCTTCAAGTCGCCGTTCAGAAACGCTGACTTGACGTCCATGTGATGGACACCCCAGCCTTCCTGAGCAGCCAGCGCAAGGAGAAGTCGCACGGACTCCATCCGTGCCACGGGAGCGAAGGCATCGTCGTAGTCGATCCCCTCCTGCTGCACGAAGCCGCGTGCCACCAAGCGAGCCTTGTGCTTGACGATGGCTCCGGCTTCATCCCTCTTCAGCTTGAACACCCACTTAAGGGTGATCGCGCGGTGACCACGAGGGAGGTCAGCAAGCTCCCAGGTGCGGTTCTCCTGAACCGCGTCCATCTCCGACTGCATCGTGGCACGCCATGCCGCGTGTTTCTCGGCCTCTGCAAAAGACCGAGGCTCACCATCGTCGAACGCAAGGTGCAACTGCGCCTCCAGGTTGCGAGGCACCAGTCCCGGCACCGGCTGGTCGCCGAGAAGATCCTCCATCGTACGGTACCGTAGCTGCTCGCCGTCGTGGTACGCGTCGATGCGCTCCCCGTCGTGGGAGAGCGGAGTAACGAACTCCACCGGGCTGCGCTCAACACGAGCTGGCGTCGGAGTAGACGTGCCCGGAGGAGTGGCTGTTGGTGCTGGAGCGCGTGGGGACACCGGCTGGGGTGGTGTCGATGAAGAGCTCGTCGTAGTCGAAGTCGTGGCCTGAGGGTGTGTTGGTGTTGGAGTCGGTGGAGGCTCGGGGACTGGGGTAGACACGCTCGGTGAAGAAGAGCTGCCTACTCCTCCAGCTCCCTCGAAATGGACGTACTCGATGGTGAAGTCGTCGTACGTCGGAGTCGAACCATCATCCACCGCCTTGTCCCATACCCACCCTCGCCCTTCGTCGAACACTACGTCGCGCACTGTGCGCACACGCTGTGTCTCCGGGTCGAGGATGCGGTAGGCCTTCGAGCCCTCCGCGTAGCCGATGAACACCCCTGGGGTGCTCCTGTCGTCGAGCTTACCGATGTGGCCAAGCTCCTTGGCGAACGCGAGGCAGCCGAAGACCCGTAGGTGGGAGACCGCCGGCTTGTGCCCATGCCAAGCCTTGTACGGTGTCCTGCCATCGAGGGCCTTGGTAGGCGAGCGATTGAGGATGTAGACGGCTGTCACCACCGCCTCCCCCCAGAAGATGGCCGGCATCCCCCTCTGCTTGAGAAGAGCCCGAGCCATCCCCACAACCGTCTGATTGCGCCGCTCGACGACGCCGTTCTGCTGCGGGCTGTACGGCGCGGTGTAGTGGCGCTGAATGCCCTCATCAGCGCAGTACGACGCGAATTTAGTCGCCGTGAATTTGCCGCCGTTGTCGGTGCGCAGCACGCGCAGCTTGCGGCCGCACTCCGCCTCTGCAGCGGCCTGCGCGCGCCTGATGGCATCCGCAGCCTCTCCCTTGCTGCCGAGGACCATTACCCACATGTAGCGGGAGAGGTCGTCGACGAGCAGCAGGAAGTAACGTCGTCCTCCTGGTGTGGCCGGTGTCACTGGGCCACACAAGTCCCCATGCATGAGCTCGAGCCGCTCCTTGGCTCGGAAGCTCGTCTGCTGGGGAAAGGGGAGCCGCCGCTGCTTCGTTACCACGCAGACGTCGCAGAGCTGCTCCACGTGGTCAAGGCACGGCATGCCTCGCACCATCTCCTTGGCACTGAGGCGCTTCAGGGCCTCGAAGTGGAGGTGCCCGAAGCGCTCGTGCCACTGCCATGCCTCGTCGTCCCGACGAGCGGCGAGGCAAACTGGTTGTGCGACCTGCGCGCTGAGGATGTAGAGTCGATTAGTGCCTCTGGTTACCTTTGCAAGAAGGCGACGACGGCCAACACGCGTGAGCCGTTCTCATCCAGCTGTCCCACGCTGATGATAGAATTCCTCAACGCGGGGATGTAGTAGACTCCGGTGAGCAGCCTGTGTTCACCGGACTTGGCAGTGAAGGTGACGGAGCCAACGCCCTTGATCTCTACGCCGGAGGCGTCCCCAAACTTGACGGAGCCTCGGACGCTGGGATCGAACTCGGTGAAGAACTCCCGTCGGCCGGTCATGTGATGGGTGGCGCCGGTGTCGAGGTACCACCCATCAGCCTTGTCGTTGCTGGAGCCGTTGCAGAGGGAGACGAGTACCTTCGGCTCATCAAGGTGGAGGAAAGCCGCTGCGGCCGGTGCCGCTGGAGGAAACTCGATACTTGCGTGTGCCAGGAGCAGAGCCGGCTCTTCCTCCTCCACCTGTGCGACGTGGGCCTGGCCACGTCGTGGCTGTCGACAGTCTTTGGCCCAATGGCCAAGCTTGCCACAGTTGCGGCAGGTGTCGTCTCGTGCCGGCTTGTGGTTGCCGGCGGCGCCGCCCTGGGCGCCTTTGCGAGCGCCACCCTCGGCACGTCTTCGCGCCCACCGCAGCTGGACACCTCCGTGTGCCTTGCGCGGCTTGCGGCCGCCTGTCGAGGGAGAAGACTCCCCCTTCCTTCCGTCACCCTGAGAGGCCTCCCACTGCTCCCGAGTGAGATGGAGCTTCCCGCCAATGGTGATAGGCCCTGAGAGAGGCTGTGGCTCATCACCGTCGACGACCTTGAGGCGACCCAACGCCTCCTCGATCGACATCGTGGAGAGGTCCAGCAGAGACTCGATCGAGCGAGCGATCTGCCTGTACTTCTCTGGGACGCAGCGGAAGAGCTTCTCGACAGCTCTCTCCTCGCCGTAGGTGTCGTCGCCGTACTGCACCATCTTCTGCAAAAGAGTGCTGAGACGGAGGGCAAAGTCATCAACATCCTCACCTGGCTTGAAGGCCAGGTTCTCCCACTCCTTGCGGAGTGCCTGCAGTGTGGACTTGCGGGCGCGGTCGCTGCCGATGCGTGCCGCAGCGATGGCGTCCCAGGCCTCCTTGGTAGTCCGCTTCTGGGAAAGCGAGAACTGCATCTCGGGCGGGACTGCACCGATGAGGGCATCCAGTGCTCGCCGATCCTCGTCGTAGTCGACGTCGCCGTACCGGACTGCCTCCCACATGTGCCGCACCTGGAGCCTCACCCTCATCACCGCGACCCACTCGATGTAGTTGGTTTTGGTGAGGGTAGGCCACCCACCGCCGGGACCAAAGTCCCTGACCACCGTCTGGACGCCGTGGTGACCATGGCGCCGGTCAAGGGAGGGAGAGCCGCGCTGCCTGCGAGGGCCGCGCGCGGGCTCCGGGCTGCCGCCGGCACGGCCGCGCCCGTCTGGGTTCCCGTCGGCGGGCGCGCGGTCCCTTGGGCCACCACCGCCGCCGTGGGGGTGGGCTGCTGCCCACCGCTCTGCCCGCTCCCGCGCCCTTCCTCTTGCCAGCTCCTCAAGCTCCCTGTCGGCGGTGATGTCGCCGGCGATGGAGCCGTTGATACTGCTGCGCAAGGTCTCAACCTCTACCTCCGCCGCACGTGCCGCATCTTCCGCCGCCTCTGCCTCCGCCTCCGCCCTGGCTGCTGCCAACTCCGCTGCCGCCAGTCTGGCCGCCCTCGCTGCTGCTGCAGCGGTCTAGGCCGTTGCTCGCCTGCGCTCCTCTGCTGCGGCGAGCTCGGCGTCCTGCTGACGCCGAGTGCTCGAGGCGACCGAACGCCGAGACCGAACGTCGGACATGGCGTGCCTCCGGGGGGCTGCTGTGTGGAGAGAGGTAAGGGAAAGGGGAAGGAGGAGCAGCTGGTGCTGCTGTTGCTGCTGGCTGAGTGCTCAACCGAGCTTGGGAAGGGGTGGAACAGGAGATGTTTAGCCTACAGGAAAGTGAAGCTCTGATACCAGATGTTAGAATTTCAATGGTTACTCTCATTGAGAAAAGGATGGCACTCGAGATGGGGCAATTTTCTGGTTTTCTTCATTCACAAACACAAAAGCCATGCCTTCCCGAGGGATGTTGGATACATATATAGCCATAGCTGGCTGGATGGCTGCTAGCTAATTGCTGCCCACACTAGTCTAAAATTTGAACGCAATGCTGTCCTAGAGAGCATCCAAACTGAATAAAGCATAAAGGAGATGCTAGATGCTGTCCTAGGGATGCTAAAAGCAAAACCGAAAGATGCTAAAAGCAAAACTGAAAGGATGCTGTCCTAAAAGGGGAAAAACAACCTAAAAACAAGAGAAGGACCACAAGGACCAAAGACCACAAGGCTTATTCCATCACAAACTGTGTTTTTTGCCAAAGAAATTAAGCTGTGGTGGGTCTTGAGGGAAAGGATTAGTCTTCCGTTTGGCCCATTACAAACACTCTTCCTCCCCTGCCGGCCCAGCCTTTCCAGGTTTATAATAGCCAGTTCACCTCATGACCTCAAGACTGTTGGTTCGAGCTGTTCAAAGGGGTCCAAATGCACATCTGGTCTTTTGATGCAACCAAACTGTGCTGAGATCTGGTTCTGGTTTTTCTGATTGAACCACCAGTCTGGTCCCCTTTTTACAACTATGCTTAACACGGACAGCCTAAGTAAATGAGACTCCACTCCCCTCATCATCTGATAGCTATCTCCTCTGCAGAAACCCCCCTCTACACACGTAATAATTGTCATCTCCCTCTTCATCCCTACCGCAAAAGCAGAGATTTTTTCACATTGGCTTCACAACTTTTGACTCAAAACTTGAAATATTTCAAGTGAAGCAAATTCATCTTGTATTTTCAGAAAACATTTACTATGGAAGTTTCAAATGTCATTTTGAAACTTTCAAGCATGGAAATTTCCTCTTGTTGGTAGGAATAGGATCACTTCTGAACTGTACTTTAGTCTAGCTGAAACTGAAACTGAAACTGAGCTGAAAAGCTTACTAATTTAGGAAGGGTACACGCCCTTCTACTGTAGCACCGACTTAAAAGTCCTATAGAAGGACATGTACCCTTCCTAAGTTACTAAGCTTTTCAGCAGCACATAATCAGGTTTTCAGCTAGACTAGCGTGTGTAGTTCAGAAGTGATCCTACCAACACCTCTAAGATTGTGAAACTTCCGACTTAGTGAGACTAGGTAGGCTGAAGCTATTATATAAACAAGAGATCTGGATATCTGAGTTTACCCTTTTACATGCAGTGCGAATGAAAGTGTAGGTGGCTACAATGCATACAGGGGCCATCTTTTAGGGGGAAAATCTCCTCTGACGTACTGCCCTCTGATGTGGGTCGCTGACATATGGGCCCGCGAGCTAGGGGCCCACATGTCAGCCACTCAAAGTCAGAGGGCAGTAAGTTAGGATCTGTTTCCCTTTTAGGTGGGCTGAAGACATAGAAATGCATAATTTCTTTAGTATTTGCTAAAGGCACTTGAATTTTGAGTGATTTTATTACCTTCATTGCAGCAAGCATGTGGTGAGGGGAGATTTTTTTGTGTTTGGAATTCATTCATCAATTCCTTACGAGAGGAAGACTTCATAAGTGATAGGTTGGAACTGTAAACTTTTTTTGAATAGTATCCACTATGCCATTCACTGTAGGGTTAACCCTCAACTTTTATTTTGATAGAGAAAGGGACATACTGATGGCTCCGTCATTTTCAAGTAGTTTTTCTGTTACTCCATGGCCTCCTTTCCTTGTTGCCAGTAAGGTGCGCAAAGCCTGTTTGCTCAGAAATAGATAATAAATTATCCAATATTATTTGATTATTTTGCAGAGATGCTCATGGTCTCAGGAATATACCAGGTACCCACAGCTCTTCACATGGCCATGACTTCTAAAGAAGGGGATTACCATGAGTTGATTGAAAAAATCAGACTAGACCAAGCTAGATTCAATGCTGTCATAGAATGCTACGAGTCCTTGGTTCTTATTCTTAAGAATCTTCTGCTAGACAATAATGATCAGAAGTAAAGGCCATACTCTTTCATTTACATGGTGAATCTATTCCTCTGTACAATATATTAGAAATTACTGATTTGGCTCATTTGACATACTGCTGCAGAATCATCGATGCCATTGATAAAACAGTGCTTGATAGTGTGGAAAATAATACACTTTTGGAAGATTTTCATATGGCAGAGATTGGCAAAGTCAGCAACACGCTGGCAAAATTATTGCATCTACTGGTAACAACTGTTATGCCTGATTCATTTTATTAGTTTGTTTTCTGCATATATTTACATTTAACGCAGATTCATTTAATCACTCATTTTGCAGAAGAATGAATGGATTTATTTTATTAGTTCCTTTTCTGCGTATATATATATTACATTTAATCTGTATTTATCACTCATTTTGCAGAGCAATGAATCTACTGATGGTACTGCCGAGAGAAAAATCATTAATGCTCTGCAAGATTTTATGGAAATTACTACACGGGATTTCATGAAAGATGGACAGGGGTAAGAACTATTGTAATTAATAAGTTCCTTAGATATGAAATGTGTTGGTTTAATTGTTTGAAAACTGTGGCAGTATTTTGAAAGATGAGAATGAGAGAAAGCAGAGGTTCACACATTTAGACATGGATATGATAAAGGAATCGTTTTGGAAGGAGAAGGTGTGCAACTATCATTGTGACTTATCTGAAAGTTGTTTCTTAATTGTTTAATACTGAAATAGATGTTTTGCTCCCAGTTTGTCCGGTTGCACTTATTGTTGACTATGAAGGATTCCGCAATGGATGTACCAACAAATTTGGATGCTCGGCGTAGGATCACCTTCTTTGCAAACTCGCTGTTCATGAAAATGCCAAAAGCACCTCAAGTTCATGATATGATTTCATTTAGGTGTGCATTTTATCATCGATGAACTTTTATTTCAGAAGTATGGGTAGATTTGATTACTAAGTTTATTCTGTCTGCATATGTTGGTTACAGCAGAAATTGATGAGATTCTGATACCTGCCTAAATCTATAAGACCATTAGATTACACCATATTTGTTTGTACATAACATATCCTAATATATTGGTATGTGGACTAATAAATTAATTAAATAAAACTCTGTACGGCGATTTTTTATAATATGACATTCCGTGCATACATGCTGCATTTTGAATAGTTAACTATAATGGACCGACGGTTAAACTGGGGAAACTAGAGCCCGTACCTGGTCTGGTTTGCATAAAAGACTAGAGATGCAAATGAAACAGTAGTAACCGGTTGAACCCGATAGTTTTGCTCAGAACCAAACTGAAAATTGGGGATGGTCCGATGCCTGATAAGGTTTTTTTTTTCCCTACTGACTGAAGTTTTTTTTTGGGAGGGGACATCAGATTGTTTGTTAGATAAATGGTTATAGAGCTATATGCACAAGTGCTCGTCATGTGAACATTGAGACATGGACAAATGTATGTTCTTTTTAATTAACCATATTCAGATTCATGTCTTTCGAAATAAATCATGTTAACAATATGATGTTTTTAATTTTTTATTATATCTTCACTCAGCCCTGTACACCTGTACATAATGCGCAGTGTTACTTCTGTTATTAATTTACTATCCTCTACACTCATTTTGAGGAACTTCACATTCTAACAAACTCCACTATTTAGTGTTTTGACTCCATATTATAATGAGGAAGTGCTCTATTCTTCTCATGAACTGAATAAGAAGAATGAAGATGGCATTTCAATTTTGTTCTATCTACAAAAGATTTATCCAGGTGAGTTGCAGATTCTTTTTTATCAATAAAAACTGCTGAACACAATTCGTGAAGGATCCGCAGATCAATGTTACAAATTAAAAATAGTGACATGATAAATGTGAAGAGTGAAAGAGTATGTGTTCCACCAATCTGGTTTTCCATACTATCAACCATCTTACTCATCAGATTTTAGTGTATCCTAAATGTAGTTCATCTTATTTCTGTGTTCATAGTAAAAATTTAATGAGTAATGCTTTGTCACTTCACCAGATGAATGGAAGAACTTTCTAGAACGCATTGGAGTTGACCCAGAAAATGAAGAGGCAGTAAAAGGGTACATGGATGATGTCCGTATCTGGGCATCTTACCGTGGTCAAACACTTGCCAGAACTGGTACTATGAATGTTTCTATCCTCTAGTAAGCTGCCAAACTTATATCTATTCTCCAGATCTTATTGTTTTTATCTTCTTATGTCTAGTGAGAGGAATGATGTACTACAGACGAGCTCTTGAACTACAATGCTATGAGGATATGACAAATGCTCAAGGTTAGGCAGATAGTGCTCTTGTTACAAAACACTGGTCCTCCATTTTTCATTTTATGTGGAAACAATTAACTTTGGCTACATTGTTATACCTTAGCTGATTTAGACGGAGAGGAATCTGCAAGGTCCAAGGCCATTGCTGATATAAAATTCACTTATGTTGTTTCCTGTCAACTCTATGGCATGCATAAGGCATCAAAGGATTCCCATGAAAAAGGTCTTTATGAAAACATCTTAAATCTCATGTTAACGTAAGTTGCTGAACACCCATTACATTTTATAAAGTACATATCTTTTGTGCATCCTTCAGCGTTATGTGCAATACAGGTATCCAGCATTGCGTATTGCTTACATTGATGAGAAAGAAGTGCCATTACCAAATGGTAAAATGGAGAAACAATATTACTCAGTTCTTGTGAAAGGCAATGATGAGGTACTGAATTTTCATTGCTTGAACTCAAATATCTACCTTTTTCTGTAGATATTTTATTATCCATGATAGTGATTATAGATCGGTTTTACCTTTAAGTGATAAAGTGCTTGTAGATCAAGTTGTGGATAGTAATATTTATAAAATAAATTGGAACAGTATTCAAATGCATAAAGACATCAACACTGATGTCAGGGTGCAGTTGTCAACATTCCAGGAAATGGCAGCGAATCGAATAACCTCTTAATTGCTCTGGAAATATGTTGCACACTAATGAACTTAGAACAAATATCTCTTGTAAATAGAGCTCAATATTGTTGTTAACCGAGTCAGTACATGATTAAGTTAAACTGACTAGTGATGCCTTGCAATTTGACATTTAACCTTTTTTTAGGAAATTTACCGGATAAGGCTCCCAGGTAAACCAACAGATATTGGCGAGGGAAAGCCTAATAATCAAAATCACGCTATAATCTTCACTAGAGGAGAAGCGCTTCAAGCAATTGACATGAACCAGGTATGCAATCTCTGTGTAAAATAAGTCCCACTTAGTAGTTCATCTTATATTCTCTGTTGTGCAGGATAATTACCTTGAGGAAGCATTTAAAATGAGAAATCTACTGGAAGAGTTCCTTATTAAACACGGAAAGTCTGAACCAACAATATTGGGTGTTCGCGAACATATCTTTACTGGGAGGTTTGGCTTTTCTTTTTTTCTATTAATCACCTCTAGACTTTAGCGCGCCATCAATTTTGCTGATAGTGTATTTATTTTTTTAACTCCTTTTGTACTAACATTATGTTGTTCTTACTTGACATATAGTGTTTCATCCCTTGCGTGGTTTATGTCAAATCAAGAGACTAGTTTCGTTACCATTGGACAACGTGTTCTTGCGAACACTCTCAAGTATGTCTCCTTTCACCTTCAAAATTATATTGGCCAATTCATTTTATACAACTTCTGCAATATAGTCACCATATTGCACAACCTTAATGTCTGCTTGATTCATATTCCTTTCATGTTGTTGGCTTCTCCTCAAGCATTCAGTATGGTTTTGTCTAAGCTTTGATCCTATCTAATTCATGGCAGAGCTCCTACCCACAAATGTGTAGCTTTCATATTATTGGATTTTGATAACTACTAAATGTTCCATGGAGCCATAACCAACCACCAAACTAGAATATTTTTATGAGTTACACAAGGAATAAAGGATCAATATATGCTGGGAGATTTACTTGTTAAGGTGTAAAGGAACTATAATTTTGAACAATAAATTGCTAAAATTGTTAAATGGCATTGACTAGCCAAAATCATAGCACAGCAAAGCAAACACAAGGCCATGCATGCTATGAACACAGGGGTTGAAGGCAATATACTTAGAATTTAGAAATGATAATTTACAGCACATAAATTCAAGGAACGTACAGCTGACAGGGTTGTAAAGGCCTGTGGACCAGCCAGTTCTTACCTGTTTATGGTCAAACTGGTCAGATGTGACAAATCAATTATTCTTGTTATTTACTCATCTCATTTTCAGTGAGTTAGTAATGATATTTATACCAATTTACTCCCAAGTTAGACTGGTTTGACTAACTTGAACAATTTTCATCAATCCCAAACTGATTGGCAGTGCCTAGAGTGAGTCTAGAAACCACCCAATAACCCACCAGTTTTAGGGAACCAGTGGGGGCTAGGTACTATCACAATTCTCACCGTGTAAAACCTGATTTTAGGTACAATTTATCGTGTAGGAGATAATTTTTTGAGAGGATAGGAGATAAATTGTTAAGTAAATATAGGAATTATAAAACTCAAGTGATACAGGTTAGGCTAGAATGATTTTCACCTTGCTGTGTAGATCTTTGTACAATTGTACCATGAGCAACGGAGTTATTTTCTTTGGTTATTTTTCCAAATTTCTTATGCAGGGTACGATTCCATTATGGTCACCCTGATGTTTTCGATAGAATCTTTCACCTCACAAGGGGTGGCATAAGCAAGGCATCAAAGGTTATCAACCTTAGCGAGGATATCTTTGCAGGTAAAATTTCCAGAGATTATGTGCATCATGCAAATTAGTTTTGTTCTGTGCAGTAAGCTTATGGTTGTTCTGATTAAAGGATTCAATTCAACCCTGCGGCAAGGAAATGTTACTCATCATGAATATATACAGCTGGGTAAAGGACGTGATGTTGGAATGAATCAAATATCCAACTTTGAGGCCAAGGTGGCAAACGGAAATGGTGAACAAACACTCTGTCGAGATATTTATCGACTAGGGCACAGATTTGATTTCTACAGGATGTTGTCTCTATACTTCACTACAGTTGGTTTCTACTTCAATAGTATGGTATGAATCTTATTCTTTGACACATCAACTTAGTAACATATAAAGTTTCTGGAACTGCAATAGCTGATTGGTTCACTTTGTGGTTTGTAAAGCACGACAACAAACAAGATATGAACTAGAAAAATCTTGCCACTAAAACCAATAACCAACCAGTATTATTGCAAAAAAACAAAAAGTCCCAGGAAGATATTTGGATGTGAAGTTAAGTTTGAGGCACATTTAGCATGTTGGCCCAATAATTATGCTCCCTTATCTTTGCATTCCGTTTGAGGAGATAAATTCTCTACAAAGAAAACAACCTAGTAGGGAAATAAAATGGTCTATATTGTTCTTCATGATTTTTAAAGCAGTGACCAGCAGATTATAAAGAACTAAAAAATGTGACATAAGGTTTGTACTTTTGTACAAAGTGTGCTAACGCATTTTATGGCTTTGATTACTTTCAGGTGGCTGTTCTTACAGTGTATGTATTTTTATACGGGAGGTTATATCTTGTTTTGAGTGGCCTAGAGAAGTCAATTCTCCAGGATCCACAAATTAAGAACATCAAGCCCTTTGAAAATGCACTTGCAACTCAATCTATTTTCCAACTTGGAATGTTGCTCGTCCTCCCTATGATGATAGAGGTTGGCTTGGAGAAAGGATTTGGCAGAGCCTTGGGAGAGTTTGTAATAATGCAACTTCAATTAGCTTCTGTTTTCTTCACTTTCCATCTTGGAACGAAGACTCACTACTATGGAAGAACAATACTTCATGGTGGTGCAAAATATAGAGGTACAGGCCGGGGGTTTGTTGTGCGCCATGCAAAGTTTGCTGAGAATTACCGGATGTATTCCCGGAGCCACTTTGTGAAAGCACTGGAGCTACTCATTCTTTTGGTTGTCTATCTAGCTTATGGCATTTCGTACAGGAGCTCAAGTTTGTATCTATATGTCACAATTTCAATATGGTTCCTTGTTTTCTGTTGGCTGTTTGCACCTTTTGTCTTCAATCCATCATGCTTTGAGTGGCACAAGACTGTTGATGACTGGACTGACTGGTGGCATTGGATGAGCAATAGAGGAGGTATTGGCCTGGCACCAGAGCAAAGTTGGGAGGCTTGGTGGATAAGTGAACATGACCACCTGAGGAATGGTACAATACGTAGCCTGCTGTTGGAGTTCGTCCTCTCCCTTCGCTTCTTGATATACCAATATGGTATTGTTTATCATTTACACATAGTGCATGGGAACAGAAGCTTCATGGTACTTATCCTGACTAGAGTGCTCTGCATCAATGTATGAATTCTGACCGGACTAATGGTTTTTCTTTCTTTTTTTTGTTTCCACAGGTGTATGCACTATCATGGCTGGTTATAGCTATAGTTCTTGTATCACTTAAGGTAACAGTTTATTTGGTATTGTATTATGTTCTTTGCAATAGTAATCCTACAGTTGAGCATATTTCTTCTTCCAGGTCGTCTCAATGGGGAGAGAGAAGTTTATTACCAATTTTCAACTTGTATTCCGTATCCTCAAGGGCATTGTCTTTATTGTCCTCATCAGCTTGGTGGTCATCTTATTTGTTGTTTTCAATCTGACTGTCTCTGATGTTGGTGCCAGTATTTTGGCATTCATCCCTACTGGCTGGTTTATTCTTCAGGTAAGTGATCCATCTGTGCTCACAACTTCAACCTGATTTTTTCCCCCTTCCCACTAGAATTGTCCACTCATTTGTCCATTGTATTCAATCATCACATTCACTTTACTCTCGTAGATTGCACAGCTCTGTGGACCATTGTTCCGGAGATTGGTGACGGAGCCGCTCTGCGCCCTGTTCTGTTCATGTTGCACCGGGGGCACCGCATGCAAGGGGCGTTGCTGCGCCAGGTTTAGGCTGAGGAGCCGGGATGTGCTCCGCAAGATCGGGCCATGGGACTCCATCCAGGAGATGGCGAGGATGTACGAGTACACCATGGGGATCCTCATCTTCTTCCCCATCGCCGTCCTGTCGTGGTTCCCCTTCGTCTCCGAGTTCCAGACTCGGCTGCTCTTCAACCAGGCCTTCAGCCGGGGGCTGCAGATCTCCAGGATCCTCGCCGGCCAGAATGGTAGCGGCTCAAAGAGGGACTGATCATGATGAATATATGGGTTGTGCTTCTCTGCAGGTTTGACTAGTACAATCCGATGTAACTTTTCCTGGCACCGATATGGCGGTTCTGGGATTTATTTGTTTCTGGTTCCATCGTGTTCATATGAGGGCATGTGTGTAGTAGCCCCTATTGTTTTATTGCTTGGTTGCAGTGTTTGGGGAAAAAAATAACAATGAGAATGACGACCAGGATTTTCTATAACAATGAATTTCATTTTCAGAGCGCAGTTGCTTGCTGCAAATAATACTCTTTTTTATCTAATTGTATCACCTTATCTAATTTTATCACCTTTGGATGTAATTATCTGAGATGATCAACAAAGCTTTAATTCCTTTATCTAAATTATTGTGGAGGAATCATTGGTAAAGGAATCAAGTCATTCATTGAAGACACACATGCTGGAATCAAGATTTCACCACAGGATAACAATTTTCTTGGTTTGCATGATAGACTCGTTACTGTCACAGGACCCTTGGACCATCAGATGCGTGCAATATATTTGATATGAAGCATAAGTTATCGGAGGACGTTCACTACCCACTTAATCTGAGTTCCCCATTTCCATATGCAGGCCTTAGTTTCCCTAGTTACCCTGGTGTTCCTGTTGGGTATTATGATCCCACAGGTGCCGTATAATAATGCTGTGAATTATGGACCTAATGGGTATGGAGGAAGGGACCAAAACAACAAACCCAGTACACCTATGAGATCTCACCTGCTAACAATGACGCCCAAGATTCTCACTATTGGTATTGCTGATGAACATTTTGGTGCTGTCGTACGACGTGCCGGAAGGAACATTACAGAGATCATTCAGGCTAGTGGTGCCAGGATCAAGATATCTGATAGGGATAACTGGAACATCAGAAGCTATTCAGGCAGCAGAGTCTATGATAATGCACAGGGTGTCAGCCAGTTCCGAGAGGTGATAAAATCTCGTGAAGAGACGAGGGGCATTATCATCTGATGGAAAAGAATTCTGATGCCAAGTTAGGAGGAAAAATTTGATAATTTAACGCTTTTTTCGTTGTCCAATTACTTTAATTGATATTTTTGTGAGGATGATATGTGAGACCATATGAGTGTATGAAAGTGAACCAGAATGTCAAATAATCAAAACCCATTAAAAAAAGTGTTAAATTATCAAATCTCTCAGTTAGGAGGAGGGGATGGAGATTGTCTTTTCTAGTTTTAGCACTATCCGCAAAAAAAAAAAGAAACGGCACGCAATCTCGATTTTACGGCTAACCACTAATTATCGTATCATACGTCTTTATCGTATGCATGGCGATCCAGCTTAACTACTTTGTTTGTTTCTCTGTGCAATAGTATCTCCAAGATTAACAAACCCATGCCCACGTGTACTACGTAATTATCCTCTATTGTATCTATCTCCAACGTACGGCGCATCGTATCGCTGCGGCCTATAAATTCCGTATCACCCCCACGCCCGATCTCTGCAATTCGATCGCTTGCATCTGCAAAGTTGCAACTCATCTCGTCTCCTCCCCTCCTCCCCTCCTCCCCTGTAGCCTAGCTAATTAACTTCAAATTAGCAGCAGTATGATGGGACGGCGCGGCAGCAGCTGGTGCCGGTGGTGGGTGGCGCTGCTGGTCCTCGCCGTGGCGGCCGATGCCGTGGGCTGCACCAGCGTCAGCTACGACGACCGCAGCCTCGTCATCGACGGCCAGCGCCGGATCATCCTCTCTGGTTCCATCCATTATCCCCGGAGCACTCCCGAGGTAACCGACTTGTTATACTAGGAGATAATTTTAAATATTATTTTTTAGCCCTATAAAATTTTACTCTGATAGTATTTCAGTCAAACAAAATCGTATAGGAATGGTTTAAATTGATGGCAAATTAATGCCAACTGCAATATGGTGATTTTTAATTTGTTTTCTGAGTGAATTATTTTTTAATCATAGAATTCGTTGTATATTTTTAAAATTGTAAGATCCATGTATTATGAATGGTGTACAATATTGATATTGATATTGTTATCACCGTTGAGAATTATATTGAAATTGTAACTATGCGTAGTAATGTGTTAAGTGGAAAACTAATTAATTAAATAAATTTTGGCATTAGATCCAATCTGTACATGTAAAAAGAAATAAAAAAAGTAGCCACGGAATTAATCATATGTTGGTAGCAACATAATCATTGTCCAAAATTCTGTCCGTGTAGTCAACATAATCATAGACTAAACTCTGTCAGCAAAGTAATTAGCACGTTACTATGTACTCTTCCAGGTGCTCATTTTTCAACCGTGTCATATATATAGTTTACCCAGGTTAAAATTGTTTGAGATGAGAAACCAATCTAGATTGAGAAACAATAATACCCGATCGACTTGGAGATATCTGAGCGCGTCCTAAAGTTCATCTCTATTTCCATTTGTGTTGATGCCTCCGCTTGAAATCCAGATCATCGGCAATATATCCAACTGAATTCCCTACAAAATTGTATGCAGAGATTATTGGATGGGATTTGTGAGGCCCATGGGACCATGATATTAACTATAAATTAATAATGTGTGGGTCTATTTGATCAACGGCAGATTCACACATCTCTATTTCCATTTGTGTTGATGCCTCCGCTTGAAATCCAGATCATCGGCAATAATATCCAACTGAATTCCCAACAAAATTGTATGTAGAGATTATTGGATGGGATTTGTGAGGCCCATGGGACCATGATATTAATGTGTGGGTCTATTTGATCAACGGCAGATTCACCAGGTTAACGCTGTATAGGTATAGATATTCCTAGTGTATACTATTTTTGTTTTTCAATACATGATGTCGTTAATTTTTTAATATGTTTGAACATTTGTAATAATTTATGGAGATACATAAGATATAAATCATGCTTAAAATACTTTGAGTGATAAAACAACTCACAAAAAATAAATTATAATTATGTTTTTTTAATAAGAAGAATGGTTAAATGTGTGAAAAAATCAACAACATCATGTATTAAAAAATAGAGGTAGTTGATAATATTAATCTGCAAATTAAATGCATATACAACTTTGAGTGTTTTGTACTAGTAGGATACAGAGTTGCTTGCTTGAGTGTTTCTTTTCTTTTTGTGCCATAGATCGTGATGAGCTAAGCAGTGCGAGGAGTTTTATGTTCTATACTTTTATATACTTATGCATGCATATTATGTTGTGACTTATATACGTTCGATCTTTATTTTCTTAATTTGTCTTAAGAAATTAATGAACATAAGCAATATATGTACGTGCGCAAAAGATTAATTTGATTTTTTTTCTATCTAATCTAATCTTATTGTTGCTATGCAGATGTGGCCGGATCTGATCAAGAAGGCGAAGGAAGGTGGTCTCGATGCCATCGAGACTTACATCTTTTGGAACGGCCATGAGCCACACCGCCGCCAGGTTCAATATTACTACTTTTGCTTTAGCACATAAACACTACTACGTACTGCAGCTATTACATACAATAACAACCATGGATAAATACTAGTAATACTGTAATGTTTTTGCTTTGATCGGCAGTACAATTTTGAGGGTAACTACGATGTCGTCAGGTTCTTCAAGGAGATCCAGAATGCCGGTATGTACGCTATTCTTCGCATTGGCCCGTACATCTGTGCCGAATGGAACTATGGGTATGTATCATGTATATAAATGCTATCAAAGCATTTGTGTGTCAAAGTGATAAATAGAATAGAATATTATATTGATCTGCAAATTAATCCAATATTATATCTATAATGTTCATATAGAATTAGAGAAAAAAACGAAATAGAATAGACTATTATATCGATCTGCAAATTAATCAAATATTATATCTATAGTGTTCATATAGAATAAGAGGAAACAAGCGAGCACACTAAACTACTCTAGTTTCTTTCTATAACATTATTATGTGTCCATGCATGCATGTTGAAGTGCTCACTGTGTTTTGTTGTTTTCTAAAACAAATGCCAAATGTGCAGAGGACTTCCAGCTTGGCTACGCGACATCCCTGGAATGCAGTTTAGGCTGCATAATGAGCCTTTTGAGGTTAAATAATAATAATAATAAAATTCTCATCTATTTTTGTGTACTTTTACATATACTAGCATATAATTAATGCAAGTGTTTTTTTCCATGATATAGAATGAGATGGAGACATTCACCACTCTTATAGTTAACAAGATGAAGGATTCAAAAATGTTTGCTGAACAAGGAGGACCGATCATCCTTGCTCAGGTATTGTAATGATCATTCTTCAATATGATTGAACAATGGGAAATTAGCATGTTAATAATTTGTACTATTGTCATTCCACAATATATATTGTCAATTAATATCAATGCATTAATGGATCAATGCACAGATTGAGAATGAGTATGGAAACATCATGGGGAAATTAAACAACAACCAGTCTGCATCTGAATACATCCACTGGTGTGCTGACATGGCGAACAAGCAGAACGTCGGTGTCCCATGGATCATGTGTCAACAAGACGACGATGTGCCGCACAATGTGGTGAGCATGGGTTTTAATCCCACAAGAATATAGAATATTATATGAATTTATTTGTTTATCACTCATCTAATAACATGAGTTTGTCATTGTTTTGGACCGCTCTAGGTCAATACCTGTAATGGATTCTATTGCCATGACTGGTTTCCAAATAGGACAGGCATCCCTAAGATTTGGACAGAGAACTGGACTGGCTGGTATTTTTTTTTCTTCCATTAGTATTTCTCTCATTGTTTACAAAATTAACTTTTAGTATATATATCTCTTTGTTTGCAAAATTATTTTTTGATGAACATGGAGGAGATTTATCTTAATTTGTTGATGTACTTAACGTTAGGTTCAAAGCTTGGGACAAGCCGGATTTCCATAGGTCAGCTGAAGACATTGCTTTTGCGGTTGCGATGTTCTTCCAAAAGCGTGGATCTCTGTAAAATTACTATATGGTATGCTGGCTAGCTTGTATCTCTTTCACAATGACTGAATTTTTGTTGATTTATGCTGTTTTTTTTTTCCATTTTTTGTTAGTACCATGGTGGAACCAACTTTGGTCGTACCTCCGGAGGTCCGTACATCACAACAAGCTATGATTATGACGCGCCTTTGGATGAGTATGGTAAGCTTTGATTAATATATTTTACCATACTGTTAATTATATGGTGAATTTGAATAAGAAAGCAATTTTTTGTCTTATTTTAATTATAATCTTGGTCTACTTTTGATTTATTACAGGTAATCTCAGGCAACCCAAATATGGTCACTTGAAGGAACTCCACTCCGTGCTCAAGTCCATGGAGAAAACTCTTGTCCATGGAGAGTATTTTGACACCAACTATGGCGATAACATCACAGTAATATTCAGATCACGCCCTTCTTTTAATCAAAATTATCACGTCTAATGCAAACATATCTAATGCATGCATATTGGTACTATCTCTGATCAATGTAGGTTACCAAGTACACTCTGGACTCCTCATCTGCTTGCTTCATCAACAACAGATTTGATGATAAAGATGTCAATGTGACCCTCGATGGAGCCACTCACCTCCTGCCTGCATGGTCAGTCAGCATCTTGCCTGACTGCAAGACTGTTGCCTTCAATAGCGCCAAGGTATTTTTCCTTTCTCAATAATCAATAATGAAATTAAAATGAGACCAAGTGTAAGGTCTATAATTCATCTCTTAATTTTGTTTTCCTCTTGGTATGACCTAGATTAAGACCCAGACGTCTGTCATGGTGAAGAAACCCAACACGGCGGAGCAGGAGCAGGAGAGCCTAAAATGGTCTTGGATGCCTGAAAACTTGAGTCCTTTCATGACCGATGAGAAGGGCAACTTTAGGAAGAATGAGCTCTTGGAGCAGATCGTCACGTCAACCGATCAAAGTGATTACCTGTGGTACAGAACAAGGTATTTTTTTTAAAAAAAAATCTCTTTATACTAAAGAAAAGAGATCATGATGATGTAAATTTGAAATGATTCCGACAAAAAAATATATATATGTTACAAATTTAGAACGTCACCAACAAAAAAAAATTGCAGTCTTAATCACAAAGGAGAAGGGAGCTACAAATTGTACGTGAACACGACTGGCCATGAACTTTATGCCTTTGTGAACGGGAAGCTTATTGGTGAGTATCAAAGTTTTTTTTTCCCCATATTTTCGTTGCACCATTCTTTTAATTCTCTGTGGGTCGAAATTAAAGAATGTTTGTGAACCTGCGGGTCAAAATTAAAGAATGTTCATTGACAAACATGTGTGTTCATAATTTGTCAGGGAAAAACCATTCTGCCGATGGAGATTTTGTCTTCCAACTAGAGTCGCCGGTGAAGCTCCATGATGGCAAGAACTACATCTCTCTTCTGAGTGCAACCGTTGGCCTCAAGGTTCCTAATTTTCTTTCTTGAATGCTCACTTCCATCGTATCAGCAACGAACTCATCTTCTTTATTTGCAATTAATCATGTATACCAGTGATAAATTGTTTGATCATTCTTGGTAAACAGAACTATGGCCCTTCGTTCGAAAAGATGCCCACGGGCATTGTTGGAGGCCCTGTTAAGCTGATAGACAGCAATGGCACCGCAATTGATCTCTCCAACAGCTCCTGGTCTTATAAGGTTGCACATTATTTTTCATCAATGCTTAGTTGTTTGTTAACTTTGCTGGTATTGATCATATAGTGTTTCTTGCTTTGATGTTTTTTTGTGTTGTAGGCTGGCTTGGCTAGTGAGTACAGGCAGATCCATCTTGACAAGCCAGGCTACAAATGGAATGGCAACAATGGCACCATCCCCATCAACAGGCCTTTTACTTGGTACAAGGTACAGTATATGTCCATTGTTTACTCACTCTCTCCGGTTTTATAATTCTTAACATTCTGAACAATGACATAATTTTCAAAATATATCTCTGACTATATTTCTCTATTACAATATATTAATATAAATATATATATATTACTTTTGTTATAGTACTTTGTAGGTCAAATTTATATATGTTGTTTTGGTGCCTTTAAACTAGATATTTTTAAAGTCATTATTAGTTAATTTATAAAACTTTAACCTAAAACTTATCAATTATGAAACTGGAGTAATTTAATTACCTGTATGATTTCATTTCATCGTTTCATTCTTTCACCTGCAAAAATAAAAGGATTTTTAATACTTTTTTTGTTTTCTTATGAAGACTACAATTTACTTAATTTACCTTCCCTATGAAATTTCATCATGTCATTAATTCTTTCACCGCCAAAACAATCTTAATACTTTGGTTACTTTTTTTTTTTGTTATGAAGGCTACATTTGAAGCTCCGTCCGGCGAGGACGCGGTGGTGGTGGACCTGCTGGGCTTGAACAAGGGCGTGGCGTGGGTGAACGGCAACAACCTCGGCCGCTACTGGCCGTCGTACACGGCGGCGGAGATGGCCGGCTGCCACCGCTGCGACTACCGCGGCGCGTTCCAGGCGGAGGGCGACGGCACCAGGTGCCTCACGGGCTGCGGCGAGCCGTCGCAGCGCTACTACCACGTGCCCCGCTCCTTCCTCGCCGCCGGCGAGCCCAACACGCTGCTCCTCTTCGAGGAGGCCGGCGGCGACTCCTCGGGCGTCGCCCTCCGCACCGTGGTGCCCGGCGCCGTGTGCACCTCCGGCGAGGCCGGGGACGCCGTCACGCTGTCGTGCGGCGGCGGCCACGCCGTGTCGAGCGTCGACGTGGCCAGCTTCGGCGTGGGGCGCGGGCGGTGCGGCGCCTACGAGGGCGGGTGCGAGTCCAAGGCGGCGTACGAGGCGTTCACGGCGGCGTGCGTCGGGAAGGAGTCGTGCACGGTGGAGATCACCGGCGCGTTCGCCGGCGCCGGGTGCCTGTCCGGCGTGCTCACCGTCCAGGCCACTTGCTGATTGATCTACATGCATATATATGGAGTGGCCATGTCTTTGATTAATTAGGTCTTTAATTAGTCGCTTAATTAGGATGGTTTGTTTATTGAGTTAAGCTGGTAGTCGCCCCTGGTGCATGTGTTAATTCGGGGGTAAAAAGTGAGTTTATTAATTAGGGTTCTCTGATCTACTGTTGATTGCAGAGACGCAGAGTGTGATATATACTGGGACCAAATATTTCATCTATGAAGTACTTTTACGATCGAGTGGTTAAACATGTGTGTTAATGCCCTTGATTTTTTGTTGTTTTTCATTTTTGTTGCTCTAGAAACTATATGCCCTTCTTGGGAATTCATTGCATAGTTCATTCCCCTACTTCACTATCAAAATAGTTTCTAGTTTCCTTATCCGATAACAAATTAACAATATAATGAGAGGAACCAGAACCTCCTTTCCACCACTTTTGAATTGATACATACTCCTCTCCTATGTATGACTCTTCTCCACCAAGTCAACAAAACCATATTTTTAGATGAGCCTATGTTGTAAAGTAATCTAATTACTACTAACTAGTAACCTCAACTTTGATGTCCTTTTGCCATGCAAAATTTAAGGTGGACTTGGTTTTGGTTTTCTACTTCAAGCCGTACATTACCTTGGTATTGTGCAAAGTAGTGGCGAATTATTTGTTGCTGTATTGTTCAAAGCATTGTTACTTGGTCTATGTAAGTCAAGTCTTCTTGGCTTTACAAACGAATTTTATACTTACTTGATGGTGAAGTAAGGTGGTACAAGCAGATGTTCCCTACATTAATAGAAAAACCTCAGCTAAAGTAGTTATGGAAAAGAGTGATATTGACAAGTTAGGTAATTAGCATTTTCACTTTTGCTGGCATAACATTGTGATCTCTCCAAAAAGACACAAGTTTATCTTAGAATCTCATTCCTATATATTAAAACCTTAGCCTCCTACTTTCAATTGTGATTTTATCCCTACTTTTTAGGTTTGTGTTTTTGCCCCTACTTTTTAAAATGAAGCAACCGTTTGCCCCCAGTTGTGACAGTAGTTAGGTAGACTCGGAACTTTCAAATTAAACAAAGGGAAAAAATGATATTGTAATTTGTGAATGGCCATTATACCCCTTATAAGTAAATCAGTCAACCAGGGTGTGAATCGGGTTAGAAGGTTGCATTTCACCCAATCCCAAAACCCTAGAGAGGTTTAATGTGTGTTCTCAAGTATGTGCTACTTTGTGATGCTTGGACATGTTATATAAGGCGAGATGTTGAACATATCTGTTGAAATTGTGCCAAACTTATTGCTGAAATTCTGTCAAAATTTTGTCCAAAATATTGTATTCTATCAAACTTTTACAGGATTGTGTTAAAATTATGAGATAATCCATGAAATGCCATTGACAAGCGTCTAAGTCCCAGAAATGCCATCGACAAGTGTGAGTTCCAAGAAATGCCATCGTACAAACGATTTTGTCCCAAAAATACCATTGCTGTTAGGGTTCCGTCCATTCCGCGCCGTTAAGTTCTATAGGATGAATAGTGTATTTAACGGCATGGAATGGACGGAACCCTAACGGCGATGGTATTTTTGGGACAAAATCGTTTGTACGATAGAATTTCTTGGAACTCACACTTGTTGATGGCATTTCTAGGACTTAGACGCTTGTTAATGGCATTTCATGGATTATCTCTAAAATTATTGCTAAAATTTTGTCAAACTTTGACAATTTTTTTTTAAAATTTAGGTCACATCTAAAATACATACAAATTCACCTTGAAACATGTATGATGTTTATGCCAAAATTATTCATCTCAAAAGTAGGGGTAAATATGCAATCAAGGGTATATATTTCCATTCACCACACATTTACACACGATTACCATCAGTTAACAAAATAGGGGCAACCGGTTGCTTCATTTCAAAAAAGTAGCAGCAAAAACACAAACCCTATGTAGCAGGGGTAACAATCTAACTAGAAAGTAAGGGCAAGAACACAATTGTCCCTTTTTTAATCGGTTATGCTAATAGTACACTGGGTAAAATCCAAAATACTCTTTGAACTATCTCATTCGTTGAATTTAACATCCACTAAACTTCTCAAACCAGTTGAATTACCCTCTAAGGATAATGAAGGGTGGTTTTGGTCCTACTTGCGCACATATGGCAGTAACTTACCGATGATAGACGGTCTAGTTTTTTTAACAATTAATTTACCGGTGGCAATCCAGTCAGGAACATCGATAAATTAATTGTTAAAAAAACTAGACCGTCTATCATCCACGACATATTTTTTTTCTCCATTCTCTTCATTCTTCTCTCTCGTCCCACTACAGCTAGACGTTGAGTTGTCTATGTCAAAGCCACCCAAGATCCCACTCGCATGAGAGCTTGCACCTCCCTGACCGAAAGTGTGTAGACAGAGAGGGAAAGCTAGATCTCAGGAGGAAAGCATATAGGATGGCACCACGGCTGCCAATGAAAGAGAGATGATGTGGTTCTACTACGGAGGTAGAGTGCTGAGTTGGATCGGAAGGTGGCTACTGATGTGTTCCTCATCGTGCTCAGGAGGCCGCTACCAACACCGAGGAAGGAGGGGTGAGGTGGACGAGGGAAGCGAGTAGGGGAGGAAGGAAAGCGGTGTCTGGTGGCGACAAGGAGGGTGGAGGTGGATGAGAGGCGAGGCTGGACATGGTGCCAAAGAGGGAGATTCAAGGGGCCGACGGAGCTAAAAAAGAGTTGCAACTTAACTAGCAATGACCGCGTTGTTGACTTGGATGATTCCCTCCTCACCATGGATCCCCAACCACTTGTGGGAGAAGGCCACAACGGGGAAGCAAGGCAAACAAATTGAGCTGAAGAGCCCCATTGATCATTGCCTAGGCCTCGACCTTGACCTCACCCTTGCTGGCTCCTCATTCTGCCGCATCCCCTCGCTTACTGCCTAGACCCTGACCACTACCAACCATCGTTGGTCTCCAACACTCATTCGTTTGGTGTTCACCTCCTTGCTCCTCAACGGTGACAACAACAAAATCAAGGATGGGGAGGGGAATGGATGCCAACGCCTCCATGGTGCAATGGTGTGTAAATAGAAAAGGGGGGATGAAATGAGGACTAGCCAGCGCCTATGCTGAAGGAGTGAAGGAGGCTGCTTGGTCGCTAGCATTGTCACCAAGGAAGTAGGAGGAGGTTACCGGTGGTAGAAGCAATAGAAGAGAAAAAATAAGGATAAAAACAAAAGGAAACATGAAGCAATGGTTGATAGGTGGCCTCCAATGCCACAAGGGCAAAGCAATGGCATGCAATAATAAAACCACTTTTATTCTTACTCAAGGGATAAAATTTTAACGATTGAGGAGAGAAGAATGTCTCGTATTGTAGTTCACGGGTAATTTAGAGTACCGCAATAGTTTACGGGGTAAATTGCACTTTACCCAAAGTAGTAAATGCCTTCCCACAACTATATAACACTATCAAGCCCCCGCAACTATAAAATGTCTACCAAAGTATTAAATGCCTACTGTAATTGCAGAACCTCCACCAAATGCAAAGATTGGTCCTCATGACACAAATACCCTCATGCAATTGCAAATACAGTAGTACATAATCAGCCATCAACATTTGTTCATAACAAACTTCATTGTTGGCTTTTGAACCAATTGAGATATTTGGAGTATCACAATTGGTTTCAATAATGAGTATCATTGGTTGTTCAAGAGCCCAATCGTCAGTTCGCATGTTTTTAGCAAAAAATAAAATAAAATAAAATAATACTACCATCATCGTAGGAGGGACTTACAACCACCGCTCAGTCCGCTCTCTTGGTCGTCACCGCACTGCCTTCATGATCATCTCATGCTTCTTGCTCTCCTCGCTTAGTCATTGATATGCTACCATTGTAGTCATTGCTGCATTATCATTGTGGACATCCCCATGCTTGTTTCCATCACATTTCCCATCATAGCACTTATCACCATTGTGTGCCATCGCCTTACCCATTACAATGCCATTAGTTGTGCCACCGCACCACCCTACCGTTGGGTTCAAGTGACCCAAGCTTGGAGGGTGGGATCTGGTGGCCCTAGTGTTTGGAGTGGTCAGATTCAATGGCCCCATGCTAGTGGAGAATAGATCCATCACCTCTAAGTTAGAAGGGAGATGGTGTGGCGACATCGATGGAACTAGGGAGGAAGTGGGGGTAGCCTCGGGGGAGAAAATGGAAGGGAAGAGGAGCTTCCAGCGGCACAGACAAGACTTCATGCATCACCAGCGAGACAACCATGGTGGTGTGTGTGGTCAGATTTAGCCCTCTACACCTCCCTATTATGAGATCCAGCAGCCCGGATGTAACATCCTGAATTTTATGAAATAAAAATATGGAACCCAAAATTTTGAATTGTCAAAAATCTTTTCTGAAATCCTGCATCCATGATGGTTCTGGCGGTTTCTTGTTAGCCATCTCACCAACTTAAATAAAATTCCTTTAACTAAGAAAAACATCCGAGTTAAGAATATGAAATATGAAATAATTTGGTCGAAACAAATTTTCAACTAATTAATAAATTTGTTGGAAATAGGAAATACTTTCTTAGTAGGCTCGAGACAATGCCCCCAATTCGACCCGTCCCCACTGGACAACCTCAACTGAGCTAGCTAGTCAGCCCACTAGGGCAACCAAGCCTCACCTTTCCTTGCGCCAGCTAGGCCCGCGTCACCCACAACTATAGGCTAGCTAGCTCCTCACGGGTGTTGACGGTCATTAAATACCGATTTCAACTGTCAATTAGCTCAATAATAAAAGGAGAACTAGCATTTCTTATACGCATATTAGTTATAAATAATGTAGTTCCACTTGTCTTGGAGAAATACTATGGATGTAAGGATTATACAATAAAGTGAAGGAGAAATGTGTCGGCTTGCAAAGAAACACACCTCTAGCGAATCACGTGAAAGCACAAGGATTGGAGGGCTCACAAGTCATACCAAACCGACTTAATTCAGGGCTAATCCATCGTGCACTGACCTAGGGGCCCACCTGGCAGCCTCTGGGAGAAGGTCGGTGGAGAGAGACGGTTGCCCTGGTTCGGCTAAACCAGGGGTCAGCCAAACCAGGCATGGCCCCTCTCACCTCTGCCTTCCCTATGGCAGCTCTCCGTTGGCCCCTGATGGTGGTTATGGGTGCTTCTCACTTCACTCCACACACTCAAGAAGCAATCTCTCTATTCTACATTTTGTATACTCTTTAGTTTAGTGGAGTTTAGGATTAGAATAGTTCTTCAATTTCCCAATCTTCTCGGAGATTCGGGTATGTTTTTAGTAATGTACTCTTCTTGTAATACTATGAGCTCAACAATAGAAATATCTTATCTACCTAATTATGTTTTTAATTCATATACTGCTTTGTCAGTTATATGGTTTATGAGTAGTTTATACTTATTTCATAAACTATACAGTTTAGATTAGTCGATCTATGCTACGACATCGGTCCAATGATCTTAACGGATTGCACTAGTTTTAACTTATCCATCCGAAGGGTGGGAGAATTACTGACATTATTTAGAAATGTAAGCATGGTGCTTAGATTGATTAAATGTCGTTGGATGCAGGTGTGTGGTGAGCCCCATGGACACATGAGTAGGGGTAGGCACAAAAATACCGACAACCGAAGACCGGAGCGAACCATACCGAACCGAGCCGAAGTAGCAGTTTTTTTTATCTTTGGTTTTTTCTTCGTTTTATTTTTGCTTGTGTTCAATCTCCGGCTTTTTGTGTGGTTTTCTGTTCCCGACAACCAACAAAGCCGAACAACCGATCTAGGTACATGCATTACTAGTCCAAAGTACTTCCCTGGTGTTTCCAACATGAAAGTCTCAAAGGCTCACCTAACTCAATAGGCCAAAGCCCATTACCTTAACTCTGTTGCTAACTAGCGTGTGGGAGATGTTCGCTCCGTGAAGGCCGCAAGGGAGATCGCATCTAGCTATCCCAATGCTATCTGGAACGCGTGCTAGGTGAGCAGGTCGGTTGTCTTGGTAAACCGAGGAATCGAACCGACGTGATTCGGTTTATTTTGTGTGGTTTCATTTATTTTATCGTTTACTTCAGTTGCCATTTATAAGAAACTGGAATTAGGTATAACCGAAGAAACCGTACCGATTTAACCGGAAAACTGAACACCCAACCCTACACATGATGCCGATGCCAAACCCGGTTATGTCATTCCACCATGTTCTTGGTAATGCATAGCCCCAACAACCTTGGCCCATGCAATTAGCCACCATTTACACCTTCTCAAAATGGCCTCCACACGCCCTCCTTTCTGACCCTGACACTCTCCACCATTCGTCAGCTGCATCGTCATCTAACCACCACAATAGAAGGATGCGAAGGCCACTTCGGGAGTTTGCCTAGAGCCCTAGACTATGCAATGAACACTTAACCCCACATTTTCTTCACCACGAATCCATGTTGATTGAAGTTTGAGCGGAAGCCTCAGATTCCTCCAAGTTCTCATGGAGAAATGAAAAGGGTAGCACTGTAACATATCGCAATAATTTCAATTAATTTAAATTTGAATCTTTTAGAGGCAATATCACAGCCAGTTTAACTCCAAATTGAGTGGAACTTAAACTTAAATTCATCTAAAATAAAGGTCTATCCAAGAAGATTGATTTCGTAATTTTGGAATTATTAGAATTTTTATGGATTTATTTAATTATGTTCTAATTGAAATTAAGTTCCCATCCATGTAGCTGGCTACTTATACAACGAGGAACCCATGTGCAACCCAGATGACCACTAGTGCGGATTACATTACCCCTTTCCCTTGATCATGTTATGCCAAAATTTTCATATCGCATTGTTTTCAGATAAAAATTGCATGCTATGATAAAAGTGTGTGCCTAATTGCTTAAGTCTCCATGATGCCATGTATTCCCTGTCATCTCTCCCGTCTCTCTGGTAGACAATTCATACCATGCACATGATGACCCTGATCACGCCTCCCTGCTGCCTACTCCTTGACAAGCTAGGAGCACATGCCGACCTCCTCCTCATTGCACACTTTCCCGATGAGCTGAACCTGAGCATGGTTCTAGGACGGCAGTGAGTGTGGTGACCATCGCAACATGGATCTAGGGCAGCAACTGATGATGGCATCACTGCTTTGGATGTGTATGAGCGAGGGCTAGGAAGCACTTGGAGAGAGGCTTGGAGATGGAGGCCCAATTCATATTAAGTTTGAATCCATCTTGGAATCCAGGAGAAGCTCGCACCAAAATCATCGCCAAGATCTCATTCGAATTACTTTTTTACTTTCTACATATGTATGGAAAGCTAACGAGATCAACTCTCCAATGGATCTGGTCTCATGTTAACACTCCTTCTAAGTCAACGAGAATCATCGAAATATGTTGGCATCCATTAGGGACGTGTCCATGGGTCCTTGGTCAACCCTAGAACCTATTTATTCAGTAGCCGTTGTTGAATTAGGGTTGGGTTTTGCTTAGATTATTCTGTCATTGCAGTTTCATTGCTAGTTTGGTTTGTGGAACTCCAACTTATGAGATTCATCTTATATTCACCGCTAGCTCATGTCAAAACTAGCTAAAATAGGGGAAGGGTGTTTCGTCCTGTTTGAATAGTTTAGCTTTAAAATGTATAGATTTAGAGGAAATCTAGATGGGAGAGTTTCCCTAAAAAAATCTAGATGGGAGAGGTCAGTGCCAAACTAAAGGCTGCGTTCATTTGTGCCAGTTGGAGCCTATCCCTCCGGCACGGAAAACGGAATAGCTTATTATTGCATAATTAATTAAGTATTAGCTAAAACTAACTTGGAAAAGGATTAATAAGATTTTTTAAGCAACTTTCCTATAGAACTTTTTTTTTTTTTGCAAAAAATACACCGTTCAGTAATTTGAAAAACATGCACGAAAGATGAAGAGGGGAGTTGGAAACATAGGCTGCCGAACACAGCCTAATTGACATCAAAACCCATCCCTTGGTGTCAGCTCATCTGGCGTCGAGACATCACACCTTGGTGCCAACGTCCCTGATACCGAGGACCGAGGATATGTAATAAGGTTTCTAAATTGTAAGGGTCGATTTGTAAAATGTTTTTCTAAAAAGGTTAAAATAGCAAAGAAAAAGTCCAGTCTTTTTTTTATTTACTGCTCCTAACACCTAAGTAGTATTTTGTCCTACAAATTACTTCCAACTATTTTTTATGTAATTAGTATAATTTACTAGTTAGCATATATTGTTTTGTTACATAATATGCAAGAGCTGGTTAACAAGTTTAATGAGGTGGGGAAGAATTAGTGTTGGGATGGCAGAGTCATGGTGCATGATTTTATTCATCAGGGTTTAAATCCTGTACCCACGAATATTACGTATTTATAGGCGAGTTTTTAACATGATTTTAGTAAGATCAAGGATGTGCATCTGGTTTTCGTCTCTTTAAGCATGCGTTAGAGGCACATTAGTAGGGGATGTGAGTGTAATATTGCGCATGTAGTGGTGTGTGTACCATATAATAAAAAAAAGAGAATCCATGAAATGCCATTGACAAGTACCCTAATCCCAGAAATGCCGTCAACAAGCACAACTTCCTGAAAGTGCCATTATACAAGCCTATTTGTCCCAGAAATGCCATCACAGTCAACGCACTGTTTAGTCCACACTGTTAGAACAAAAAAATTTACAAAAATGACTAAATCGCCCTCATCCAAATTATACTATCTCAATCCGTTAAAAGGAAAGAAATTGGAAAAATAAGAAGACAGCCCTAAACCTAACACGATGGGTGACAGAGGCGATGCGGTGGCCCCAGGCGGTGGCGCAGCGGCCCTCAGCGGCGATGCGGCGCTCCCAGGAGTATTAGATGCTTAAGCAGATGGAGAAAGACGGGGACGCGGTGGAGTCGCCGGCGGTCGATTTGGAGGCAATGGTCGGGAGCACGGAGAATGCCGGTGACGGTGGCCTGCAGTGGCTGAAGTCTGTCAGCCTCGACATGCTTGGCGGGATCATGGACTCCGGCCCGAGCCCCGGCGCCGGGCACTAGACGCCGGCGGTGGCAGGGGTTTTGGGAATTGGGATCCGTCAGCGATGGAGCACGCATGCAGGCTGAATTGAGGGAAAGCCTATGGGTGTGTTTAGTTCACGTTAAAATTGGAAGTTTGGTTGAAATTGGAACGATGTGACGGAAAAGTTGGAAGTTTATGTGTGTAGGAAAGTTTTGATGTGATGGAAAAGTTGGAAGTTTGAAGAAAAATTTTAGAACTAAACTTGGCCTATGTTTTTCATGTCCCTTTGCTCTGTATTATATTTGTTCTTTTATGTTAAGTACCTTTGCATAAGACAGCAAATGCTCAACTAGCAAATGCTCAAATGCTCAACTCCCCGTCTCTCTCCATCCGCTTTAGGGTTTTTTTTCAGGCCCAAATCCTCGCTGAAGCATCATAATTGCTACTTTGTGTGTTGATTGCCCTGATGTGGGTTACATGAAAGTAGTATCGAATTTTGACATGATTATTAGTCTGCACGTTCAATGCCTGAAAAATGATTGATGGTAGCTCTATTTTATTGTCAGGCAGTCTACCTATTGTACTCAACTCTGAAACCATGTTTTGTTATTTAGCTCAGATTGATAACAAAATTTCTAAAATCATTGATAGCCTGATTTTTGCTCATATCACAACCCTAATAATTGATAGCGAAATTTCTAAAATAATTTTGATGGCAAAATTTGTGAATTTAATTTTGAAATAATTTGATTGATAGCAAAATAATTATGTCTGAATTCAAATATGCATCAATGCAAAAATAATGTTGTGTGGGCAAACAATATAGAATGATGTGTGAGCAAATGTTTGCCCAGGGGTAATATTGTCTTTTCATACAACTTAACGGAGAGAAGTTAACAACAGTTTGGCTGTAATGGCATTTCTTGGATTAGGGTGCTTGTCAATGGCATTTCATGGATTTTCTCAAAAAGAGAAAACATTTACTACAAGACACGCAAAAAAACGTGTAATTGGCTGAGGGACACCACAAAAACGTGACACTGCCCATGGACACTGCAAAAGTTATGTAATTGGTCGTATAACACCAAACACATTATTTTATCATTTTCGAGATGAAAGTGGTGAGATTTTTATTGAATTGTCCGGATTGCCCCCCAAGTGTCAATGACTTCGCCGTTGTATGCCTGTCCATCTTCCTGTTCTGCGTGCTCACCGCTTCTGTCATCGTCTTGAAGGCGTGCGTCTATGCTGCCTTGGCCGCGCTGGTCCCTTCCAAAATTCGAGCAAAGATGGGGTCATCGAGGATGGCGAGGACAAGCTGGGACAGCTCGACCTTGACGGCACTGAGAGTTGCGGCCGTGGGAGAGGATCTCGGTGATGTGGCAGTAGTTCTCCTCCCCAATGCCGGCAAGGTTCCCGGGCGGCGAAGGGACGTCAACGTCGTCCACGGTGGCGAAGCTGCAGAGGAAGAGAGGCGGCGGGTGGGTGTACATGGGGAGGCGGCCGAGGAGTGGCATGGGTGGAGCCGGACGGAGGATGGTGAGCTTGATGTCCCTGCTGCGGAATCCGGCCTCAGGGAAGACACGACTGATGATGGGGTCATTGAGGATGGCAAGGACAAGCTAGGAGAGCTCGACCTTGACGACGGCGGGAGTTTGGGCGGTGGTGGCCTGGTGGTAGAAGTGGAAGGTGTCCGGGTTGCGGCGCTAGTTGGCCTGGGAGTGCTTGATGGCGGCCATGAGGGAGTTGGAGACGGGGGGTTCATCGGCGTAGAGGCAAAGGAGGAGGAGGCGGAGACGGAGGGGAGCCTATCGAGGGAGACAACGAAGCAGAGGTCGAGGGCCTTGAGCTGGATGCGTGGGGAGTAGGCGGCGCTGTGGGTGCGGGCGAGGGCGTCGCGGTGAGGAGGGAGGAGATGAGGTGGAGGGAGGTGGTCTGGGCGTGGGCGCGGTGGCCGGTGGAGGTGACGATGGCGTCGTGGGCGGGGACGGCGGCCGACGAGAGGCACTGCCTCGTTGCAGCCACCGGAGTGGGCATCGCTGACTCTCTCACCAAATCGATCGGATTTTGGAAGGGATGCAGTGGCGTCAGTCGGCATTGGGCGCTGGCGAGAGGAGGATGACGACACTATGCGCGGGTCCACATGTCGGCTGCATTGAGAGAAAGGAATAAGGAGTACAGGGGCATTCCCATCATTTCAAAATTTCTCTCCCCTCTTTCAGCCCGAAAATTATAAAATAATGCCTTTGGTGTCCTACAGCCAACTACACAACTTTTGTACTGTCCATCGGTAGTGTCACATTTTTACGGTGTCTCTTAGACAATTACACGATTTTTGAGTATCCTATAGCAAATTTTTCCTAAAAAAACAGTAGAAACTGAGCCCTAGCGAGGCAATATAATTAGCTATTCCCATCCCAGGTGTACGTAGTTCCACCCGTGGTAGTCCCGTATCCATGCAATCCACACTAGTAGAATATGAAAGATGATCCTCTAACGTTCGCCGTGACTGACATGTGGGCCTCACCACTTTCGGACCCACATGTCAGCCACCAAGTTGGTGAGAAGTTATGTCAGAGGATCTCAATCCAGTAGAATATATATGCTAGATTGTTCAGAGTATATATATAGCTGCCACTTGATGCTAACTAAACACGCCAGTGAAGCTAGTGATAGCTAGCTTTAGAGTTGAGACGTGCCCAAACTGTGTCTTTTATTTGATTAAAGCACTCCCTTTTGCGTGCATAATTGAACGATCGCCCAATGAACAGATCCGGAGAGAGCCGGTTTCAAATCCTGTCCTGTTCAAGTTTCAATTTGGAGAAAGCGAAAGAAGAAATTATTAACGACTCCCTGCCACTCTACGAGGTTATAAAACATTAGAACTTAGTACTTATATATAGGAAAGCAAAGCTTACCGATGCTCATTGATCCCCTCCATTTATACTCATTGCTTTAATCTTGACCATTAGTTCGATTATGGAGTTGTTTCTGTAGTGAATAAAAGCATAAATCTTACTTCCTCCGTTTCATAACGTGAGTCTTTCTAGCATTGTCCATATTTATAGAGATGTTAATGAATTTAAACATATATGTGTATATATTTATTAACATCTATATATTTTATAAATATGAGTAATGCTAGAAAATCTTAGATTATGAAATGGAGGGAGTATAACGTTATACTACACAAATAGATTTCTAAAGATTAATGATCGAACTTAAAATGATTAATTTAGATAAGACGACAAATAATTCGAAAGCGGGTAGCTGTACCTTTATCCATCCTCTCATTCCCTCTGCAGTACGGCGCCGACATACGGTGGTACACATGACATGAAACACAGACATTTTGAAGCCAGGAAACCAGGTATAAACATTATTCGTTTTTTACCTCATAAAGAAAAGCGCACACGAAAGAAAGCGAAGAGCCCGGCCCTGTGTTCGGCTCCTGTTGGAAACTAAGGCTTCTGTTCACTTTGATTAAGTGATGCCATTTTCGACCTTACCAAATTTTAGTAAAATTGTCAAAAAAGTGACTATATTTAGTTTGCTATTAAATTTTAGTGAGTATATAAGAAAAGTTACCAAAATTTTGGCAACTATGCCAAAATTTTGGCAATGCCAAATTTTGGTAAGTTTTTTTTTTGCATCAAAGAGAACATGCCCTAATATTCTGTGCATACAAAATGGGTGTACTCCCTCCGTACTCGTAAAGAAAGTCGTTTCGGACAGCGACACGGTCTCGTTTAGACAGCGATACAGTCTCCAAAACATAACTTTGACTTCTTGTTTCTATAGAAATATTTATTGAAAAGTGATATATGTATACTTTTATGAAAGTATTTTTCAAAACAAATCTATTCATATAATTTTTACATTTTTAAACTCAACAACTTGATAGTTATTCATGATTTATATTTCCAAGGTTTAACTTAAACATTGTGCTAAACGACTTCCTTTACGATTACGGAAGGAGTATTCATTAGCATATATAATTAATTAAGTATTAGTTATTTTTAAATAGATTAATATAATTTTTAAAGTAGCTTTCGTATAGAAAATTTTTAAAGAAACACACCGTTTAGAAATTTAAAAAGCGTGCGCGTAAAAAAACGAGATATGAATTAGGGAAGTGAAAAAAAAACTCAACAAAGCCCCTGTCCCTGCCTACCTGGCCCCACACGTCAGCACCGTTCCAAATTCCAATTCCTTGCTTCCCTCGCCGGCCACCCCCCGCTCGATCCGCATCTGCGCCGCAAAAAGAAAGAGAAAGAAAAAAAAAAAGCAAAGCGAAGCACAATCTCCTCCTCCTCCTCCCTTCTCCCCTCGAAGAAAGAAAGAAAGAAGGCCAAAGCGGCAAAAGCGAAAAAGCGCGCACTCCGCACTCACACTCCCCCCTCCCTCCCGCTTAAGAAGATGCCTTGCCCCCATCTCCTCCTCCCCTTCCTCGCCGATCCTCACCACCACCACCGCCGCCAACGCCGCCGCGGCGTTGGTCTCGATCGTTGTCGAATAGGGAGGAGGGGGTACGTTGGTCGTCGTCGTCGTTGTCATAGTCGCCGCCGCGGGGCGGGGGAGGCATGGCGACGGGGGGAGGGGGGTTGTCGGGGCCGCAGCCGTCGCTGCGGCGGGGCTTGTCGAGGGCGTTCACCATGAGGCCGGAGGGGTACTCCGGGGAGGACGGCGGGGAGTACAGCGAGGAGAGCGAGCTGGTGCCTAACTCGCTCGCCCCCATCGTCCCCATCCTCCGCGCCGCCAACGAGATCGAGGAGGAGAACCCGCGCGTCGCCTACCTCTGTGCGTGCTCTGCGTTCCCCTTTCCCTTTTTTTTTTTACTTCTCTCCTATGATTTCGCTATCTGTTGCCTGCATGCGCAGCTATGCTCGCTCGTTGACACATATTGGTGTTTTTTTAATTAAAAAAATCTATAGAAAATTTGCTTAAAATTCATATTAATTCATTTTTCAAATTTATTTTAGTTGATGCTTAATTAATCATACTCTAATGAATTGCTCCGTATTACATGCACGGACGCAGCCGACCACACCATTTAGGTAGTCTAGTGCCATCATGAATGTTCTGAGCCAGTGAGCCTTGGAAATTGGAAGAATCTCATTTCGCAGCTATAGTACCGATTGCAGAATAATTTTTATATTTTTTTCTGTTTATGTAAGAAATGTGCATGTTTATCTCCCTTGTATACCTCTGCTTTGAACTTAGCCTATTGTGATGACTTGACTGTGGTTTTTGGTTGGTGGCTTGGTGCTTGCTAAAAGGTCGGTTTACCGCGTTCGAGAAGGCTCACACCATGGATCCAAACTCAAGTGGACGAGGAGTTCGGCAATTCAAAACATACCTCTTGCATAGGCTGGAGAAGGTATCTGCTTTTCCTGCTATTCCTCCACCTATCTATCAATGAGCACACGTAACAAACGTCTTTCCCAAGTGGCATGTAAGTGTTTGAAAGTAGCTACGTGCAGGAATCACATAGCTTTTGTTGTTAAGTGCATGTGTATTTCTTGTGATGGTGTTAAACTGTTTGAACTTTTATGATGTGAAATGGAAATGCAAACAAATTGCAGTAAGCACCTGGAATCGTGACACAAATAAACAATAATGATGTGCCTGAATAATTTAACTATTGAGAGAGATTGTTGCGCCGAAAGAAAATTTCTGCACCTCGATATGCAGTTTGCAATGTTATCCTTAGAAGGTGAAATGTAGCAGTTCGTCTACTTTACACCCTAAAGTATAGTACCACGTAATATAAAAGGAAGAAAAAGAACCCACTGGGCTAGTTCCGTGGCAGTATTGCCACTGTGGAGGATAACACGGCCAGCAGCATGGATATGACTCAACAATGTGTAAAATTTGTCTTGAATGTGGGCCCCCTTTCTCTATGAAGTCTCTCTTCTTCCCCTTTCTACCCTCTGTCTCATTCTGCCACCTCCTGGTTACCGCCATGGATGCCTCCATCAACAGTCTCTGATCCATGCTGGTGAAACGCACCTAAGCTTCCTCATATGCTCTCTCTTTCTCCCCTCATATGCTATTAGCATGATGAGATCTGGATGTGCAAAAGAAGGGTCTAATCAGAGTCAACAGGTGACACAGGGTGGTGAGAGATTGATACAATTTCATACCAACAATATCGCGCCCAAGCTATGAGAGCAATAAATCTCCTGCAATTTCGATCCTACCACGTACCAAAAGTATGTTCTCAACTAGTCACGAGGAGATCGGTAATTGTCAAAATGGTAAGATGACTTAAAGCTACTTGATGAAGTATGTGTCAGTAGAATTGCGGAGCTAAGTCTGGTCTTAGAATAGACGGTCAGAGCGGTTGTGCTTTCGGCAATAGCAACTATGAACCTGAGGAATGCCAAGATGCCCATGGGAAGCAGGCTCGGTGCAAGCCCTGAGATGATTGAGAGGAATATGTCACTAATGCTCTTACTCATAGTTGAAAAGACTGGACCGGTGAGTGACCCGGTCAACCTCTTGGTTCACTGGTCCGACGGTCTGACTGGTGAACCGGCCGGTCTAACCGTGGTTCGCTACTAGATAAAAATTACTTTATATTCTCGTATCAGAACTAACAACCTAATGCTTGGATGGCTACCGGAGTCAACTTCAAACCCACCACCAGGGTTTGACTCCCCACCATTCCCTTTTTCTTGGTTATTTCGGGCCTTCGAATTAAATGGGCCTTCTTCCGGCCCATTTAAGCAATTCAGATGTCTAGGCCGGTCCGATCAAGGCTGGTTTATCACCGGTTCACTTAAAACCGGCCGGTTCAAGCGGTCTAAAGCGGGTCAATTACATGTCTAGTCTTTCCATCCAACCAAACCGCGCTGACCTCTGGTTCCGGTTTTTTCCGGTCCAAACACCGGGCCGGTCTGGTTTTTTTCACTATGCTCTTACCTCACAAGCAGCATGGCAGAGATGCGGGGAATGTGCTCTTTTTTTTCTCCATAACAAACAGAGAGGGGGGGGGGGTGAAAGATGAGAAAGAACAAGAGTATACCACTGACATAGGGGCCCACTGTGCAAGAGATATTTTATATATTTGATTTGCTGAGTCACTATCATGTTGCCAGCTTGATCTGCCATGCTGGCAATACGCCTACATTTGCTCTGGTTTTTGTTAGTTAAGGTGGTACGATACCTAGTGTTCAGGGTGCTAAGGAAATAAACCATTACACTTGAGAGATTTAAGTAGATATTTTCCCTATTGAAGTTATTCTCACTTGCACTGCAAATCTTAGTAATGGAGAGTCTCTATTTTAATTGCATATTAATTGTGTATGATTAATTATACAGTAAGGACCCACCTTTATATCTCATCTTTCCAAACTAGAGGATGAATGGCCATGATGCTTTATAGCATCCATGTAGTTTAAATTTGTTCCTTTTATATTAGTACAGAGGAATGGGCAGAGCTTCTGTGGCCCTGCCATCTGTTTCAGAAAAAAAAAATTCCTCTAATCAAGTATGATTTTTTGAAGATTACAAAATGTTACTTTCTCACAGTCCTTGCTTGCAGCATAAAGCACCAAAAGCCTGATTTTATGTGACCCCCAGAGAGTACTTTGCCAACTGGCCTTACAGTTTTACCATACAGTCAGAGGTTTCACAATCCCATAGTTCCGTTACCCACTAGAATTCGCATGGCAGTGTCTAGAATTTGTCCCAAACCAGGTATCACTTGGTGTCCTGTTTTTGTTGGAGTTAGTTACCGGTGATAGCTTGTCTTGATACTAGTGGAGACAATATTTCTATTAAGCTTGCAATAGTGATTCGTGCAAAAAGAAATGAGTCTCCATTATTTTCCAGAACACCATTGTGAAGTGAGAAGTTATAATTAACTCCACAAGGAATAAACTGGAATAAAGTTTTCATGTAGAAGATTAACATAAAGCCCCAAATCTTTTAACATTCTTCCTTACTCAGATTAGAAGTGCTTCAGCATGTTAATTGCTCCTATTCACTTTCAACATATATGCATTGCATGGTTTGACGTTTGTTATTTCACAGGATGAACACGAGACACAGCGCAGACTTGCAGGAACAGATGCGAAAGAGATTCAGCGGTTTTATGAGCATTATTGTAAAAAAAATCTTGAGGACGGTCTTAAGACAAAAAAACCGTAAGACTGGCCATTGTTGCATCGCATCAGCTATCTCTCGGTGCAAAACTACAAATGGCTCAGACTTTATCAATGTTCTCATACTATTCTTTGAATGCCTTAGGGAGGAGATGGCTAGACACTATCAGATTGCGTCCGTCCTATATGATGTGCTAAAAACCGTGACACCTGAAAAATTTCACGCTGAGGTTCTGCATTCTGCATCCAGTAATTACAAATAATTGCAAGATATTATTGATTTTCCCAGTTTCTGTAAATCATGAAATATGATAATATTGAACAACTGGTTGCAGTTTGATATATATGCTAAAGAGGTTGAAAAGGAGAAAGCTTCCTTCTCACACTACAACATTCTACCCCTTAATATTTCTGGTCAGCGACAACCAGTAATGGAAATTCCTGAGGTCATGTACTTTAAAATTTATTTTAAAAATACCACATTTATTTCATAAATAACATAAGTAGTAAAAGTGATCTGCTCTAAAATTGGCAGATTAAAGCAGCAGTGGACCTTCTTCGCAAGATAGACGGCCTCCCGATGCCAAGGCTTGATCCAGTTTCTGCTGAAAAAGAGACAGATGTACCTACTGTCCGTGATTTGTTTGATTGGCTCTGGCTGACATTTGGATTTCAGGTGCAAAATAAACTAATGCCTTTTTTTCACTTTCTTCAATCGTACTCAATTACTTAACTTAATCCAAAAGTTTGCATGATTGCATGATCCAAAAGTTTATTGCATCGAACTATTTCCTTTTTTAGAACTTTTCTATTTAAACAAATTATGCATATCAACTTGCAAAGTATAAAAGTTTCAGTACTTCATTGGGTATGGAACTAAGTTTAGTTTGCACGACTGCGTGCTCTGGAACCTTCTGATTCTCCATTCGTTTTTTCTGAACTATTTCCATTTTATAGAACTTTTTTTTCTCTAAACCAGTTATTGATATCAATTTGTGAAGTATAAATATTGAGTACTTCATTGGTTATGTAACTCAGAAGTTTTAATGATATGGAAATGAAAACATACACGGTGCGGTCACATCATATAATAATTCTTGCAAGACTTACAATTTTGGTTATTCCTGAACCATGTTCATTGATGATGTTAATATCATATTTAAAGTAAATTCCTTCATGTAAATTCTTTATGCAATGCACCAAACATCTGTTAATTACATGGCAGTGTTAACTAAATAGTTTGTACCTATCATTGCTGCACTCATGGGAAATATATTTTTTGTCTCTAACATGCTGTAGATACAATAATTGTGGTGGCTTTGAGTTGGATGGCTAGACACCACTGTTTATCTTTGAACACCTACCCTGTTTGTTTAGTATTTGATACATGCTTTGATTTGTTGTTTCAGAAAGGCAATGTTGAGAATCAGAAGGAGCATTTGATTTTGCTGCTTGCAAACATTGATATGAGAAAAGGGGCTAATGCCTACCAAAGTGACAGACACAATCATGTGGTAAACATTCTCTTTGAAGCTTCATTTAATATCACTAATCTTGAGTGAGCTTGTTGCCTTTTCACACATCATTCTCAGTCCGCATAAATGTAAGAATATTAAACTGATTCATGAACTTCTAGTATGGCTCGCAGATGCATAGTGATACAGTTAGATCCTTGATGAGGAAAATCTTTGAAAACTACATTTCTTGGTGCCGATATTTACATTTGGAGTCAAACATAAAGTAAGTACCACTAATGATCATTGCACATCTGGTGCTCAAAATCTGCAACCTTGTCAACTGAGAATATTGACATTGCAGAATTCCAAACGATGCCTCCACACAACAACCTGAGATTCTTTACATAGGGTTGTATTTGCTGATCTGGGGTGAAGCTTCTAATGTTCGCTTTATGCCTGAATGTATTTGTTATATCTTCCATCATGTAAGTGATTTTTTTTCTATTATATTTGAGGTAAATTCAATTTATGATACATCCTTTCATTCACTTGTGGCTCTACTCTGTTTTATCGAAAATCTGTTATGATCAATTCCTTTTTTTGTAACTGCACTTTTGGCAGTAATACTGACAAGGCAGTTAATGCCAAATATTGTTGGTTTATAGAGCATTAGAGCTATGTTGGCTTCTCTGCTTCAATACTGCGTGCATATGAAATTTTTTTTTTCTGTACTGCTCTTTGTATCATGCCAGTCAAATTTGTCTATGTATAAACTGATTATATTGTGTCGAGAAGTATCGTTTTCATCCAAACCTTAAGGTTATGATGCCATGTCACTCTAGAGTAATGAGAAAAACAAATTAACTTCTTACTTCTGAGTAATGTGAAATATAAACTTTTGCCATCTTGTGCAAAGTGATGCTACATGCAATTGCAGATATATCAACTCTTTACATTTATTGCATATTTCAGAGCCATCAGTACAAGAACACAATTATACCCATGTGTTTATTCATGGAACATGTGTAAGCTGCTTAGGAATGGGCATAAACTCCAAGAGAACCTATTTAAAGACTGAAGTGTATAAAAGTTGTGGACATGGCCCCGCTGGGCCAGTGCGCATAGAAGCTAATGTTATGGCTGGCAGTAGTTAAATGGAATAATAAGTTCAAGTTTGTTTCCTTGGGATCAAAGTAGAGTCACCCTTACAAAAATGGATAGCATGTAATCACCATCAGCTAATCAAGAAATATACTTCATGCCTCTATTTGCTATGTGTCAACTAGTTCTCTCATAGCAATCAATGTCTACCTCTCCCTTCTAATACCCTAATGACCTAATCCATTTCAAGCCACTAGTGATTATCCCCATAAACAAGCTTAACATTATCAAAATAAGACATTCCCACCAGTAGTTTGACAAATAAAATGATGTATGTTTTTCTTTTCTATTCTTTTATAATTTTTTTCTTACACAGACCGCTAGACTAATACCGTGCATATGCACTAAACATACACTAACTCTTTTATTAATCATTTTCACCCTAATTCACGAGTTAGATGGCAAGGGATTTGTATGACATCATATCTGATAGAAGACAAGATTTTGATCCACCCTTTCGGCGAGAGGGGAGTGATGATGCCTTTCTACAGCTTGTTATTCAACCCATCTACAGTGTTATGAAGCAGGTATGTGCTGATATGTTATATCCTATGTAGCCCCATGTTCTCTGGCTGTATTTATTTATTTTTCATTTGATGTGAAAGGAAGCTGCAATGAATAAACGTGGTAGGACAAGCCACTCAAAGTGGAGAAACTATGATGACCTGAATGAATACTTTTGGTAAGTTGTTCTTAATAGTTCGTTATTGACTTATGGTGCTTTAGTTTTCAGTGGGTACTAATGTACTATAATTTCAGGAAAAAGGTAATGCTTTATCTGTCACCTTTTTGTCATAACCCTATACAATTTCAGGTCAAAGAGATGCTTCAAACAGCTTAAATGGCCGATGGATTCAGCAGCTGACTTTTTTGCGGTTCCTCTGAAAATTAAAACTGAAGAGGTTAGCAGTTGATCCTTTGTTTTTTTACAACAATGCAATATTTTATCTGGCATGAGAACAAGAAATTCTTGCTTGATTTTACATCATGTGACATAATATTGTTAGAGCATATATCATCAATTTGATGTAGCGATTTCTGTCTAGTATAGTTATTACATACTTTATTCTTTATAGTACGATGGGACTTGTTAAGAAAATGTGGGAGGTGCTTTGAGGATACATCAACGTCATAATATGAGAGAATTTCCTGTATGGCCTTGAGATTTCACTCATTCCCTTTCATACCCCTGAATTTTGCTCATCGACTTCATGCCCTTGAGTTAACTTGAGCATGAGTTGGCTGTTACACTTTCCAAAATGATCACGAAGCCCTTGCCCGCAACCATAATCAATAAGCCTCTGCACTAAAAATAAACCCTCAAAAAAATTCAGCTATATAATTTTTTTCAGAGGATGTGATATTACCTAAATCATTGAAGTCTCAATATTTAACCAAATTTGAAACCCAAAATTGAAAACATTAGTATGAATAAAAAAATGAATGGAACAATCTGTTTGAAATTTACCAAAATAAAAAATATTAGTTTTTGTCTTCAAATACTTGGTGAAAATATCTTCTTTTTAGTTGAATATTTTCACCACCCTCCTTTATTATATCTTGAAATTTGGTTGAATATTAAAAATTCTGATGGTCAACTAACAGAATGAGCAAATAGTGAATCAAAATGAAAATTCAGTACCATGCAAGGGATTATAGAAACTCAATATAGCATAATTTGGTCTTTGGTTTGTACATGTTCCTGGATATAGAACAGTCACTAATGGTAACTGGAAACACTTAGCAGCTAATAAAAATATGAGTAAGTGTAAAGGATAATAATACCAATATATTGGCAGTGAAGGAAAAGAAAGTGAAAAGCATAGTTGAACAAACTAGCAATGCATATCGACGAAAAAGACAGGGATAAAACTCTCGTTGAACATAAAAAACTCGGTTCTTTTGTGAACTAATTACGTGAAACCATTGCTGGAATATCTTTTTTAGATGGAAAGAGAATTTCCATTAACTCTCTTGAGGCATCTGCATTGCCTTCCACACTGCTTTCGTAGCGGAGTGCCATCTGCATTGCCTTCCACACTGCTAATAGCAAAGGATGCATTGCACTTTGTAGATTCTTCAGACGTGCTGCTCAAGCTGCTAGCAGTACACAAGCTGAATATCTTGCCATGCATCCACATCCTCCCAGACTTATCATTTGAACATATGCTCCATCACAGTTAATTTTAACAAAGAATTAGATGTACAATCATGCAAAGTCACCCAAAGAACAGATGTATGTTTGGTACTGTGTATGTTACCGATATGATCCCTGATCAAAATGAAAGAATATTGGAAGATAATGTAACTAACTTTTGAATTATGCAGCATCATGATCGTGTGATTACCAGACGGAGAATACCCAAAACAAATTTTGTTGAAGTTCGTACATTTTTGCACCTATTCAGAAGTTTTGATCGAATGTGGGCTTTCTTTATATTAGCCTTCCAGGTATATCTATTGCCCTTTGTCTTGCATACAAAGCTTCTATGTCTTCTATCTATTGACCATACCATGCTTCGTTTTATTTTGTAGGCGATGGTAATTGTTGCTTGGAGCCCTTCTGGATTACCGTCTGCTATTTTTGATCCTACTGTTTTCAGAAATGTTTTGACAATATTCATAACGGCTGCATTTCTGAACTTCCTGCAAGGTACATTTTTAGTTTGGAACTTATGAACTTTAAGTATCTTGTGAACTTATTAGCTATTTCAACTTGCGGTTGTTCTATCATGCTCATTCTTAAAGCTTCTATCAACAAAAAAAAAAATTAATGTTCTGTTTTTAAACCCGATTGGAATCGTATAAACCATTTTACCCCAATAGTTGTCTTAAATCTTTTCGTCTCATATGATTGAGAACATGATAATTATCCATGTACAACTTGATCAGGAAAAGGAGGGTAGATATCCAAACACTCAAGTATCAAAAAGTGATTCAACCAAACAAAATTATCATTACCACCCTCATAATCCCAAATAGTTCCTTAGGTATTTACTCCAAATTTTTTGAAGTAAGGCTTGCTTAACTTTTTTGGGTTAAAAAATTCCATGCAGTTACTTTTATAAATATAAAATATTTACAAAAGAATTACAAAGAATACATAAAAGAGAAGCAAAATTACAATGATTCTACCCAATCAAGTACTGTAATTATTTGGGCAATTGTTCTCGTCTACTCTTGTGCACAATTTATGAAATTATTCTCTTGAATTTTTCAGCCACGCTTGAGATAATTCTTAACTGGAAAGCTTGGAGGAGTCTGGAGTGCTCGCAGATGATACGATATATCCTGAAATTTGTTGTAGCTGTTGCTTGGTTGATAATTCTTCCTACAACGTATATGAGTTCTATTCAAAATTCCACGGGCCTTATCAAGTTCTTCAGCAGCTGGATTGGAAATCTGCAGAGTGAATCGATATATAATTTTGCCGTTGCTCTTTACATGTTACCAAACATATTCAGTGCTTTGTTTTTCATATTTCTACCATTTCGAAGGGTATTGGAGCGTTCAAATTCTCGCATTATTAGATTTTTTTTGTGGTGGACACAGGTAATATTTGATTAGCCCTAACTTAGCAGAGCTATTTGTTGTTGTCAGTTCTCACCCATATCTTTTATTAATCAGCCAAAGCTATATGTTGCCCGAGGCATGTATGAGGATACATGTTCACTTCTAAAGTAAGTCCTAGACTTTCTTGTTACCTAGATTTTGAGTCTTATTATCTCTGTCTAAAGCTGTTTTTTCTCTTCATGAAAACAGGTATACATTATTCTGGATACTATTGCTCATATGCAAGCTCGCCTTCAGTTTCTATGTTGAGGTTGGTATAATCTGAACATTACAGTTCTCTGCTAATTTAAGTATAGGTCAGATTTGCTACCATGTTTCCATGGGTGATTATATGCTTTATTATTGACTAACATGTAACTTCTTTTTGCCAAAACTACTGCTTCAAAGAACTCCCTTTTCTTGCTGTGCTTTATAGTAAAAATAAACTAGAATAAAAAATAAAATAAAAAAGAGAAAAGGATTGATTTTGGGTAGGTTTTCTAAATAAAGAGGTGACTGAAACTATAGGCGAGTGCCTGTTACTCATCCCAATGAATTTCTATTCCAATAGTGGATTTTTTCAGTCCAATCTTTGAGAAAATGCACGTGAATTCAAGAGCATGGCTTGCTCAACTGAATTCCCCAGTTTATTTATAGTTTGTTTTTCACTAGATAACAGTTACCTCTTTTGGTGATTTGGATGTATCTTGTGTGTTAAAGATATATTAGAGTGTCAACTCTGCTGCTCAGATGCCTGGTAGATTAATATGCAGATATATGGAACATAATGAATTTGGGTCCATATATTGTAACAGCCCAGCTTTCAAAATTCACCGGCCAGCCCTTATGGGATGGGCTCATATGTATACATGCACCTCACTTACACTTTTGTTCTCGTTTTGTGTAAAGAAAGGGTAAACTTGAGGTGCTATGGTTGGAATGTGTGGATTTATATGATGGCACCCACCTATCTTAGCTCATGTGGAACTAATCCCACAAAAGCTACATGACATGGGCCACACAGGCCTATACTAGTGTCTAATGGGCTGGTATTACATATACTAGTTAGTAATGGATGCATAGGCATGTATGGTTGATTCCATATACTCACATGTGTCCTTTATTTGAGGTGACGAGTGACGACATTAGGTTGGGACTTGTAACGTACTATCTCAATTTGGACATGACTAGATAATGTTGTTATTAGACTTATTTTTAGGAAATTTTAGACTGTTTATTTGTTGTGTTTTGAGAATACACTGTTCTCTTAGCACTTTAGGCCTGAGGATGAAAACATGACGCTGTGTTTGGTTTGGAATTAACATGTAGTGTAGAGTTTCTCTTTTATGTAATAGTGTAGAGTAAAAACTTCAAAAACACAGGAGAACTGCGCTTCATTTCACTAAGAACAGAGAAATATTTCCAAAGAAGGGGTCAAGGAACCCCTCACCAAAAGAACATTTCCCAACAAGTGTCACACATAAGTGAGGCCTGACCAATTAGGCATAGTTATTTTAATACAGAGAAAACAACTTATCCTTCTGTAAGTCTTAACCAAGACTTGAAAAAATAATAAAAGGTGAAATAAGCCTCCTCATTTAATCCCCTTCATCTATTGCTAACTGATTACTCCAGTTAATGAAGCTAAATGGTATTTTAGACTAAATTTATCTGTTGCACTAGGCAGTAGCAGGATCAGGACTAGTGGATTAACTAACACTTTTTTTTCTATAATTCCCTTGTTATGTGCCTGTAGTTTGTTCTCTTGTGAAACTTCAAATATTCTCTTGTGAGATTTTGTATAATCTGTGCGTTGTGATTACTGTTCACAGATTTATCCTCTCGTTGGACCAACGAGGACAATTATGTTCTTGGGACGAGGGCAATACGCATGGCATGAGTTCTTTCCATACTGTAAGATTATGTAATAGTACACAGATGATATGTAATTCTTTTGAATGATGTTTTAAGTGCTGATTGGATGCTGAATATTCCCAGTGCAGCATAATTTAGGTGTTGTAATTACTGTATGGGCACCAATTGTCATGGTACGTATCAGTTCATGCATTTTAGGGGGGTTTTCTTTCTCGATGTCATTACCAAGCTGTTTAATTAAATTTCTTATAAAGGTATACTTCATGGACACACAAATATGGTATGCCATTTTTTCAACAATATGTGGTGGAGTGAATGGTGCCTTCAGCCGCTTGGGTGAGGTTGGTACTTTGTAGCATATAAAGGTTTGTACAGTTTGAGTACTGGTGCTGTTAAGAGTACTAATGCTTGCAGAGTATTTACCTTCCTGCAGATCCGGACCCTTGGAATGTTAAGATCACGATTCGAGGCAATTCCAATAGCATTTGGCAAACATCTTGTGCCTGGACATGATAGTCAACCAAAGAGACACGAGCATGAGGTTCAGTTCTGCAAAACGTTATACTAGAAATCTTTTTTTTAGTTTACTTGATAGCTTACTTACTGCTGTTTACCAGGAAGACAAAATTAACAAGTTCTCTGACATATGGAATGCATTTATTCACTCTTTGAGAGAAGAAGACTTAATAAGCAATAGGTTTGCATTTGGTGTTAATGTTTTTTCCATTTCTTTGACACTTTAAAAATTTTAAAAAATACTGCAAAAATGTTTAAAGTACTGTGTTTGATTTGTTTCTAGGGAGAGAAATTTACTGATTGTTCCATCATCTATGGGTGATACTACTGTTTTTCAGTGGCCTCCTTTCCTTCTCGCTAGTAAGGTACACTACTCAAATATTCCCTTATTTAACTACTAAATTTTCTTGGAGAGGCAGTACTGTGTTGCTCATGGCTACGATATTCCAGATTCCAATTGCACTTGACATGGCTAATAGTGTCAAAAAAAGGGATGAAGAATTGAGAAAGAGGATAAATCAGGATCCATATACCTATTATGCTGTAGTAGAATGCTACCAGACATTGTTTAGTATTCTAGACAGCCTTATTGTGGAACAAAGTGATAAGAAGTGAGTAGTCTTTCCTTTCCTTATTTTTTCAGCTTATTATGTTTGAGTCTATGTTTATTCTGAGAAAATTAATTTAGCATGGTTATCAGTCTAACTAATTTAATTAATATTGCATTGTTCATTGGCGCAGAGTTGTTGATAGAATACATGATAGGATTGAAGATAGCATAAGACGTCAGTCACTTGTAAAAGAGTTCCGATTGGATGAACTTCCTCAGCTAAGTGCTAAGTTTGATAAGCTGCTAACTCTATTGTTGGTACTGATAACATACCTTTGTATCCTATTGACTATATGTTCTCTGTACCACATTTTCTTTCTTCTCCAAAAAATGATCACTTGCGTTTGCAGAGAACTGATGAAGACATTGAACCGATAAAGACACAAATTGCCAATTTGTTACAAGATATAATGGAAATCATCACACAGGATATTATGAAGAATGGACAAGGGTAAGATCTATATTTAAGTGTGCATAGTCAAGAGTTCTTTTTTTTTTGTTTTTTCACCAATATTTTGCCAATCATGCAGTATTTTGAAGGATGAAAACAGAAACAATCAATTGTTTGCAAATATAAATCTGGATTCAGTAAAAGATAAAACTTGGAAGGAGAAGGTTATATGTCCATCCAAGCAACTTATTTCAATATGAATATTCTTTTCTACCATAAGTTTACAAGTACTGATGTCCTCTCATTATGAATTGGGATTCTGTGTTAACAGTGTGTTAGGCTTCAACTATTATTGACAACGAAAGAATCTGCAATATATGTACCTACAAACTTGGATGCTCGTCGCAGGATCACTTTCTTTGCAAACTCACTTTTCATGAAAATGCCAAAGGCTCCACAGGTCCGCAGTATGATGTCCTTTAGGTAAGAAACCGAACTCTCCCTCCACTTCTTTCACCAACCAGTGTTGCCGAATGTCTTTTGCCTTTTACTTTTTGGCACATAAGTGCTCTCCAATCTCCATAATTATTTGCCAAGGTCAATGTAGTTTTCTTTTTGTGAGGGGGTAAAGTCCATTTTTGGCCCTTGAAACTTTTCTCAAAGTCCATTTTTTACCCTGAACACAAAACCAGTTACTTTCCACCCCCAATTTTCAGAACCAAGCATATAGCACCCTAAATCATATTTCACGGTCGTTTTGATCAAGTTGCTAGCATGAACTTCAATTAGGTAAGTTTCATGGTTGTGGACCTAACTAAGTGACATTTGCCTATGCATAATAAGGGTATGAACTACAAAAACCACCTCCATTACAAATAAAACCACTAAAATATATGTCCCGAAGTGTTCTTTGTCCGGTTTTGAAAGTTGAGTTGAAAAAAAACACCAGTTTTGTAGTTCAGGGTGAGAAATGGATTTTGAGAGAAGTTCAAGGGCTCAAAATAGACTGTACCCTTTTTCTTTGGTCTGCTCTATGATACTACTCCCTCTGTTCCATATGGTAAGTCATTTAGTTATGTTCTAAGTAAAATTTCTGTAGCTTTGATCGAGTTTATAGAAAAATGCACCAACATCTACAACATCAGTTTCGTTTCTCTATAAACTCCATATAAGTTACAAAAGTTGGAGTTAGGACAAAACTAAAACGACTTAAAATAGAGGGAGTAATTATTTACTGAAAAGTATATTTGATTGACAGCCTTTCTGCTTTTGCATCAGTGTTTTAACTCCCTACTTCAAAGAGGAGGTGCTCTTTTCAGCAGAAGACCTTTATAAAAAGAATGAGGATGGAATATCCATACTGTTCTATCTACGGAAAATATATCCAGGTATCTGTACGTGTTTGATCTCACAATTGGAGCAAAGTCTCTCAGTAAATCATTCATGACCTGTTGCATGCTACAGATGAATGGAAGAATTTTCTTCAGAGGATAGAATTTCAACCAACGGATGAAGAATCACTGAAAACAAAGATGGATGAAATCCGGCCCTGGGCATCTTATAGGGGGCAAACACTCACCAGAACTGGTAATATCACCAATATGCAATTGTGTGGCACATTAACTACATATTAACATACTGTCTAATTATTTACTTTTTGCTTTACTAGTAAGAGGAATGATGTACTACCGCAGAGCACTTGAGATTCAGTGTATTCAAGACAAAACTGATATTGGTTCGTTTAATTCTCTGTTTTTATTCCTATCTTTGTAAATCTATATATTTGTTGACTCAACTTTAACATTTTGCAGTTAAACTGGAACATCGTAGAACAGTACAGTCTTCTCAACAGGGGTGGGCCAGTTTCGAAATGGCACGGGCAATTGCTGATATCAAATTTACCTATGTTGTCTCTTGTCAAGTCTATGGAATGCAAAAGACATCCAAGGATCCCAAAGACAAAGCTTGCTATTTAAACATCCTTAATCTCATGTTAATGTATAAAAACCAAGTGCTTGTGACCTAATAAAGCTATATCATAAATAATAATGTTACTACAACCCATCTGACATTTAAATTGGACAGGTACCCATCGTTACGTGTTGCTTATATTGATGAAGTAGAAGCTCCAGCTGGTAATGGGACAACAGAGAAGACTTATTATTCTGTTCTTGTCAAAGGAGGTGAAAAGTATGATGAGGTACCCCCATTGAACAGAGAGCTTTACGCGTTTGTGGAACTATGTTTACAAAGATTATGTTCAATTAAAATTTTCAGAAGGTAGAAGACTTCATATTGATGTCCCTTTTCTAGATGAGCACCATATATAAAGTTTTTCACTTCTATTGAAGTTTGTAGTTTCATGCGCACTTCTTAAGTTGTTAATACCTACTCGTCATTTTTCAACAGCTCACTATATCTGTTCTGTGTGTTTAGTTCTATGGCATAATTCATACATGGTGCTTTAAACCTGATTTAGGAAATTTATCGCATCAAGCTTCCTGGCAAACCTACAGATATTGGAGAGGGAAAACCTGAAAATCAAAACCATGCCATTGTTTTCACCAGGGGAGAGGCACTCCAGGCCATTGATATGAATCAGGTATACTCCTCATTTCCGCATTTTATTTTTCGAGACCCTTTATGTTGACTATTTCACTGAAGTTGTTGAGAAATGTAAACAAATAGTCATAAATACAGCCCCTCACGCCCAGGCTCAACTCAGCCATATGGACAAAGTATGTATATTGGGATCATACATGGTCTTCCCCTATGACCCACTTTGGATAATATTTTGCAAACAATGGCTATGGTACACACTGCATTTTGTTGGTTTTTGCTGACACACACTGCAAAATTGTGTCACTGCCCAAGAAAATTACAGAATCATGTTCATATACCCAAAAAGGGAAACACTATAAAAAAATCATGCTCATTTGCTAGTAGACATTGTGGTGTCTTGAAATTTTGCTAGCTTAATTTTGAACTCAATATGTTGATTTTCTTACTATATTAGATATGGGGGAGAAACACTAGTAGTCTTAGTCATGGATCAAATGATCAATATATACATGTACAAACTGTACAAAACTGCGTTGGACCAGCTGGGACTGACCTAAACTATTTCTAGCACACATTTTTACATGTACAATACAAAAATAATATTGTTCCTTTACTCGTAGGATAATTACCTCGAAGAGGCATTTAAAATGAGAAATGTGCTGGAGGAGTTTGAGAGTGAAAAGTATGGAAAGAGAAAACCCACTATATTAGGCCTCCGTGAGCACATTTTTACTGGGAGGTATGTGTATCTATCCAAAATTCTGGTCAATTATATCTTGTTTATGCCATCTATTAGTAACCCTTTTCTGTATTTTGTTTTCTATTTTAGTGTTTCATCACTTGCTTGGTTTATGTCCAACCAAGAGACCAGTTTTGTTACCATTGGGCAACGAGTCTTGGCTAATCCTCTCAAGTATGTAAATCTTCATTTTAACATTGTATTAGAAGGATTTTTTTTTCTGATGCATTTCATCAGAATGGTAACCTATTTGAATTGGGTGCGTCATCCATTTAAAAGTTAAAAAGTATTTGATGATATTTTTTCCTTTTACCTAACTAGTACTGTGAGAACCATTTAAAAATCATTTCAGCTTTATCTTGAGGAAATCATGCATAAAAGGCCATTATATCCTTACATAAGTATTTTACAAAACAGATCAATTATGGATAAGTACTATGCCCAATTCTTAATATGTCAAAAGTAATTGTAACCTAGTATGGATGGAATACTCTGTTGATACAAAATGTCAAATGGTAAGGAAAAAAATACAATTTACAACCTTGAACTGTCACGGCAGTCTGAGAAACAACCCTGAACTATCAACACCGTGCATTTCTTAAACTTTTCTCGGTCAGGCGGGACATGATGTAAAGCTAAAACTACTTTTGATTTCTGAATTTCAACAACTAATGAATGACTTCAAAAGAAATTCTCATTTGCTCTATGGAGTAATTATAACATTGATAAATTTGATCCAAGTGAATTAAAGTATAATTCTATGGCAATAAATAGTGTTTAATGATTAAAAAAATAATTTTACCTCAGCTAAATAGACTTTATTTTTTCCTTTGCAATGGCTGAATTTGTTTTGGCTCTAAATAATCTATGGTGCAACTGAGAATTCGCCTAGAATTGATCTGAATCATTTAATAGTTTTACATATGCAAATATCTTGTTAGCCTTGGGGTATGTTTTGAGTTTTAAAAATTAGTAAATGATATCAAAATATTCTAAAAATCTAAATTTACAATGGAATATATAGAACCTGGGTACATTTGTTGTAGAGGTCAATAAAATTTAATTATCTCATAAACGGTGGCTTCTTTTTGTTTAGAAATACTCTTTTGGCAGTTCAATTATATTTTATTTCAGTTGTAGCAAATTTATCTAAGTAACAAATAATCCATAGATCAAATAAAAAAAAAGTCATTAGCTAGTTTGAAAAGTTGTTTCAGCCTCAGTCACATGACCACATCACTATGCCCACAGCAGTCACCAGAAACCACTATCTTTTTATGAACAGTTTTGATTGTTCTAATATTATTGTTTTAAATTTTGTCAGTTTTTATGGCCCTTCATTCATTGATAGACACCACTAACAGGATAGCCAGGTGGTGCTAGCATGTGAAGAGGGAATACTATAAATTGGGATGAGTGATTTGAGCATGTAACTAGATTAGTTCATTATTTGCTTAATGTGAATAGTTGATGTGGCTCGTCTCTAACTTTTATAGGGGTTTATCCCCTAACAACTTTCTCCAATAGGAAGTAATAAATCTTATCTCTAACCCTATCCTTAAACCAAACATCTCAAACTCTTATATCTAAAAAGTCTATTTTTTTCTCGAAAAAACAAGAGAATTGCGTATCATTTCATTAAGGGGAAGAAATAAAGAAAAAAAATACAAAGTAGGAGATCCAAAGCCCTCCTACCGAAAAAACACACCCACACGCCCCAGCCAACACCAGCAAGCTCTAGCTGCTTAGGTTTGCCGACCTATTAAGAAACTTTTGGAGGGCAGGCGCCCCCGCTAAACACCAAAGATTACCCTCATTCTCTACCACCTGCAAGACCGTCGCAATACTAGGATTGGCGCCCATTGAAAACACAGTCATTGCGATGCTTCCAAATCTCCCAAGCCACTAAGATGACCAAGGAGTTGAGCCCTTTTCGCACGTCCTTTGGCCGGTCTTTTGTAGCTTGGCTCACCACCTAAAAAAACGATTGGCTGAAGGTTGAGGCACTGCATCAGAGAACCCTAGCTTCAAGAACAGTGCCATCCACACTTAGCGAGAAAAGACACGAAATCAAAATGTGTTGGACGGATTCTTCACTTTGATCACAAAGGGGACAGGCCGTGGGGTGCTGCAGTCCACGCTTAGCAAGCCGGTCGGCTGTCCAACACCTCTTATTGACGGCCAACCAAATGAAGAACTTACAGCGAAGAGGAGCCCAACTCTTCCAAATGTTTTTCCATGGAGCAAACTTGATCGATCCCAGGAAATAAGCTTCATAGATAGATTTACAAGTATACATCCCATCGGCGGTTAGCTTCCAAACATGCTGATCTTGTACATCTTGTAGCAGAACCACCTCTTCTACCAAAACCCAAATGGTCAAGTACTTATAGATGGCCATATGGCCCGAGGCCCAATGGCCCGGCCTAAGGCACGACAATTTGGCCCGACCCAAGCATGGCACGGCTCGACTAGGGTCATGCCCGTGCCGGCCCGGCCCGACAGCCGTGCCGTGCCTAGGCTGCTTCCTCGGCACGGCCTGGCGCGAATGAAGAAAAAAAGTAAGAGAGACCCAAAAATAGACTTAATCAACCATATAAGGTAAGGCCCAAAGAGAAGAATACAAAATAGACTTATTTTCCAGCCATAAAGACACAGCCCAATGAGTTTAGGAGCAAAAATAGACTTATTCTGTGGAGAAGAATGATGGGTTGTCGTGCTTTCGGATGGCTCGGCACGGCCCGAGTCTTATTGGGCCGTGCCTGGGCCGTGTGCAGCCCGTGGGTTGGCACGGCACGGCTCGACATGTAGGTCTGGCTGTGCCAGCCCGACTTACCTCAGCCCAGGCACGGTCATGCCTGGGCCGTGCTGGGCCGGGCAGCCCATTTGGCCATCTATGCAAGTACTCATTGAGAACCTGAACAGATAGCCCCCATTTATGTCAGCCGCCCATCTTCTGTTCTCCAAAGCCTGCGCCACAGTACGTTGCTTGCTTGTGCTCTTAGAGATCAAGGCAAAGAGATTAGGCGCCAGCTCTGCTACTGTTTTCCCTTGCAGCCACCTATCACTCCAAATTCAGTATTTTCTCCATTTCCAACTATAGTTTTGACAGCCACATTGAAAAGAGAACGTACATTGAGGCACATGAATAGATAAACCGCCCCAAGGTCTAGCAAAATCAGTTTTCTGAAACGATAACCACCTCAGGCGTAGTGCCCACCCCATCTTTTCTAGGTTAGGGATACCAGGGCCTCCATAGGACAAAGGCCGACACACACGATCCCAAGAGATCAAACAATTTCCTCCATTAGTATTTTCTCTTCCCTTCCATAAGAAGCCACGACACCTTTTATCTATAGCCTTGACCACCCACTTAGGAAGATCCAACGCCATCATTGCATAAATAGGAATAGCCGAGAGGACCACCTAACTGTTATTAGCTGACCCACCCTGTTCATTAAAGAGGCTTTCCAACTCGGTAAATTATCTGCCACTTTGTCCACAAGGGGCAACAAGTCTGTCTTGGTTGATTTACGGATTGTAAGAGGAAGTCCGAGATAAGAGCAAGGGAAGCTCGCCACTTCACAAGACAACTCATTAGAAATCACTTCCAGATCATCTTCCAAGCAGTGAATAGGAGTGCAAGAGCTCTTGGTCATATTGGTCCTTAGTCCAGAAATCTAACCAAAAAACTCCAAAATCTGCTTGATAAGAGATAGGTCCCCACTTGTAGGACACAAAAACATGACCACATCATCCGCATACAGAGAAACCTGGTGTGCTGTCTGTGGGATAGTGAGAGGCTCCAGGAGATTTCCACGATCCGCACACGCCACAACTAAGTTCAACGCGTCCATAACCTAGATAAAAAGGATAGGAGACAAGGGGTCACCTTGCCGGAGGCCTCTACAGTGAGCAATGTCCTGGCCGGGCTCTCCATTCACCAAAACTCTTGTGGAAGAGGTTGACAGCAAAAGGCATAGCAAATTACACCATCGTCTCCCAAAACCCAAATGGCACAAAACTTCAAGAAGAAAGGACCAGTCGTCTTATTTCTAGCCACTTACCTCCTAAAGCTAAATAAACAACTAACCATCATTGTAATTTCTGCACATGGCAGCCTTATTCAAAAAGAATGTATATCCTGTGCTGTGAAAAAATCCAAAGGATTTTTGAACTGGGAAGCTCATTATTCTAATTAAAACAAAACTTGTGAAGTGTTGTTAGTAATAAGTTGACCAAATAAAAAGAGCTAGTCGTGAGCCCATGACTGTTATACCCATGAGACCATGACCAGTATTCAAGTTCCACATCTTCCTAGACAGAGTAGACTTTTGGCCTAATTGCTAACTGCAATTTATCTGAAAATTGTTTTAAAATCTTTTATTGTTTCCATAAAACACTGATAAGTATCTGGAGTTACTCTTACTTTGATCGCAAATAGCTTTGTCAATTGGTTCACACAATCCTTATTGCATGTTTGGAAATCATAAGTGGCTCATGCCCGTGTTAGTATGAACTGGAAAAGGAAACTACCAAATATGCTTTGATAATTTGTTACACAACTATAAAAATAAAGTCAGACCTAGCTTTCTGGAAATCATTCTACAAATGTAACTAAACAGTTATGAGATGGAGCGGGGTTCACTAAGATTTGAGTAGTTTCCACATGGTTAGATATTGTTTCATTTAACATTGATTTATGACTCTATATTTTTTATCATGTTGTGCTTTTATGTCTACAACTCATTATTGCAAGATGAATACAGGGTTCGGTTCCATTATGGTCATCCTGATATTTTCGATAGACTCTTCCATATTACTAGAGGTGGCATAAGTAAAGCCTCAAAGACTATAAATCTAAGTGAAGATATATTTTCAGGTAAGCCGTGCATCTCATACATGTTTACAAATCCATTACCTAGCATGCAGTTACTGAAACGCAATTTTCTTATAGGTTTTAATTCAACAATGAGAGAAGGGAATGTCACACATCATGAGTATATGCAAGTTGGTAAGGGGCGTGATGTGGGAATGAATCAAATTTCAAGCTTTGAAGCTAAGGTGGCAAATGGCAATGGTGAACAAACATTGAGTCGTGATATCTATCGGCTGGGACGCAGATTCGATTTTTATAGAATGCTATCCTTCTACTTTACTACAGTTGGGTTTTACTTTAGTAGCATGGTAAGAATATTAATTGAAAATGTTCATTTGGAAGTTTATATTATTGATAGCTCCTAAAAAGGTATTTCTGTCTTGTATAACACTACTAAACATAATCTTCCTTGAGAATCAACCCTACTAAAAATTGTATTACACTAAAATTGTAGAAAGTTACTTACAAAAGAACAAAAAGGACATCTTTCCTCTACCAGATGGTCTAACGTGGAGCCATTTGTTTCTTCATGGACCAGTCACCAGTATATTGAAAATCATCAAGATTTGGAAAGTCTTTCATGTAAAGAAAAGATTTTGTTTGGCCATTCTTGCTGTAGTTCCTTAGTATATAAATATGAAGTATATTTTGGTCAGCCTGAGAGTATAGGCATGGTTTTACAATGTGTTTCACTTTAGCATTTGGGATACTGACATCCTTCTTCCTTTATCCAGGTTACAGTACTTACAGTTTATGTATTTCTATATGGGAGGTTATATCTAGTTATGAGTGGTCTGGAAAGGTCTATTTTGCTGGATCCACGTATCGAGCAGAACATTAAGCCTCTTGAAAACGCACTGGCCTCGCAGTCTTTTTTCCAGCTAGGTTTGCTGCTTGTTCTCCCTATGGTAATGGAAGTTGGCTTAGAAAAGGGATTCCGCACAGCATTAGGAGAGTTTGTTATCATGCAGCTTCAGCTGGCATCTGTGTTTTTCACATTCCAGCTTGGCACCAAAACGCACTACTATGGAAGAACAATACTGCATGGCGGGGCTAAATACAGACCTACAGGTCGTGGATTTGTTGTCTACCATGCAAAGTTTGCTGACAATTACCGCATGTACTCCCGCAGCCACTTTGTTAAAGGACTTGAACTGTTGATACTTCTGGTGGTTTATTTAGTGTATGGAAGTTCCTACCGCAGCTCAAGCATGTACCTATTTGTCACCTTCTCCATATGGTTCCTGGTTGCATCTTGGCTCTTCGCACCCTTTATCTTCAATCCGTCATGCTTTGAATGGCAGAAGACAGTTGATGACTGGACAGATTGGAGGAAGTGGATGGGGAACCGTGGGGGTATCGGCATGTCTGTGGATCAAAGCTGGGAGGCTTGGTGGATAAGTGAGCAGGAGCACCTTAGGAAGACTAGCATTCGCTCTCTCCTCTTGGAAATCATTCTTTCGCTCCGCTTCTTGATCTATCAGTACGGTATTGTGTACCATCTGAACATAGCACGCCGCAGCAAAAGCATTCTGGTACCTCATCTAAACACAATCTGTTCTGCTTGCTACTTTCATAGTTCCTACTATTGCAGGATATATACCTTAATTTACTGGCCTCTTTTCAATATCTAGGTATATGGATTGTCATGGCTGGTTATGCTCTCAGTCCTAGTAGTTCTAAAGGTAAAGCTACAGCATGTCAGGTGGTATACTACCTCAGATGATTAATAATCTTACCTGTTGTTTGTTGTTTCTTCCATACAGATGGTTTCGATTGGGCGACAGAAGTTTGGAACAGATCTGCAGCTTATGTTCCGCATTCTCAAGGGCCTCCTGTTCCTTGGTTTTGTCTCTGTGATGGCTGTATTATTCGTCGTTTGTAACCTCACAATTTCGGATGTTTTTGCTAGTATTCTTGGGTTCATGCCTACTGGTTGGTGCATTCTTCTGGTGAGTGAAACCCTTCTGCACCACTTATTTGTTTTTTTTTTGTAAGCATAAAACTTAATTCCAAGAACAAATATAAAACCCTGTCCATTTTCTCAATAAAAAGATAAATTTTAGCGTTCATCGTAATCTGGACCCAAATGATTTGTATGATCTTGTCATTCATCCACAGATTGGGCAGGCATGTTCGCCGTTGGTGAAGAAGGCAATGCTGTGGGATTCCATCATGGAGCTCGGGAGGTCGTACGAGAACCTGATGGGACTCGTCCTCTTCCTCCCCATCGGCCTCTTGTCATGGTTCCCCTTCGTGTCCGAGTTCCAGACACGACTGCTCTTCAACCAGGCCTTCAGCCGTGGCCTCCAGATCTCAAGGATCCTCGCCGGGCAAAAGGACATTGGAGAGGAATGAATGAATGGATGAATGGCCCCTCCTGGCCTCGTCTCCTCCGGTGAACTCGCTTGGACGAAAAAACCATCGATTTTGGGCGGCTAGTTCGTTGATAGGGCCTTTTTTAAATAGTTCTGAACAAACAAATAGTAGCCGGTACATCTGAACTGTAGTATAAATGTTTGTTCCTCTTTAGAACAAGGCATATATATGTAGTAAGCAATTAACATAAATGCAGTACGTTGGTATATTTCCAAGGGTCGGCATGTCAGGATATATTAATTAGTTAGTGACTGGCTAGACATCAGTTTCCTTCTGTTCTCGAACGTGTGTTCTTCTGTTCAGCCGTTCTGGATGTAGCATGTCAATCTTTCATTTTGTTTGACGTTTAGAAATGTCATAGTTCGTGTTTTCGAAGGACAAGCAACCTCACCAGCAAGATTGTGTGCGACTATCGAGGTCGAGGATGAACGGGAAACTTGGAAGATGGTGGGCCTGCTCGCCACGGTTTGAAATGCATCGGGGCAGCTTTCCTTTGTGTGTACCTAGAAAGCTATCTTTGATATAAGCAAGGTTTACAAAACCGTACAGTTATCGTAATTATCACGTGCGGTAACCTTTTAAGTTTTTAAAAACACGATTTACCTTGCGATAACCACATGGTTTTCGCGATAACCGCTAAATCGTGGGATGCTGGTAACCTCACCCTATAAGGTTTGGTAAACCCTGGATATAAGTTGTAGGTGCTTTGTTGTTCAGTGCTCTAAGCAAAACTGTAAATTCCGGCTCCTCTTAATATACTTAGACCAGCGGTTGGTTATAAAAAAAAATATACTCCATCCAATTAAGAATATTTGATATATAAAATAAGATTTGGTTAAACTTTTAAAATTTAAACTATTAATAATTTCTCAAATAGTTAGTCTAGAAATAAAAGAGATGTTACAGGCACATTTGCCTCGAAAAGTCCTAGTACATCATGAAGTAATTAGATCTTGTAAACTTGTTCTAGTATAAATATGATGTACTTAATTTACATTTTCCTTTATTTTTCTTTCCTAATGAAATGAAATGCAATTCTCTTACGTTTTCGAGAAAAAAAAATAAAATTGATGTACAGATTTAACCAAATTTTATCACAAACATCAAATAGTGATGATTGGAGTACTGTCACAAAGGAATCACCTTGGCAAAACAACCATTTTCTCTACTTTATATTTTTATATATAGTTCATTAGGTCAACTAGAGTAAATGATAGGTTACCTATATATTAGCTTAGCGCAATCCAATAATCTGCTGCTCATTACATAATACATAATCTTCAACATACAAGGCAATCTAATAATACACCGAGAACGAGAAGTCCCTAACCAACAAAAAATAAAACAAACATGCACAACATATTGAACTACAGGATTACTTCACGAGAGATGAAGCAGGAATGTATATGTCAATTTCATCCAATGTTGGACGATCACGTAAGGTCAAGCTGTGCTCATTTGCCAAATGCAAGAGGCAAATGAAATATAGGTGCGGTGAAATTTCTGTTGCTGCAGCATCAGGGTTGCAGCTTGGAAGATCTTGCAATACTTTCGATAGGCACAGGGGTGATTCTGTGTCCTTGTCTTCCTGCTGAACAAATTTTAACCGAGTACAATATTGTTAACATATTAATATAGAACAACAGAAATTAGGGAGAAAGGTTCAGTTCGAATTTCAGAGTATCAAGTCTATCATATTGATGTTTCGATATATTCAAAGAAAATTACACAGATATTCCTTTTTTTAAAGCAAATTTTTCATGTTTGTTAGTATCACAGTTCACAAATATCCTCCTAGACACTCTTCATGAAAATTTTCCAAGGCAAATTAAACTAGGATAACAAAACAATAAAAGGGCTCTTGAAACATTTCAATTTGCAACAAACTTATTTCAGCAAACAGATACAGGTATTAGTTTTGAATTATCAAAATATTAACCAAGTTCCAAACTTGTGTCTGGTGGGTGGGCACAATGTTATTAGTTATACTTGAGGAAAGCCAGAAACTAGCAAAAAACTGGCTTGACTTTCAAGTTTCAAGTATAAATAATAATCATTTCCTCATTATCCATGTCCTGGCAGTTGCAACTGGTAATTAATTTCTACCCATTTTATATATTACAAAAAATATCAAACACGACATCAAAAATAAACTTCACCAAAAGAATATAAACAAATAGTTTCCAGAAAGCTGGTTGTGGCAGTATGGATGATAACAGCATAGTTGTTAATATTCCGTTTTAAGTCCCTAGATGTTGTAAAGCATATGCCAGTATGCCACGTGTAAACCCTGTACTATATAATGTAGCACAATAAAACCTTAAGTTTTGTCAATCATATATGTCACGGGTAAGATTAACCAAATAACAAACATACGTGTTTTATTGATTACATTTTAAGCTATTCTATTTACGAAAATGAAAACAATATTGTATTAGTGTTATTCAGATAGCAATTTTTAGCAATAACAGAAGATATTACCAGGTCATCAGTGTCAGCAGATGTATTGATGTGATTCCAGAGCACTTCTTTCAAGGCATGAACATCGACTTGTTTTGATACCTTGTCATATTGTATATCAATCTTGTTGACCTTTGATTTAGGAAAGAAACAGGTATTAATTCAGACTTCACCAGGCCAAGTAAGTTAGTAACATTAAAAAAAACAAGGTCATCTTAAAAACTCAAACACATTACAATAATTTATTCAGATCACTAGTTTTTTCATGTAAGTCCTCTGGCAGAGCACTCTGTCGAAAGGTCAGCAATTCTAAGCTCACAAGAATAGAAGCTCCTGAGTATAGGTAAGGTGTAAATGCATAATAAATTTGCAAGATACACTTTTATCGTTTGTTTGGATACATTTATTGTGCCATAAAAATCAGCAGCATAGATGTCCACCACTACGAACAGCCAACTCATGTCAAGCCAGATCAGGCATGTAAACCCTATACATTTGCAAAAAGTCAAAACGCCCTCCTTTTTTTTGGAGGGGAGTCAAAACACCATTTGTCATACAGAAAATATAACAGAACTCTAGGGACTGTTCAGTACCCAAAGTATAAGAGTTAAATCTGCACTGACTTGGCATAAATTTAACATATATTGATGGGCATGTGATTCTGCTTTCTAGGAGGCCACAAATTAAAGTTTATGGGACAGACATCAATATACATAATGTTAAAGCTTGAATTAATTACTCCCTCCATCCCAAAATATAGCTACCTGTCTAGTTCAAGAACTAGAAAACTAGAAAGGTAGCTATTATCTCTGCATTCTGTTTACACAATTTCTTTTGTGTAAAGTTATTCTGTTGTTATAGTGCTTTTTAGTTACTACATTCAGATCTAACCAGCTTTAGTATTTCAAATGGTGTCAATTGCAACTTTGTACGAGCGCCCATCGAAATATCAATACAGAACCAGACTCCAATATAAGCACACAAAACCAAAATGTCTAACAAGGGAAGGCAAAAGAAAAAAGGAGCGCACCTGTCTTGGTTTGGTAATAAGATCTACTGCATCCTCTACATCGGTATCACCATTTCCTTCATCGACATGATCATTACAAAAATCATCACCATCCCAAGGTTCAGATGGGATGAAGTCATCAGTATTCTCCCTTGAACCACCTACTAGAGAACAAAGGTGTTCTGTGGTTAACAAATGTAGGAAAACAATTCTATTAAATAGAAAGGCATTAACAAGAACAAAGGCTGTCCATACATACATCAACTTGCCACACATTAGCAAACAGACATAATCTAGTATGAGAATAGTAAAGTTCTTCTCTGAAAAGGGAAAGTCAATTTGCTACCTAATAGCCAACATAAGTATCACATTACCACCTTTCTTGGAGTTGTGCAGAGCATTCTCTATAAATAAACCCAGTCCTGAACTTTATACTTATTTGCATTCCACAGTTTCAGATAATAATACTCTAACATCATACGATTCACAGATTGTTTCGTTTAAGTATTTAAGTAGCAATATGAACTTACCAGTATATCAAGGGTTAATTGGATCCATGCCATTACAAATTTGTTGTATTAGAAAAATGCCACTATTATTCGTGATATCGGCTGGTGGTGGTCACCGCTCATGCCTTGGCCTCTTGGGGAGGAGCAGCAGCAGTAGCAATAGCAGTGGAGAGAGATGGGGAAGATGAGCTGCTGCTGGTGGTGGTCGCTGTCCACGTCCTGGGCAGGAGCAGGAGCAGTGGCAGAAATAGCAGTGGAAGGGAGAAGAAGGAGCAGGTAGAGAAAGAAGAGGAAGAAAAAGGAGAGGAGAAGAAAGGAAGGAGAGTCTGACGGAAAATATAACGGTGATGGCATAGATCTAATTTTACAAAATTATAATGGTACTCAGCCGATATCACGAATAGTAGTGGTATTTTTCTAATACGGTAAATTTGCAATGGCATGAATCCAATTAACCCATATATCAAATACCAAAAGGAGCTGGAGGAAAGTAACACAGGTAATATGAACAGGGAAGATGTGATAAATAATTTAAGAACCTTCAGAATTTACAACAGGACTTCAAGATATAATAACAAGGCAACAAGAAAACTTCATGTGAAATACACAATGCAAGAACATAGAAAACTTACCAAGTGGTTTTTTCCTTCTCCGAGCCAGACACTACAAAAAGATCCATAGTTACTATAACCACCCCAGATCCATATCAAGAAAAAATTTATAAGAAATTGCCATTACCAAAACATCCGGAAGAAGGAATAATTTAACAAGGCTTTCAGGTCTATAATGGCAATCCTCTGGAAGTTTGTTATTGCTGGTAGCCCTATTTGCCGGCAGCAGCAATGATTTTGAATTCTTAGGAGGTGCAAAGATATTTGGCATATCATGTTCCAATGCTTTGCTGAAATCAATGTCAGGTTCATCCTTGCCTCTTTTCTTCTTTGTCTTTTTTGGGGCGTCTGAATCATCAGGTTTAGTTGGGACAGGGTCCAAATCTAGTTGAATGTAAGCCCAAAGGTTAGATTAAACAAGCCTGCCTGAAACAAAACTAAAACAGGACTATGTACCCACAGTACCTTTAGCTTTTCGATATTTCCAATGCTCAGGTCCTGCCCAGGCATTTGTTTTTGCAGAGAATCCCATGCCAAATGACAAGAAATCTGCAATTTTGTCAATTCTTTCATTTACATCAAGACCTTCAGCAGACTCAAAAGTGTACTCATCAGTTTCCTGCAAAAAAATATACCCTCAGATATTTATACTTCAGAAAACAAACAAATAAACCATAATTTGAACTGAGTACTTCAGACATTTCAATCAAAGAAATGTCATTGGATGGTGAATGAATGGATAAGTAATAGGCATCAAATTGCATCCTACAAAGTTACTCAGTTTGACTTTTATCTTAAAAAAATATTAATTGATACCATGATTAATCAATGTTTTCTCACATTCATTTAATGTCAATTCTCATAGATTTTTAAACTGCGCAGAAAACTCCAGTAATTGGAAACATTGGGAAATAAAAAGAAGAAAAGAACAAAAGCTGTCAACCCCCAAAAAATGCATGCTCTAACCACACACAAAATGTGTCTAGGTTTTACTGTTTGCAGGAAGTACCTCTTGACCGTTCATGGAGCTATGATCCATTGGGTCACAGTGTTCATCATACACGCTCTCTTGATCATCACAACCTCCAAAATCCCAAGTTCCACAATCATTTTGCATATCATTTTGTGTGATGTCATCATTCGCCACATCATTACCGTCAACCACCTGATCTTCCATCACTGGAATTTGCCTAGAAATTGCTTCATGAGGTGGTCTTCGGTTTTCATCATCAAACTGATAAACTATATTGCTCAAGGTAGGAGAAATATCATTGCAGAGGGGCATATGAATTATCATCTGCTCGATTTGCTCTGTTTAAGAGTAGACCATTACAAAACCTTAAATGGAAATAAAAAAATGCAGAGCATAGACAGCAGAATAGAAACAGATTGACAATCATACCTTTAGCAAATGAAAGACCAATCAACTCAGCCATCTCAGTTTGCATATCACTTAAGATGCACTTGTCAGGTGCTTCAAACGAATCAAAGAGCACACAGCAACTGTCATATACTCCGAGGTTATATGACAAGAGACCCTTTGCCCCACCCTCATCAAATTGCGCAGTAGTTTGATGGTACAAAGGATCGACCGTGAAGGCAACTAGCAGAAAGTGCAATAAATTAATATTATACTCTACAATTTTAAACTTTTGGTCCTATGATAGTAATCCCGACAGAAGCACAAAGCCAAAAAGTTTTAAAAGATCTGCTTGGAGCTTACCATCAAACTTCTTTACATTAAGCGAATCAAATGAGGACTCCAAAGTTGATGTGGGTGATATCTGCACATATGAAACAGCACTAGGCTATTAGAAAAAAACCAAGCAGAACTTAAGTGGAAAAACGAACAGTAACCAATTCAGATAGGCATACCCTCCTATCTGCATCCTTTTTGCTTGTACCTTCTTGTGAATGCTCTGGATTGCTACCTTCTTCTGAATCTTAAGTAAAATAAAACACCAAATCAGGACATCATAATGAAGCAGCATGCATTTACCAAGGGAAAGCTATAGGCACAACAAAGGTGTATTTATGATAATTTGCAGAATTACTGCCTAACTTTTACCTTAAGGGTGTCTTTAGTTCCTGAAAAAAGTTGGAAGTTTGAAGAAAGTTGGGAGTTTGGAAAAAAAGTTGGAAGTTTATGTGTGTAGGAAAGTTTTTGATGTGATATGATGTGATGGAAAGTTGGGAATAGGGGGGAAACTAAACACGGCCTAACAAATAAAACAAATGATCAACTGCAATTCAACGAATCCTCGTGCATCATTTATCATCTAAGGTTTTGAGATACAGTAGTAGCATGATCGTGAAAACTGAAGAGTGCTCCAATGAACCAAAAGTCAGAAAAGGCCATTTCTCACAGGGACTTGATTTCTTAAAAAAAAATCTTAAAACATCTTTCTATTTATTGTTCGATCAATTTATAGATGGACATTTTTTTTGGTACAAAGCCAAATTTCTATCATGTAAGTTGACTTAGTTTGAATTTAACTGAAACAGTTTAGTGGTGCCCAGAATACTAATAATACTTTTGCAACTCGAAGCTGACTCACATGAAAAAAATCGAATTACAATCGAATGGCTACAGTAAAAATTGGAAAGCGCTATGAAACTCTAGTGGGTATTTACCAGCCTCATCGCCTCTTCCAGCACGGTTGATGCCTCCAAGCACCTTGTACGCCTCAGAGTGCACTGAATCTACACGCAAAGAGTAAATCTTCACGCCCGCCTCGAGCGTGCAGCTAGCCTGGTCACAAGAAAATGGTTAAAAAAAATTTCTCAATCGAAGTCAGAAGAGGTCACAAATCTCCTCCCACGGTAGTAGTAGAAAGAAGGTCGGAAATGGAAGAAATCAGCACAGCCGCACCTTCTGGAAATTGGTCTCGTCGTCGTCCTCCTCCCCGGCCTGGATGATCTCGCTGAGGTGGTCGATGAGCCCCAGCTCCCACGTGTTCTTCTGGTTAATTTTCTGCTCAAATTCCCCATCGGAAAAGAGGGGGAAAAAACAAAAACACAAAGAAGGCGAACTCAATACGAGGCGCGCGCGAGTGGCCCTAGGGTTTCGGCGCGGCGGTGGGGAAGAACAACGACGAGGGGGGGTAAGGTATAGAAGGCGCGTACGTTCTCGGAGGCGAGCTTGATGCAGTTGTGGAAGAGGTCCATGACCTGGTCGCGGTTGAGGAGGTCGTGCTGCTGCTGCGCCGCCGCCCTGGGGGCGAGGGACGCGGCGAGGGAGCGGCGGCGGACGGAGGCCGCGCGGGCGGCGGCGCGGGCCCGGGCGCGCTCGAGCTGGTCGTCGTTGGAGCCGAGCGGGAAGGCGGGCGGCGGCGACTGCAGCAGCAGCAGCCGCGGCCCCGCCGCCGTCCCGCGCGCCGGCGGCGGGGTCGGCGTCGGCGCCAGCGCGGTGGCGGGGTCGGCGGCTGGCATCTTCGCGGCCGATCGATCCGCGGAGAGGAATGTCGATTTGGGGGATTTTTTTTTTTTTTGAGTCGGTTTCGTTTTTTGGGGGGTTTTCGGCGGCGATTTCAAATTTTCGGGGAGAGCCGCCGGAATGGGAAGGGGTTTGAGGGAGTTGGAACGATGGGGGGAATCTGTCTAACGGGCGGAAAGAAGTGCATCTCTCTCTCTCTCTCTCTCTCTCTCTCTCTCTCTCTCTCTCTCTATGCCACTTGGGCCCACTGGTCAGATAAGGACATGTGGTCGTGACAAAATTCAGTATATGTATGCTCATCATTTCATGATTTTTTTTTTTAGATTTTCCCTTGCTTCCGTCAAGATTCATAATAATCTGCTCTTGTTTTTCTGCATTTTCTAGTTTTTTCTTTTACTTCTTCTTTTTTTACTCCTGCCGCATCTACCACGTGAGGGCATGTTTATCCGATGAAGTAGGAACCGAACCAAATATCCACAATTTTTTAAAAGTAACATGGGTGAATCTACTCCACAAAATACAAAGGGTGCAGTTACTTTTTTAAAACTCCAAAACTCTAGCTTCATATCTGAAATATAAGTATTTTTTGCTGCATTAATCTGTATCAATATTTTTGGCAACGTTATCTCGTGATGGTGGTGGTTCTATGTACATGAAGCCAATGTTGATTTTTATAAGTTATGTTTATGCTTGCGATTTGGCTAAATGAGGAGAGAGGATTGCTATCTAGCGTGCACGTGCCAGCAGGTGCTCCTACCGTGCGCATTTTTCCTTTTTTATTATTGTTTTTGCACGCTCCCCAACTTTCCGGTGCGTTTTCCTTTTTTCATGATTTTTTTAATCTCCAGCGCATGTTTTTCCTTTTTTTGTTTTTTAATGTATTTTACAATTTAGATCTTTTATCTCAAATTTAAAAACTTCTATTTGAAACTTTCAGCTTAAAATTTGAACTCAAACTGCAAAACTTACATCTCAAATTTCGAAACTCTCAACTCGAATTTTAAAAACATTAACTCAAAGATTAAATAAATCTTGAGTCAAAAGTTTTTAAATCCGAGTTAAAAGTTTTAAAATCTTGATTTGAAAGTTTTCCAATCCAAGTAAAAAGTTTCAAATATTGAGTTGATGGGATGGATGTGTTGAATTGTAATCCAAATTCATTTGCACACGAATAAAGGCCAGCTTTGAATGGAGCGAAGCGGAGGCCCGTCGCCAGAGGCTTGGGATACCGTGGTTTTTTCTCTCCTACTTTAGAAGGGTTTTCCATGTTAAATTTTATGTCTTATGTGATTGATTTATTGTTTTTTATGGTTTATGTGCCTATCATTTTCTAACATGATGGAGTTGGGAGAGCCGCTCGACACCGTCGTGTGATGGAGCCCACTCCCGTCAAAGGAGAGATTCAAGTACAAGTGCACAACAGAAACATTGACATGATCACTTGAGCATATCGCTTCGATCAGATGAATCATCATAAAAGAGATTAGTAATTGCTCGCCCATCTTCATACGCCATAATCTTCAGTTTTGAGATGAACCACCCAAATTATCTTATTACTAGAGGAGGTTGAAACAAGGGCTTTATACTGTGACACGACGATTATTGTTGCTGCTGTCGACGAGAGAGATGAGATAGATGAGGCAGGTGTACATGTCAATCTCGTGCTGCGCGGAGCTCGTCGGCCATCCGGGCGCTGAGGAGCAGGTAGTGGAGGTAGTCGCAGTCCTCCTGGCATGCCGTTACGAGCGCGTAGCACCGCCACACCTTGGAGCCGTTACGAGCTCAAGCTCCCGTAGCAGGCCGCCGCTGAGATCCACGTGCTGCCCCATGCGGCGGAAGGTGAAGGAGAGGGCAGCAACAGGCGGCAGCACGGCGCAGCTCGGTGGCAGGCAGCGATGCGACCGATCGAAAGGGAGAGAAAGATACAGACAGAGAAGGGAGAGAGCGAGGAGGAAGAAGGATCGAGGAGAGGATGACAAGGGGGCCACATGTCAGTGGGCCCCACATTTTTTCTTTTTTAATGACAAATACATCCCATTTTAATTGTAATGCCACCTAAGCGTCATATCAATATTATAAAGCCAAGTCAATACTGGCACATAGACACCACGTCAGCAAAATCATTCTCCAAAGCTATCGAGAGAGTTAAATTACACCGATTTTAGTAGTTAGAGGGTCAAGATATTCGGTATTGTAATTAAAGAATACGGATCAGATTCAGTCACTAGTTAACTAGTTAAGAGGTTCAAAGTGAACTTATTCCCATCCAGAACTCCTATTCCTCGAATCTGTCCCAGTTTAGGCCCACTCACTCTCTGTCATACTTTACCTTGTCTGTCCAAGTGTCGAGTGGAGATTAGGCCGGATGGGGCGAGGGAGAAAGGACAAAAAAGAAAAAAGAAAAGGAAAGAAAAAAGAAAAGATCAAATCAAATCAAATCCCCCGTCGAGGCCAAACCCTAATCGCCGCCCGGCGATGGATGGCCGACGGCGGCGCAGCGGGAGGCCGGATGTTTCCTACGGCAATTCGGATGGAATCGCCCACAACCGATCCGTGATTCTGGGCACCATCCACGGCTACTACAAGGAGACGCTCGCCGTGCTGCCGCTCGACGACTTGCCGGAGCTTGCCCCGCGCCTCGTCGGCGCCGGCATCTGCTTCAGCTTCGGCGACCCTACCACCAACATCATCGCCAACACCCTCTCCTCCTTCCTCACCGGGCCAAGAAGCACAAGCGCAAGGCAAGCATCAAGACGCCATCGGCAGCAGCGAGGTCGGATGCCGCCGGCGACGCCCCCTCCCCTCCGCCGGAGACACGAACCATCGCCGAGCGATCGCTGGAGGGCCTCATCACCTTCCTCACATCTTACTTCCGCTACCTCCCCACCTGGGATGCGCTCCGCTACCTGTGCCTCGCCAACGCCGACCTCCTCGTCGCCGTCCGCCTCATCGAGCTTGATCGCTGCTACAACACCAAGGATGAACGGTTCCACATCTCCTCCTACGCTGCCAGGGCTGCCCTTACATGCGCAGCATCATCGGCGAGGCAGCCTGACGTCGACGGCTTCATTGCTGGTTCGTTTTCGCTGGCGTCTCATCTTGAATTCGTCACCCAGACCGTGCTAGCAGATCGCAGCTATGTATTGTCTGTTGAGAAGATCTTGTTGCTGTCTGGAATGCTGAAGAAGAAGCCGCATGCTTGACAAGTCTGACAATCCAATGATTTTTGCTGATGAACGGCGGCTTCGTAACTGCCATACCGATGCTAATGCTAGTGGTGATGCTAATTGTGAGAAGGTGCCAGGTGGTGTGACAATATCACTTCGGGCTGTTCTACTTGACAAGATTCATGCCAAGTACCTCAAGGCAATCTCTCGATTACCTATGCAAGATGTTCGGGCTCGTTACCACCGTGCCCTTGTCAACGGTGGTTACTGCTATGGCCCATTCAGTTGTGTGACCAACATCATCGTCAACACTCTCTGGTATGACTCTACTTTCCCTGCTGTGGAGAAACTTGAGGTGGACATGATCTGCACCTCCACCTTTGTTCGTGTGGAGTCCCGGTCCCTTCGTGGCCTTATCAAGCTATTGCTTACATGCATTCCTGAGATTTCTGAGCATGATGCCATGATATATCTGCTAAAGAATAATCTGAAAGTTCGCAAAGCAATTGAAATGGCAGGAGCGGAAGGGTGGGAATCCAGCTGGGATGTCAATGCCTACAAGGCTGCAGCGGATGCATCGTTTCATCCTGAGCCCGAAGCTTATGTACAGTTTTCCACTCAATCTCTACCTAAGGTGCAGGCTGCCGTTAAATCACTATTGCGTGCTTCTACCCCACTTTCCTCGAATGATGTTCTTCAGCTAGCTACGTTGTTGCCATCTTCAAACTGCATCTCTGCTAAATCTTTGGAGACAATTGTTGATCTGTCTACAGATGTATTGGATATGTTTATAGCGTTCAAGGAAAAATTTGTCACTCAACAGGGTTTTTTCCATAGAAAGATTGAAGCTGCACTAAGGAAAAAGGTTAGTAATTTCCATTCCATATTATGTGCTACTTTCAAAGTATTGCTCTCTAGTTAGACTATTGATTTGGATAATGAAAATATATATTTAGTGCAGAATTATCTATTTCATATTGTCATTATAACTGCTCTTCTCTGCATATTCAATTCTTACCTGATGATTGAGATAATGAAAGGATCTGTTATCGCCGAATTATCATTTCATAATGTCATTATAAATTAATAATTGCAGTTTTATGCAAGTTCACTTCTTTCCTGGTTTTAGTATCTATTTAGCATGGATTTATCCATTTCATGATGTCATTATGGTTGCACTTTTCTGCAAGTTCACTTATTCCCTAATGATTTGATTAGGATAATGATGAAAGGATTTGTTCAATGTGGAATTACCCATTTCATAATGTCATTGTAGTTTATTTTTTTGCAAGTTCACTTCTTCCCTATTGATTAGGATAACAAGAGTATCTGTTTAGTATCTATTTAGCGCGGAATTATCCATTTCATGATGTCATTATGGTTGCACTTTTCTGCAAGTTCACTTATTCCCTAATGATTTGATTAGGATAATGATGAAAGGATTTGTTCAATGTGGAATTACCCATTTCATAATGCCATTGTAGTTTATTTTTTGCAAGTTCACTTCTTCCCTATTGATTAGGATAACAAGAGTATCTGTTTAGTATCTATTTAGCGTGGAATTATCCATTTCATAATGTCATTATGGTTGCACTTTTCTACAAGTTCACTTATTCCCTAATGATTTGATTAGGATAATGATGAAAGGATTTGTTCGGTGTGGAATTACCCATTTCATAATGTCATTGTAGTTTATTTTTTTTGCAAGTTCACTTCTTCCCTATTGATTAGGATAACAAGAGTATCTGTTTAGTGTGTAATTGTCCTTTTCATAATGTCATTATAATTGCCATTTTTCTACAAGTTCACTTCTTTCATGGTTGTAGGGATATCTATATGATCTTCAAGTAATCTGTGTTGCAAATGAGCGTGTGGGCAGCCAGATGAACTTCTTGGACTTCAAATGTCCATATTCACATGTAAACTTTTTGGCAAGTCCAAAAGTTGGAAGTGGACTTAAGTTATTCTTTGCTGAATTCAGTAATGATGATGATGATGTATCCTTTTGCTGTACCGTCTCAAGAAAATCAAAACACGGTATGTTTGATATATGATTGTGTCCTTTTCTTAAATATGATTTATAGAATGATTCTTTCTTGTATTTTGATGCTAACCTTTTTTTGGTATTGTCTTTTTTGGAGAAGCTCGTTGTTGTTATTGTGAATATGAAGGGATCAGGATTATGCATCCTGCGCATCCGATTGAAAATTATTGTGGTGGCGACATGGACTTCACAGAAATGGCGCATGGCACTCATGAGCTGACCAATGCAAGAATCATTAGTTGTGGGAAGTGCGCAGGCAATAGAGTAGGCATGTGTGGGGACGATTATATCTATTTCGATCCTACCCGAGATGCTAAGTTCGCCCAATGCATGAACCGGACTGCTTCAAGGGCGAATATAAGCTGGAGTGACATTTTAAAGGTGAATACAAGCTAGAGTGACATTGAGAGGCATGAACCAGAACTGCTTTATGGGTGAATGCAAGCTAGAGTGATATTGATAGTATAGGTGATGTGTATTCCGATGTCTTATTTTAATGAAGATATCTTTTTTTATTATAATTTTATGTGGACTTGATGGTTATTTATAATATACTGCAGTGATGGCTTAAAATGAGTTTCAGGATGTGTACCGATGCCCTTTGATGCTTTCCATGCTTGTAGTTTTGCATGAGTTGTGGTGTTCATATCGTTTTGGTACAGTGGGGGTTTGCTTTCACAAAGTTAGCTTCTTCCCTTTTGCTTGCAGTCTGTGGATGTCACACCCTAAAAATCCTAAAAATATAAATTATTGTGTAAATGGAATTTTAGAAATGATTTTTAAAAGCCTAGAAGAAAAGATTTAATTTTAAATAATAAATTCCAATATAAAATTGGGCCAGATAAAATTTTATTAAATACTTTGCTTAATTCTATAATTCCTAGATTTTTCTGGGATTTATTTGAGCTAAGGAAGTATTTTTAATAAATGAAATTGCATTTCATGAATTATTTAAATAGAAAAAGGTTTTAAAAATCTTCTTTTGGCTTTGGGCCGAAAGTCGGCCCAAAACCTTTCTCTCTCCTCCCCGGCCCAAGCCGGCCCAGCAAGCCGAGCCACGCGCGCGAGCCGCCGCTCTCCTCTCTCTCTCCTGCCGCTGACAGGTGGGGCCCACCTGTCAGGTCGTCATCTTCCTCGGGCCGAAACCCTAGCCGAGCGCCGCCGCCGCCGCCTTTCCAATTCGGCCGCATCCTTCCCGATCCGGTGCAATTGATTGAGGGGAAACGTTCGCCGTGATCTCCTCTACCTTTTCTTTTAAGCAATCATCGGCTATCTCTCTTTGGAAACGCGGGGATTCGAGCTCGATTCGGAGTCGGCGAACCCTAACCTTCCATCGCCGTCGCCGGGCCGCCGTGGGCTTCGCCGCCGCCTCCCGACCCCTTTAAAAGGACCCCCGGTGTCCCCTCTACCCTCCGCCGCCCTCGCCTTTGCCTCTCGTCGCCCGAGCCGCCCTAGCATCGTGCAACCCGTGCGCCGCCGTCGCCGCCGTCGCTCCAGTCGTGCGCCGCCGTCGCTCCGGTCGTCGCCGTCACTCGGGGAGCTCACCATCGTGGTCGCCGTCGCGTCACCATCCTCGTCCGGCCCTTCGCCGCCGCTGTTCTTCGCCGGAACACCGTCGCCGTCGACAACCCGAAGACCGTCGCCGCTTCAACCTCGTCGCTGTCGTCATCCGTTGCTCCTCCGCCGCTTCTTTGGTCGCCGGTGAGTTCGCCGTGCCCTCCGCTATCCGTTGTCGCCTTCCGTTCTCGCCGTCGCGTCGTAGTTCGCCGGCGGGCATGCGTGTCCGAGCCGCCGTCGCCGTCGTCGGGGGGGGGGGATGACGTCAGTGCTGACGTCATCATCACCGTCTCCCGTGAGCCGGCCGTGAGCCGTTCAATCTCGGCCATCCGATTGAGTCGGATCGATCTCAACCGTCCGTTCCCGTAGACCGCCGCCGTGGACCCGGTCCACCGTAAACCCTAGACCCGCTGACGCAATAAATCCCCTTTTCCTTTTCAAAAATAATTCATTATTGCGTCATAATTCAATTAAAATTTATATAAATGATTTAATCCGATTAAATCTTTAAAAATTCATAACTAATTCATCTTAGCTCGGATTTAGTTGGTTCAAGTCTCTAAATTTTTCTAAAATTGAGATCTACATGTTAAAAATATCCACATGTACTGTTCATGCTTGCTTATGTGCTGTTTTGGTGTTTTTGCTCTTTTCTGTTTAGAATCCGACGTTTCCGGAGAGTCCGTTTTCGCAGGAGAAGATTTAGAAGAGTTCCAAGGCCAGCAAGGCAAGTCACACAGATCCTAATCAATCCTTTGAGCATGTTGATCCCGTTTAAAGCTATTGTTTCTATTCAACTATTGCATTTATTTTCGAATGTCATTGGGTGGAATTAGCCTATTGTTTGTTATGGCCCTTTTGTTCTTGATTATCTTATTCCTTGATACCTTGGGTTATTATAACTTGACTAGTTGAGCTTTATATTGGTTCGACTAGATGTTAGATGTAATTGCTTAGCCATGCTTAGAAACTTTAGCACACTAATGGGATAACTTATGATTCACCATCATTTAATGATGGCTTAATGATAGTTCACGATGGTCAATCGTGACTGGTTAATTAATTAATTTGCCAACTAAAACCTGATAATGGTGGGTTGTGAGCACATGGTTTTGATGGTCGTGCTCATGACAATTAAGGACCGGTTCACGAGTTTCGGTTGTGAAACATTAACCGTGCCAACCACAAGCCAGCGTGGGCAACGGCTTTACCTTTTATATAGCATGGTTCATTATGGAGCACTAGACTGAGAAGTGGCGGAGATAAGCCCACGGGGGTCGCTGGGGAGTCCATGCCTTGTTTATAAGGGGGTGACTATGATCCGGGAATGGTGCACTGTAGTGAATTGTGTTGTGTGAGGGGTAATGTCACAGCTCCTTTCCGAGGTACCGTGGTGGTACTAAGGCACATGGTGACATGATGTGGGGCTGTGTCTTGTGGGTACAGTGGTACGCCTCTGATCAGAGTAAAACTATTCGAATAGCCGCGCCCGCGGTTATGGGCGGGTCTAACAATGTCTTTCGTGATTAGTCTCACCCTTCACACTATAATGAAAGATGCTATAACTGGTGATAATCTGATTAGCTCCTGGTTTGGAATGGCATATTCCTGGTTTGGAGATTAGAACTGTGCAGCCGGGGTTGGTTGTTCAGAATGGTTGGGCCTATACAACAGGGTATGTTGTATAGTGTTGGATTAATACTGTTTAATTAATACTCTACTGTCTTATTAAATTCTGAAATATTCATTAAATGCTATTTATGCAAAGAAGCCTATATTATGCCATCCTTGGTTATCCTGTGCACTTGTATATTTGCTGCGTGGCTTGCTGAGTATGTCATATACTCACCTTGCAATCATTCATCAGAGGAGGAGTCCTACAGTGAAGCTGATGGTGGTGAGGATTTGGCGTAGTCCTTGTCAAGCTGCCTGTGGAGTGGTGTCGTCCGCGCTGTTTATCTTTATTTTCCGCTGCTTAGATCTTTATTGGTTGAGAGGAACTATCCACCTCTGTAATGACAATATATTCGTTTATTAATTAGAGTAATAATTGTACTCTATTACCAATTTGTTATTGTGTGCCTCGGCTGATTCCTGGACGAGGGTTTACACACATGTAAGCGTTTGGAATTTTGGATAAAAATTCCGGGCGTGACAGTGGATACTTTGGTTGTTGTTTTTTAGGGATTGGTTGTTATTTTTAGGATACCACAATGATCTTATCAGAGTTTGTTAGGTTCTATTTCTTTATTATTTTATTTCTTGCTGTAAATAGTGATATTATAGCTGATTATGATTTATCTTTATTATAGTATACTCCTTATATTCAGTACTAGTTCCTTGAGGGGAATGGTTTATGAGATTTCTGGGACCTTTTCAAACATATGCAGATAGATATATACAATCACAGATTGCTTGTTTTTTTTTTTTTCATTTTGATGCGACACTGGTTTCTGGACGAATAAACAGATTCATCTTGGCTGAAGCAATATATACCATGTGACCATCACCATGACATTATGATTTCTGTCAAAGTTCATATGTAATCGTGCAGCAGCAATTATAGGACAATTCATTTTCGTATGCACTAAGCTTCACTACTCTACAAGTCACGTGTGTCCAATTTTCTTTATATATTTAAGAGCATGATGCCCATTGTATCAGGATGTTGCAAGAGATTTGAGATCATTTTATCTCTTGGTGTTCATCAGCATAATTCCAGCATGATGAACACCAATTGTTTTCTTAATACAAAAATAGATGCTTTAAAGCCAGAGTTGCCTTGCCCACATGTAAAAAACGCCAACAAGCGACTGATGTTGGCAAGAAGAAGCTCAACTTGGTTTGCAGAAGATGACTAGCATTTACCATGAATGCATTCGTAGCAAGTTTCAGAACTTCAGAAGCATTGGTAGATATGTTGTTCATTCACTTGTTCTCATCTATCAATTCATTTGAGAACATGTTCCCCCCTGTTCATCGTCTAGATACTTGCATGCAACATGATCCTGGCTGTGATTGATCAGTTAAATTAATGTAATTTACTAATTGATATAATAAAGGTTAAAGGGGGAGAAATGTGCTCTTTTTTAATCCATTAAATTTTTAAGAAAAGGAGGGGCTTTTCTCACTGTCTGCATTTGTGAAAAATTGCAGGAATTGCAACGGCGCCGTCTGTTCGCCGGCGGCGAGCTCCGGTGCGGCACTCCCGCGAAGGGCATCACCCTCCGCCGCCGCCGCCGCCAGTGGTAAGTGCGCCGTCGCCGATCATTGAAATTTGAACATAGGGGCAGATCATAGTTGAGGGCATCCATTTTTCTTTTCTTTTTTTTTTGATGGGATGGTACACTGCATTCTTGATTCTTGCAGAACATCGATCGCATACTGATCGCTTCTGATCATCATCACCTAGTTCGTGCGCTTGTGGAATCCTTTGAGTTGAGCCTCCCGCAGAGCATCGCAAGAACAAGAATCAGTTTCCCTGGTTCACTCCACCACCTCGAGAAGTTGTACGCCTTCTCATGGCAGGCAATCCCCTCCTGGTGCTGCAGCTGCCTCGAGCAGCTGTAGCCAGTGGACAGCCCAATGTTCCCGTAGGCACTGTGTGCAGAAGCAATGGGTGATGAATAACTCAAAATAGTCATGGAGGTGAGCAAGAACATTATGAGAAGAATTGTGTGTGTGCAAGTGTTATTTGTTACCTTATCACCTCAAAGATGATGTTAAATGTGGACAAATTGAGAGGGTCAGTGGAGAGTGATCTCCTTTCAGTGATGCAGACCAGCATTATCACTGTGGTGTTGAAGCCGAGTGGTGAAAATGCCATCATCTTCAGGAATGGTTTCCCCTTGCTTGTTCTATCGTCGCTTTCTGGGCCGATTCGTTTGTGATCTTGACATGCTGAGAACAACTTTGTCAAGGATGGAGTGTACTTGAGAAATGTAAGCAACCATGTTATGTTATCTCTTCTGATTGTTGCCTGAGACTGTGAAGAACTTGAAAGAGAGGAACTCACATCATGACCATGAATAGTACTAAAGCCGCTGGCGCAACAAGGGAACAATCAATGGAATTTTCTCCTGCCTGCCTTGCATTCACTGCCATGAACAATGCATTGGTTATCTTCTGGAGGGAGCTGAGCCCTGCAAACACTACAGAATCCCAGTTCAAGCAGCAGAAGAGGATGACTGTCATGGCTACAAAAGCAACCTCCACAGCTGCAAGAAATATTGTCTGCAAGTTAGGCAGCAGGTAACTGAAACCTACTGCGCTGCTGTTGTTCATCATGAAGTCAGGCTCTTCAGCTTTTGCTAATCTTAGTCCTCTCAATGCCCATATCACCAACCTCAGAAACACAGGGAACAGTGTGCTGCCTGCAAGAATCTGGCCAATGAGTAGCAACAGGAGGCCATTGTTTGAGGAGAATACAGCCATACTCTCATTTGTCGGCAATAACCCTCCATTTGTGAATGAGGAGACTGTGACCGATATCGAGAAGAGAGCTTTGTTGATGCTTTTCCTTGTTAGCACATCTCTAGCACTTGAAACATGAGCTATGTACATGAGCACCAATAGAGAACCAGTGACAAGAATAATGATCATGTATGCCAGCACCACAAACACTAAGTATTTGAGGCATCTCTTCTTGATATCAATGGAGTTCATGGATGGAGTTTGGGGAATCGCCTCTTCTAGCTGTGATTGCTTGCACACAGTAACTGAACTAACTCTACGGTTTTCAGGATCATGCTTGTTTTGCTTGCTTGACTCAAGGACAAGGCCAAGAAAGGAAAGGAACATCTTACTGCCTAAGAACATCAAGAGAGTCAGGATAGCTATCTGAGAGCTGGAAAGATCCTCCATTTGTATGGTGGCTAATCCTATGACTGTAACTGCAGATGTCGATAGGAAAAACATATCAACATAGCGAGGATTGTACTTGTGGTTGCTTGGCCTGAGCACCACCAAGGAAACAAAACCAAGTACATCAATGATAAGAAAATAGGATAAGTGAATCAAAAGCGGGCTAAGATGGTATGCGATGAACCGACAAATGAATGCCGATGAGTTGATGGCATGCCTTGCAGAATTGACAAAGATATGCAGCCGAATAGGCATTGGAGATAGAGGGCAGAGCCTCTAGCTCCTGATTGTGTTTGTCTTGATTCAAGATGGAACTGCAAACTGCTGTGTTGAAATATAAAGGGGACAACCAATCTCAGTGAGAGTATATATACTGTGATAGTATATCTGTCTGTTGGTTAATATTAGTGGAGAGGAGGAAGACATGTGCAACATGGTTGAGGTGCCTTTCAGAACATGATGTTAAGTTGCAGAGCATGCAGGTAGATACACCAATGCTTATATAAAAAGCATAGAAAGAAGTGCTCGACTGCTTGCATGCGTGCTGAATTTTTGTTCCTCTATTTGCCATACTGGTAAGGCAACTATGACTGGATAAGTAAGTGTAAAGGGTGAGAACAGCAACTGTTTGAGCAAGATGACATGTTAGTGAAAGAGCAGGCAGGCATGCTCCTTAACCAATTGACTGAAATTCTTGGCAATTGGTATGATATTGCCGACATCCGAAAGTATTAACAATTGATATCATCTCTGAATTTTTATGGAGAATAATTAGAGTACTTCTGAGATGATATGGAGAACTTTTATAGATGTCGAAGCATCTCTGCATTTTGCATTCTGAACAAGAAAGTTAATAGAATTATTACAGTACTTCCACTTAATGTCATTTAGGTAAGTCTATCCACCTTACTCTCTTTTGGTGCAAGTTATTTTGAATTTGGTTATTGCCTTGAGTATGTCTTGCACTGATGATCCAGAAAGAGATTGCAGCTACTACTGATCGATAGCACTGGAGCATGTTTAGCTGTTACCAAATTCATGGCTAGGATGCATTCTGATGCCATGCTTCAAAGGGCATGTACAGAAACCACTGGACAGAAATCATTCCTCTAGCAGCCACTGCTCTATTCAGTTCCTTGCTGACCATGGTACAGTAAATGCAAGCATGCTGTTACAACCCGACTCATCCAGACAAAGGACGATTGTTCGAGTGGACAAGCATTTCTGGACTGAAACTGGAGGTAAACTCGTGATCTATTATATACTAAAATTCCATTAAACGTCCTATAAACACTTCTAAGCCACCACATGGACTCCTACAAACACTCCTCATTCGCTACATGGCACACCATTAAATTAAGAAAATCCTATAAATTCTGAGAAAAAAAAAGCAAAACATCAAATACTTAATTTTCACTTAAAACGGTGGACTCATTATTGTAGACTATTAGATGTATATCTATCTATTAAAAAATAAATCTGCGAATCCTTAGCCCTCGCATGTCACATGCCCTATGCATAACATCGGGCTTTCCTTGCGCCTCTCCTCTTTTTTAACTAAGGGTTGGGTTAATTGGATCAATAGATCCATGCCACTGCAAATATGGAAAATTAGAAAAATGCCACTACTATTCGCGATATCGACTAGGTGCCACTAAAATTTTGAAAAATTGAATCCATGCCACTCCATCGCGTTTCCCGTCATTCTTCCCGTCCTTCCCGTCACTCTTTCCAGGAGGCCAAGGGCATGGAGGCCGGCATCATGGGCGGGGGACGGCGGAGCCGATGGGTCGAGGAGGCGGAGCGACGGAGTTGCCAGAGCCGCCGCTTTCTCCGACGCATTCCGCCGATGAAGCTGTTGGAATTAATAGATGGGCTAAGGCCCATTCAAGGATTAATTCTTTGGAAAATCACAAAAGCCCATCTCATGGGATGGCATGCATGTGGAGTTTAGTACCACCTTGCTTATTCTAGGAGAGGGGGACCTCCTTAAAAGGGAGGATGCCCTCTTAGTTTACATGTGTAGATCTAATGATGCGTTCATGCTAGTTTACATCTGCAATGTCATGATTTATTTATGGAATATATTAAATCATTATATGCATATAATCTCAACAATCCAAAAACCTTATTATAGGCGTTGTGATTTTACTATGGCTGGTTTTGCCGATGCACTGAGGCCGGATAAATTCACCGGTGTGCACTTTAAGAGATGGTGTGCACTTTAAGAGATGGCAGATCAGGGTCACTATGTGGCTGACAGCTATGAAATGCTTCTGGGTGAGTACTGGCAAACCTGAAGGAATTCTTACTGCTTAACAGCAGAAGCAATTCGAGGAAGCCACTACTCTCTTTGTGGGATGCATTCTTAGCGTTCTTGGCGATCGTCTGGTCGAGGTGTATATGCACATGACCGACGCTAAGGAGTTGTGGGATGCACTGAATACTAAATTTGGTGCTACTGATGCTATCAATGATCTGTACATCATGGAGCAGTTTCATGACTACAGGATGGCTGACAACCATTCTGTAGTCGAACAGGCTCATGAGATACAAACCATGGCTAAGGAACTCGAACTCCTTAAGTGTGTCTTACCCGACAAATTTGTGGCCGAGTGCATTATTGCGAAACTACCTCCATCTTGGAGAAGTTTCGGTACTGCACTCAAACACAAGAGACAGGAATACTCCATTGAGGGGTTGATAGCGTCTCTTGATGTTGAGGAGAAAGCTCGGGAAAAGGACGCTACGTCTAAGGGCGATGGTGGGCAGTCCAGTGCCAATGTTGTGCACAAGGCCCAGAACAAGAGCAAGGGGAAATACAAAGCTCAACAGACCACCAACTTCAAGAAGCAGAAGAAGAACAGCAACAATCCTAATCAGGATGAGAGGACTTGCTTTGTGTGTGGCCAACCTGGTCATCTAGCTAGGAAGTGTCCACAGCGCAAGGGGATGAAGGCACCTGCAGGGCAGACTTCTAAGTCTGCTAATGTGACCATTGGCAACACTGTAGATGGAAGCGGGTATGGTAATTTACCTACTGTTTTTTCAGTTAACCAGTCTACTAATTGGTGGGTTGATACTGGGGCCAATGTACATGTTTGTGCTGACATCTCATTGTTTTCTTCTTATCAGGTCGCACGGGGTTCCACCGTCCTAATGGGGAATGGGTCACATGCTCCTGTTCATGGTGTTGGCACGGTAGATCTGAAGTTTACTTCGGGAAGGATCGTGCAACTGAAGAACGTGCAGCATGTCCCTTCTATCGACAGGAATCTTGTTAGTGGCTCCCGTCTGACTAGAGACGGATTTAAGTTGGTTTTTGAGTCTAATAAAGTAGTCGTGTCTAAACATGGATATTTTATTGGTAAAGGTTATGAGTGCGGAGGCCTGTTCCGCTTTTCCCTTTCTGATTTCTACAATAAGTCTGTGAACCATATTTGTGGCAGTGTGGATGATGAGGCTAATGTTTGGCACTCACGTTTATGTCATATTAATTTTGGCTTGATGTCTCGGCTTTCCAGCATATGTTTAATTTCTAAGTTTTCCATTGTCAAAGGTTCTAAGTGCCATAGTTGTGTGCAATCAAAGCAACCTCGCAAGCCTCACAAGGCTGCCGAGGAGAGAAACTTGGCACCACTAGAACTCCTACATTCAGATCTTTGTGAAATGAATGGGGTGTTGACGAAGGGTGGAAAACGATATTTCATGACGTTGATTGATGATGCTACTAGATTTTGCTATGTGTACTTGTTGAAAACGAAAGACGAGGCTCTAGACTATTTTAAAATTTATAAGGCAGAAGTTGAAAATCAACTTGACAGAAAGATAAAAAGACTCAGGTCTGATCGTGGTGGAGAGTTTTTCTCAAACGAGTTTGACTTATTTTGTGAGGAACATGGCATCATACATGAGAGGACGCCTCCCTATTCTCCCGAGTCTAATGGGATTGCTAAAAGGAAGAACCGCACGCTGACTGACTTGGTGAATGCCATGTTGGACACCACGGGACTACCTAAGGCATGGTGGGGGGAGGCATTGTTGACCTCGAATCATGTGTTAAACAAAGATCCTAACAGAAATAAGGATAAAACACCATATGAGATATGGATTGGGAGAAAACCATCACTTTCTTATTTGCGCACATGGGGGTGCTTGGCGAAAGTCAATGTACCAATAACGAAGAAGCGCAAACTTGGACCTAATACTGTGGACTGTGTCTTTCTGGGATATGCTCATCATAGCATTGCCTATAGATTTTTAATAGTTAAATCTGAGGTACCTGACATGCATATTGGTACAATTATGGAGACTCGTGATGCTACCTTCTTTGAGAGCTTTTTCCCAATGAAGGATACATAGTAGTTCTAGCCAACCTCCTGAAATAATTCCCAGTTCAATCACACCACCAGAACAAACTGAACATACACATGAACATGTCACTGAGGAGGATGACAGTGAAGCTCCTCGAAGGAGTAAGAGACAAAGGACGGCTAAGTCCTTTGGTGATGATTTCACTGTGTACCTCGTGGATGACACTCCTAAGTCAATTTCAGAAGCATATGCATCTCCTGATGCAGACTACTGGAAGGAGGCCGTCCCTAGTGAAATGGATTCCATTATCGCTAACGGGACTTGGGAGGTGACAGAGCGACCCTATGGGTGTAAACCTGTGGGGTGCAAGTGGGTGTTCAAGAAGAAGCTTAGGCCTGACGGTACTATTGAAAAGTACAAGGCTCGGCTTGTTGCTAAGGGCTATACTCAGAAAGAAGGCGAAGATTTTTTTGACACTTACTCACCTGTTGCTAGATTGGCCACAATTCGTGTGCTACTTTCCCTAGCAGCCTCACATGGTCTTCTCGTTCATCAAATGGACGTTAAGACAGCTTTTCTTAATGGAGAGCTAGATGAGGAGATCTATATGGATCAACCTGATGGGTTTGTAGTTGAAGGTCAAGAAGGCAAAGTGTGCAAATTGTTGAAGTCTTTGTATGGTCTGAAACAAGTTTCTAAGCAATGGCATGAGAAATTTGACAAAACATTGACATCTGTAGGCTTTGCAGTCAATGAGATAGATAAATTTGTGTACTATCGCCATGGTGGGGGTGAGGGAGTTATTATGTGCTTGTATGTTGATGACATACTGATATTTGGGACAAACCTTGAGGTGATAAATGAGGTTAAATCATTCTTGTCTCAAAATTTTGATATGAAGGATTTGGGAGTAGCTGATGTTATCCTAAACATTAAGCTAACTAGAGGTGAAAATGGGATTACACTCTTGCAATCCCATTATGTGGAGAAGATCTTGAATCGCTTTGGCTACATTGATAGTAAGCCTTCTCCAACACCTTATGATCCTAGCTTGTTGCTTCGCAAGAACAAGAGAATTTCTAGGAATCAACTGGAATATTCCCAAATCATTGGCTCGCTGATGTACCTGGCTAGTGCAACTAGGCCTGATATCTCCTTTGCTGTGAGCAAGTTGAGCCGGTTTACCTCTAATCCGGGAGATGATCACTGGCGTGCGCTTGAGCGAGTAATGCGCTATCTGAAAGGTACTATGGCATTGGGGCTTCACTATACTGGGTATCCTGCGGTACTGGAGGGTTATAGTGATTCGAACTGGATCTCTGATGTGGATGAGATCAAAGCCACTAGTGGATATGTCTTCACACTGGGTGGTGGTGCTGTTTCGTGGAGGTCTTGCAAACAGACCATTTTGACGAGGTCAACCATGGAAGCAGAGTTGACGGCACTGGATACTGCTACTATTGAGGCAAAATGGCTGCGTGATCTATTAATGGATTTGCCTATTGTTGAAAAAATGGTGCCGGCTATCTTTTGAACTGTGATAATCAAACGGTAATTGTCAAAGTAAATAGTTCTAAGGATAATATGAAATCGTCTAGACATGTGAAAAGACGATTAAAGTCTGTCAGGAAATTGAGAAACTCCGGAGTTATAACGTTGGATTACATCCAAACAGCTAGAAACCTGGCAGATCCCTTCACGAAGGGACTATCACGAAATGTGATACACAATGCATCGAAGGAGATGGGTTTGAGACCCATGCGAGTTATACTATGGTGGTAACCCATTCTATGTGATTGGAGATCTTGTGAATTAGAACCTGGGAAGAACAAACCATCAGTAAACTAGAGGAGAGTACCAATATATACCCTCTCTAAGTGAAGATGCATGTACTCTCGTGAGCTGCAAGGCAGGTTGGCTATGCCTTAATGAGTTCTGTTGGCTTTAATTAGCAAAGATGTTGTCCTGCAAAGCATTCTTGAAAGAACTCACCTTTGTGAGCTTGATTGTTGGTCGTAGTCTATGAAGATTTTGGGTGAATCTTCTAGGAAGCTTACTAAAGACCTAGGAGTATGACTTATACGCTCCACCCGAGGGGTAGTCTACAGACGGTCTAGTACCAGATAAGACTCTGAGTGAAACTTGCTTGCACAAGACTTGCAATTCAAGGCGTAGTCCATTGTTCAAGTTGTGAGTAAGTGTAGCTTGAAGTTCTAGATGGATGTTCAACCTTAATCGGTCTCCATCGAACCGCTGCTATATAAACAGTACATTGGAAAAGGCAAATCTCAGTGGGATTTTGAGATTTGGTGGGGGATTGTTGGAATTAATATGGGCTAAGGCCCATTCAAGGATTAATTCTTTGGAAAATCACAAAAGCCCACCTCATGGGATGGCATGCATGTGGAGTTTAGTACCACCTTGCTTATTCTAGGAGAGGGGGACCTCCTTAAAAGGGAGGATGCCCTCCTAGCCACTTGAAGCATGTGTGGTGGAGAGAAGAGGGGAAACACACGCGCGCGCTCGCTCGCCTGGCCTGGCCTGGCAGGGCAGGCGGCGCGCGTTAGCAGCCGGGAGGCGGGAGAAGGCACCGGCGGCTGGATCTGGTGACCGGCGGTCAGGAGGTGGCGGCGGCATCGATGTTGAAGGCCGCCGGGCCCGACCTCCTGGAGGTCGACGGCGGGCGAAGGAGGCGGCGACCCCGAGCTCCTAGAGGATGCCGAGGGGCGAAGGAGGCGGTGACTCAGCCGGCGCACGGTTGAGGGAAGAGGCGATGGTGAAGGAAGAGAGAAGAGATACGAGAGAAAGAAGAGAGAAAAGAGATGGGTTGTGGGCGGTGGGGGTGGGTTGGGGTGGTGGGCGGTGTGGGAGGGTTGGGGTTTCCGTTTTTATAAGTGAAAATTGATTGAATATATGAGGTGAGGTTACTCACCTTTGACGGGTATAAACTTAAAACCCGTCACAGGTAAGTACTCATCAGTGACGGGTTTATATGTGGACACGTCACAATCATTATGTGTCGGGTCCTTATATATACCCGTCACAGGTGAGTATTTACCTGTGACGGGTCATTTTCTTTAGCCTCATCTATGACGAGATTTATTTTAACCCGTCAAAGGTGATAGTATCTGTGACGAGATATTTTGGTCCGTCACAGATAGGCCGTCATAGATGGGCTGATCTGGCGTAGTGGCTGGTGGACATGTACCTCGCCGAGCTCCTTCGCCACCGCTCGGCCGAAGTTGGAAAACGGCACGGAGTTAGGAAATTAACGGGGAGTGAATGAAAAACGTGACGGAGTGGCATGGATCTAATTTTCCGAAATTCCAGTGGCACCTAGCCGATATCATGAATAGTAGTGGCGTTTTCCTAATTTGATATATTTGTAGTGGTATATGGATCCAATTAACCCTTGTTTAAAATAGAGAGAATCTATTCTATACCACCGAGTTTGTTTGAGTTCAACGATTTGCCATCGACATTGTCATTTTGTATAATACAGTGACGACTTTATTAATTTTCCTACAATACGCCATTAGGTTAGGTATTTTTTTCAAAAATACCCGAAATACCCTTATGGACATACAAAGTTAACAATTGATTTATCTAATTTAAAGTTTTAAAAAATGAAAACTTTTATGAGGACTGCTTACACAACATGAAAGTTTGAATACAACTTTCAATTTTTTTGGTATATTTAGTTTTTAGAAAAAAATATTTTTATGTGGTATGTGGGAGAGAATCTGCTTATACAAGACATAATAGCATTAAAATATCTTATGTAGCGTATGAAAGAAGTTTCAAGCTTTTTATATTTCTATTTTTTTAAAAAAATATAACTTATTTATTATATGCTATATAAATACGTTTTTCTTGTTGTTTTTGTTATGAATCATCTTTCATACACTACATAAGATATTTTAATGCTATTATGTCTTGTATAAGCAGATTCTCTCTCACATACCACATAAAAAATATTATTTCTAAAACTAAATATACCGAAAAAATTTGAAACTTGTATTCAAACTTCCATGTTGTGTAAGGAGGCCACATAAAAAAATTTATATTTTTTTGAAACTTCTGATAAGATAAATCAATTGTTAATCTTGTATGTTTCTAAGGGTATTTTGGTTATTTTTGAAAAGAAGGTCTAGCCTAATGGCATATTGTAGAACAATTGATAAAGTCGCCGGTATATTATAGAAAGAGACAATATCGATAGCAAATCGTTGAACTTGAATAAGGCTGTGTTTAGTTCACACCAAAATTGAAAGTTTGGTTGAAATTGGAACGATGTGACGGAAAAGTTGGAAGTTTATGTATGTAGAAAAGTTTTGATGTGATGGAAAAGTTGGAAGTTTGAAGAAAAATTTTGCAACTAAACACGGGCTAAACTTAGTGGTATAGAATAGATTCTCTCTTTAAAATATGGTTGCATGAATTGTTAGTGCTACTTAATCTAGATCCATACTGCGCTGAAAAATGTGATCATGAGACCACAAGAATCATATGTAGCACCAATAGTCTTCTCGTGTTCACATTGAGTTCATTCAAGGACAAGTTTACCAAGCTTCTCATGAGAAAAGAATGGTTGACAAATCTAAAAGAAAAAATTTCAGAAATTTATTTGTCTGCTGATATTGCCAATGACATAACAAAAACTTGTTGAGCTTGTCGAAGGATTTTGAGGATTTATGTCATGGGAGGTTACGCGACAAACGTGTCCAGTGGACATTTGGATTAAGTTCAGTTCCTTCTAAACTGAATTATTTAAGGCTGCAATGTGTGGATTTCATTCAAAGTTTCAGAAGCTCACTCAAATTACCAAAGTTTGTGGAAAGGAAGTTTCTTGAGGACTTCTGCATCAAACATGCTAAAGTCATCATTTCTACAACTTAGTCAACTTTTCGGCTCCATGAAGCAGCTATGGAACCAATCAATTTATTAATAGTAGATGATGCAGCCAAAATCAACGAATGCGACCTCATTATTCCATTGCGCCTGCCGGTGACACACATTTTGATGCTAGGCGACGACTTCAATTTGCAGCCAAGCAAGGTAATCTTTTCTTTCTGATTTTCTAGTGTATTCGTTTACATGACTAGACAATATTAATGCTGGCTGATGCAAATGATATATCTTATTGATGAAATGGTTAGGTACGGGAAAATGCCAGGTTTACTATGAGTCCTTTCAAAAGATTGCTCAATTTGGGTTTTCGGAAGCATATGCTCACTGAGCAATATGCAATTCATCCATCAATCTGGCAGTTCCGCAATGAGAAATTTTATGAAGGGAGAATCACAAATGGTGCAACTGTTATTTCTCCTGAATACAACAAAAAATTCAAAGGTCTTAAATTTCCCAATTATTGCTTTATTGATGTCACTGGAACAGATGGGCCTAGCTGCAAAGAGAAAAACACCATTGAGCTTGCCACAATCCAATACATGCTTGAGATCATTTCCAAGGTATGTCTTCTAGATAGCTGTCACTTGTAGTTGTTTGAGGCTGTTTTTGCAGCAATACTATAAAGACCTTAATTTACGTTCTTTGTAAAAAAATTGTTCAGGTCTGGAAGATACTGAAGTGATTGATGTTGGTGTCCTGTGTTTGTGTGGCAGCAATATTAGTGAAATCAAAAGTTCTCTCAGACAAAAATATGCTTCTCACAATAAAATCAATGTGCACATTGAGTCTGCTGATAGTTTTGAAGGAGAAACTTATCAAGTGGTTATTCTATCAATGCTTTTCAAAGACGAGAACACGATTCTTCAGATTGAAAAGATCAATGCTGCAATTACCAAAGCAAGGTTCGTTAAAAATATTGAATTCAAAATTTGATTCAGCTGTATATGTTACTTTAGCTTCTAATAACAGCTATATATATTGGCTGCATTTTTCCTTTCATATAGACAATGTTTGTGGATGTTTGGTCAAGCTGCTAGTGTATCTGCTAGAGGGGGAGTCTTCAAAGAATTAGTTGATGATATGATAGAGCGAAAGTGTATATTGAAATGGAACACTATCGCTACAAGTCAATCAAAATATGCACTTGAATCTGATGACTTCCATGGTTCTAGCTCTGCAAGTTCAAATGAAACCATACACCAGGTAAAGTTTATATACTGTAAAAGAAAAGGAAACATATTCTTTTTATTTCCAAAAAAAGGATACCCGTTAGAAGAAATTTTGGTTCGTTTTCATGGCATTTGCAATGCAACATGAAATAAGTGTTAAAATTTTGTGTTACCGATTTTTCCTTATTATGATGTTAGAAAACCTTTTCTTTTCAAAGAGCCAGGGGAAACTTAATTTTACCCTCTGTTTGTATCCCAGCCCTGTGTGCAATGATGCGCAAATTGTATCTTTCTGATGTGTAATGTGAAACCAGATTATGCTAATTTATTTGCGAGTGTTATTTAAAATAAGTTTTTACACACATTACTCTCATCACAATTTATTCTACGATGACAATATGTAACAATTTCCATCAAAAGAAGTGTAACAGTCACATATTTATTTTTGCCCTATATTTTAGGTATGCAAAGAATTCACATGGTCTGGGAGACCTAAGACAACAAAATATATCTAGCACTTCTGCGTGACCAAGGAAATTCTGGTACACATGAAGTATCTTGAAATTCTTCCTTGCTGTTGTTTACTTGTTATTTGATTTCACATCCACATGCAAAGATTTTACAGTTGGATCATCTTACTTCTCTAACAGATACATGCACAATGCATTCCTGTTTGGGAGCAATGGAGTCCATGTACAAACACCAGTATGCTTGTTTGGAACCACCACAGGACTTCAGTTGGATTTTATCCACTGATAATTTGATGGAAGAATACAAGGAAGTTGTTGGAAAAGAAATTAGAATCATCGACTTGCTACTGTACTGCAAATTCTAGAAGAACGTGGTGTCCTAGGCAGAAGAAAGTAACAACCTGAGGTAATATCTGTTTTAGATGTATCATGTCATGTGTTGTTTGATAGGCTAAAGTGTGCCTTTATAGTCATTTTATTTTAGTTGTTACTTCAAAAATTACAGGCGCTCTTGGATCAAGCACAGTAGCACTACTTCATCTGTTTATGTTCATAAATTTTGCAAATAGAAAATATGCACTAGTTGATGGCTATATTCCTGCAAAGTAATTGTATTTTGCATATTCCTATGCCCTGCTTTCTGAGTTACAAGCCACACCATGATTTTCAGAAACAAAAGGAATAAGGCCTAAAAGGAGGATCATATGTAAGGTTTAGTGAGGTTACCAAGCTGCAATTCATGATTTTAATTAGTTGGTATGCAATCATCCATTTGTTTATCTCCTGGACAAAAATAACTCACAAGAATATCCTGCACATAATCCTATTGTAACCACAATTCCATATTTTGTTAGTAAAAATACACATTTCCGGTGTTCTTGAAACAATTAATTAATATCATATCAGGAAGATGCAACACCTTGTATGAGCAATTGCATTCTGTCACACCAAGATGCCCTTCTTTGTCAACTTTCTTATCAATATCATAAGTATCGGGCGCTTCAGTGGCCATTCCTCATGGTTGTCCTGGAAATTTCAGTGGAATTAAAGTTTAAACCTTCAAGACTGGACTAGTGTTCCAGAAAGGTTTAGAAGCATAATATGATGTGCATCTATTTTTAAACTGTCCTCCTAGTCATATATTAGTGAATCTGCCATAACAAAGTAGCCTTAGAAACTATTTAAACATTATTTTCATTTTCATATCTAGTGTTTGCGCTTTGGTCAAGGAATTGAGGTTGTAGTACCTCTTTGATCCAGTTCTCAATTGTTTACTTGTTTCTTCCCACAAAGGCACAAACTGCATTTCTTGCTGCACTTCTTGTCCATAATTCCATAAAGATATGGAATCAATAGGGTATTTCCATCAAAATCCAGTATTCCACTTTTCGTTCCCTGTCTTTCAAAATTAACATTCCTTTATTAATTTTCCTCATGATCAATTCTTAGGCCTGACAATATTGTTCATTATTTTACCTTGACTCTAAGTTTTGACTCTTTTGCAGGTTGCAAGTAATTTCAGAATCAAATCCCAACCTCAACTTCCCATCAAGAAGGACCAAGAGATAAAAACCGTCTTCAATACTGTCAAGAATGGAAAATTTCCAGAGGCACATTTCCGCATGTCGGAAAACTTCTTCTCCTTAAGGCCAGGGGAGATTGGCCACTATGACTACCAGAAGCCCTACCTTCATCCCGTGTCTTCTTTACTAGCTTCTCATGTAGTGATGATAATTGGCTCAGCGATGACCATGACAGAGGTGAATAAGAGAAGAGAAAACAGTGCGCTATCCATCTGAGCCTACAGAATAGCGCGGGCAGTCTGTTTGGCGAGAATGGTACTGGTTACGTTGGGTTGGAATCTATACGAGGCCTGTATCAACTCGATCTTTGAAACAGTGCTACTTCTCTAGCTAGTTGCTGCTCCTGCTACTTTTAATACGTTGCAAACTTGCAATGTAGCCCAATTCAGGCATCTTTTTGTGCCCAGGTTTTGATGCTTTTATTGGAGTTTAATTTGTATATGTATCACATTTGCAGTGAACTTGCATCGTTCCTGGGTCAACCTGTCAAATGCCCAAATTGGTTGCCCATTGGCCTCCTTCCAACTTAACTTACAAGCATGTCAATTACCCTAAAGAATATTTGTGTCTACCGCTCGCAGCTTCAAGAGGTCATAGAGATTGTCGAAGCCTATTAAAATATAGCCAGATGGCCCAAGAAATGGCTCTGGGCCATAAAAACCCAATATCTATGTCTCTCTATTCTTTCTCCTTGAGTTCGACTTCTCTATGTAGTACCCGTGCAACTCTCAGTAAGTTTGATCCATCTTGGTAAGCTCGTGGTCTCCAACCAATGGCATGCCTAACTGGAGCTGCTCTGAGCTAGGCTCTTAGGACAATCTGATACCTCCTTGCCTATATCTAGCTTCTTGGGAGCCAATGTTGAGTTGTGATCCAAATTCATTTACACACATATAAAGGCCAACTTCGGTCGGAGCAAGTGGAGGCCCGTCGCCGAAGGCTACAACAAGTAACACTTAAGAAGTTTTGTGTCCACCGCTCGCAGCTTCAAGAGGTCATAGAGATTGTCGAAGCCTATTAAAATATAGCCAAATGGCCCAAGAAATGGCTCTGGGCCATGAAAACGCAATATCTATATCTCTGTATTCTTTCTCCTTGAGTTCGACCTCTCTATGTAGTACCCGTGCAACTCTCGGTATGTTGGACCCATCTTGGTAAGCTCATGGTCTCCAACCAATGGCATGCCTAACTGGAGCTGCTCTGAGCTAGGCTCTTAGGACAAACTGATACCTCCTTGCCTATATCTAGCTTCTTGGGAGCCAATGTTGAGTTTATATAGTGAAGATTTGCTGGCTGGCACCCGTGGTTTTTTCTCTCGTGCCTTAGGAGGGTTGTCCACGATAAATCTCGTGTCTTTTGTGATTGATCTGTCGTTCTTCATCGTTTATCTGCTGATCATTTCCTAACAGCCAAGAGTGAGGTTGTCACCTTTCCTTTCCTTTCCCTCTACGGGCTTTTTTGCTAGATACCGCTGGTGGAGAAGAATGTGCCTTGCTCTTTTTCTGAGGAGGGGAGAATGTTAGCCATATCGTCAGCTTCCACAAAATCAAACCCAAAATCAATATCATCTTGTGGTGCGCCTTCGATGGTAGGAGGGGCTGAATGAGCTGGAGTGGAGATAGGCGATGGAGCTCGTGGTGCATTTGACTTAGGAACCATCCTTATGACAATTTGATCCTTAGGCCATTGGATAAAGGTCCCACGTGTAGCTCCCAGTTTCAAAATTTAGTCGTTTTGTGGGATCTCTAGAGGTCAGTTGACTTGATCATGTCAACTTGGACTTTGGCATGCCCAGCCACCAAATCCACCCCGTGCACTTTGGTTTTTGGGGTAGGCTTGAAAACTGAAAGGGCATTGATGTTGCCTAGAGGGGGAAGGGGGTGACGTGCGCTAAGATCTTATGGGGTGTGTTCCTAGACATTTGCCTATGTGGCTGGGTAAGTTGGGCCGACGGGGACGTCGGGTCCTTTGATGGGGAGTGTATGTGACATCCTGGCCCAATTAGGATGAGGCATGTGTGGCCCATGTGAGCTGTGTGCGCATGTTTATTACCATCTTGCTAGTTTAGCACGAGTGGAACCAACATATAAGGCCTCTTCCCTCCAACCATGTCACTCCCGGGTTAACCCTTTTACACGAAACGAGGACGAAAGTGTAAGTGGGGTGGTATGTGTAAGTGGGCCCGCCCGTCGGTTGGGCTGGCTACGCGGTTCTGGAGGGAGTACTATTACAAAGTATGTAAAGAAACTTAAAGTCTAAACAATCAAGTAATTAACCACTTTTTAGGATGGTAGATGCCTTTGCTATAGTCGATATCAGTGAGAACCCTAAAGCGAGAACCAGCCGATAGGGCAACCACTTTTTAGGGTGGTAGATTCCTTTGGTAATCTAATCTAGCAAGATGATTTAGTCGATATCAGTGAGAACCCTAAAGCGAGAACCAGTCGATAGGGCTAAATCAGGATACTAAGACTAGATTACTTAAGACATATGATAGCAAATGGTCATGATAGAAGGACTAAAATATCTAAAGCGACATAATTGCTTCAATAGCACAAGTCATCGAGACAAGTTACCTCTTATCGAGAGAACTCGCCGAAAAGAAGAACAAAAAGGGTGGAGATGCGCCAAAGTTGTATTGCATTTGTTGTCCCTTTTTTACAATGATCTCGGGTTCATATTTATACCCCGAGTACAAACTTAGTCCATTATAGAAACGACTCAAACTTTCCTAAAGATAAAATACAAACAAGACCACACGGTGGTCTCTTACCATATCTCTAACAAAAACCGACATAAATATCCTAACTAATAGATACAATTGCCTTAATCAAGCTCCAATTGTGGTTATCTTAGTCTAGGCCCAAACCAAGCCCCAAGTCATACCATATCGGTTGCTTGCCATATCGGCTAGGCTAAGCATTTGCTCTGTTTTTAGCCGATATGATGTCCAACCGATGCACAGTCTGACTCTGAATTCAACTCGATTCTGCACCAAATCCGCTTCGAACTTTCTTCTACCTCTCCGAGTCTGATGCAAAATTCCGTTGCTAACAATACCCGAGCCTCTCAAAACTAGCCGTTGGAAGCCAAGATTCCATTTTTCGGAATTTCCGAAATGCATTTCGGGCAAATCCAAAAATCAACAGAAGACAATCTCAATATCGCAGCCATTTTTGGAATTTCCGAAATATTTTCGGGCTTTCCGGAATTTTTTCGGATTTTCCGAAAAACACATGGCAAAACGGCCATAACTTTTTGCTCGTAAGTCCGTTTGATGATCTTGGACTCTATGGAAAGCTCACAAAGAGAACTACTCAAATCAACCAAAAGGAATGTCTAAAACCACTCAAAGGATGGGTCACTTTGAGCAACGAGACATACACAAACACATCGACGTTACATCCCTCTTAATAGTACAACATTCCTATACTCAAATGTAAATAGGAAGAAAATTATAGCAATAGGAATGACTTCTTTCCATCTTCCTTTCTTTGTCTTAAGGGACGTCATCGCCAAAACCGTTTCACCATATATTCTTCAAATGATTGATGTAGTTACTTGTAGCTTCAAATGGCCTCACACGGTCCATCGTGACAAAGTCGTCACTCGCCCTTCACCGCTAGATTTGGTTTTTCGACACCAAGCCCCTTGCTTACCCTTCACCATGCATGGTCCATCCCGACCGAGCATCGCTTGCCTTTCACCATTTTGCCATAGTAGCCACTTCATATTCCACATCTTCAATATCTTCACTTGGTCATCCTTAGTATATTTAGGTGTAATGATATCACCTGAGCATCAGCACCTTTGCAATCCTTGGGACCTATTTCTCTCATTCAACTCAATAAAATTATTAGTCCCAATGATCCAGTTGTCAACCTTCACATGTTGACTAACCGATCGAGTATATAAAAGGATATGAATAAGTGATGAGTATTAATCAACACCACAAGTGTCGTATACTCGATTGTATACTTAAATGTAGAGATCCCAATTAAATGAAAGTGAATAACTTGGATCAAATACATGCATAACTAACGTATAGGGTTTGCTCCCCCTAAATGTATGCATACGGAATATTTGTGTGAAGCAAGAGTATACATAAAAAGCTATGAAACATTGAGAGCTTATCCTATACAAGAATAGAAGGCATTCATCAAATATAGACATTAAAATAAAAACATACCTTCATCATCTCCATGTCTTCAATGTAAAGAGATTAAACAAGATATGACTCAATCAAAACATTAGTCTCACATGCTTACGTAATCACATGAAAAATATTATATATGAATATATCAATATGTGCACGAAGAAAAAGAGTGATACATATAGCTTGATCTCCATGCATTTCATCCTTGTGATTTAGGTCCACCATCACTGAATGTTTCTATCTCAACTCATATGAAGTCCAGGAATCACCTCTCACAAATTCCACTTTCACATCCACATGAGACTAGTAGACAAAGAAATGCTTATAACAATATTAGTCTCATGTAATTGGATTTATCATTAATCACCAAAACCAAATTAATGGCACTTGAACTTTCAAAACGCTCCCCTCGGCGGCGATGGACCAAAATGTTTGTGTCACCCTGACTTCTTGGGTGCATGATCTGGGTCCTGCGATGAATTCATCCACGTTCTTATAATTGGGTATAACTCTACTTTCTTAAGATTAGCAAAGATTTTCTTGAAACGATCAACGATAGGTAGATTGATCGTATTTCTTATGATCACAGATAAATCCGCAAGCGCAAGGAATACCATTGTAGCACTTCCCCCTTAGAGTATTCCAAGGGTATCGAACACAAGGAACGTGTGTGTATAATATACGATCAAGATTCAATCCAAGGACAACAACTTAAGATAAATTGGCTAGAAATGATTCCTATGTCTTTTAATTAGTTAATTAAGTTAAAGATAAAACTCTATCGAATGCTTCGGGTACCGGCTCTCCCCTGGTCTGTTAGGATGAGTCCGGCCTTGAGCTATATGATGTACCCGAACGTGGAGGGATACGAAGGACGGACATGGCTGTCACCACCTGCCACCTACCTTACTTTCCATGGAGCACGCAACAAATGAAGTTAATTTCTAACCTAGACACCACGTCTAAGTTATTAATTACTATTCTAACCTTGTGCAGGAACTTCCTTCTTTATCCAGAGTCCTAGTACTAGAGCACTCAGTTGCACACTAAGCGACGAACCCACACCGATAAGAATACATATCTCAGTTAAATAAACTAATTAAGGGACATAAATAAACCCGAACACTTACTTGATAAAGAAAGCATTCTTCGAGGTACAAGCGAGAGAAGAAGGCCAACAATCCCGGCTTTCTCCGAAACTCCGTTGGAAGAATGCCGACACTCCGGCACTCGTCCCTAAAATTCTCGAAGGAACTCCGATATTTCGAGCCACTCCTTCCGGAGCTTCCCGTCACTCTCTACCAAACTAACATACTAAATATGAAACTACAAGTGAATTGTACTCTACTTGAGCTCAAGAGTTGTGTGTTGAGAAGTTTGATGGAGTCCTCCTTTTATAGTGTCCAATGATGGTTGAGTATGGCGGTTTCTGGCCATCGACCTCCCATAACCGCCATCAAGAACCAATCAGGGAGTGACACGTGGAAGGTGACAGTTAGCGGCGCCAGCAGGGGTTTGGCCGAACCACCTCAACCGTCTTTCTCCTCCGACTTTGGTCGGTGGATGACAGGTGGGCCCCTTAGTCGGTTCCCGGGTGGTTGGCCTCACCTTGAGTCGGTTTAAGTTGACTTGTGGGCTCCTCAATCCGTGTACTCGCACGTGATTGGTCGGGGGTTCATTTTCGTTGCATGTCGGGTGTATTTTCTCCTTAAATAACCTGCATAGCTATATTTACCAAAAACTAGTGGAAGTGGTTAGTAGTATAGTCCTATACTAAGTTTTGATAATATAATTGATATCTTTTACGCAGGAATTGGTAGTTAAAATATGCACTTAACGATCGTCAACATAGATACCACACAACCTTCGTCGAACCAGCCCTCTTTGACTTTTTCCCTTCATCAGAACTTCTCTTTCGCTTGTATCGAGAAGCCTTGCACAGGACAAGCCTCTAAGTCCGCATATTGCTTGTGATACAATATACAGTTGTTTGGACAAGCATGAATTCTATGAACCCCTAAGCCCAAGGGACACAAAATATGCTTTGATTCATATGTCATCTTGAGCAATGCGTTCTCCTTATGAAGCAAACACTTCAATATACCCAACAGTTAAGTGAAACTCTTGTCTGTCCATCCACTGCTTGTCTTTAGCTTCTTTAGGTCCAGGGTTATTGATAATTTGGTGTGTTTTGACTTGCATTCAACGTATAGAGGTGTCTTAGAATCACTAGCTAACCTGGTAACAATAAAATAATAACATCTCTAATTTATACAACAATAACTTGATAAGTGATATGGTAAGTAAGCTATACATGTAGTAAAAGGATTTGGGATTAAAAATGAATAATTATATTTACATGTGGGTTTCTTAGGGGAATGGCCATGAACACATACAATTGTGGGATCTCCTACAAATTGATGATATAAATGTTGGAGATATTGATCTAAAAAAACGAGCGATATCTCTTCCGTATTAAGGAAACTCAATTTGAGGGGATTTTTATATACCGACAAATGTTCGTTGTCTTATTTGTTCCGTATCTGTATTCGATAATATTCGATTTCATTTCCACATCCAGGTTTTCAATTCCGATTTTGATTCCGAAAAAATTATGAAAACAAATATGATAAAGGTAATTTCCGTTCGTTTCCGATCTGTTTTCATCCATAGTTCACGATGACCAGTTATGTACTAGTGTCGTATTCTAGCATAGGTGGACCTCGAACTAATATTTTCCTCCTAGACAATAAAAAAGAAATAGGTTGTTGAGGCAACAAGTGAATATAAAAGAAAGCATGTGTGTTCGGATGAACAAGTGTGCGCGTATTTATGTGAGCAGAAAACCAACAGCTTGAGCATATTTATGTGAGCAAAAAACCAACAGCTTGTGCACTGCATGCATGATGTACACATTCTTTTTCAGTTGAACACGTACCCCTCCGTAAAAAAAAAAGACCAATCCTACCTACGAATCTGGACACATGTGTGTCCAAGTTCGTAGGTAGGAATTCGTTTTTTAGACGGAGTAGTAAGTGCTAGGCAGCTAGCTAATACACATACACGGACCTATAGCTACCCAATGGCGAACCTATGTACTATTTACCGGGATCACAGGCGCCTGGTAAATTACTCAATGCTAGCTGATTCATATTATATAATTAGTATATTAGTTAATAATTAGATAATTAATATGTATAGAACCTCCAATAATTTTTATTATGAGTTGCTCACTCTAGCTACCAGATCATCTATTGACGAGACCGACTGGCCGGCCGGTCATACCGGGCGAAGAAACGGGTCGCGTCCGTGACTCCATATATGCATGCATGCATGGTGTCATCTACCACTTCGGTCTCTTGCAGATGCTAAGTACGTCGGTCACGTACATACGCCACAAAAAAGTACGTGTGTCTCTGTGGTCGATCGCTGCGTGCACACTGTGCCTCGACGCCTACCTGCGGCAAAAACACCCTCGCATCGTCATATATCCTTTTTCCGGTCTCCGGCCGCCCTTTTCTACTGATCTCAGCCAAAAGATAAGATCGGGCGACGACGCAGCACTGCTGCGTATATTCCCCGTCCACTCTGCTGCTAAAGGCTAAAGCGCGATTTTTCTTCCCAGACATTTTTCTGGGATGGGCTTAATTATATAAGTCAATTTTTGACAGATACAACGGGAAAATGAGTTTAGAATATCTAAGACTTTTACGATTCTATCTTCAGCAGTTTAAAACTTAAGTCCGAGTGTGATGACGACAAAAATAACAAGGAAAGACCATAAATTAATTCCAAAACTTATAATCCGTAGTTCAAAATTGGAACTGGTCTATAAGGCGTAGCTCAAACAAATAAGGCTTTAATCGGCACTCACCGTGAAATGTACGAAACTAAATTAAATGTGCCCGTAGATGTAGCGGTCACTAATATCTATACCTAGAGATGGTTTTCTAATGGATAGGGTGCTCGATTATTATATGTGCTACCTTTAAAAAGACGGTGTTTGTACAACGTGGTGTATCCATCAGGCGGTAAAGGAACCTTCTTGTGCTTTTTCTCATTCTTCCAGCTCAGCTAGTGAGCAGCTTTTTATCCAGTCTCTCCTAAAGTAGTGGAATACGAACCCGGCCACGGAATGAACGTTTGCCCTGAGATCTTCTTCGATATTTTATTCATCCTTTTCCTTTTCGGAAAATTTGTATATTAATTCTTCACGACCTTTTGATGAAAGGGCTAGCTATAATAGTTCTGCTAATTAATCTACTGATCATATATATAAAGATTACTATTCTGTATTTATGCTATGCTGGCATCAATAATAAAGATTACTACACTCATATAAACTGAAGGACAGCGATCTCTACGCAAAGAAGAGAATAAACCGCCCATGTTCATACGCACTTCTGGATGGATAAGAGGATAAAAAGCTACTTGTGCCCAGAAAGTATAAAGGATAGGTATCTTTATCGGAGCCTAATTCAAATTCTCAAATATACCTGTGGCTTAATTTATTTGGATGTGACACAGTATACTGTCTCCAGCTGCTATAGTTGGCTTTGGTTTCTTTACGAATGAGGAGTCAATGAGATCACCTGGCGAAAATACTCGGTAGATACTGGATATATGATATGTCTTAGTTTAAGACTACATCATGTTGGCATGAAACCAGAGCTGAATACATGAACAATATTGTATTTTAATTGGTATAGAGTTTCATTGGTTGTACTATTAATTAGTTGGCAGTTATCAGTTAATTTCTTTCAAGATATTTTACAAAAATATTTACTCGTGAAGGAATATCAATTCTCAAAGGTTTTGCTAGCTCACAATTGCATGAAACCTAGCTAAATACTCCCTCCGTCCCATAATATAAGAGATTTTCAGTTTTTACTTGCACTGTTTGACCACTCATCTTATTCAAAAAATTTGTGCAAATATAAAAAAATGAAAAGTTGTGCTTAAAGTACTTTGTATAATAAAATAAGTTACAAAAAATAAATAATAATTCTAATTTTTTTTAATAAGACGAGTGGTCAAAACAGTGCAAGCAAAAACTCAAAATCCCTTATATTATGGGACGAAAGAAGTATTATGGATAAGCTAGCTAGGCACCCCTCATAGTTAATTAGTTAATGATGACTAGGCACATCTGTGAGGTGATCACCCATATTTACATATAATAGGATGCAGCTTCCCTGTTTCGATCCGTGTCCCATAAGTGATCACTGGTGGATGTCATCAGTGGTGGGCCCACACGTCACATTCATCTTCTCGATTGGTTTCCTCATCCTTCTCTTATTGCCTCCTCTCTCTCATGGTGTTAAACACGGGGATCAATTAAATCAAAATAGAATAACTATGTAAAAACCAGTTCAATCATTGTTTTATGTGATTTCACAACCAAACCATGTTGTTTAAAGCGAAGTTGAAAACTAGAGATTACTGAATGAAACCAATCTGGAATTATTTTTCTCCCTGAGGTTGCTTTGCCTGGTATACTTTCAGCGGCTGTGGCTCGTGTTCCTCGCTAAAATGGCAAACAAAAATCATCACTCACGAAGTGAAGCACCCAATAGAAATCACTCGTAGGATTGCAAGAGATTGGAACAAGGAAGAATGAAATCTCTGTGGTTCCTTCATTGTTTGTTCTCCAATATGTACCAATCAAATATCATGGCCTGTCAATGGAGCCATGAAGCGGAGAAGGGAGAAGACAGAAGGAAAAGGATGGGTGATTAGGACTTAATTTGGGATGGGGGTTGGGGGGGGGGAGAGGGGGGAGGGGTAAATAATATCAGCCGTAGATGAGTAGGGAAACATGGATCGGAACAACAAGGGAATATCCATACCTATGACAGTTCATCCTCTATCGAACCTACTGAACCATAGGTGATTTTTCTAAAAAATAGTAAATAAATAAATTCCCATTAACCCCCCCCCCCCCCCTCCACCCCCACAAAAAAAAGAGCACCGTGGCCGGCCACCTCCGCCCTCTGCATGCATCCCAAGCACCACTGCCAACCCCCTCCAAATCCTCCCCCCATGAGGTTAGGGCAGTTAGATCCAATGAACTGGTTCCGTTCTTTTTTCCAGCAAGAGTTAGATGAAAAGTAAGATTTTCGTGGCACACTTTTCAAACTGCTAAATGATGTGTTTCATGCGAAAACTTTGTATATAAAAGTTGCTCTAAAATATCATATTAATCTATTTTTTAAGTTTGTAATAATTAAAACTCAATCAATCATACGTTAATATTATCTCGTTTTGTGTAAAAAACTTAATCTTCATTTTCATCTTCATCTTCAAGAGAAAAGAACACCACAACCTCAAGGATGCTGAATCTAGAGGGTATACAGTGGTAACTTGGGAGACAACGCATGGTTGGAGTTTAAAGGGAAGGCAATGGATCCACCGCGAGACCACCATCCCCTCGCCAGTGCCTTTGTCATTAGTTCGTAGGATGGTAGAATTGGTGAGGCATGAATAGAAATGCAGATATTAGGCCCTGTTTCTTTCAGTTTGGGGTTATTATAATCCAGATTATTGGGAGTAAGCTGAAAGAAACAGACAACTTATTGAAGTAGCTTATTATAATCTGGAGCCCAGCTTATTATAATCTGATAAGCTCATTTAGGTGAGCTTTTTCCAGATTATTGGGTGAAAAATTACCCACCATGCCACCCACTCCCTCTTTAGACTTGCAAACCCAATAATCTAGGCTCTAATAATCTATGAAAGAAACAACTAACCACTTATTCTACTATAGATTATAACAATCTAGCTTATAGTAATCTGACTCAATAATCTAGATTATAATAATCCCAAACTGAAAGAAACAGGGCCTTAATTGCATCACTCTAGCGGAACCATGAAGCAAAGGGCAAAGAAGATTACAGGACCCTCTTTCTAGAACTGCAAATGGCAAAGAAGATTGCAACACCCTCTTCCTGTAACTCAAGAAGAACCACCATCATTTCTGATAGTTTTGATGAAGCTCAAGCTCAAGAACAAGAGGCACCTCTTGCTCCTATCAATCTAAATTATCTTTGTAAATTTTGACCTTGCTAGTTGAATTAGTCGATTAGTGATGGTATAAGATATAATTCTATCGCTTTTAAACTAATTAAATTTCTATTTGTTTATGGGATTTGCAATGTTAGAAAATTTTGGTATGTTGATGTGAATGAAATTTCTACTTCTTCACCGGTACTTGTGAAATAGAACTACCCAACCAAAAATTCTTGGCCACTATATATCATGATGGTATTTCTTAAATAGTACTATTAGTTGTTTGAACTATCGTAATACAAAATGTTCATGGGAGTTTCTCTTCTACTTCCTCCGTTTCAGGTTATAAAACTCTTTAGCATTACCCACATTTATATATATGTTAATGAATCTTAACACATATATAATAAACCGTGAAAGTCTTATAACCTAAAACGGAGGTAGTGCTGCCCACTTATTTTTCCTTTACGCAGCAATAGAGGAGCCAAGATGCAATCGACAAAAAACACGCCGAGTTAGCCAATTAGGCACCAGGGGTTGCGTGTCTATTATACTACGTCATAGCGACCGCCAAAATGTCGAATGCGGGTGAAAAATAAATTTTTCACGCAACTGATGACTAGATGGAGAACCTCTTTTTTTTTAAAAAAAAAGTTACAGTTTTTGACAAAATGCTTCAGTTATTCGTCCCTGACAACCATATTCCAGACTTCCAGTCATGTGTCCAGTCCAATTGACCAATTGTCCATGCACCTCCAGGCAGCATATCCAGAGATATCCCCCCGCAACAGCAAGTGGGAGCCGCGCGCGAGCCGTCGGCCCGCCGCCGGTCACGCGCAAGCGCATATGCATGCATGGCAGGGAATAAAATTAAGCAGAAGGGGGATGGACGATCCCACCGGGAGATCTCCCACATGGCCACCACCCTCCCCCTCACCGAACCACGGCGAGAAACGCCTGCCCCTGCTCATGAAAACGACCGGAATATTCTCACCGACCTTGCCCCACAACTCCACACACACACACAAGATTAGATACTTTCTCAAACAAATTCCTCTTCTTTCTTTCTTTCTTGTGCGTCATCTCTATCACCGATCTCTATCCCCCTCCTACCACCTACGCTACGCAAGCTTATCTATTTGCCGCCTTTTTCAATTAATTCCAAAAGGAAAATAGTATATTAAAAGCCTGTGTCCTGCACAGTAGAGCACACGGGGCACAGTAGACACTACGGCACGTGTATATATAGGTGACCAAGCTACACCCTGATCGATCCCCTCCTACTCTCTCTCTGATCTCTCCTAGACTCTAGTAGCATTAGCTAGCTACAAATGGTGATGGCCATGGAGAAGAAGAGGTTTCCAACGCTGGCCCAGGTGGCCAAGATGGCGTCCCTCCTCCTCCTCTTCCTCCTCCTCCCCTTGGTGCCTTCCTCCCTCAGGCAGCCCTACCTCTACCTCCTCTTCAACGCCCTCGTCGTCGCCCTCGGCGTCGAGGCCGGCTTCCTCGCCGCCATCTCCAGCGGCCCGCGCGACGACAAGCTGCTGCCCAAGCCGGCCGCCGCCGCCGCAGCTCTGAGGCTGAGCCACAGCAATAGACCAGGTGAAGTCGACGTCGCTGCGGCGGCGACCAACGGTCGTCATCACCATGTCAACGGTAGTAGCAGTAGCAGCGCTGTAATTGTGGCCGCTTCATCATCCTTGACACCGAAGGCGGCGGCGTTAGAGGCTGCAGCCGGCAGCAGGGACGTCGTCGTCATCGCCGGCGGTGCCATGCCGGCGGCAGCGGCGGCCAAGAAGTCCAAGAAGATGAGGAGGTGCCCGTCGAGGGCGAGCCTCTTCTTCATCGGGGGCGGGGACGGCGAGGACGTCGTCGTCCACGAGGAGGAGGAAGGGTGCTGGACGAAGGGCGGCGGCGGGGGCGGCGGCGAGCAGATGATGAGCAAGCAAGAGCTGTTCACCAAGGCGGAGGCGTTCATCGGCAACTTCTACAAGCAGCTCAAGATGCAGAGGGAGGAGTCGTGGAAGAAGTTGCAGGATCTGTACCACCACCACCACCACCACTACAAGACCACGGCCTTGTAGCTTTGCTAGGGCTCTCATCAGTTGGTCACAACTCCAAGTCTGATCATACTCCAAGTATATAGTACACAACTGATCAAAAGGCATGCATGCATGATGCATGTGCCTTACCGATCATAACTTAATTAATTCTACATCTAGTATATATATAGGGAGAACATATATGTCATGCAGATGTTTGCATTTGTTGGTAGGGGGGATATGATATGTGTCTACAGGTGCAGGATTGGAGCAGGGGAGGAAGCAACAGATATTATGTTGTTGTGTTTCTCATTCTTTCCTTCATCCATAGATTAACTACTTAATTTGATTTGGATGGCCAGTTGGCTAGTCTTGGGGTTAAATATTTCAAGGTTATAGGAGAGGTTGATTTCTCCTAAAGTAAGAAATGTTATGGAAAGGAGTTGTTCTGGTCTTCCATCTTGATGACATATATATGCACGCATAATGGTTTTCTACGCGCAATATATATGCATGAGCATCGATCGCCAATAAAATTGCATATCGTTATTCATCTGATCAAGTGTTACTTCCTCTGACTCGAGCAAATCTGAGTTAAATGCATGCAAAAACAAATATACATGTATAGGAGAGGGAAGGTTCCTACTCTATATTTGACCATGACCATGAGGTGTTGCTACCAAGTTTCAAATCAGTCATCAGAAAGGATCGGAGTGCTAGCCAATCTTTGAGCACAATAATCCCCACATATCCGCTTATCTCTATGTTGTACTCTTTCCACCAAACTCACCTAGCAAGTAATGCCACCTCTATTACTGCCCTAGGCAAATAACTTCAAGCATTTACTAGTAACATGCTCATATAATTGGGTTGCACTGACCCATATAATTGGGAATGGGTTGGGAGTATAGATCGAGCTTAAAGAACCGAATTCAAACGTTTCTTTTCTCTTTTTTTTCTCTCATCTTGCACATGTGCAGTACGGTTGGAGGGAATGGAAGGAGAACGGCTCCACTATTATAGTAGTAGAGAAAATGCAAAGTGGCCGGTCTTGTGGAATGGCATCGGGTGAGTGTACTCTTTGAGATCCTACTTCACAATGCGCAGTGGTTTTGATTAGGCGTAAATAATTTAGCATTTCAGCTCACAAAATTTGGTAAAATGTGATTTTACAGAAATACATGTGCAAAATAGCCCCTAAAACCATAAAAAATTCATCAAGATCCTTTGCCCATTTGCCAAACATGTACTTACATTTATATCTCCCTACCTACCTTTTATTCCACATTTGTTGCCAACCACCATCACAAAGAAATCGACTAACACCTACACCGATGGGGACGACAACCACTGCTCTTCCCTCTACTAGATCCCGACAACCACTGCTCTTCCCTCTACTAGATCCAACCACCGCCACTTCTTCACCTCTATATCTAATATCTTCTTATTTTGCCATATCTGCTTTTCCAATCATTGGTGCCATTGCTTCCCCCTATATTTTCAAATTCCAGCAAACTAGGCCGTCGATCTTCTTAGGTCGTGGCCTAGGCAGTGGATCTAACAAGGGCGATGACGGAGGGTGGGGGGAGGGGGAGGGGTTGTGTGGTCTGGGATGATGAAGCGGCCTAGTCGATGGTGCTTGTAGTGGAGGCAGTGTGGCGGACAAGCCAAAACAAAAACCTCAAGCACAAAAGTACAATTACATCTTAAATTATCCGAATGTAGTACAATTAGTTCAAATTAAATCTTAAATTATTAAAACACAATGCAAATAGTCCAAAATAAGTCTTACATAACAGAAACAATGCAATCTAATGCCGTTTATCACTACGACGCTTTTTCATAGCATAGAAGCGCTCCATTACAGCATCATTACTAATATTCAAGAAAATATCTCTCTTAATAAATGTGACCAAACAATCATTCAAGGCTTGATTGCCCATACTATTTCTCAACTTGGTCTTCACAAGATTCATGGTAGAGAACACCCTTTCAACACTTGCTGTAGCCACCGGTAAAAGGTAATACCAGTTTGAGAAGCAAGTATACCAATTTATAGAGTTCATATTTTTTAGTTTCAACAAGCTTCATAGAAGAAAGGGTGACGCAACTGTCATCCCACACCGGAAACCCTCTCTTCCAGCGCATAGCCCCTGTCCATCTCTCCCTCCTCCGAGTCTTCTCTCCTCTTAACAAATCCCTCTTCCTCCGCTTCCTCTTCTACCTTCCCAAGCCTGAGAAGGTGGGAGAGGTTATGGAAGAAGAGTTAGAGTACTACTACTTGGAAAGCAAGGAGTTGGGAGCAAACACGATAGAGGCTGATCCCTATACGAGACGGCGAAATCGACCCAACCACTGATTAATCGAGTTTAATTGCCATATATAGGAGCTGACTGAAGAAGACATTATTCAAGGATGGAGAGCCCTAGCCCTGACACCCACCACTGGCGACTGCGACCCCCGCCATATACTCTGGTACCAACAATCTCCATACCATGCAAATTCCGTAGTCGTGATCTAAAACATCGACAATATTATTATAGTTTATCTATGTGTGATTAGGTTTGTATATTATTAATAATCATATGGATGCGTAAAATAAGATGTTAGTGATAATTGTTGTTTGCAACACGAAACACTTCCTTTAAGGGATTAAAACAATAAATGATAATAGGAGATGACCATCACAAGCAAAAAAAGGTTATTTTTCATCATGTATTAAGTTCTTAATCAACATCTCACATAATGAACTCTAGCAGCTACACGATACACAGAATTCCCCTTCATTGTCCTTTTCCATCAACCATATAAAAAAATTACTTGGAAACTAGAAAGACAAAAGAATATAAAATAGAAGAGCAAATTTATTCATATTTGAAGTTATTTATGTATAGCATAGCATATGGCTGTTCATAATTGAATGAAATAAGTAGCTAGCCTAAAATGAAGAACATATGCTATGTTGCTGTCGTGCTTGATGCCTCCTCATCTAAATCGAAATAGTCTTTGGCCTTCTTTCTTATTTGCGTATCCATGCGGTTATGTGTCAAAATCTTGTTAAACTTTTATTTTCTTGTTACACATGACCCTAGACTTGGCCTTTTATGAAATACGTTTTTTAATCAAAATATGTTTGTCCTCGAAATTGTGATAAGCTTCGAGGACATGTGTACTTGATAAGTATATGTTGACTGTGTCTAAATTGATCAAGTGCCATACCAAGACATGAATAAATGGATGTTGCTCAAATGTACATGTGAGTCATGCATGGGGTTAATTAATACATGGACACACAAGGAATGGTGACCGAATCCTTGGTGTTTGCGATGGGTATACTTGCAAGCATAGGAAGACATGTATTTAGTGGTCTTGTTACGTGAAATATTAGACAATGTTGGAGGAGGATGTGGAGCTGATAATGGTGAATAGTGTCGAAGGGCACACAAACAACTATAGCAAAGTGAAGAACAATGGCTAGGATGTTAACTATATATGTAGTACGTCTAAAAGTGCTATACTATCACGAGCCTACCGCCATATCCTCATGTGATGCTCCAACAAAGTAGATTGGTAGATAATGATTTGTTAGCTTCTTTCATGAATTTCCACAATATGTTTATGGCAATGGCAACCGACTAACACCCCTAAGCAACCATCACGCAAGGAAGATTTTGTGAAGAAATAACTATTGTTCCACATAAGAGAGAGATAGATAGAGAGAGAGAGAGAGCTACCTTTAATGGGTGTGCTTATTGTTTTGATATGCTTTATTAGGGTATTTAAGGTGTATTTGATACTATATTTAAGTTATTGACTGAGAAACCACCATACTCTAACTTGACCCTTTATTTGCTATGTTTAGCATAACTCCTATCTTGAAAATAATATAATAAGGAAATTTCCGGTAAGCTCAATCAATTCTCATCTTATAAGCTCTTACATTCCTATTCTTGTATTCTTTTTTCTCCTCGAACCAAACTTCTATACGTTGTACTAGTTATTTCATGATATTTGTCATCACCACAAAGTCTATATATTTATGCCTCTTCCTCTTATTTCCCTCCAACTAACCTTGTTGCAGTTAGTGGTGGTTGGCCTTCATTCATGATATGCAATAGGTAGTGGTAGGAGAATGATTATGAACCAACAACTACAATGATCATAAATTTGATATCCTCCAACCACAATATTAACTATTTAAACATCTGATATGATTATTGACTTTAGCATATAATACGACTATTGGCAAAGGGTGACAACGTGTTAATATATCATTTGATCTAGCTAGGTTTGCATCAACCTAGCTCATTTGTTAGAAGGGAGCACTGAAGTGACATGATGGCTAGACGAACATGTTCCAAATGGGATGTATTTAACACACTACTGCAAAAGACAAAAAGTCAAATGCCATAGGAGGAGCTCCTCCTACCCATTTGATGTTCATATTATTCGCTACGGTGCAAAAGCTACTCCATTATAAATCAACTAGCCTTGCTAAAAAAAATTCTACAACATTATGCGTCAGTTACCATAGCAGACTCACAATATTGTAAGCTTGTTGCTACATGGCTCTACGTGGTACTGCTGATCTGCATTCAACATCTTGCACTTGCACTTACTTCACATGTTTTGCATCACTTACAACCATAGCAGCTCCAACAAGTATTTTTCCATGGATGCCTAGTGAACTCACAAAGGCTTACGGGCTACGAGGTTAGCGATGACAATGCCCCCCTCCCCCCGAGTCTAGTAGGGCTAGAACCTGACGAGTTATTTTTCACCCTGGGAATGCTTAGCATGCTAAGATCATCCTCAGTTGAGCCCAGTGGAGTGCGATCCATTCCCATTCACCACCAGATAGCCCGTTACAATATGGCAAGTGTGCTAAAGGACATAGCACATATACTAAACCCATTTAACCATCCTGTTCACCATTAGATGGCCCATTAGTAAGATAAAATTTATATATACTAAGCCCATTTAATCATCTAAATTCATCCTAGATGGCATGTTAAGATTTGGCAAGTTGGCACCAGCACATGCACTAAGGCCTTCTTTGTTTAGGTTTAGGTTTATTGGCTTAGACTTTTAAGTTAGCTTATTGGCTTATATGATTTATAAGCCGATGGATTTAATGTCCCAAGTTTAGTAGTGGAGTAATACATCTACCTCACATAAGTCAAAAAAGCTTCTCCAACCTAGCTTTTTGCATAGTGTTAGAGTGGCTTATGGCTTTAAAAAAGCCAAATGAAAAAGCTGCTTGTTTGTTTAGGCTTAGACTTTTCGGTTTATAAGTTGACTTATAAGGCCCTCTTTGTTTAGGCTTAGACTTTTAAGTCAGCTTATTGGCTTATATGATTTATAAGTCGGTGGATTAATGTCCTAAGTTTAGTGGCGGAGCCATACATCTACCTCACATAAGCCAAAAAAGCTTCTCTAATCTAGCTTTTGGCTTAATAGTGTTAGAGTGGCTTATGGCTTTTAAAAAGCCAAATGAAAAGGTTGCTCGTTTGTTTAGGCTTAGACTTTTCAGCTTATAAGTTAACTTATAAGCCTAAACAAAGAGGGTCTAAGCCTAAACAAAGAGGGCCTAAGCCTGCTCAAACCCTAATCTCGGTCCAGTCCACACCATATATCCTCATTATTTCTTTCTAGGAGGGAGTAAGTTCAATTTATATCCCTTAATTTGTTGTCGGGTCAGAAATTTGTCCCAAAACCTAAATACCAGGTATATCCTTCAACTCACAATACCGTGTCAACTTTAGTGCCCCAGCAGTATAATGGCCGGTTTTGGCTGACGCGGCGAGTGACACCCACGTGGGCCCCACATGTTAGCCATGAAGGGTGTCTGCCATGAGTGGGAGCTCATGGCGACGGGCATGTAGGCACGGCCGGGCTCCTTGTACCGCTGCCAAACTCCCTGTGGGCGCCTGTGGCACACGCACTGCTATCACCATCTTGCCGTCGCCACCAAGCAACCGCTGCTAGAGTTGTCAAAAATGCTCGAGGCTCGTGAGCTACTCGAGCTTGATTTGTTATGAGCTCGATTCGAGCTCGGCTCGTCTAAGAATCAAACCGAGCTCGAGCTTGACTTTAAGCTCACGAGCCTACCAACACGAGCTCGAATAACTCGGCGAGCCTCAACATCTGGCTCATGTTCTTTCTCCTAGGCATTTCCTCCCCTTCTCTCTCTTTCTTACTCGGTCAAATTCTCTAGTAGTACTGGAGTAGCACAACTGCACAAGTACTGGCAGTGCCAGGGCAGGAGGGAGCACTATGCATTTGTTGTCCCATTTCCCAACAAGAGAGTAGGAGTACTAGTGTGCGGCTTGCACAGTTGCATTAGTATACATAGGAGCACTAGTATTACTTTTAGGCCATGTTTCTTTCAGCTTAGGTTTATTATAATCCAGATTATTGGGAGTAAGCTGAAAGAAACAGACAACTTATTGAAGTAGCTTATTATAATCTGGAGCCCAGCTTATTATAATCTAATAAGCTCATTTAGGTGAGTTTTTTTTCCAGATTATTGGGTGAAAAATTACCCACCATGCCACCCCACTCTCTCTTTAGACTTGCAAACCCAATAATCTAGGAAAGAAACAACTAACCGCTTATTCTACTATAGATTATAACAATCTAGCTTATAGTAATCTGACTCAATAATCTAGATTATAATAATTCCAAGCTGAAAGAAACAGGGCCTTAGCCATCTAATCATGCATCACAATGTCAGCTTTTTCTTTGAATGGGATGAATTGTTCCAGTATTCCACCGCACCAAACAGGCTTGAGAAAAGCTCGAAGCTCGAACGAGCCGAGCTCGAGCTCAACTTCAAGCTCGTGGCAAACCTAGACTCGGCTCGAGCTCGACTCGAGTCTATAGCGAGTTCGAGCCTACACATGGAAGCTCGCTCGAGCTCGGCTCGTTGACAGCCCTAACCGCTGCCCAACCTCAGTTGTGAGTCACCCTGCCGACGTCATCCGTTGTTTGTCACCAAACCGAACCACCATGGGCAACCAATAGGAAGACGAAGCCGGCGTCGCTTTCTTCCATCTCAAGCCGCCACTGCCGTGTCCTCATCAGCGAATTCCATTGCAACCACCTTTCGCTGCCTATAAGAGACAACGATGTCTCCATTTTCCCCCACAACCAAACTCTTAGAGCTCTCGTCTTCTCTCTCTACCATGTCTGGCCACCACGCTGCCGCCGGTTGATCTCCCTCACCGGAGCCCCGCTGGCCAAACCTCGCGCCACCAACTCCGCCTCGTCGAGGTGAACCCATTCCTCCACCTTTTCCCATCCCTTTTTCTCACACATTAAGCCCCTACCAAAGTCCTCTATCTCCTGACGCATCACCACCCTGTCCTGCATCTCCCTTAGCTCGGCTGCCTACGTCACGGACCGCGGTTTGTCGTATAGCTCCTCCGCGCGTGACTTGAGCACGCCATGACGCTTGTCGAGGACGGCAACAACCAGCTTGAAGTTGCTTTGCTCGGTGGCGGTGCGCATGACCACCATGTCCTCCGTGGCCTAGACATGGTGCAGCTCCTACTTGACCTTCGGTAACACGTCGTAGTTCACGGGGTCCACCATGAGAGGGACGATCCCCGTGTCGCCTCCCATGTGGACGGTCTCCATGGTGACCATGCTCTGATAGGTGCAGCTCAGCATGATCAGGGTGGACTCCCCGTGCACAGTCGGGGCGCGCATGATGATGAGGAAGTCCCTCCCCTTCACCACTACAGATCGCATGCGACCCCCTCCTCACTGACTACCCCGCTCGATGCTTGAGTATCTGAGAAATGGGAAGAGACGGAAAAGGGAAAGGGACAGGGAGACGAGTTGGCTGCTGACAAGCCCACTTGGGTCCCACTCATCACATCAGCTAAAAACAACTACTTTACTGCCGAGTGACCAAAATTGACATGGTATTGTGAGTTGGGATGAGGTACACCTGATATTTCGGTTCAGGGGCGAATTTCAAGACTCGGCGAGAAATTAAGGGACCTGGAGTGAACTTATTCCTTCTAGGAGGCGAGGAACGCGACTCCGAAAGCCCAAAGCAAAAAACTCCCGTCGCGTGCCTGCTATTATCCATCCAACGCCAAGCAGCGTCTCTCCCTCGCCGATACAATACATGACATTGACACATACATACCCCGCGCCGTCCCACGGTCCCAGACAGGAAAGGGGTGTGTGTATCGGTAACCCGTTGGTTTGGGACCCCAACCCCACCCCGCCCGCCCTTTGCCCGACTCGGCGCCCGCACCCCCTTTTTGCCCTAAACCCCAACCCCACCCCACACCGCCCTCGCCGCCGGCGTGTGGAGACAGCGCCGCCGCATCTCTCCCTCTCTCTCTCTTCTCGCTACTGGTCTCTCGCCCCGCGCCGCCGCGCGGCAACCGTAATCTCGCAGGGGGGGCGCCGAGGCCGGGCTCCTTGCCGCCCTCGCCCCGCGCCGCCGGAACCCGCTCCGCCCTCGAGGTCTCCTTCCGCCGAGGCGCTCCTGCCACCCCGAATCGAAGGGGGGTTACTTCTCTCGGGTGGGTCTTCTCTCGTGGTTGAGACGGCGTCGTCGTCGTCCTCCGTTCTACTGGAAGTGGCGCGGATCCGGACCTGGATTGATTTCCTTCCCCGCGGTAAGAGTAACGAAACCCTAGCTCTGCTTTTCTAGTTCTGTTCGTTTCGCTGTTCTCGTTGATAGGCACCAATCGCCCTTATCCATCATATAGATTTGCTCCCGGTAGTTGTTTTAGGGTTTAGCGGAATCATCTGTCCCTGCCCTAGTTTTTTTCAGAACACGAGACGTGGTTTTGTTCTGATAATTCGATCCTCCCTTAGTTTTTTTTTTTTTGGAGGGGGGGGGGGGGGTTCGTGCTTAGATAAACTTTGAAATCTGTTTTCATGGATATGTATATGAGGGCATGTGGTTTAGGAGACCAGTTGTGTTCAAATGTCTAATCTATACCCGCTAGTAGGTCACTGGACTGATATCTAGTTTTAGCTCATTGGCTCTGTATATAAGACATGTTTGTTTTTATGGTAACGGTAAGTTCTCTTCTTTCGCTTCTGTCGCTGAGAGAGGGAGGGAGAGGAAGGATCCAAAAGCCGGTATCCGTTACCCTGTTTACTAAATACTAACACAGCGTTATTTGTGTCTAAATACTGTGCCAAAGTGCAGCTGGCAGAGCAAGTTTGTTATTGAGTTTAGTTAAATATTGCAGTTGTCTTCGGAAGAGGATCGATCCGTAAGCATTTAATGTCCTAACCCGTCATTTTCTTCCTTTCCTTGTCACTTGGCAGCCACTGTATTAGGAAAAACTTGTTTCCTCTTTTTCGCATCACATTTTGATGTGCTTTGATGGCAAGTAATATGCAACCTTCTGGGCCACCGCAGGTAAATGTTGTCTGGTTGTTTTAAGGATGGCAGTTTTCAGTGTGAAGTTTTGATTTTTGTCGTGTGATGTGCTAATTTTTTACCATTCTTTCTCTCTTTCTCTCTCTCTCAAGCAGCAATCTAGGCCCCCTATGATGGGCTCTAGTGTCCCACCACAAAATCTGGGACCTCCGATGCCTATGCAGGTAAACTGGAAGATTGAATTTTCCCCTTGTATCCACAGCATGGACCATTTTAATCATATTTTACATTCCTAATATGTCATCTCGTTCTCTAATTTCAGTTTAGGCCGGTGATTCATCAGCAACAACCTCCTCAGTTCATGCAACCGGGGCAGCAGTTTCGACCTGTTGGTCAGGCCATGCCAGGAGCTAATATTGGCATGCCAGGTCAGATGCCACATTTTCAGCAACCTACACAGCACTTGCCTCACTCTGGTCAAGTTCCACCTGCATCACAAGCAGTTCCTATGGCTTATCAGCCAGCTAGACCTATGTCATCTGGGCCTCTGCAGCCGCCAGCGACATTCCCTGGAGGCCATATGCCCACCATGGGAGGCCCTATACCGCCTCCATCCTATACGGCAAGTCCTATTTTTCCTTGCACTTTGTGGATTCTATTTGTTCATTTGATAATTTCACAAAGCTATTGCCGGATCTTGAATGCTACCCCTTGCCGATAAGTTACTGATACTAGTATAGGCTACACTGCAGTATCAACCATCATCTGTTCCTCCTCCCATAGTGCAATCTTGGGGTACAGCTCCAGGTCAGAATGTACCTCTTGTGCAGCCTGGGCATCAGCCGATGTCATCTTCCGCTACAATGCCTTCAGTAAATATCACTGATCTCTTCTGAATCAGTTTATTTTTCTGTATTAAGTTTACTACTGTGCTTTATCAAATATGACATCCTTACCTTGCAATAATTGAGTTTGCAAATGAACAGATCAATTCCAGCGAAACTAGCTCTTCAGACTGGCAAGAGCACACTTCAGCTGATGGGAAAAAGTAAGTTGAATCATTTTACCTACTTACCTTTTGTTATTAACTTTCTGGTGGTGCTCAGTATCTTTTGTTGTGTCGCTAGTTTTCACCTTTATTCTTATTTGGTTGCTTTCTCTATTTCTCTCCTTTTTAAGGTACTACTATAATAAGAAGACAAGGCAATCAAGTTGGGAGAAACCTGCTGAGTTGATGACACCGTTGGAGGTTAGTTGTGCTGTGTGCTTATGTGTCATCTACACTTACCTTTTTGTATATATATTCTTCGGTTACCTTAACTTTTTATATGCTAAACATGTCATGACTTGTTACATTTCCCTTAGGGTGTTCTGTCTATCTCTTAAAATTTATGGAATGGTCTGTTCTACTTCCATCTACTTTACAATAGTCCATATCCTAACACGCACTACAAAACTGCTTACTGACTCATCTCCACTTTGAAAGGAAGTACTAAACACTCTTCGGTTGTGGTTTCCTAAGCAACTGTCATGTTGGTCACATACATGGCATCTTGGTCTTGTTAAGTTTAAGTTGCTAAATTAATTGGTAATCCATCTAATAGAAAGAGGAGAGATATAGGAGGAATAGTCAAAGAGAGATTTGTGTTTATTTTTACATGAATTTCCTGAATATGTGCAATGACTTCCTTTCATGGCTTATGGGCTTTTGCTGACTTGTCTGATATAGCCACCATTTGGATTGGTATTGCTACTACCAATTCCACCATCAGGTTGTAAACTGCACTGGATTTTAAAGTTGAGGGGCTTATTCAATTTGGACCATCTTGAAAGTCTAAAGGGGGTGAATTGGAATTCATCACTATATTGACTACTTCTATTTCCAGAATGAACTCTTTACTCTTTCCACGAGAGGACAATGCATGTTCTTAGTTTCTTACTGAAATGATGTATGGAACGTTTAGCATATTACAACTTCAACTTTATCTTTGATTCTGCATCTTTGCTATGCTAAGAGTTACGTGTTCTTAATTATTTATTTTTTGATGTAACAGAGAGCTGATGCCTCTACTGAATGGAAAGAATTTACTACACAAGAGGGTCGAAAGTAAGTTCTTGATGGAACACATGCTATCACATCTGTATGAAGTTAAACAAATCACTTTCTTGCCGGTTCTTATTATTCTATCATTCCAGGTACTATTACAATAAGGTGACAAAGCAATCCAAATGGACGATTCCAGATGAGTTAAAGGTTTGCCAGCCTTCTTTGATGTTTGATTTTATATTTGTTTATTGAATATTGTTGTATATCTATAAACAATTTTTTCTTCCCTTTTAGATTGCGCGTGAATTAGCAGAGAAGGCGTCAAATCCACGCCCTGATCAAGAAACGGAAACAACTGCTGGTGCTCCTTCTGGACCCACTTCAAACTCTGTGGAACCTTCTTATGTACCTGCTAACCAGTCCTCCACAACGATTATGGGTGCTCCAAGTACACTTGATGCAGCAGCGAACTCTGTTCCTCCTGGTGCTGGCCCTTCGCACAATATGGAGAACACCTCCAGTTCATCTAATACTGCCATGCAAAATGGTGGTCCAAGTACCATTGTTACTCCTGTTATAAGCACAGAAATTCCATCAGTTGCAAGTGATGCAGGGATTAGCAGGTAACTGTCGATGGTTTACTCAATGCTTCCTCACCAGTCACCACTTAAATGTTGCTAATATAGTTGTTATATGATTTGTTCAGAGCCAATAACGAATACCCATCTCTAGCTAGCACTGCTGACACTCAAAATGGAGCATCTGCTGAAGAATTGGAGGTACATGTGGTGTCCTCTCACAGGGTTCTAGACTTATAGTTTGAGTTCTTAATATTTGCAAGTGTATGATAATTGAGTTATGACCTCTTCTGCCTGGAGCTATGTTGTTGAATGATGGGCAGGGGAGAGTAGACACTAGAGAAAATGGGAGTTAGGCGATAGATTAGCTTGTCTTTCATTGATTTCAAAACTGTGCCAAATCCTCATGAAAAGAGATGAGAGAGGCACTAACAGTCTTATTTAATCTCAAATATTTGAAAGAAACAAAATCTTATCTGAACAAGTAATCTCGTGAAAGAAACTAAAGATCCCCTAGGATAGCTCAAGCTGGTTTGGTGCTTCAAAATTAATGTGAAACATATGTTCTGGTCCTTCAAAATTACTGTGAACTTACGTCTGATAAATCCTGTACTCTGGTAACACCGATACTTCTATGGGAGTCAATAGTCATTTAAGAACCTAATAAAGTATGAGATTGTAAGAAAAATGTACCACTTATTTTCTCATGCCATTGCCTGTAATTTTAACAATGTAATCTCAATATCATATCATCTCCATATTTTTCCTGCTTTGAAATATGTGTATACTTGCTGTATCCACATTTTTCAAAAATTTCGTATCCCCGTATTGCCGTAACAGTATCGTTTATCTGTGATTCCTAGGATTGATTGGATATATTCTACATGTTAAGTAGCTTAATAGTCTGAGCATTATTTCCACACTGGTGAATTTTCAGTTGAAAATATCTATTATCACCATCCTGTGCAATATTGCCATGATACATGCTACTTCTTACTTGGAACGTATGTTAGGGTGGACAATTGTACAAGAATTGCTGTAATACAAATCCCAAGGTGTGACTCAATTCGGATGGAAGCAAACACTGATTTTTTTCCTTACATGGATATGTATGCTTTGTTTAATACGAAAAGAAAATATGCAAAATTTCACAAAACTACAGATACTTTGTCCAAATTATCGCAAAACTATTGATTTAAGGTGATATATATCACAAAACTACAGATTTAACAATAAATTTATCACAAAACAACAGGTTTAAGACTAAGTATCGCAAAACTACAGGTTTAATAATAAAATTGTCACAAAACTAAAGATTTTATGGTTTAAATCCTTAATACTAATGTTATGTTTGAGTTATAAACGTCCAAGTTTTGTGATTAAATATGCGCTAAACTTGTAGTTTTGTGATAACTTTGTTACTAAATCTGTAGTTTTGCAATACTCCACCTTAAATCTGTAGTTTTGTGATAAATTTAGTATTAAATCTATAGTTTTACGATAGCTTGGTCAATATATCTGTAATTTTGTGAAATTTACTCCAAATAGAGAAATATCATTTGCTACATCTTTATTCTTTCATTTCAAGTCTTGGATATTTTTTCTGGGGTTAGCGTGAGTTGGGATAAGGAAATCATCCTGCCTACTCCCTCAGTGAACTACAAGGGTAGCTATATTTTGGGACGTAGGGAATAGTGAGTGGTGACAGAAGCATGTCAATTTGAGTTTAATTCCTTAGAAGAAATTTAGGCCTACTTAGGGTTGGGCTATGCCGACGGTCACAGTTGTGCTCTTCTAAGTGCCTACACATTTGCATTTGATATATCTCACTCTCGTGTTTGTGTGTTTGTGTGTCTGTCTGTATGTATGTGTTCATATGTGTATACCTGTACATTTATGCTGCTTATATTCTCTGTAGGAGGCCAAAAAGACCATGGCAGTTCCAGGGAAGATCAATGTTACTCCAGTAGAAGACAAAACTAGTGAAGAAGAACCTGTGACCTATGCTAATAAGTTGGTAAGGGAAACTTGCACATATTAAGAATTGACTGTGCATTTCAAGTTTTAAGCTCATATAGGTACACTTTTCTTTTGACTTATAGGAAGCTAAAAATGCGTTCAAAGCTCTGCTTGAATCATCAAATGTTGAGTCTGATTGGACATGGGATCAGGTATGTAACTTTACTTGAATCGATATCAGTTATTGAATTGTTTGACACTGATATAATATGTCTAGGCTATGAGGGTCATCATAAATGACAAAAGGTATGGTGCCCTCAAAACTCTTGGGGAGAGGAAGCAAGCTTTTAATGAGGTTAGCTCTTTGTTGTACGAGCTAGAATCTGTCTTAGCAATTACATGGAATGTTGAAGTCTTCTATTGCATTGTTTTATTCTTCACTTAGTGGTTCACTGAAGCCAGGCCTATTTGTTTTTGCAGTATCTAAACCAGAGGAAAAAGCTTGAAGCAGAAGAAAGACGTATCAAACAGCGGAAGGCACGTGATGATTTTTTAGCTATGCTAGAAGTAAGATATCTAACTCATGTTATGTCCCTTACTAATACTCATTTGTCTTGACTATACTGACTATTTTACTTTCTGCTATGTGTTTTAGGAATCTAAGGAGCTTACTTCATCAACAAGATGGAGGTATGCGCCACTGACTTCAAGCTTCTATTCATACATAATAACAGTCCTGTGATAGTTCGATGCAATTTTGTTTACCAAACTGTTAGTTTCTAGTTGCTGTTTACATTGTAACTTTTTGTGGGGGTGCTGGAGGATGCCTTATGTTTGTTCGTGTTCAATGTTATGCAGTAAAGCAATAACTATGTTTGAGGATGATGAACGGTTTAGTGCTGTTGAGCGTCCAAGGGAGCGTGAAGACTTATTTGAGAGCTATCTTATGGAACTACAGAAGAAGGTTCTGTCTTATAGAAATTCTGTTCCCCTTTTAAATTTTAATTGGTGTTGGGCTTATCTGTTTGTAGAATACACTTTTGGGAATCTTATTCTGCAATTTCTTAGTTTTTTTAGTATGTCTAAGAACAAAACTAGAGATTTTTCTGGCATGACTTGACTGTATGGATCAAGATCTAAGTATCTAACGATCATCCTGTTATAGGAAAGAGCCAGGGCTGCTGAAGAGCACAAAAGGCACATAGCAGAATATAGAGCTTTTCTCGAGTCATGTGAATTCATAAAGGTTGTTTCATTACTACTCCTATTAACTGTTTAGTCAATTAGTATGCAAACAGCTTCATCAATGAGAAACATATATATTTCTGTTCTGCAGACAAGTACCCAGTGGAGAAAAGTTCAAGAACGTCTTGAGGATGATGAACGCTGTTCCCGACTTGAAAAGATCGATCGACTGGAGATTTTCCAAGTTAGTATTTTTTTAGATCTGCAGTGACTTTCTTTATTTTGTGCTTCAACTATGCATTTCTGTGCAATCCAGGAGTATATAAGGGATCTGGAGAAAGAAGAGGAAGAGCACAAGCGGATACATAAGGTTTTTTTGGTCACATAACGTTCACTTCTTTTTTTTTTGTTCGATGTCTTGAACCACTATGGATGTTTAATATAAGTCAATTCTGTCAGGAACAAGTAAGGAGGCAAGAGCGCAAAAATCGTGATGAATTTCGCAAGATGTTGGAAGAACATGTAGCTGAAGGAACGCTTACTGCAAAAACTCGTTGGCGTGATTACTGTGCCCAGGTCATTGAAATCGACCTTTTATAAATACGATTAAAATGACAACAATTTTTTTCTTGATTCATAAAATTATCGATTTACAGGTTAAAGATTCCTCTGTGTACTTGGCTGTGGCCTCGAACATAAGTGGTTCAATGCCAAAAGATCTGTTTGAAGATGTAATGGAGGAGCTTGAGAAACAGGTTGGCCTTTAAAATTCGTAGTATACTTTTGCTTATCCAATGTATTAAGTCATCAATGTGCTATAGTTGCCTCTATGCCTGAATTTGGAATTGCAATTATCATGGCAAGTAAAATCTGTAGTGAATAGAGGTGGCCAGCAACTATGGCAAAAACCTACATCTTGGTCCTGCTGAAAGATGTTAATTCTATCCATTCTCATGCTTTGTAAAACACAATAACAAATTTTATTTCCATCATGTCACAAAAAAGCACGAGTCTACAATATTTTCATCTCATCACAATCACCATTTAAATTCTGGAATATCTGTTATTTTTTGTTATGCATGAACTTATGTACCTACCATCCTTTTATCTCAGTATCAAGATGACAAAGCCCGAATTAAAGAAGCAGTGAAGTCTGGAAAGGTACCTTTTATTTTACAAGCTTGCTCCATAGGTAAGTTTTACCTGTAGAAATTAGTTTGCCATCTGGCTGACAAGGTAATTTTGTTTAGATTCCTATGACGACTTCATGGACACTAGAGGATTTCGAAACTGCTGTTACGGAGGATGATACTTTGAAAGGAATAACAAACATAAACATGAAGGTATTATTGTTTTGTCACCCTGAAAATTTGATTATGTTTGATGAAGATGATAATATATGTGTATTATTGATGCTGTTCTTGCGGTAACAATTTCCATGTTCAGTTGTAGGACTGATAAGAATTTTTGTCGATATTGTTACTTATCTTTGCTGGATCTGCTGCAGCTTATTTTTGATGATCAAGTTGAAAGGCTCAGGGAAAAGGAGGTAAAGGAAGCAAAGAAGCGCCAGCGTCTGGGTGAAAATTTCTCAGATCTTTTGTACTCAATCAAGGTATGACACTCTGTAATTTGTTGTACATCATGCCTATTGATTGCTGATTACCTACATTGAATTGTCCTGTTATGCTTATCCAAAGTCCAGCAATTTTCAGGACAAAGTTAACATAGCAGTGTAGAACTATTTAACAGCCTGGAAGACTTTTGGGCTGCCGACATGATCCATAAATGCCTTCTATTTTATTCATTTATTTATACTTTTGTTGCATATATAGTACTGATAAAATCAATTTACAATGTAGTTCCTTTTTAAAAATTATATGGATGATTGGTAGCATGGCAATGAACTGTATTTGGTAACTGGTAATCAAATTCGAAGTGTGTAGTTGAAAGATATCATGGAAAAGTGGCTGCACTTCGGTACTCATTGAACTAAGTTGTTAGTTATTGGTAACATTCTTTTATAATTCACATATGTGGTATTATTTATGTTTTTGCATAGAAAAATAGTTGATGAGTTGGAACCATAAATACTACTGGTGTTGTTGGAGTGCATGAATCATGAGCTTTTATGGCTCACTAAATATGATTCTTGAAAGCTTTTAGGTCAGAACTAATTTTGTTGATGATTTCCTATAGCTGTGACTTGCAATGGTTTGAGGAATTGATAATTGAATTAGGGTTACCCACTTTATGTACAGTAAAATCAGTCTAAAGGTGACAGCAAGGTTATCTAGTATAGTTCTAATTGTGTGCAATGTGGTCCCAGAAACTGGCCAAAATAAAGAAGTCCATCTTGTTTTACTTTTGTTGCATATTGATAAATCATGGATAGACATTCATTTCAAATCGTAAAGGCATACGAATTTGGCACTTTGTTAAAGCTTTATTGGAGGACATTAGGAGAAATGGTTGCATGTGGAACCTACATTCATGAATGCACTTTGCTTTACACCAGGTGCAACAGCATGGGCAAATAGTTCAGTATTATCTATAGAGTCAGTTAGACTAGTCACGAGACTACACTTTTGAGATTGATCTTTTTTTGTACTGATGTATATTTCTTTGAAAAAAATGCAGGAAATATCAGCTTCTTCAACATGGGATGATTCTAAAGCACTATTCGAAGATAGCCAAGAGTACAAGTAAGGGCAATCCTCTGAAAATTACTGTATTGTGACAAATGTTTACCATGCCTCCTGGTTACACTAAACTGGTTGGTGTACTGGCTTTGCCAGCTGGAAGGAAGTTAGTTCCGTAAATAGGATACTTGTGTTCAACCTGGTGGTAAATAGGATACGTGGGTTCAATCTTGCAATTTTGTGGGGGGAAGCAATCAGAATTGGTAGATCCATGTATTTCAAGGTGTCGTTTAGATGACGCTGAAGCCACAAGGCAAGGCCTAAGAAACCTGGTCTGCGGGACGAGCCCACATTCCACGTCGTCGTGACGCATCATAGATCGTGGATGGGTCGTTGCCTGATCATCGTCCCGGGCGTCAATTGGTCGCTGCTTGGTCTATGAAGTCTCCATGGCGTTGCCTCAGCCATTAGATGGGGAACAAACTGAAGAGGGGAAGGGAGTGGAGAAGAGAGAAATGGATGGGGCGTCAATTGGTCGCTGCTTGGTCTATGAAGTCTCCATGGCGTTGCCTCAGCCATTAGATGGGGAACAAACTGAAGAGGGGAAGGGAGAGGTGGAGAAGAGAGAAATGGATGGTGACAGGGGTGCAGTCGATGCCCTCGAATCGACTCGCGCGAGGGGCTGGTGATAGCGTTGGCCGAGGCTTGCGTTGTCTTGTCGCCCAAGAGGTGGTCGCGCAATGGGGGCACTGATGTTGGTGGCTAAGGAGGGCGCAAGCTGCGGGCTATGTGGGAGAAGAGAACAGAGGTTCTCAGATATGATTAAGTGGTTAACATGTTAATGAGCCACGCTAGCCCATTTGGCCTAGTTCACAACATAAAGAGATAGTGATAGGAGAACGTCTGGCCCTCTTGTGCAAGCAGAGCATCGCTTGAGTTCATTGGTCGATTCCACGCCTTGTCATGCTCTGTCTTCTCCAATCTTCTCTCATTCCGAATGTACATCGTGGATGTCGTCCCAAAAACATTTGTTCTCGACCCGCATTCTTAACCAGCGTTCCAAAAGATGGACTCCATTCCTCGTGATCCAGGAACTTTTGTGACTCCATCTTGTGGGCAAGGGCGTTCCAAAAGATGGACTCCATTCCTCGTGATCCAGGAACTTTTGTGGCTCCATCTTGTGGGCAAGGAGTGAGGGAAATGAGAGTGGAAACTCACCCTGCGTGGTGGTGCTTCCATCCTGCCATGGATCTGCACAAACCACATTATAGCTTATTGCACAAGAGGGAAGGAGGGGCTACTCTGTATGGGAGAGGGAGGAGTATGTATTGCACCTCTACTATGCTAGGGCAGCTGAGGAAAAAGAATTGGTGGGCTTTAAATAGGCTCTTCCGCTGACTTAAGTGTACGAAGCTAATGTGGTGACTTGCTGAACGCATTGTTGACCCATATATTTTCTCATTTTCTTGCTCTCTTCTTTCTGTTGTTGTGTACGTTTGCACCCTGTGTACACCCTTCTGCCTAGATCATAAAGAGTGCTGGGTCGCCTTGTCGTGATGAATGGCCATAGTAACAATGGGTCGAAGAAAAGTTTGCGTTGAAGTCTTGAGATGTTGTAATCAGAGTACTGTGGCACATCCATTTTATATATAATTTAATTCATATTGCAGAATTTTAGGACCTAGATTCTCTTGTGCTAACTGTATGTTACATTGTTACTCAATACAATTTGTAGCTCACACATAAATAAAATTTGTGTCCAATGCAGTAAGTATGGCAAATCAGTTCTCTATAAATAATGGTTTTTGTATCTGTTCACAAACATGGCAAGCAAGGCAGTGAATTACTGAATTGCCTGAATCAGATTTTAACTGAGCTTCCTTTGCAAAATACATGTTCCTTGAATGACTGAATTTGCTTGACTGTTTTCTGTCATACTTTTATGTTATTTATGTCTTACCTGGGTTTTGAATGATTTTATACTATTTTTTGCATTAGGGCGTTGGACAGCGAAACATACTCTAGAGAGCTTTTCGAAGAGTGCGTTGTCCACTTGAAAGAAAGGTTAAAAGAGAAAGAGCGCTTGAGGGAGGAAGAAAGGGTAATGTACTGATGGCTGTTTTATCGTATGATATATTGTTTACCTGCATTTCTTGAAGGTGTCAGAATGTGTATAACATGGGTGAAACATCGTTACTTGTATGTTGTATCAGCAGCATCTGTTTCTTTGTCAGGTGTAGCACTGACTTATGTTTTTTTCGCCTGAATTTGTATCTTCTATTCAGGCAAGAAAAGAGAAGGAACGTGAAGAGAAAGAACGGAGGAAAGAGAAAGAAAAGAAGGAGAAAGAACGCAAAGAAAAAGAAAGAGACAAGGAGAAAGAAAGAGAAAAGGACAAAGGAAAGGATCGGTCGAGGAAAGATGAGATGGATATTGATGCTGTTGATGCAGATAGCCATGGCTCAAAAGACAAGAAAAGAGAAAAGGACAAGGAAAAGAAGCATAAGAGACGCCACCATGACACTGCAGATGATGTGAGCTCTGAAAGGGATGAGAAGGATGACTCTAAAAAGTCTCGTAGACATAGCAGTGATCGCAAGAAATCAAGGAAGGTATAACATTTGTGCTTTCGTGCAAATCAAGCTTCTAAGTATTGGCGATTTGGTGCTGATATGGCACTGTATCATGCATACAGGCCCCGGTACTAGGATAATAAAAACTACCAGTTTAGTGCTAAATATATCAGCAGACATTGCCACCATCCCTTGAGGAGTACCTTCCACCCTCACCAAATATTAGTGCTGATATACGTTTACCAACTTTTATTGAACTGAAAGACTGTGCTTTGCCTTTGTCTTGTGATGTTCAAGTGGACAGTTATTTGGACTCATTGGTGGATGATTTTGTTTGTTCTAAAATTTAAGTCGTCTTTTGTTTGTAAAAGCCATAGTGGCTGTAGGACACTGCAAACATGTCTGTCACAGCTTTTGGTGAACCGTTACAAGCTGACATTGCCATCACTTCATGCTTTCTACCAAAAAGTAATTTGGCATTTTAATACTGTAATTTTTATTGGTGAAATGGGAGAATTGGGTTTAGGATGTTCAAGCAAAAAGTAACACTGCCATATATACCACCTTCGAACTAATAATATTAGAAGGGCTGCTTACTTTATTAGCAATGTCATAGGATGTCCTTAAATCTTGTTAATTGATCCCTACTGTGTGAAAGCACTTTGAAATATGAATCTATTGGTATAACCTTTGTACAGTATTTTTCAGTAGGTAAAGAAATGCACTTTGTATTTTGGCCACCCCCCACCCCCCAAACAAAGCTGTAAAGTTTGATAAGTATAAATAAAAAATACCTTATGAATTTACTTATAATTTGACCAACTTTTTTTTTGTCACAATCTACAAAATTTGACTTTGTAAATCAACTATGCCTTGTAAATCTCTTGCATAAAGTATATGATATTTGTATTCAACCAGAAATCTTGTCTCTAGCCCTTGTACCAGCAATAATCTTGTTAAAGTGCTCCCTATTGTTTGAAAGCACTATGTAATATGAATCTATTGGCATCTTGATGAATCTTTTGGTATAACCTTCTTACTGCAAATTTACTTGTAATTTGACTAACTACTTTTTTGGGGGTCAAAATCTACAAAGTTTTGACTTTCTAATCAACTATACCTTATATCTCTCTTGCATGTTTGATATTTGTATTCAGCAGGAAATCAGTTTTGTAAATCACATGGTTGTTTATCTGATTGAGTAAACTTAGTTAGAACATGTAATGATTTTATGAATGCTATTCATGCAGCATACCCATGCTTCGGACTCTGATAGTGAAAATCGGCACAAAAGACACAAAAAGGATCGAGATAGCTCCCGCAGAAATGGCACACGTGATGACCTTGAAGATGGTGAACTTGGAGAAGATGGGGAGATTCATTAGTCATTCGTTTCTCCGCTGAGATTGTCAGTACTACTGCTCCTTGCCATGTTATTAGTTAAATACCGTTTTCTTGTTTTGCTCAAGTAGCACATCTGCTTAAAAATTTGGTAGTGTCAATCACTGTTATTAGTGTACATGCTCTGAGATTTACTTAGTATTTTATACTATTTTGCAGTATCACAATACAGTCCCCCCTCCTGTTTTGGACATATGAAATGGTGCATTTTGTTGGCAACTATAAATGCTTTCCTCCAGAGAAGGACAATTTCTTTATGGGGATTATCTTCTTGTCTTGATCTGGCTTGTTGGAAATGGACAATAATAGCCTTCATTGTTTGGATGCTCACAATGTAGTCATGAAGGTTCTTGTACTGCAAAACTTTTGTTGCCTTTAGCTATCTTCTTATCCCCTTCCCTTTGTCAGTCTGGGTATAGGTTGTATTTGTTATAGGAGGGGGAGGGCTGTAAAGTGTTTAGTGGCTGAAAAAGATCCTTTAGAAGGTTAGGTGCGAAATGCATGCAATGCTGAGGTTTATAACTGACAATTTCGTTGAATCATCTGTGCCCAGTGGCCACTGTATCCTGGTTAGAGCTCTTGATCTACAAGACTTGTGTTTCTCCATGGATCTCCCGTCTCCTGCATTATGTTGCCATTGAGCGGCACCTGGCTGTTGCTGTAACACCGAGGCCTATCTGTGGGTGCATGGAATGCAAAGCACACTTGGTTGGAAGCATGGCAAGAGGCAAAGCCTGCCCAACTCACTCATTGGTCGTGCTGCTGCAGCAGTTTCATACTCGTTTTTGACGTGGTTTTCACTTTGGAGTTGTTTAACATCTTGTTATTTACTATGCCATCTAACATAGTTTTCGTATGGTAGCAGTTTTGTAATAGTTTGCTGCTATTTATGGTGCTTTATAGATAGATGTACTTGCAGCTGACGCTGTTGATATTCTCATGAATACATTGATTCTGTAGGCTATGTTTGTTGGATGGCTGATACTGAAACGATAACATGATCCATCCTTGTATTATGGCTGTAGATTATTAACTTTTTTTGTTGGAAGGGAACAATTACTAACTAATCTTCACAGACGGACCCTTTGCATTTGGGTGTTTTAAGTCATTCATTGCTGCTGTTTGTTCATGATGACCATTATGGTCTGTACTGGAGCTGTCTATTCAACTAGTTTCTCAATCCCTGTAACCGTCGGGTTGCATGCGTTTTGTGATGTGTGGCATGTGTGCTGCGTTTCAATTGGCTTTTATTAGTTGCAATGAATTATCCACAAGTAGTTGAAAGTCGGCAAAAGCTGCATGCTTGGAAACTATCCAACGGCAAACAAGTCATGCATGTCCAGACAACTCGCCTACAACGGTTGAACCCAAATCTGTACAGCATAAGATTTAGGGGTCCTTAGGAATGGAGGAAAAATCAATTTATAGGTAAAACTTTTTATATGTGTTCTTAGCGACTTAAAAGCCAATGCTGAAAAAGAAACTACGTTGAAATATCTTAAAATCAATTTTAAAATCAAGTTTGAAAATTGAAATTTTGGCTTTGTCATTTACTTATTAGGAGAACCGATGTAGCCGCTCCTCTTTAGGTTGTCTAGACCAATCTCAAACATCTGTTTTCTCAAAGATATAGTTTCTATCAAAGCTCCATACAACCTCTGTTTCAATTTTCTTATCGCTCTAGCATTTAAAATTTTGGTGAAAGTACTTTTCGTTCTCATACTCCAAAACATTTTCCGAGATGTATACTTTCCTTCTTACCCATAATCAATGCATCCATACTACTATTTGTACTCATCACTGGAAATTTTAATACTTGCCTTAAAAAGATTATTGTTATGTTATTAATACGGTAGCGATGTAAATTGCCACAACGATTTAATTTGTAACATATGGAGAACGACAAGCAAATTGAAGAAGTAACAACTTAGGGCAGTCTCAACCCATAGTGTCCATAAACAGTGTCTATGGTGACATATCAATAAGACATTCCAATAGAAACTACACTCCACAACCCATAATTTCTTAAAGTGGGTCATTAATAAATACATCATCTCTCTTCTTTATCAATTATATTTATTCTTCATCTATTATGAAGACACTATTTTCTCCCAATGCAAAACTTGATAGTGTCTAGTGCATATGTTCTCGTGTTGAAGCTGTCTTGCATGAGACCCAGTTTCTTTCTCTCTTCACTCTTTCTCTCTCTCTTAATTAATATAGTGACACATAAGTTAAAAGTTCTACATGGGAATGTAGTTAATACCATAGACACCATCCTAAATGGAGGGTTGGGACTGCCCTTATATCACTTCCCAGTTCCCACTGCTAATTTAAAAGAAATTGAGACTAAAAATCAAATTCTCATACTGATCCACCTTTATTTCTCACTGTCTTAACTTCCCATCCTCTTCCCCAACAATGTAGACACGAATCAAGATGTCCAGCGCGTTCCCAATTCTGCAGCCATAAAAGAAAAAAAAACAATTTTGAGCTAGAAAGATGGCAGTTAAGTATGGCACCAAGTCACCAACGGCCCATCAAACCAAACTGACATATTTGCAAATGAAACATAATTTATAAATAAAATTTTTATATACATATTTTTGGCAGTTTAGAATCCAAGGCTAAAAAATAAAATACGATAAAAGAACTCTAAAATCAAATCTAAAATGAAAAATTTAAAATTTAGCTGATAAACGTAAGAATAAGCGAGAAGACAAGCCTGAAACTTCAGTCACTCTCACGCGTGGAGTTCTTCATCAGTCCATGGCTGGCAGTGTCCAGCAATAGCTGCGTCTCGCCGCGCAGCAAACGGCGGAGCAGGCGGAGCTGCACGCGCTCCGGCAATGTCAGGTCGTCGTCCAGCACCGCCGCCGCGAGCCTTGCGTCCACCTCCCTCCACGCGGCGACCAACACGAGGCGCCGTCGTCCCCCACGTTCGAGGCCGAGGGTCGTCAGAATCCCGGAGCCGAGCGCCGCCGCGACCACCAGCTCGTCGAGGAGGGCTGGCAGCTCAAGCTCGGCGACGGCGACAGCGACAGTAGCGCGGCCGTGCTGCTTGCCGTCTCGCCGCCACGCCTCTGACTCCGCGGCGTCGCCGTTGATGGCGCAGAGCGCCGCGGCGAGCTCGTACGGCCGGGAGTCCGACGGGTCTTTCTGCACGGCCGCCTTGTACCGCCCCCAGCGCGTCGTCGAAGTCCCCGTCCCTGGCGGCGAGGAAGGCGAGGAGGAGGTTGACGTCGACCGCCGCGAGGTCGTCGCCCTCCGCCTCGGCGTCGGCGAGGGCGCGCTCGGCGGTGGCGCGCGCCTCTCGGAGTCGCTCGCCGCAGGGCGGCCTCGCTCGGAGCAGCGACGCGAGCATCGCTTGGGAGCATTCCACGAGGAACACCGGCTGCAGGTTGACGGGCTTGATTTCGCGGCCACCGGAGGAAGGCGGCGGCGGCGTCGACTTCGGCCTCGTGAAGTACGGAAAACGGCTGTACTTGGACACGAAGAGGCGTAGCGCGGTGAGCAGCAACGAAATGGCGAGCTTGTCCGCGACGGACCACTCACCTTGCTCGAAATTCTTGACGAGCACGGCCTCGGCGAGCTTGGCCGCTAGCAACATGACTACCCTGTCGGCGGCACCTTGGGTGTACAGCGGCGAGGACCCGGGCATGGCGAATACGACCTCGAACGCCACCCTCCATCCGGCGTCCTCTGGGAGGCCGTTGAGCCACTCGGCCGGGGTCCTCATCCGGCCGTGCAGGAGGCGCAGCGCGGCGGAGGTGATCCGCAGGTGGGGGTCGCCTGGTCTGTCCGCGACCAGCCGGGCGACATCGGCGAGCGCTTGGTCGAATCGGCCGTCCCGAGCGTGTACGAGTGCCAGGTCCATCTCGACCCGGTAGACGACCGTGGACTCCGCGGCCGCTAGTTTCTTGGCAAACTCACGGAGGTACCTGCCGGTGAAGGTCGGAGCGCGGAGTGCACCGGCGGCGAGCGCGTGGGCCGCGTCGAGGAACAAGGCGTCCCTGCCGCTGCTGCTGCCGGCGAGGGCCGCGTTGAGGTCCCGCAGCCCAGGGTGCGAGCGGACGAGGCCCAGGTGTCCGCGGGTGGTGGTGGCGGCGCCGTCTTGCGGCGGATGGGAGACGCGGACGGAAATCCCCGACAGCTTCGCGGCCACGGCCGCCGTCCCGGCCAGTGCCGCGGCGAGGGCGGCGCGGCGGAGTCTGGACATGTAGCCGTTTGCTCTCCGGCGGCGAGGAGAAAGTCTCGTGGTTTGCTGAGGATTCGTCGTGCTTGTACTGGACGTTACTGGACGCTAGGATGCAGAGCTCTAAAAGATGAAGGAATCCTTTCCCTATATAGGTGTACTACGTCTGGAACTCTGGATGTTCTGCGCTTCTCAAGCGAACGGCCCAATACAAATTTTGAAATATTTTCGTCCAACAGGTCCATGCAGGAGCATAGTTATTAGTAAGGGTGAAAACGGTAACGGAACCGGCGTTCGTTTCCGACTTTCTACCGGCCGAGCTATATAGAAATGGTAATCGACCAAAAAAAATGGAAATAGAAACGGAAATGGTTTTGCTGTTATACCGATCATTTCCGTATTTACCGTATTTTTATGGAAATTACTGTTTCTTATAATATAATAATTACTGTATTTCTAGATATGTTGATATTTATAGGGTATGTCTCTACTTTACCCACAGTTTAGAGATTGATTGACTCTTCGATCAAATCCTAACTTGAGTGCGTGGCTGAAATGGATTTAATTTATAATTTATATAGTATAGCTTAAATTTATTTATACATATAACATACTTATGAGTTAAATATAAATATATGTTTTCTATAGTTTAATGTTTCCGTATTTGTTACCGGGTTCCGATCTGTACCGACATATTTCCATCCGTATTATTCCGTTTCCGGTTTTCCGATATTTCCGATATCGTTTTCGTTTCCGACTTTACCCTCTTTGATTTTATTTCCGAGAAAATATGATTATGGAAATAGTTAAGGCTGCTTTCCGATCGTTTCCGACCGTTTTCGTGAGGCGAGGCAGGTTCAATGTGGCTTCGTGAAAATAAAATTTTCTATGCCACATCGGATGTTTCACCGATTGTCGGAAGGTGTTTTCGGACACGAATGAAAAAACTAATTTTATAACTCGTCTGAAAACCACGAGATGAATTTATTAAGCCTAATTAATCCATCATTAGCACATGTGGGTTACTGTAGCATTTATAGCTAATCATGGACTAATTAGGCTCAAAAGATTCGTCTCGCGATTTCCATGCAAACTGTGCAATTAGTTTTTCTTTTTATCTATATTTAATGCTCCATACATATGTACAGAGATTCGATGTGACGTTTTTTGGAAAAATTTTCTGGGAATTAAACAATGCCTGTATAGCACATAGTATGTATTACTCCATCCAAAATATAGTAATTTTTAGTCTTCAGGACTTATACTAAAATATACTACTAACAACAATCACAATCATCCACCATTTAATTTCTCCACCTACCTCCACTTCTCATCCAATTACAACATTTCACCATTTAATTCTACCTACTTTCTAAATAAATGTGTCCAACCCTAAAATTCTGTAGGTAGTACTTCACTACTGAATTGCTAACCTTCATTCGACAAAAATTTTAGGTGAGAATTCTGTTGAACCCTTCACGGTTGGATTCATGTCACATTTTTTCTTCTCGAGCTCCGACGAATGAAGGCGGCCCGACAAGTTCAAGTCTCGATTTGGGGTTGGGGTGGAAAGGGGGTGGGAAGGGGGGAAGAGGTGGGAGTTCGACAGCCTTAGAGGGATGGCCATGGGAGGCTGCGACCCAGCGGTGAGCCATGGAATGGGTAGGCGGTGCCGCCGAAGTTGTGGGGTTGGCAACTGGCGGCGAGGGGCAAAACAAAGTGAGTGATTAGGAGGCAGGGGGAGGGTGTTGATGCGAAAAACACACACTGGCCTGGAAGATCTGCTTAACTTTATTGCAGGTCCAAAATCTTGCCTATAGGTTCGTGAGTGTGCCAGTTGATTTGATCCTGCAATCAACAAGAAAGAAAGACAAAGAAACCGCGGTTAAATCCATAAACGATAGCCGATCGGCTAGTTGCCGATGACATATCATTTATTTTCGAGCCGATGTCATATTGGGATCGATCGGCCATTGTGAATAAATAAGATAAAGCTAAGTCTACTCGATCAGCTGTAGATGTTAACAGTACATAATTGTCACGTCGATGTATATTTAAACCAAGTGATTAGGATAGATCGGTCGTTATGCCGAGACAGTATAAATCACTTAAGTCGAAATATGCATTAACACGATAATTATATGAATGTTCACAGCATAGCCGATCAATCTAGTACGTATCGGCTGATACTCCGATACCACTCTATATTAAGATATTAAAATAAACATAATACATTAAACAGGAAGCCTAACATATTCTAATACAATAAGATCTTAACACAAAGGGTGGATTTAGCATAACAATTAAGCATACAAGATATAAAATAGCTAAATCAGGAAAGATCGGCTGAAACTCCGATGCTATCTCTTTCAGTAACCATAAAACAAGCAAGATATTACGATTAAAAATATTACTTAATAGATCAAACTCAACCGATGCAGCATTAAGCATAAAGATAAACATAAGATCTAAGCAAGATGATGAAAGCATCTAAGAGATGGTAGATATGCTATATAATCTAGATTAACAGCAAGATTTAACCCTATCGGCTATTTTCCTAACAATAAGAACTAGCCGATTGCGGGTTAAATAGAGTAATTACTAAAGATTATAGAACATATAGATAACTCGACGAATTACATAAACAAGATTAGAGTGTCATAAAGATGGAAGCACTAATCCCGAGAACGCAAGCCGCCATGACAAGTTTACCTCTAGTTGAAGATCGAAATCGATGCAGCCCAACCCGAAAGCAAGAACTCGACGAAATAGAACGAAAGTAAAAAGGTGGCGATGCGCCGAAATTGTGTTGAACTGATTGTTAATTGATTACATGGGGTTTGGGCTACTTTTATACCCAAAGTACACAACATGTCCTTGTCGAACACGACTCCTAACACTATTACAACTCAAGATACAAACAAGTCCTTAAGGCGGACCCTTACCGACTCAAAGTATAAGGAAATTACACAAAATATCCTAATTAATAGATATAATTGTCTTCTCAGGACTCAATCCGCGTGTGGCAATCCGTATGAAGCACATTAACTTAACCCGATGACGTGTACCGAGTCACATTGTCAGAATCGGCTCAATCGGCTACCTTATCCGACTCGAGCTCTGCCGACTCTGGTCGCAGCCGATTCGGACTTCGGCCGATTCTTACTCTATTTCCGGAACGATCTACAGAAATTTTGGTGATTATATAAGATATTGTCAGAGATTATATAAGATATATGATAACTCGACAACTTACATGAACAAGATTAGAGTATCATAAAGATGGAAGTACTAATCCCGAGAACGCAAGCCGCCATAACAAGTTTTACCCCTAGTTGAAGATCGAAACCGATGCAGCTCAACCCGAAAGCAAGATCTCGTCGAAACAAAATGAAAGTAAAATGGTGGCGATGCGCCGAAATTGTTGTTGAACGTGTGTTATTTTATTACATGGGGCTCGGGGTCTATTTATACCCGAGATTACAAAATATGTCCTTGTCGGACACGACTCTTATCTCTAACAAACTCTAAGATACCATAAGTCTTTGCGGCAGACTTTTGCCCAAACTTATCTATAAGGAATTTACATAAAATATCCAAATTAATAGATACAATTGCCTCCTTAGGACTCAATCCATGTATGGCAATCCATATGAAGTACTTCAACTCAACCCGATGACGTATACCGAGTCGTATTGTCAAAATCGGCTTAATCGACTAACCTTGTCCGACTCGAATTCTGCCGATTAAGGTCGCAGCCGATTCGGACTTAGCCGATTCTTGCTCTATTTCCGTAACGATTCCTGTCTTAGATTCCGCTTCTGTTTGATCTTCATCTCTGATACTCATATTACTAAATTTGGTCGTTAACACATGCCCCCCAAGTCCGGAATATTTGGTAATGTTTCGGATTTGCCATATCTGTTTTTCCAAGAATATCGCTCGTTGCCGTTTTCCGACCGTTACCGCGGTGTTTTAAATATTAATTGTCATCTCCGAGAAATTTCACACCGTCACCTCCGTTTTCACCGCTTAAGCAAACCTTGTCTTCTCCAAGGCGATTCCAAGGCGATCTCCTCTCCGGCCAAGATTCCGCCCGCGGCGATGTTGACCTCCGCCAGCCCGTCTGTCGCGCCATTGGCTGAGTACGCAGAGGTACGTGCTCATCGGCTAGATCCCTTTTTCCGTGCAGTAGATCAGCTTTTCTTCATCTCTATTCTTTTGCATTTGTAGCATCTCTCCAACTTGGTCGCGGTTCCCAGTCTGTCAAACGAGCACCAGTACTTTCTCGGTCCGATCGGCAATCCTGATCCCCATGAGTTTATTAGTGCCGAGACTAATAGGATTCCTTTCAGACTAGCCAACCCGAACTTAGGTCATTGGAAAAACACCTTCAAATCTTGGCCTTCCATTGAGAAAAGTGCCCTTGAGAAAAGTTGGCCTGTATGGTACAAGCGGGTATCGGCTAGCAAGTAGGCTCACTGGGACAAAATTGGAATCGGCCAAGCACTCGCCCTGACCATAGCAAATTCGGCTAAGGACGAACCCCTGATGGCCGCTGCAGCCTATTTCTGGTCGAACACACTTAATGCTTTACTCTTTAACCAAGGGCCAATGACCCCAACCCTGCTAGACATCACAATGATCACTGGCTTAGATGTCACCTCATCGGCTAATCCCATGAGCTTGAACACTAAAAACACTTTTGAGTTCAAGACCAAGAGCATTGGAGGCTGGTCAGGGTATATTGCAGCGTACAAGGGCAAAGGGCCAGTCACCCCTCGAGAGCATGTAGTCTTTCTGCTGATGTGGCTTGAAAAGTTCCTGTTCTGCGGATCAAGTTGTGGCCCCACAACCAACTGGCAGTTTCCAGCTGAAGCCCTAGAAACAAAGAAACAATTCTCCTTAGGCAAAATCCTCCTCAGCTATCTGTACCAAATGTTGAATAATGCATCGGCCAAGATAGCTGTCGGCTCAGTTGTTGGTGTAGGTGGACCATGGTGGTTGCTGCAAACTTGGTTAAACTTGGTAGCCATGAAAGTTGTTAATCGGCCAGCTACTCCTGCTATCCCAGTAAATTTTGTCTTCAAAAATCTCAAATCGGCTGTACAATTTGTCTCGATGCTTAACTATCTTCAACTTTCTCTCTTGCAGGTATTAGCCGATCTGTTCTCGTTTGATATCAAAGATTACCTTGATGAAGAGATAGAAGAAGATACCACCAGCAAGGCTCTAGCTCCCTTGTCCGATGACGTGAAGAAAACACTTGAAGGTATATCTCATCGGCTAGGGTCATCGTTAGATAGCTTAGTAGCCGATTGTGGTTCAATCCGGGCTAGATTCAAGGAAATTCAACTTTAGATCCCAGATGATCTTGCCAATATTATTACTCCAGTAGTATACCTCAAGCAGCATCAATTCAAGCTAGAAAGAGCTAAGCAAAGATTAGCTGATCGGCGGGAGCACAAGGATATCGAAGCTACAATCCAAGCCAATCGGCAGTTGGTGCGTGAAGAAAAATCCAAGCTCGATCAGCTGTCTGAGGTTCCGATCAGGTCCAACATTGATCGGCTCGAAGCCCAAAAGATTGATCTCTTGGCACAACTTCAAGAATGCAATGCCGAGCTGGATTTGGAACACAAGAAACTAGCCGATCTCCCAAAAGCTGTTGAGGAGCAGAAGGCTAAGCTGAAATCGGCCATTAGAAATGTCGCCGATATGACTAAGTCCTTAACAGTCATCCCTGGAACCGATGCTCAAGATGCCCAAGCAATCGAAGAAGTAGAGTAAATTAGATAAAGGGTTGTATCGGCTATCCAGCATTACTTATCCCAATGAATATCCATGTAATAGGACTTAGAAAATTTTTGTAATCGGCTAGAAAACTCTGATACTTCATCTACTTGTTCTGATATTCTCTTGTGCCGATTAATATAACTTCTAAAGTTGTTCAAAAATTCTCAATTTTTTCTTGCATATATGTGCCCTCCTAATTTTGCAATGACGAAGACATTGATAAAATTATAAATTAGTCTAAGGGCGATATAACCATATTGGCCATCATATAACGGCAAAACACAGCCGATTATGTGAATGAAAACAACCCGCTTAGGGCGATATAACCATATTGGCCATCATACATCGGCAAAACACATCCGATTATGATAATGAAACAGCTAAGGGCGATATAATTATATTGGCCATCTCAAGGCGATGTAAACACATCGGCTTTACACGTATCAGCAAACTCAGCCGATCATGAATTAACCCATACACTTGGGTAATATTTCTTCAAGTATTTTCCATTAAGTGCTTATCCATAAACTTCACCATCAAGTCCTTGCAACATATAAGCTCCTTTAGACACAACCTTGTGGATTTGAAACGGTCCTTCCCAATTTGGTGACCACTTGCCGAATTTATTATCACGAGTTCCTATCGGCAAGATTAGCTTCCAAACAAGCTCTCCCTCAGAAAAAGACTTGGGTATCACCTTCTTGTTGTAATGTCGAGCAACGCTCTTTTTATCCTTGGTAACTTTTGCAAGAGCTCGCAACCTAAACTGAACCAAATCCTCCCTTTCATCGGCCATGAGATTATAGTACTCATTGGCTGTCAACATATCTTGTAAATCTGTTCTTCTCGAGCTGATTCTAATTTTCCATGGTAAAACTACCTCATGTCCATAAACAAGCTTGTAAGGAGGAACTTGAATCGATCCATGACAAGCCATCCGATCAGACCACAATCCTTCGGCCAGTCTAGTATGTCATTACCGAGGATAATCAGAAATCTTTCTCTTAACCAACTTGATCAAACTCTTGTTAGACGCCTCGGCTTGTCCATTGGCATGTGCACAGTAAGATGAAGAATTCAACAATTTGATACCCATGCTGCCGGCAAACTGAACAAACTCATCGGACATAAATATCGAACCCTGATCAGTTATAATGGTCTGGGGAATACCAAATCGGTAGATTATGTGCTCCTTAACAAATTGTATAGCATCTCCTGAATCAACCTTCTTCAAAGGAATAGCTTCTACCCACTTGGTGAAATAATCAGTCGCAACCAATATAAATTTATGCCCCTTACTTGAAGGTGGATTAATCTGGCCGATCATGTCCATACCCCATCCTCTGAACGGCTATGGCTTAATAATAGGATTCATAGCCGATGCTGGTACTCTTTGAATTGCTCCAAATTTTTGACAATCTTGACATCCTTTATAATATCTGAAACAATCTTCCAACATTGTTGGCCAAAAATACCCTGCACGCCGAAGTAACCACTTCATCTTGTGAGCCGATTGATGAGTACCACAAATTCCTTCATGTACCTCACCTATCGCAACCTTTGCTTGATCGGCGCTCAAACACTTGAGCAACACCCCATCGATTGTTCGATAATATAACTCATCATCCAACAAGGTGTATTTTAAAGCCTTATAACGCAATTTCCTCGAAGCCGATTGAGATGGGTTTTGCAAATACTGATACAAATCATATCTCCAATCATCGGCTATCATCGTGGCAACTTCTACCTCCACATCTTTTAACATCGGCTTATACCCTGATGCTCCCTGAGCCAAATCATTAGCTTCTATATTCTGCTCTCGAGAAACATGCTTCAAAGTTACCAGCCGAAATCCATCCATCAACCTTCGGCATATCTCATTGTAGACCATTAATGTATCATTCTTGCATACTCTCCTGCCAGCTGACCAATAACCAGTAAAGAATCACCCATAATTTCGATAGCATCGGCTTCAACTTCCTTAAGCATTTGCAGCCCTTTGAGAACCGCTTCATATTCAGCTTGATTATTAGTTGCATAAGGCTTAATAGTATAGGCAAACTCAAAACTTGCCCCCCGAGGAGAAATTATAACCAAGCCGATACCACAACCATGAGTGCATACTGATCCGTCGAAGAACAATGTCCAAGGCACAATGTCAACCAAGCCGATTGAGTCATCACGGTGATCCACAATAAAATCGGCTATAGCTTGTCCCTTAATCGCCTTTGGTGATTCATACCGAAGATCAAATTCTGTTAGAGCAAATATCCACTTCCCAATCCTTCCTTTCAAAATTGGAGCCGATAGCATGTATTTGACCACATCGGCTTTACATACCACAGTGCATTCATTGGACAATAAATAATGCCTCAACTTGGTGCAAGAGAAATACAAACACAAGCATAATTTTTCCACAGGAGAATACCTTGTTTCTGCATCTAAGGGCCTGTGACTTAAGTAAAATACAGCCATTTCTTTCCCTTCAAGCTCTTGAATCAATACCGAACCAATCGACTTGTCACCAGCCGATAGATATAATCTGAAAGGTATCCCTTTCTATGGAGGAATCAGAACAGGTGGGGAACTAAGATATTCCTTGATATTATCCAAAGCTTTCTGCTGTTCTGCCCCCCAAGTGAACTTTTGATCGGCCTTCAATCTTAACAAAGGTGTAAAGGGTTCTAACCTTCCTGATAAATTAGAGATAAAGCTTCTAACAAAATTTACCTTGACGATCAATTCCTGCAACTTCTTCTTGTCCTCTGGAGGTTGAATCTTCTGAATTGCATCAACACTCCTTTGAGTTACCTCAATCCCCCTCTCATGAACAAGAAATCCCAAAAACTGGCCAGCCGATACGCCAAAAGCACACTTTGTCGGATTCATCTTCAAGCCATATTTTCTAGTTCTCTCAAACACCTTCCTCAAATCGGCTATATGGTCTCCTATTTCCTTTGACTTGACTACCACGCCATCAATATAAACTTCAACCAACCAACCGATCAGATAATGAAATATGTAATTCATGGCCCTCTGATATGTAGCTCCAGTACTTTTCAAACCGAAAGTCATCACAACCCATTCAAACAAGCCGATTGCACCAGGATATCTAAAGTCATCACTATGAATATCTTCTTCTGCCATGAAGATTTGATTATATCCTGCATTGCCATCCATAAAACTTAATATCTTGTATCCTGAAGCAGCATCGACCAACTGATTGGTCACCGGCATTGGGTACTCATCCTTTGGGATAGCTTTGTTCAGATCTCGAAAGTCAATGCACACTCTAACTTTGCCATTCTTCTTGATAACTAGAACTATATTAGAAACCCATTCAGCATATCGGCATGGCCGAATAAAACCAGCATCATACAAACATGCAACCTCAGCCTTAACAGCCTCAAGCATATCGGCTTTACATCTCCTTGGTGGTTGTTGATATGGTCTAACCCCGGGTTTGATAGGAAGCTGATGCTCGACAATCGATTGGCTGAGTCCTGGCATCTCATGATATTCCCAAGCAAAGCAGTCTCTGTATTCTTTTAAAAGCTCTATCAACTTGGTTCTGAATTCTAGAGATAAATTCTTACTAATGAATGTCGGCCTTGGTCTATCTCCTAGACCTATATCAATTTCCTCCAAATCATCAGCCGACATAAAACCCTATCCTTGCTTGTCATCGAGATCATCTACCGTATCCATGGTGTAGACATTTGAACCCTCCACGACGCCCTCAAAATAATAATTTGGGCTCTCCATCTTCAATCGGCTGTATATCACAATTGGACACTCTTAGAAAATCTCCATCCCAAACTTTTCCAGATAGACAATCAATACCATCCATCTCCCAAAGAGCTAAATCGGCATTAGCAACATTAACTGACCTGTCGGCTGGTACAATTTCAATCTTGTCACCTTGCCATTGAATCAAGCACTGGTGCATGGTTGAAGGAATACAACAATTAGCATGAATCCAATCCCTTCCGAGCAGCAGGCTATAGGAACCCTTCCCATTGATGACCAAAAATGTTGTAGGAACAGTTTTACTGCCGGTTGTCAGCTCCACATTCAAAACTCCCTTAGTTTCCGATGGATTGCAACCAAAATCCTTGAGAACCATGTTAGTTTTGATAAGATCATCTGGATTTCTACCCAATTTTTTGAATGTAGCATATGGCATTAAATTGACAGCAGCTCCTCCATCAACCATCAATTTGGACATTGGCTTCCCATTGACAAATCCATTGATATACAATGGTTTGAGATGACGATTCTCTGTCCCTTCTGGTTTCTCAAAAACTGTCTGTTCTGGTGACAAAACCAATTTAGCCGAAGCTTCTTCAACAACATCAACATTGGCTTGCCTAGCTTCGAATTCCGCAGGTAGCACTAAAACCATATTTACCGATGCAGATGCGACAGCTTTGCCCTTAAGCAACCTTTTTGCCTTGTCGGCTACAACATCATCGGCTGTTGTAACCGTGCTCTTAACACGCTACTCCTGCTTGGTCCAAGTTTTCCTCAGCCGATGATTAATCTCTTGCCACACCTCTTGAAAACGCTTCCTGTTCCTCATCCTGTGAACCCTTCTCTTCTGATTCTTGGTGAAAATACCTTAGGACACCATTGTGTATTCCTATCATCATCTTCATTATGGTGATAATCTTAATTTACCGGGCCCAACCTCTCATGAATAGGTACCCTTTTCTGACGCAGCCGATTGCGAAAATTAATTTGTTTCGCAATATTTTCTAAAGACATTTTTTTTAAAATAAAGTTTTCGGGGGATTTAAGTCATATAAGTTCGACTTGTCCTTGGAATTTTGAAGCAACCTTGAGCTAAAATCCAATAAATTCAAATCCCTTTCATCCTTCGTCCATGTACTCTTATCCAAAACATGGTTGCTTTTATTAAATTTCCATATCTGCATACCATCTTATGCTCCTTTTTAATCCATAATCTTCAGATCCTTGTATGTTTATGGAAACAACTTAGCAATCTTGCATAGCTTTCTCACAGATATGCAGTTTGTTTCTCGTCTCTTTATTGCTCTTCATGATACTCCCATATCGCAGATAATGCTTTTGTAGTCACTAACGGCTTAGTCGAGACTTCACTTCTATTGTACGAGAGTGTGACTAGAGGAAACTAGTACTAACTATGATAAGTTATCATGATTCATGAATTAATTTCTGATCTTTTCTTTTTTCTTCACTTTGTTTTTCATATAATATGATGCAATCGTCTACTTTTGAGGATGAGATTTCGGCAACAATCAATAATGTTCCTATAGCGTCTTAATTGCTTTCGGTTCTTATTCTAAAATTTTGAAATGTAGATGAGAATATAGAACCAATATTTTTCAATCACAAATCAAGTATTAAAATCGTCTTGTCAAAGAAAGGGTTGAGATGTAAGGTATTAAATTATTTTTTTTTCTTTTTGCCATATCGGAATCAGATATTTTTGAAGGAAGGTAAGATGAGAAACAACATTTGAATGTTTTCACAATTCTTTTTTTTAGCATTTAAAAATATATTGGTAAAATATAGGGTCCTTAAACTAACGGCCATTCTATCTACGGTCTCGACCTACAGTCGATATGCTCTGATACCAACCCTGTAGACCCCCGATTTTGGAAATCGGAAATCTTCTGTGTTTATCCGTACCAATCCCTGGATCAGTAGTTGGTACACACATACATAGTTGAATCACAACATATCACGAATGAATTCAAGCTAAAAGAGTTAAATACTTACATTAGAGCCAGGTAGGCCAACAACTATCAGAGAACAACAGCGGATGACAAAATAATACAAGGGCCCGGTTAACATGCCACAGGCAGTCGACTGGGGAACGAGTCCTAGAACAAGACCGCACTCCGATCATCTTGTTAGGTACGCAAGCGTAATAACAAGGGCTTCTCTTCAACACTCTCCTAAAAGATATATAAATAGCAAGGATGAGTACCAACCGTACTCAGCAAGCCACCACAGCAATGATGCATATGATAGAGGGTATTTCAAGGAATGGCTTCAGGTTCCTTTGCGCAAAACAAGTTTTGCAAATCTTTTCACAAGCCTAAGACCTAGCATAGACTGATCAAATTTTAGTACCAGTGTTCACATTAAACAACGACGGTTCTGTCCACCATCCATTGTGATCCCAGGGATAGCTTCCCGCCATTGAGTCGTCATGGTTTTCTGAGGACGTCCACCTTCCCTCCTCTCAGGAAGTGGCTCCATCAGCATAAAAATCATCATGCAATATCCCATCCCACACAAGTTAAGAATTTAGAGTCTAGCCAAGTGTAATACATGAACCGGTGCTCAATAACCGCGAGTACGGCTATTCGAATAGATTTGGTTTACTCACACTGCAGTGGATGTACACTTTACCCGCACTCCGCGACTGCTCAACACATGAGCCTCGTCCCAACACATGAGACGCGTCACGGCAAAGCTTTTCGATAACCTCGCATTGGCAGTACCCGCTCCATGAACTTTACATCCTCATACACTCTAGGCGTACACGGTTTTTAGCAATGAGAGGAGTTCTGGCGCACCCGGGAAAGGAAGACTCACACATGCATTAATTTATAATTATGTTTAGATTCTCACATGGTAGTCCTACCAATGGCGACACCACTGTAGACACCTGCCCCGCGGTCCTACCAATGGCTGCCCCACCGTAGAGCCCCTGCCTCACACATCAAGAAACCACTATGCATGGATACTGCCTCCGCTCAGCTATCTACTCCGCTAGGTCTATACCCATTCGAGAAGTATGGTTGTACGGGGGTCGTTTCATGCTTAACTTTATGGCTCGGTCCTTAATTGACCAGGGACGGCACTAGCCTTTTTCCGGATACCACCCAAATCCTCTATCCGCCCCAGTCGAAAACATTTGTTTAGTTTCATTTTCCTTTCACAAATCATGTCATCAATATCATGGCAATGTGGCGCTCATGTCTCCACATGCCGCATCTCAATTACCTTCCCAAAGGTAATTGCCCAAGCATATAGCATTTGATAAATGTGAGTATGCATAAATCTAGAGTAGCATTTCTAAGCATTTGTCATAGTTGACTAGGGACTTATACGTAAATCATGGTTACAAGGATTTAAGGGTAAACAATAATCAAGGCATGGCGTAATCACAAGTAGGATGTTCATCATTGCATGCAATTTTATTTGTAAACAAAACAATTTCGCAATTGGGATCAACATGTTCAAAGAATAGTGATGACTTGCCTGCTTAGGATAGTCCTTATTCTTGATACAATCTTGATCAACCTTCACCTCCTGGAAGCAGCATATGTTGCCTCATGACTAACCGATATACAAATTCTATAATACGCGAGAAAAACCAATATTCAAACAACAATCAAATATGTACAAACAAAATATAGTTGTTGGGGTCGAACCTAGGGTTGCTCATACTACTCGTGTTTGCTAATGGATTCTAATCAAGCTAAGAACTAAGGTTTCTTAATCTTTATGTTGTCATCATGGCCTTTTTAGGAGTTAACCAACATAGCATTTATGGGATACATATTTGGCTAATATGTGATTTAGTCTAGCAAATGGCTATATATGCATCTATCTAAATAGAACGGTTATACAGTAGAGGTTCTGTTGCCGGATGGATTTTGGATCGGTCAAATAATTACTGTGAATCATTTGTATTATTATTTTATTGATGGAGGCTTTATTTTAATTATGTACATATTTTAGTTGTCAAAATAAATTATAAAAGGTTAACAATTACCCATGCTTTGTATGTTAGAATTGTTTAGGCTAATCATATTATGGTTACGGACTATCCCATCACATAATTTTACAATGAATAATCCTAATTTACAATTGAACTTGGATTATATGAGGTCAAAATTTATAACTAGTATTTATCCAATATACATGTTTGTCATAAACTCCCTCTAATTTAATATATGCAACACGCAAATTAATAATGTACCGTATAGCTATAACGGGATGTACATTATGTGTGTGCACAATGTCTTAATATTGGATCATTTATTGATTAATTGTTATTTACTACAAGATATACCGTATATGTGATCAAAGTGGATCCATGAGTGATTTACTGTTCGGGCAATAATTGGATGCTAACCAAATCAACTATATGCTATTCCCTATGCAATTAATCAACTTCATTTTGGTGGTTTATTTATAATTGGTCTGTTATTATTCCTCACAAATAAGCTAAGGACTGATCTATGCGTGTTCATATTTTAGTCACAAAATATGAGGCTAAACATTATTTATATATTTTGGACGTCATGGGTATAATTATATATGGACATATATTAATAAATGGCACTAGCATTTCCTATGCTTTAATTAATTTGAAACAATGCTTTTAATTAGTTTACATGGGTTTTACAGTGATAAAGCATGTTAACGACAATTATTTGACATCTACTTTACAGTACAATATCAATTTTATTTATTAGCACATTTTTAAATTGACTATTATCTAATTTCTTGGTATTAACTATTTTATAATTATAAATATATTTTATTAAATAGTGAATTATATACCATTTGAAATATTATAATTTTAGATGAATTTAGGTTCAAGTTTCACTCGAATCAGAGCTAAAATGAGCAAGTTACGCTAGTTTAAAGATTCAAATTTGAATAAATCCGAGAAATTGTGAAAAGGCACCGTTCTTAATTCATTTATTTTTAATCCGAAATATATCCTTATCCCTAACAGCTGCTGACATGTGGGGTCAAAGCTTTGATTTTCTTTTTCACGGGATTAATTTTCTAAAGGAAAATAGGAGGAGTTGGCCCGACCTGTCTGCAACTTAGCCGGGAGTCGTCTTCTACCTCTCGCCAGAGAGAGGGAGGCATCGCGGGGCGCGGCTGGGCGCAACCACGACAGCGCGAGGCCGGCACGGCGGTGGCCAGGGAAGGTGCGGCGGAACTCGGGCGACATCCCTCCACCGTTGGCGACACGCGGCGGAGCGAGGTCGAGCGGCGCAGCATGGCGCATGGCCGAGCTCGGGTTGCAAGGGGATAGGGCGCTAGGGCTAAGTTCCAACCAAATTGACGAGGGCGTGAGCATCTACGGAGTGTGGGGGTTCCATTTTACTCACTAGATGGAGAGGAGGAGCTCCGGGATGGCTTGTCCACGGCGAGCTCACCGGCGGCAGAACGGTGGCCGGACCGGCACGGCGACGGTTGCTAATTGGCGAAATTAAAGGGGACTATAGTTTCTACAGAACTAGGGGAGGCCAGAGGAGCGAGGACATACCGAGGGATGGAGGAACGACGAAGTTCGATGTCGCGGGGGTGGAGTAGAGAAGAAGATCCCGCACGCACGCTAGGTGTTCGACGAAATGTGTGTGAGAAAGAGAAAGAGGCAGAGATGGGGCTAGGCCTTGTGATGGCGGCCAAGGTGTGTGGGGAGGAAGGGAGATGGAAGGGGGGTATTTATAGGGTGTGGGAAGGGTGGCTTAATGGTCGACGCGACGGACGGCGCAGGGGCTCGAGGACGACATGATGGCGCGCAGGGCTCGAGAGCGACGCGATGGCGCGCGGGGCTCGAGAGCGACGTGATGGCGCACGGCAGCGCGGGGCTCAAGGCGGTGACGACGACACGCGGCGACGTGATGGCGCGGCAGCGGCGCACGGGGCGCGAGGCACTGATGCGACGGCGACGGCGACGCGACTGGTGCGGGGCTCGGCGCGGCGCTGGTGACGACGACGGTGACACGAGCGGTGTGGGGCTCGGCGCGGCGCAGCTGACGGCGACGGTGACAGCACGCGGCGAGTTGGAGACGGCGCGGCGATGGCGACGCGACATGACGCGGCGGTGCGGGGCGCGAGTTGGCGCGCGGCAGCGGCGCGGTAGGGCGACGGCAATGGCGACAAAACGGCGCGCGGCGGTGATGGTAGAGTGAGGCGACGGCGACGCGGCGCGGTGATGGCGACACGACAGCGACGGCGCCTATGCGGGCGGGGCTCGAGGCCGGCTAGGGTGGCGCAGCAGTGGGGAGGAAGAGAGCTGGGATGGCTAGAAACCAAATCGAACACCTAGGGGCTAATGAACAGTGCTACCCAACTATTTTTGATTTTAGAGGGTACTTTGCAATTAGGAAAAATATACTGTTGCCACTAATTTTGTCACAATGTAAAAATACACCGCGTCTAAGTTATTTCATCGAAATTTATATTCAAATTAATATTGTCCAAATTTAAGTTTTATTAAAGATTCTATAATTTCCTAATGAGACCGTTATTAACACATTAGCACATTAGCTCAATTTATCTATATGTTAGTTTATTTTATATGGAGGGGTTTAATATATTAAATTTCAATCCCTAAATGCAATTAGGAACTTGGTGCAATATCGATCTACATATCGAATTAAATACTCCCATAATTCTATTATATATATAGAGAGCTCAGTTTATTTGAATGATCATCATTTCATGTATACTCATATTATGCACCCACCTACATTATTCAAATATTTTAATATTTGATAAAATAGGTTAATAATAACTTTTCTTTTATTTGATTTTAATATCTTGTGCATAATTATTTGTAGGATTAAATATATTCTCGTAAATTATATCTATTGCTTAAATGTAGTTCTTTTCTTTACTTTCTTGGTGATCATTTATGGTTTGGCAAGCAATAGGAATCATAACAACCAGCATGATGCAAAAGTTTTAAAAAGTTCAAAATTTTAGTGATTTTTATTGTTGGGAATTTTCAGGATGTTACACCTTAGTAATATTAAAGTCAAACATCTCCTCTTTTCCTAGAGCTCCTCACCCATTGGCATGGTATGACTTTGTTGCTCCTGACCCATTCGGCTGCCGCTACTTCGGAATCATCATGCTCTTCAGAATCATACATATAGGGATATACATGATTGATCTTCTTGAAATTCTTTTTAGCTTCAGCAAACCTTTGCTCATATAAGGTCACCTTCTGTGCAAGATGTGATAGGCTTTCAAAGTCCTGTGATGAAAACTTCTCCTTGATTGGTGCTATCAACCCTTTAAAAGCCAGATCGGCTAGCTGGGAATCTGTCAAAGACAAGCTGTAACACCTATTCCTCATCTCCCTGAACCTCTGGATGTAATCTTGCACAGACTCATCATGTCTTTGCTTGATTGTTGTCAAATCGGACAGTTTCATCTCTTGCACTCCACTGTAGAAATAGCTATGAAACTGTTTTTCCAGATCGGCCCAACTATTGACAGAATTATATGACAGAGAAGAAAACGACGTGAATGCCGATCCAGACAAAGACAAAAGAAACAACCTAACCCTCAAGGCGTCAACAGCCGATGCCTCACTACATTGAGCCAAGAATCGGCTAACATGTTCATAAGTTGAAACATTGTCTTGTCCTAAGAATTTTGAGAAGTCCGACACTTTGTATCGGCTAGGCAATGAAACCCTTTCAAACCATTCAGGGTAAGGATGCCGATACAAGTTTCCAGTGTCCTTTGGTTTGAGCCCAAACTGCTCCCTCATCACATCTACAATCATATCAGCCCATGGCCTCTGCTGAGGTACTCCTTGCGTTTGTTGCTACATCGGCTCGAACTGATTAAACTGAGGAGCAAATTGGGGTTGAGGCGATCCTGTTTGCTGGTACTGAACATGAGGTGAAGAAGGCTTATATTGATAATTTAAATTACCTCCTTGATAATTCTTGAAATTTGGTTGAATGTTACGCACCAAATGTTCAGGAACAACTTGAGGTATTGCTGACTGATCGGCCTGTACATTATGGACCAAGTGCTCAGGAACCAATTGATTTGCAGCATGCTGCCTTAGCCGATTATCAGGTGTTCTCAACCTAGCCGATGCATGTTGCAAGTTTTGCTGTTGAATCGGCTGAACCGTTTGCTGTCTTGGCGGCGTTTGCTGATTCAGCATTGACTGTACTGGGTCAGCTGTTTGTGGATTAGGTAGAAACATTGCAGCAACCTGTTCCTGAGTCAGTCGATTGGTACTTCGCCCAGCATGTTGTGGTTGTTCTCTGGTCAACAATCTAGGATTGACCACCTGTCTTTGTGCCGATGATGACGCAGCTGGTGCAGTAGTTGAAACTGGTGCCATCGGCTGGATTGGTGGTACACTAGAAACACCCTGTTGATTTCCTGTGATCGAAGGCCGATAGTTCGGGAAAACACCTCCTGGTAAATAAAATGGCCTTGTAGTTTGATGCTCAGCTATCGTGCCATCGACCACAGACTTCACCATGTTTGTCAAAGTATTAACTAGCACTCCAGATTGGTTGATCAGAGCATGTTGCACGGCATAGTCGATCCGGTCTTGAAAGTTATTAAACTGTAAACGCTCTTGGTCGCCATCTTCACCAAGATCTTCAACTGCACCATCTTTAGAAACATCACCTTTGTCGCCTGAGCCAGCCACGGTACTTACATGACCTGGAGAAGAGCTTGAGCCAACCTCATCGGCTGCAACTACCTTCAGCTTGTACTTATGGACGATTGTGCCTCTGCGGGTTTCTTGAAAAGAATTCATGAATTGATCCTTCATGTTGCTCATCATTTGCTCAAGCTCACCCCTTTGTTCAGCTGTCAGCTTATCCAATGTGGCTGGAACTATGTTGCTGGGATTCACTTCAGTTGATGGATTTGCAGTTCCTGTTTTAGCAACGGGAGGTTTGACTCCTGTCCCTGGTGACGGTGGTAGTTTTTGGGCCAACGGGAAGAAGTCGTTAACACTCGTGGTCCCACTGGGCGTGCCAAAAGCGTGTTGATGCGAAAAACACGAGGCCTGGGAGATCTGCTTAACTCCAGTGCAGGTCCAAAATCTTGCCTTTTAGGTTCGTGAGCATGCCAGTTGATTTGATCCTACAATAAACAAGAAATAGAGACAAAGAAACTGCAGTTAAATCCATAAATGATAGCCGATCGGCCAGCCGCCGAGTAGATTTATCTTTGAGCCGATGTCATATGTGAATCGATCGGCAGTTGTAAATAAGTGAATTGAAACTAAATCTACTCGATCGGCTGTAGATGTTAACAGCACATAATCTTTATGTCGATATATACTTAAATCAAGTGATTGGGATGGATCGGTCGCATGCCGAGACAGTATAAATCACTTAGATCGAAATATATATTAACGATGAGATTATAGATGTTCACAGCATAGCCGATCAGATAGATCTAGCGTGCACCGGCTAATACTCCGATACCACTCTATATTAAGATATTAAAGCAAGTAAAATATATCAAACAGAGAGCTTAATACACCTAAATGCAATAGGATCTTAACACAAAGGGCAGATCTAGCATAACAATTGAGCACATAAGACATAAAGCTAAATCAGGTAAGATCGGCTGAAACTCCGATGCTACTCTACTCAACAACCAAGAAGCAGGCTAGAGACTATAGTTCTAAACACGACTTATGAGATCAAACTCAACTGATGCAGCCATAAGTATGAAAAGAAAGACAATATCTAGACAATCAAGCTATTGGAAGCTTTATAGAATGGTAGATATCCTATATAATCTAAGCCAACGTCAATATTTAACCTAATCGGCTACCCACTAATGATAGATATTAGCCGATTGAAGGTTAGACAGCGATATTGTCAGAGATTATATAAGATATATGATAACTCGACAACTTACATGAACAAGATTAGAGTATCATAAAAATGGAAGCACTAATCCTGAGAACGCAAGCCGCCATAACAAGTTTTACCTCTAGTTGAAGATCGAAACCGATCCAGCTCAACCCGAAAGCAAGAACTCATCGAAACAAAACGAACGTAAAAGGGTGGCGATGCGCCGAAATTGTTGTTGAACGTGAGTTATCTTATTACATGGGGCTCGGGGTCTATTTATACCCGAGATTACAAAATATGTCCTTGTCGGACACGACTCTTATATCTAACAAACTCTAAGATACCATAAGTCTTTGCGGCAGACTTTTGCCCAAACTTATCTCTAAGGAATTTACATAAAATATCCTAATTAATAGATACAATTGCCTCCTTAGGACTCAATCCGTGTATGGCAATCCATATGAAGCACTTCAACTCGACCCGATGACGTATACCGAGTCGTATTGTCAAAATCGGTTCAATCGGTTAACCTTGTCTGACTCGAACTCTGCCGATTAAGGTCGCAACCAATTCGGACTTAGCCGATTCTTGCTCTATTTCCGTAACGATTCTTGTCTTAGATTCCGCTTCTGTTTGATCTTCATCTCCGATACTCATATTACCAAATTTGGTCGTTAACAATAGCTCACTATAGTACTCAAATAAACTCAAGCTTAACTTAGTGGGTGTTGATTGAAAAATTAAGTCCCCCTCATCCAGGATCTTAGTAAGGCTCTAATTTACATATGTACTGGCCAGAACGTAATCTTAATTAATCTTAATTTTATGAGCCTTTAGAGTATGGATCCATGAGCAAATGTTTATTAATTTTATGAGCCTTTAGAGTATGGATCCATGAGCAAATGCTTAGCTTAATAATTTGATCCTGGGACATGTCTTTCACAACCATATCAATATGTAAGGAAGAAAACACACAACATGCTGCTACTAGAATAGAAAACAGTGTTTAATTAGTGCACAACTTATAGCACAGTATAATTTTGGGTGGTTGTTTACACCTTTTGAGTGGTTTATGAGCGCTATTTACCCCTCTTAGTTCTGGGAAAAATTCTTAAATATATGATTAATCATAACATGCTTTAAAAATCTAACTACATCGTCGACTATGCAGTAAGAGATTATTTTGGAGCTTTTCCATGGTTATTGCTCCCCTATGTGTGGATATAGCTTAATCTAAATTAGCTTAATAATCTTTATAAATATCCACACATCTCACAAAATAAGTGTCCAAATGTCTCTAAAATTTTGAGATCAAATAGGGTCGAGGAGAGCTCCTCTCTAGCGGGTGATCATGAGACCCCCCTTTGTGAGTTCGGCCGGGGAGAAGGGCGCGAGGATCGGGAGCCGCTTCCTTTAGCCCGAGGAAAAACTAGAAACTAGGGATTATAAAGGTTTGGGCCGCTAAGAGGCGTAATACCCTACTCCCATGTTTGGGATTATCTCTGGACGTTACAAGCACCCTCTTCTTTTTTTCTCTCTTTCCCCATGGCGAGGACCTCCTTTTATAGTTTAAGGGGATACCACATGCAGCGCCCCTATCTACTCCTTCGCTGGAAGGCGGCCCACTTAACCTGGATCTAACTACCAACCGTGCCTTCCACCGGACGCAAGGCATTCGCCCATTCTTAGGCGGGGCCCAGCGCCGTCCTCAGTCCATCGTAGGGGACATCCCTGCCATTCCCTCTTAAATGCCGAGAGACTTCGATGGATGCGCCCTTTTGCAGGGGGGCGCACTCGACCCTGGTCTGATGGGACGGGTCATACCTGCCCCCACTCCGCGTAACACAGGGCGGGGCGTGGGGGCACCGCCGCCCATCCAATCAGCTACCGACCGACTGGTCAGGGCTGATTGACGGGCGTCAATCGTGCGGCGCCGCACGTCCCCCCCTCCCCCCACGTCGCATTTAATGCGGCGCGGGACGGTTGGGGCGCCGTGCAATTAAGGCCCTCAAGGCGCCTCTTGCTTCGCGGCTCATCCGGCCACGCGGTCGCCCTGAGGGGTGTGACGTGGCCCTTCCCCGAGGGTCCCCCGGCGAGCTTGCGGCTCGCCTTACGGGCCCGAGGGGAGGGTGACGTGGCCCCCCGAGGGTCCCTCGGCGGGCCTCCAACCCCCTGACCTCCCTCCCCCCCCCCCCCCCCCCGGGGGAGGCAGGGAAGGGGCCGGCCGTACAGCCACGTGCCGGACGGGGAAGCCGCCTCCCCTCACGATGCGTATCCCCGGACCCATTCCACCGACAAATAGACTTTTAGAAATATGAGCATGTTACTTAAAGTTGCCTTGCAAATAATACAAAGCATTCTTAATACCAGTGGTCTAGTCTGGATTTAAATACTGTCAAGATTGCTAGTAAGAAATGTATGCCAAATCTGTATGCATCCAGATTTGAGCTAATATCAAGCTTCTGTCAGCTGAATCATAAATTATTATCTTTATAATTTAATTTCAGCTTGACTAACTTTAACTCAATTCTCTCAAATTATTTATTTAATTTATAACTTACTGATATAAGCCCAGTACTCCTTTAGACCAAAAAAATTTTCATGAAAAATTTTCTTTAGTTTCTATCAGCAATATGCATTGCTTGACAATAAAATGTCATTAGTATAGAGTACCGGTGAATGAAATTCCCACCTTTAATTTTCTGGAAGCTGTTCACCTCACTTGAATTGTTCGAAATTTCCATTAGAGTCAGCCAAAATTTTATTAACCCACTTAAATGGCCTACTATTTTGACTCATTTAGAAACTTCTACTAAATTCTTTGTTTTGTTCATCAATCTCAATTTATTCTTACATGGTTCAAAAACCATTTGGATGAACGCTTATTTTTAATGTCTTATAAGGTGAACAAGCTTTATTTAGTGTTTACCACCATAATCCGATCTCATAACTTCATTTGATTTTAGCATTAGTATCTTAAATTTCTTAAAGGAAATCGGAGGTCTCTTATGAGTAAACATAGCCTTATGGGTAAACATAACCAAAAGTATTCGCTTGTTGACTAATTTCTTAACTTCGTGAATTTTTCCCTTAAAGCTTAAATAACGTAATTAAAATCAATCCAAGGGAAAGAATCTCTCCAACTTATGAGACGTTCCAACCTCCCCTAGAAATGTGACATCAATTACAATGTCACAATTTCAATGACGTCTCATCTTTTGTCATTACATGCAATTATTATAATAGTCACATAGTCATCCAAAGATCAAATATGACTGTCGTGCATAAGGGCAAGACCAATCACTTTATTATCACGCTTAATATAACATGTTCTGTTTGGAAAAATAACGGACATGACCCGTTTCTCACATGACTTTAAATAATTAATAAGGTTTCTCTCAATGGGGTGAACAAATAAGATATTATTGCAACTGTTGGAGAAACTAAGTGTGAGGTCTCCAACAACCCTTCACTCCATCAGTTACTCTGAATGTTCACTCCCCTCTTTGCTACCGTTTGGACGGTACGGGATCCCTGTAATGAGTTAGAAACATGCACAGCAGCATTGAGTCAAACTCACTAAGTATTAAGGGAAAATTCTAACATAAGGGACTTATTTAATTTCATTTATACCTTTCTTGACTAACCACGCTGTGAAATGTGTGCAATTTCTCAACCAATGTCCATCTGACGCACAGAAGTGGCAGTAGGGACTTGTACTTAAAGGAATAGCTGAAGTGGAGGCCTTAATCTCTTCTTGCTTCTGCTCGCCCTCTGGCTCGCTATTCTTATTAGAGGATTCCCCTTGATAGACCTTCTTGCCTTTATCAAAGGCATTAGTGAGGTTGAGCTGGTCTTTTATCTTCTGCTTTTCAGCCCTTTGGCGCTCTTCCTCTTTCACTGAGTGTGAGATCAGTTCTTGTATGGTCCACTTCTCTTTCTGGGTATTATAATTTATTTTGAATGGATCATAGTTAGGACCTAGAGATCTCATGATGAGGTGCACTAAAAATCCATCAGATATTTCCATATCCATGGATCTGAGTTGATTTTCCATATGAGTCATCTCAAGGATGTGCTTCCTTATACCACTTTTGCCATCGTAATGACTAGTGATCATCTCACTTACAAGCGTATTGGCATGAGTCTCAGGTGCAAATTCAAAACTTTCTTCAATGTTTGCCAGATACGTCTTAATGTCGTTAGAGTCAATAATTTCTCCAATAACTTCTGGAGAGATGGCACCCCTGACATAAATTAAGCACATTCTATTGGACTTCTCCCAGTTGGCTAACTTCTTATTGTAGGCCCACATGAGATTATCATATTCTTCCCCAAAGTTCTTCAGCCGGTTGAGGTTCCTCGGGCGGATCCTCTCTTATGGCTAAGTTAATAAACACATTATTTCTCCACTCAACGTAATTTGATCCATCAAGAAGCTGAATAGCCTTAAGCTGTCCTAATGCTGAGAAAATTAATTATTAATTAAACATTAGTAATGCATGCAATTAATTTCCGTTGGCTTAATTAATCACATACAAATAAAACTCAAATTTTCATAATCAAACACCATAGGGTAGAAAAGATTATGAAATGACAGAGAATTTAGAGGAATAATGTTATCATGAATTACTAAAATTAAAATCCTAAATCAAATTACCATAAGTAGGTAGATATGATATAGGGCATAATGCCATTAGTAAATGACACGAAATTAAAATCCTTAGCCATATCACCCTTGGGCAGAAATGGTAAAGGAATTAAGCTTAGTGACGAATTAGAGATCCTTGATCACATCACTGTAAGGTAAAAGTGATAAAGGAAATAAAGCACTAATGGCATAAATAAGATTCTAAGTCATATCACCATTAAGGCTAAAATGACGAAGAAAATAATGATTGACGATATTTAGATTTTTTCCTTAATTACATCACCATTGGGCAGAAATAATTAAGGAAATAACAATCTTAATGAAATCACTTTTCTTTCTAGATAAACTTCCCGTTGGTTCCATTAATCTAGAAATAATTTACTCAGTATTGCAACTGATAATAAGCATTGATAATTGCATATAATTAGTTTACCATGGCTTAATCAATCATATGCAAAATAAACTTAGAATTTCATAGTCAAAGCACCATTGGTCATAAATAATTATGAATAATCTTAAAATTAATTCCTTAATTATATCACCATTGGGTAGAAAAAACAAAGGAACAAAATTATAATTGACATGTAATTATAATAACGTGGGTTAAATATAACTTCACATCTTAATGCTTTCTAGTTGAATTTCTCGTTGGTTCCATTCGACTATTAATAATTAAGTTAATAAGGAAATGACCATCATAGTATGTTGACATGAAGTCATAATATACTTTCTAGTTGAATTCCCATTCAACTAGAAATAAATTAAATGGCTTAAAGAAATAATAATCTTAATAAATATTGACATGAAATCATATTAACGTTGGTCAAATATAATATCATATCATTAATTTCTTTCTAGCTAAACTTCCCGGTGGTTTCATTTAACTAGAAATAATTTTCTAAGTGTTCAAATAATTGACCATAATTTTCCAGCAATTTTAAATGGCTAAGAAAGTTCATAAATGAATTTTTGGAAATAAATAAAACATAAATGGCGGGCTTAAAAAATAATAATGTGGCCCACCACTTCCTAAGCCGGCCAAAAATCGTGCCGGCCATCTTACGGTCAATAATAATTTTACATCATTATTTCTTTCTGGCTAAACTTCTCGTTGGTTCCATTTAACCAGAAATAATTTACTTATTAATCAAATAACATTTTCAGCCATTTAATTTAGCTAATAAAATGGTAAGGCAAGATGCACATTTGTATATATCTCGGGAGTAAGTAATCAAAGGGTATTGAGCATAGCCAGTCGTCAAATCTTAATTTTGTGACAAGCTCACAAGCTGAGAGGTGTGAACAGGGGAGGATACCATGCCGTAGATCTTCACTGTCCATGTGGTGTTAAGTCGGTAGTACTGGGTCAGTTGTTTAATTAGCGTATTGATTAAAATGACTTGATGTCCCATGTAAATAGGTTAGTGCTTTAATTTGTAAGATCATGAGATATACTCCTATGCGAGAACATAATACCAGTTTATTAGTTTGTGTATTCATCTTGTTTATGTGAGCTTGAGGACTGCAGAAGTTGTAGTCCTATTTCCAACAGATAGGAGCCTATTATCTCGAAAGGGTGAGTGTTATATATTTTATCTAATTTCCTATTAAAAATAGCCCAAATTAAAGGGTCCTTTTCTTTTCGGGGCAAAACCACTTGAATATCTACCCTTGCGATTTTGTCAGTGACCCGTGCTTGTCAACTGATGGATAGGCACATCCTTAAAAAGATATGATGCACGTAATTTTTTTTTTATGACGGAATATCACATACATACACAAAATCAAACAATCATTCATGAAGGTTCTGAACCGTGTGTGAATGCTATTCAGGGTCTTTTAACTATATCAACAAAATTCGCCTCATACCTCCATATCTCCATGTACAAAATCTTAAATGGCCACCCTTTAGTTGTAATAAATTAGTGCGATCATGGTTTCCAAATAGGAGTATTTCATTGCAACCAACAACCGGAGGACGGAGGTGATTACTAGCAAGACCATTACAAGAAGCAGCTGAAGATACATATACAGCTGTTTGGGATATGGTAGTCAGTCCTACACAAGTGCCAGTTCAAGATGTTCGCAAATGCCAGTCCTACACTTGCAACCCAACAATCTGCATCTCTGGCAATGTGGCATAGATATCTCAAGCTAGGCATGAGAGGCGTCGGGAGTTGGAGGGCCTCATTTTCTCATCGGCTAGTCAGGGGAATATAGAGGTAATGTGCTGCATGACATGCTGAGCAAGCAGCGTTCTCCATGTACCGTGCCTTTTGATATCTTCAGCGCAACGGCGCCCGTGGTGAACAATGCATCTACTTGCTTCGTGGTTCTAACTGATCTCGACTGGCTGAATGGAGGTTGCAATGCATCAGCGAATCACATCTGGGTGCCTGCATGAAAAACAATGTGGTCTTCAGCAGGATATTTTTCATGTAGATTAGATCAGAAGTTCAGAACCTCGCTATTTCATCCATATGCCCAAGCTGGCTCACAAGGCCTAGGTTTGTGAGATTTTTTTGTTATCATCTTTTTAACACAGAAAATAATTAAGATCATGCTTATCTAAAAATAACCAAGTCTAAACTTGATATTGAGAGAAAGTAATAGATTCCTCGGAGAAGAAATCTGAAATAAAAAAATTAAATTGTACAGTGAAATTTGTTTTTCCAGCTTCAACTTACACATATAAAATCTCATGTATCCAGCTAAAATTTTGTGAAAATTATAGTTGATTTGTCGTACCTATGCTGCAAATAGCCTTTTTGGGGAAAAAGCATACCATTTCTTAGAAAATGATCAATGGGTTAAGAACTCCTAATTTAACTTCAGATGCATATTTTCTTTTAAGATGAAAATGCACTAAATCATATGGCTTTTATCTCTATTGACTCTTCCGACAAACAGAAGGCGAATTAAATGGATGGATGTGTATTTGTTCCACATTCATTTGCAAATAATACCAAAGGTCCAAGCTTATTCCAATAAAAAAAAAAGCTCCAAGCTTATTGAAGGCGGAGAAACAGTTGGTGTAAGGACTTATTTTTCTTTGTATCTTTTCTAAGAGAAAACATAACTGAATAATTAGTCATGGTAGGTAGCGACCATACAATGCCACTTTGCTTCTCTCCAGTCTTCCAACAAGCACTGACATACTACATTGTGTGTTTAAGATAGTCCAATCAATAGGTGTTCCTCTATATATATATAGGAAGAATTGAGGTAATTGTCACACTATATAATAGTGTACACTCATGTTGCCAGACAAAACCAGCAGCTAGGAAAGAACAGCCCAGATTGCTAGCAAAAACCGTGTGCCATCGGAATAGTCAACGAAATTAAGCAGGGTATAGTATATTACCAGAGGGGTACAATATTGGAAGGCATCAAGAAATCGTGAATTTTTGGACTGGTGTTACAGATGATATAATGTGCCGGTTGGTGAAATGGTCTGCTTTGGCTAGACCAAAAGATTATATATGGAGATTTGGGTTTAGTAGCGTCCAGCAAAATGAATATTTTTCACCAAGCTAAATGGACAATGGACAATGAAACTCTTGAAGCTTTAGGATTCCAGCTCTTGCTTAGAGATAGTAAGCATAGAGTATATGTTAGAGAGAGGTTTTTTCTTTAGACAGGTAATGGTAGAGTTTCTCAGTTTCAGAAAGGATTACATGCTATGAAAGAGTGGCTTTGGCGAGAATTACAGTTGTTTGTGGGGAATGGGGGAGTTACATTTTTTTTAGGCATGGTATCTGGAGAGATATTTGTCCTATCAAATTCCTCTGTTCTAAACTCCTCCAAATATGTAATGAACATAAGATCCTTGTAGGTGAGGTACACTTGAGAGGTGCTAAGGCCTATCCTGGTAGAGATAGCTCTGCTAGACTTTAACAAAAAGTAAAATCTTATTCAACCAAACCACTTTAGATCTTGTTCGGTTAATCCTTTTACAAGAGAATTGAAGATGATTTGAAGGGGATTAATTCAATACCTACTGTGGTTTAGAATTATCCCTCAATCCCCTTCAATTCCTCTCTTTTGAGAATTTATCGAATAAGACCTTATATATGTCTGACTTTTCTAGGGAATAGCTGATGATGATACGGGATGTTTGGAAGCCCCAAACATTTAAAATTAAACACTTCCTAGCTTGGTATGATAGAGTCCAGTCTGTTGTACAATAGGTCAAGATAAACTGAAGAGGGGGAATCACATATGTAAACTTTGTGGTATGCCTGAGGATGCTGAACACATTTAAGGCCCTTCTGCTGTCATTATGTTGTGCTTTTCTAGATATGTTCCTGGCGGATGAGACTCCCCTATAGAATCGAATAGCAAGAACTAAGCCAACCAAATGGGGGTGAATGGTTGGTATATCCAAAAACCGAAAACTTTTAGCGAAAATAAAAGTTACCTTCGAAATCGATGGAGATCGGTCTGACCAGAGTAGATTAGCCGGTCTGACCGAAGCGTAGCCGCCGGTCTGACCGGTGTAGATCTCCCGGTTTGACCGCCCTGGAATTCCTGCCGCGCCTGTTGCCGCCGCCGCCGGTCTGACCGCCAGTATATCGCCGATTAGACCGCTGAGACCCAGTGAAATACAAATCGAAGAACTCTTAAAGTGGATGACGACTTTATTGATTCTCTCTGTGTTTACAAAGTGCACCAACAGTACTCCTTACAAAAATTTCTGACTAAACTCAAAACCCTAACTCAAAACTCAACTCAAATGCTCTCAAAAGCGATACAAAAGTGATACCAGGAAGCCTCACGCTCCCCCTCTATTTATACCCTGAGGTAGGCAGCCTAAAGACACGAACCAAACCTATACTACGAGTCCTAAACACCTTAGGAAACCCTCTAGTATAAGAAAGAAACTTTACATAACCAATCGTACCAAATTTGGACTCCTTCCAAATTCGACTCCGCATCCCATACGCACACAATAACTCCATCGTATGCCATATGGAATCTCTATCAACCACGTGCATCAACTCTAGCCTAAGTATCCCGCATGATCTCTGACCACCACGGACGTTGTCTTATCCCCAAGCCGACTCCCAGTCCATCACCGCAAATACTCTCCCGAGGCATCGAGTCACCTACACATGAAATAAACAAAGAAACCATATTCCGAGACCAAGCTATCTCCGACTTGACTCATTAGTAGCAAACAACAGTATTACATACGTATAGTATCTATCTAGAAGCCATAATCATGAAATAATCACGGATATCCAAACAAACAACCCGAAACCGAAACCAACACAGAGTCGGCCAGTCAGACCGCGGGCTAGCCGGTCCGACCGCTCAATCACCGCCGGTCTGACCGGCAACACCTGCCCTGTCTAATCGGTCACATGAAATAACAGCTATTTCCTGTAGATTCACCTGTGAACTCCAATCATCTCCAAAACCACTTCGTGAATAAATTCCAAATAACAAAACCAATAATCTCCAATACCCAATTATTCATCACAGAATAATAATCAAAAATACCTTTGATTTTACATCCCCTAACGTTGTGTAGTTTGCAGTTGTGCCACTGATATGTGGACCCCACTTTAATATGGCCCACATATCAGTGTCACAACTGCAATCTGCATAAAGTCAGGAGATCCGTTTCCATTTCTGGCTAGTCCTTCGCTCTTATTACGTTTGACAAGTACACTGTAATGGTGATAGGCATGCTGACCGAAATAACAAGAAATGGAAAATTGTTGGAATATTTGGTCAATCGAAAATAACATAATAAAAAAATGTAAGGCTCGGCTTCATTAACCAACAGCCCTATTGTTTCGCTTATTCGTAGAATAAGCCAAACGACATATTTGCAAACGAAAAGTAATTTATGAATAAAATTTTTATATAGGTGATTTTAGCGGTTTAAAAGTAAAGGCTGAAAAATAAACTTCGATGAGAAAACCTAAAGTCCGCTCTAAATTTATAGTTAGAAATTTAAATTTTAAGTGATAAGTATAAAGGAAATATACACCACGAGATTCTAAACGACGTGCGTTTGCATAGGTATGCGCTGACATGTCCACGTGGGTCCCAATCATCAGCGTGAATGGAGAACTTGCGAGTGTAGCTCTTGAAGCCATACCACGGGCCCACCTTGTTGGCAAGCAGTTCCACGTGTCATGGGGTTGATCGACGACGTATTAGTTTGACTATTTAAAAGCGCATCACTCTTCAGCACACTGCACGCCACCTTCCATTCCACTTTTTTTTTCCCGATTTTTCTATGAAAGCAATCACACCTTCTAGTTCCACTATGTTTTGGAGCTAGCTGTTCCCTTGCATTCCTTCATCCTGCCTCTTTCCAGCCTGCTTGAATTTTACAATTTTCCTGATAGAACATGAGGGGAGGCATGCAAATTAAGGCCCCGTTCGAATCTGATTATAGGATGAAAATTAAGTGTGCACGTAACAAGAGATAAATCATTAGCATATGGTTAATAAAGTTTTAATTATTAAAAATTGAAAATAGATTTATTTGATTTTTATAGTAACTTTTATATAGAAAGTTTTCGTATGAAATACACCGTTTAGCAGTTTGAAAAACGTGTAAATAGAAATCGAGGAAAAATCTAGATGTTGTTGGAGTTTAGAACGGGGAACTTGGCTATGCACGATCGATGCAAGAAGTGATGGTATCATAGGCACGGGAAGCGTTGGGAATTAATTAGGTGGCCTTGTGGAGTAAGCAGTTTGGACACGAATTCCCCTCTTTGTTTCTAATCATGCGGTGCGGTAATGAGCGTGACAAAATCTGCAGGTCCCAACCATGTGTTACGGTAACTTCACTGCCACCTGTTCCTTCTTTTGCTTTATTATCTTACTACAAACTGACACCAGAATACCTCTTACTTTTGGTTAATTTTGCCAATTCCTGTTCCACTGTTAGTAATTAGAGCATGGAGTTACATGTTTCAGTAGGAACAGATGTTTGTCCATTCCGCTTTGACGCAATAATTATATAGTATCTGCAAACCCAAACAACTTTATTTAATTTCTGTGTAATATAAATTGCCGTCAGATATATCTTCAGTACGAGGGAGATCAATGTCAACAACAAATGTGTAGAAATAGTAACAGAAGAGATCACAAGGGAGGACGGTAAGGTGCGAGTTGTGCAGGCCATGACATATAAGATCCACATGCGTCTCATACTAACTTAGCTCGCCATGTCAGCTGAAACTAGGCACAATAGTTAGCCCGTTAAATCAGCTAAAACTAGTTAGCCCGTTAAATCAGCTAAAACTAGACACCATACTGCTCTCACACCTTGGTACTCTAGTATTACAAGACAAGAGACTTATATTTGTTATTATGATTAAGAACATGATTCAAACTCGATCTCAATATAAGAGATCTAAAGTGAACTTATTCCTTTACTTTTAAGGGAGGAAAGCCTCTTTCCTTGTAAATTGTTTTCTTTTGACTGTGCGGTTCACAAACTGAATGGAAATTGAATTTTTTTTCAAAAATATTCTTTGCTAACAAAGTTCCTTATAAATTTTATAGGAACTCTTTGAATTTTCGGCAGGATCCGTTCTCGACCCTAGTTCATCGCTGGATTCTACTTGAGCCGAGTTTCACAATCAAATCCCGCTCCCTGCGGCAGATATTCAAGAAATTGAGGCCAACGCAGAATATATATGCAATCTCGAAAGCACAGTAAAACCACAGATAATTCGCAAACCAAAGCATGGCATGTTCACATAGTCCAACACAGCACAATTATTTGGTTTGGGTATACTTAATTACTCTACATCTGGCCTGAATGATTTTATTCATACAACCTGACAGGTTGACAACATATATGCGTAAATGGCTCACGCCGATCCAAGGAAACGACCCATCCAAGTCGAGAAGCGAGACCAGGCCAGGTCAATTGCTGCCTGGTTCTCATCAGTCAGACCCATCTCCTTCCTCCTCTTGACGGCCTCAGGTGATGTGTTCATAAAAGCATGCGAGCAGCCAGGGTAGATGTGGACTTCATGTGGCACGCCAGATGACTTGAGCTTCTCCTCCAGCGACTTGGCTGCCTGAAACATTATATTAATAAGTGCCCCTATTAATAATATTAGATTTTTCAGGTCAAAATGCTCAATTGAGCATCTATAAGTAGACTCATTCTAGGCAGATAAATTGTATGGAATCAAGCCCTTCCTTGAACCAAAAAGGTAACTATTCAACAATGCCGATACTAGTATATGAATGTGAAATTTAAACAAGTTGCCCCAAGCATAATGTCAATACATAGCAAAATAGACAAAACATATGAGAGGTGGTCTTACCGTGACATCTGCAAATCCAACAAAACTGTCAAGCTCCCCAAAATGAGCCTGGATGGGAGCCTGGGCCTTGGAAGCATCGGCAAGCTCAGAAGGTGGTGTCCCATAGAAAGCCACAACAGCATCAACCTCTGGGACTGAAACTCCACTTGCAATTGACAAAGCGCCTCCCATGCAATATCCAGTAACACCAACCTACATGGAGGAATATAAGTTATCATAATGCAATTCATTACATTCTGCATGGTTTCATCAGAATGTAGACAAGTTTTTTTTTTTTTTTTTTTTTTTGCTAGGTTTCGTCCATCAATTAGGATAATATGTCAATACATCATGTGTACACCCCTAAAAGGTGCAGCAAGTTAGGCACATGGCAAGCAACCAACTCAGCTGAGTAATCTATCCCCATGATTAGTTACTTCCCATGAAAAGGCATATGTAGGAAATCAAGGAATATACCTAGGTTTATTTTCTGTAACCAAGAATCTGACAGTTACGATGTTTATCTTCTGGTTACTAAGTCATCTCTAAATAACATTTGTTAGGGCCAGTTCCTTTAAAGACTATACGCCTGCCATTATGGAAAGTAAGAGTTAAGAAATCTCCTTCCCTCTCCATCAGCACAACTTATCACTGCAACAATGCTCTTACTTCTTCTGTCTCCCTGTTACTCAAACCAATCAATTGCTATTGCTGAAATTTCTGCCCGAGGTACCTCTATCTAAAGTAAGCACGTAACAAGATACAAATGCTGCATTTTTAACTCTCTAGTTCTTTTAAATCTACCAGTGAAGTTCAGTCAGCAAACAGAAATAATTAGTTACGAGTTAGTTGGGTAAATATGTCATGGCATCTGAAAATATTTGGATGGTGGACGGAGATATAATTTCAGTAGTACAGAAAACATGAGAAAACAATGAAACAAGAACAAATATGAGCCCTACCTTGGGTGATCCATTTGCCTTGAGCCATTTAACTGAAGCCTGAATATCCTTGACCGCACCCGGCCAGTCTAGACCTTCCATCAGATGCTGAGCTTCCGCTACATCAAGAGCAACCTTACCACGATACAAACTGAAGAAAAAGGCACGTTGGTAAACAAGTTTCTTGGCTGAGAAACGAAATGCTAAGTATTAAGATTTATGAAGCATCCATTCCTAGAACTTTGTTTTTGAATACGTGATGCTAATTATTGCTAAAGAATGAAAATTTTCTGTGTGCAAAGAAGTTGAGTGGCATGCTCAAATTTACAAGAGTTGAATGGGAATTTTCTCATGTGCCACAATGACATGCACAACGATTATGCGTAAGCTCCAGCCACCTCTCCTGCTTCTCCCGAGAATGAGCTCCCATGCCCAGCCATCTGCCTCCTTTCCCATATTGTTCCTCCACCTTCCTTCCCTCTCTCCTAGCTCCTAACCAAAGGCGACATTGGAGCCAGCATGGGGGGATGCAACAGTAGCTGGCATGGCGTGATGATGGCTGGAGTCAGCGCATGCGTTGAAGACGATGAAGTCACCCACAATGGTCATTCTCGGGAGAAGCAGGAGAGGTGGCTCTATTGTGGCAAATGAACTGATTTGCATCAAACTCAACAGAAAAAGAGCACACAAACTCTCTGGAAAATGTGATTATGCCATTTTAACTTTGTGACAAATGAGGAAATTCTTGCAAAATAAAGAACCACAAGATATGATCTTACTCTGGAATGAGAGCTCTGTATCCTTCACCAATTTGGGAAATGTGGACAGCATGATTCTTGATCTCATAGTCAACCCCCCACCACTCTTGCAAAACAACAATTCCAGGAGCATTCTCTTTTCCAACAACATAGGCATCAAAAGTCTGCAGATTAGCATTAGATTAATTTATGAGTAAACCACATTACCAGTTTACTACAGAGAAAAAGATAGTATCATGTACAAGTACTATTGACTTAGTGTCACACTGCGACCGTTACGATATAAAGAGCAATTCTCATGATGTAGAGTGAAGGTTGCAGGATCTTAATATTAGCTTGCAAGAAATCAAGAAAAAAAATATTGGCACTTCTTTTTGTTCAGTTATGGCTGTGATATGCCCTAGTTTACAAAGTACATTTTTTTGAGATGGTAGTTTATTTACAATTACTACTATAGTAGGTTATGTCCGCTGTCATACTGCAGTAATGAAGTTTAATACAGTATGCATTGTATATCGAAGGAAGTAATGCTTACTCGGTGATTAGAGGAAAGTGGGAGCATCAGAGCATCAAGTGATGGCATATGCCTCCAAAACTCACATAAATTTGACTAATGCCTCAGTGACATCATCTTTTTTTTATTTTCACCAATCACCACATATTTATAGCAAGCTGTCTTTCCAGCCAATTTAGTTCATTGAGCTAAGTAGCTAACTGATCTTAGATTAGGAGAAATTTTAAAAGTGTCCCACATTTACAATTTTCTGGTTGGAGAGAAATTGGGTACCTACTTCGTACAAGGCTAATGCACATTCTTACCAACAAATAACAACCTCAGGTAAGCTGTATGGACAGAATAATCAAGTGAATATATGAAAAGGCACAGATAAGCTGAAACATCTGGAATAGTCCAGGTGAAATCGTTGGCACTGTAAAACCGTACTAGCAAGTTCGCGTCTGCAATACTTCGATCAATTCTATGTATATACCATAGAAACTAATACAAGGAAAAGGATGCAAACGGTTTCCGTATTAGGCAAAAGAAAACCGGAAACGAATGGATTAATCGTTGTATTACTCCACATAACGACACAACAATCTCAACGCATACCGAGTATCCACCAAATTCATGACAGCCAGAACTATTTGTCATGACTCAATAGCATTATGTGCCATCTAATTAGGGGAGAAAGGGTTAAAGGTAAAGCCAATGCGGGAAGGCGGGGAAAAAGCGGCAAAGTGAGTTCTAAAAACGAATATATTCATGTCTCAAAGATCACCTCCTCGACCACAAGAAGCATGGATGATTCTCTAAAAAATGGGGGGGAAATCACAAGAAGCGGGAGCTAAACCGCAACGAAGCGGGCCGAACATATATTTCCTAAATAAAAACAGTGGGAAACGGGAAAACCCAAAACCCTAGGGAGGGGGGGACTGATTGGGCGAGCGTAGTGTGAGTGGAGTGAGAGTGACTGACCGTGTCGTCGCGCTGGATCTGGACCATGTGGAACGGCGCGGCGGAGGATGCCATGGCGGCGCGGGGGGGAACGAAGGAGCGGGCGGGGTGGAGTGGCGGGCGGCGGAATGGGGAGGAGAGGAAGGAGGAGGAGGAGAAGGCGCGGCGTAGCAGCAGTTGCGGTGTGGCCATCTCTCAACACAACTAATCAAATCCCAAGCAGCAGTCGCGTCGCGTCGCGTCGCTTCGGTGACGGTGGGGATGGGGAGGGAGGGCGATGGACCGACCGATGGATGCAGGGCAGCCCACACGGCAGGCACCCGCTTTCGTTGCTAATCATCAGGGCCCTACTGGCTTTGGTGGCCTGCCTCGGCAACACGGCACCCGTTGCTGTCACGTAGCCTTGGCCTGGCTGCTTCCGTGCGTGCTTCACCGCTCCCACGCCCGACGGGTGGACAATATTCTGAGAGGGGAAGTTCAGCGTTCGCTCTAGGATAAATGATCACCGAGGTCAGTACTAACCAGGGTCTATTTTCAACCAAAACTGGTCGAAAACCACGCTGTTTCGATGCGGGATGAAAGTAGGTTATAAGTGAAATTTCGAATAGTTTTTGATAATTTGAATTTGAAGTGGTAAAATTCAACCGAAATTAATCAAAATTTATCAAATTTTGGCCAAAGAAAATCATATCACCGTGTTCGGAATCCAATATTAAATCGAAGAGGTGAACCCTGATACAAACTTGGTGTGTTCGAACCTAGCTAGGTGTTCAGACCCCTTCCCTCCCAACACGTAAAATGAAGCAAGGACTAGCACATGATTAATTAAGTATTAGCTAAAACAACTTGAAAAATAGATTAATATGATTTTTTTAAAGCGTATAGAAATTATATTGTTGGAAAATTTGAGAAGTTGTGGGCCACTAGCCTTATGCATGGTCTCAAATCTTAAAGACTCAAATGAATTAAAACAATTCTAAATTAAAAAAAATGAGGTGGCCTGTCTGTGGAACATCATTGTACATCATGGTCATGTATGAAATATTGACAGCTTCACATGGGCTGTGTTTAGTTGGATCCAAAGTTTGGATTTGGTTAAAATTGGAGATGATGTGACTGAAAAGTTGTATGTGTATGACAGGTTGATGTGATGAAAAAGGACTGAAGTTTGGATCCAAACTTTGGATCTAAATACAGCCATGGTAATGTAACATCAAAAAGAGCAAAGACAATTTAACACAAGTTATAGACCCAAAAACAACAAGTTCTTCCAAAAGAAGATAGAAAACAGATCCTGCTGCCAACTGGCACAAATACATACTCCTACGGTACCAGCCGCATTCTTTTCCTGAAAAACACATTCTCTGCAGCCCAATGCTGTCAGAGTCTCAGAGATACACAATAACACAAAGGACGGGCATGTCATTTTCGGTAAATGAACTACTACTAGGTAGTAGTACTTCAGTAAATTAAAGAATTAAAACACCAACTCGTCACAGCTGTTCAGATTTCATCCAAAATTTGCTCCGCTGAAATGTGTAGTCATAGTCAGTAGTTAGCTGATATATGACAGCTGGAGCTGGAGTAGACATGAACTGAACACAGCAAGCCTGTGCTGTACAGATTCAACTTGCTTAATTGAAATCATTCGGAGGTATCATTACATGGGGCAAAAAATTAGAGGAGCTCTAGGAACCCTTGAGATTTTGGGTCAGGCTCCACTACTGCACTACTGGGGGCAGAACACAACTACACTACACAGGCAAGTTCTACTATACTGCAGTCGTGTTTCCGTGAAGTGGCAGCGACGCCTCTTTTTTGGTGCTCGACAAAAAGTGCTACCAAAACGCTGCGAGAGAAGCAAAAGGCAGGGTGACCTCTAGAGTATTGACCATCGACGCCATTCTCACCATTCAGTGGTCACTGCTCCTCCTCCATTTCCTTTCAGACCCCACAGGCCAGGCCTGCGAGAAAAATAGAATAATGGGGGTGGCCAGCAAAGTGCCAAAGGAAAAGGGAATCGCCATCGGAGTCCCATAAAAGCAGGGCGTGAGCAGAGAGCTGCCTCCAGCCCAGTGAGTACGGCTGGCTCGGCTCGCTCGCTCGGTCAGCTGCACACACACTGTACTTCGGCTCACTCTCTCCACTGTTCTTCTTCCTCGGCGAGGGGGGAAGGAGGAGGCGAGAGCTCGAGGCGGCTAGGACGGCGAGGAGGCTCGCATTGCTGGGGCTGTGCCTGGGCCTGCTTCTGCTGGCGCCCTCCCATCTGGCCTCGGCCGCTGCGGTGGAGGATGGTATGCTTTGCTGTCTCTTCGATCGTTTCTGTTTCTTGCCCTTGCTGGAGGATCAGTAGTGCTGCTGTTCTTTTGATGCTGGAGGATCCAAGGCAGTATTTTGACATATTTGTGGAATATTTGGCTGGAGTTTGTGGGGATGGGTAGTTTTCTGCATCACAGATCTCAGCAAATAGAGAAATCATGCGATTTAGTACCTCTCCGCATCCCACATTTGTATAACAAATGCGGAGTTCATTAGCACATATACATAGCACTGAGGAGAAATTTGAAGGGTGGGTAGGAGAAGAGAAAAATAATCCCCTAGGAAAATGGTGTGGTAAAGCATGCCAAGAAGTTAGCTTTGTGCCCTAGGAATCAAGAGATGTGGTTGCACTCGTGAGGAAGGAGTGTGATAGTCCCCCCCCCCCCCCCCCCCACCCCTTCTTTTTTTTTTCTCTTTTTGTAGAGCATGGTTCAGTATACCTGCAAAGTAAAGGTCCTAGAAAGTAGGAAGGAGCCTTGGCCCTTGGAGGTTGAGATAACATTTATTCATACCAATTATCCAAACCTGTCCTGTTATTGAAGTCTGGACAGCCAAAAACTGATCAGTTATACTGCAATTTGTTCCAAAGCTTTCCTGGGACTGTAGTTTTTTGCAGTGACCAGTGTAACCACTAACCACTTCTTTTAAGTACATTAATTGGATAAAAATATTTATACCTGCTTAGAGCAAGGCAAATAATACAGCCGATCTGTTGGCTATAAGGTTCTTTGTAGCCTTCTCTCAGCCAACCCATATAATAGTTAGCTCTTTATAATTAATGCATGGCCCACTTGTCTCTCTCACAGGGTTTCTTGGTTCTTGTGTCCAAGCCGGCTGTAAGTTTACAGCCCACTTCTCTCTCTCCTCTCTTCTCTCCTCCACCTCAGCATTTAGCCGGCTTATAGCCTACTATTATACTTGCTCTTAATACCCCCCCCCCCCTATTCCTTACTTGCCTTCGAGTTTAGTAGTCTGCATGTATATACCTTTATAAAATTATTCCTTTTCTATGAATCATGCAATTTTATGTTTGAAAATGACTAAAAACCCCCAAGTGAGCTGTCCTGTATGATGAGAGAGACATTCTGTTGGGTGCAGAATGCTGCTAACAAAACCACTTGAAAGATTCAGAAAATCTTCAGGCTTGTAACTGAAAGAGTTTCAGTTTCCTATCTTGTCCAAAGGAGGTATTATGAACCTCTATGCAAGGACGAAGTTGCATGAAAGTCAAAATGAAATGTGGCGTAGTAGTAAACTTGGATCCAGGCCGAACAGCACAGCAGCAGAAACCAGTGAGCCAGTGTCCTGCAAACGTGTTCAATGAACCGTCCAGTAAAAAGGTCAAATGGCTTATTAAAAGGATGGCCGTGAGGGTCCATGCCTGTCTCTTTAATTTTTCGTACCTTAACCTCCCCAGAATTACGCTACGGGCCGTGGTGATTTCCTCCGGACATGGGCAGCTCTGGAGTCTGGACCACTGCATGGGGCTCTCCATGGTGGGATGGTGGATAGGGTAGGGTTGGTGGATGTTTCACTTTCACCACATAATATCGTCGTGCATAGTCACATGGCTGTCCTTGTAAGGACATTGAAGCACAGTAAAGTGGCCTACCCGCAGTGCCCCAATGAAATGCATTGGATGTACAATAGAAAAACATGGACATGTTTTCTCTCCTATAGTACTGAATTAGAGGTTTTAGCTGTTAATTTTTGGCACAGGAGATTTAATTATGGTACAGTTTATCTGTGCAACCGTGCTTTCAACTGGGAAGGTAGCCATAAAAAACAAGCTTGGGAAGTCACTTACTTATAAGAAAAACCAGTCTTGGAAATGAACTTCCTCAAACTCTACTGTGATGGTTCATTTCACTTGTTACACATGTTTGATTAGAAAGGTTTAATTTTTTATCTGAAATGTTTTTTTTGTCATTGTTATGCATTTGATTGGAGTTGTATAGTGCCATTCAATTGAGGCCTGGTTTAGTTCCCAACTTTTTCTTCAAACTTCCAACTTTTCCATCACATCAAAACTTTCCTACACACACAAACTTCCAGCTTTTCCATCACATCGTTCCAATTTCAATCAAACTTTCAATTTTGGCGTGAACTAAACGCACCCTCAGTCTGAGTTGTACATTATTTTATATATGCCATAATAAAGATAGTCCAGCGCACAGTGTACTAGGTTCAGTGGGGGATCAGATTTACGGTTCGTCCTATCCTACAATAGGCTAGAGCTACACAGCTTAAAATAGTTATGGTTTTATTGCATTGCAGACTTGCAGTAGATGTACTTGGCTTCACTTGCATGGGAACACTTTCGCATATAACATGGGTAGATATTAAGTAGAGTTCTTGAGAAACATATTTTCTGCCTCTTGATCTTGGATTGCAGCCGTGTTACTTTCGGAGATCTGTTACTAAATTGACCTTGGCACTTACATGAACAAGTGATCTCTTTGCACAACAGGCTTGCTCAGCAATGGTGACTTTGAGACAGCACCAGCTGGTGGTTTTGTCAAATCTGCTTCAGTTGCTGAGGGTGCATCATCGATCCCTGGCTGGACGATCAATGGGACAGTCGAGCTCATCTCAGCAGGCCAGCACCAGGGTGGCATGATTCTTATTGTTCCACAGGGTATCCTACAGAGCTTTTCTCCTTCTGTCCTCTGATCAATCAAATTGCACCATTGATTTGTATTCGATGTGTTTAATATTTGGATTTTCATGTCAGGGGATCATGTTGTACGTCTTGGAAACGATGCAAGTATAGGGCAGGTGGTGCAGGTTGAGAAGGACTCAGAGTATGCTATCACGTTCAGTGCTGCCCGAACGTGTGCACAGCTAGAGTCACTCAATGTGTCTGTGCTCGGTGGTGCATCACAGACAGTGGACCTGCAGACATTGTACAACATAGAAGGCTGGGACGCATATGCATTGGCTTTTCAGGCAACAGATGAGCAGGCGAGCCTTGAGTTCAGGAACCCTGATATGGAGGATGATCCGACTTGTGGGCCTATCCTTGACAACGTTGCCATAAAGAAGCTCTTCACTCCAGACAAACCAAAGGGTATGACAGTTCTGCTTATCTCTATACCTAGTAGAGTGTATATCCTTACAGGATGTCTTAAGAGAGCTAGAGGTGCTCTAGTTCATTTCTCATGTGTATGGTTCGTAAGTCATCACTTGGTGTTGTCTTCTTTCAACAGATAATGTGGTGTCGAATGGAGACTTTGAGGAGGGTCCATGGATGTTTCCAAACACAAGCTTTGGGTCTGCCTTGCCTGGCTGGATGATTGAGTCAAACCGAGCTGTCTGCTTTGTCGACTCTGACCAATACACCGTTCCCCAAGGGAAGCGCGCCATTGAGCTTCTATCAGGGAAGGAAGGCATCATCTCACAGATGGTCGAGACAACCCCTCAGAAAGAGTACTGCCTGACATTCACATTGGGCTCAGCAGGGGATTCATGCCAGCCACCAATGGCTGTCATGGCATTCGCAGGTGACCAGGCCCAGAACTTCCACTACTCGCCCATGGGTAATGCCACAAGCCAGGCTGCGAATGTGACATTCACAGCACGAGCTGAGAGGACGCGGGTAGCGTTCTACAGCGTGTATTACAACACGAGAAGCGACGACCACAGCTCGCTCTGTGGGCCAGTGATCGATGATGTGCGCGTCTGGGGCTTGAATGGAGCTGCTGGGTTGAAGGCAAGTATTGGGCTGCTGCTTGGCATTGTTAGCATTGTCAGTCTGATGTTGTTCTGAATCTCTTAGTGATTGTGGTCGAAAGATATATAAACCTCTTCTGTAAGTATGAGGAGGCCACTAGTTTTGGTAGTAAGCTTGAAGTTTCTATGAGGTTGAGTAATGTGAGATTGTGAGCTTAGGCTAAGGCTACCTGAAGCTATGTATGGCTGTTTCTGTTGCTTTCTTTTGTGATTCAGAAAGTAACATGCCATTGTGGGAAGTGTGTGGTGGTGGTGGTTAGTGTGCCAAGAGCTTGTAATGTTCAAATATCATCCCTTCAATATATTAGAAATTTCAGGAGTTGATCCGATCTCCATTGTCTTCTAGTCTGATGAATGCCGTTTCAGACATGTACGCGTGGAATGTGTTGACAGAATTCATCAGGCAATGCGTACAAGCAGAAAGCCACAAAAGTGTTGGTTTGTACCTGGAGCCTGGAGAAGTGGAGAGTTCATCAATCCGCCGCTCCCGGGGCCTCCTCGCGAGAGCTTTGGACGGTGTTGGCTGAGCTCCGAACGCTTGGCGTGCATCAGATCCCAAATCGTAGGACTAGGACCTAGCTAGTGGCCAAAGGATAAATCCGACTTTGATATCTCGCGCTTCCAGCGGAGGGAGGGAAGGTAGCGAGGAGAGGGGGCTGGGTCAGGTGGGGAGGATGGCTCATCGCGATGCCCTCTTCCGGCAACGCTAGGCGGCTGCAGGCCTGCAAACATCGGTCGATTTGCCGGACTAGCGGCGCGAGGAGGGAGCGAGAACAAGACGAAACGGCCCCAGTGGAGTATCTCGTTTTCCCGTCGGAGCGCGTTCTTCTAAACTGGGCCGCTGGACCGAGAAGGCGAAACATCCATGTTAAACCCGGAAAAAGTATACTTTAACTCCCTCAACTATCCCCGAGTATGATTCATGTCCTCCAACCACTATTAAAACTGGTGCCAGCAATGCTCCTGGGTGGTTTTGGATGACATGCCGCCTATGTGGTGGACTTGACCGAGTCTTTGTCCTACGTAGCGCTTATGTGGCAATAGAATAAAAACAAAAAATAAAAAGAAATATGTGGGACCCATATGTCACTCACACAAATAAAGTATCTGAAGCATCTAGACCCCCGGTGTTAATTTTGGTAATTAACGACAAGCGCTAATTGTGGACTAACCGTTATCTTTGAGTTGATTATATTGAGTTAGGTTCACATTATGAGTGCGCATGAATGATTATTGAAGGATTAAAATTGACGGCGCAAAGCAAAAGAAAGACAAGACGGTAAACTAGTGTTTTCATTTTAAATTGATCGAGGCGTTGGGCGATCCAAATTGTGCTAGTTTATTTATAGCTTTGCCGTACTATTAAGAGGGGTAATGACCTAGCAAAGAGATGATTTTAATTGCCACATTAGGTCATTGCATTTTCACTTGTGCTCACACTTCACACACAAATATTCACTGTTTTCGGCCAGACCAGGGCCGGTCTGACCGCAGGTCACAGGCCGGTCTGACCGGCCACATAGTGGCGGTCTGACCGGCTTGCTTGACCGGTCTGACCGGCGGCACTCGGCCGGTCTGACCGGCCGGCTAGGTGGCCGGGATGGTGTTGCTCGGGATGGCCGATCCCGAGCCGTTGGAGCCGTAATCGGTCAGACCGAGCTGATGGCGGTCTGACCGAGCCGAGGCTGGTCTGACCGGCCACCCCATGTCGGTCTGACGGCTGGGCCGATGGGGCCCTCTGACAGGGCTACAACGGCTAGTTTTCTAGCCGTTGCAGAGTAGCACGGTCTGACTGGCCGCATTCCTCCGGTCAGACCGGCAGGGCACAGTGTTGAGGGATTTCACCCCCAACGGCTAGTTTTGGTGGGTGGGAGTACAAATACTCCCCCTCCAGCAGCAAGGGGGTTCTCTTGGCACCCAATTCAATTGCATACATCCCTTGCACCTCTCTCACACACATTTGAGCTTAGGGTTCATCCTTTGTAGTGTTTGAGGGTTGATTAGCCAAGACTCAAGTGCATTTGCTTCCATTGTAGAGCTAGTGTGGCACTTGATCATCTCTGAGCCGGGTCATCGCTTATTACTCTTGGAGGTTGCCGCCTCCTAGACGACTTGTGGAGAAGTTGCCCGGTGACCTCTCCGAGAAGATTGTGGAGGAGGCCCGGTGCCGGTTTGTGCGTGGTTTGGAGTTCACCACCTTCGGAGTGAAGGAAGAACTACCCCGAGTGATCGAGGCTTGGGTAGTCATCTTCGTGGGCCGGCTCCCGCCTTGCCCACCCCTTGACGAAGGGGGCGTGCGGTGGCTTCGTGGTTGAGCGGTGGAGTTGGGCTCGCCTCAACGGGGAGTAGGAAACCGGCGAGTTTCCGAACCTCGGTGAAAAATCTCTTGTCTCCTTGTCTCATTTGATTGTCGCATTTACATTTGTGCAATTTACATTTCTAGAGACATTCTTGAGATCATTTCACCCTAGGATTGCAAAACTTTGACATAGGAGTGTGATTTACTTTCCTAGTGAATTATTTGAGCCCCTATCACCCTAGGTTTGCAAAACATAATTTAGTTGCTTAGTTAGACACTTAGACTTAACCCTCACCGAGCCTAGCAACTTAGGATAGTTTTGATTAGGCGTCATTTAGTTTTTAAATCGTCCATTCACCCCCCCCTCTAGTCGACGTCTCGATCCTACAAGTGGTATCAGAGCTTGGTCTCTCTTGATTGGGCTTCACCGCCTAGAGAGAAGATGTCGAACGAGGTGAACCATGTAGGGAAGGCTCCCATGTTCAATGGCACAAACTACTCAACTTGGAAAATTAAAATGCCTACTTACCTCAAAGCTATAAGCTTCCATATTTGGAGTATTGTGGATGTAGGCTTTGCTATCACCGGGACACCCTTGACGGAGATTGATCACCGCAACCTCCAACTCAATGCCCAAGCCATGAATGCCTTGTTCAACTCTTTGAGCCAAGAGGAGTTCGATAGAGTGAGCAACCTTGAGACCGCATATGAGATTTGGAACAAGTTGGCGGAGATCCATGAGGGTACAAGTGAGTACAAGGATGCCAAGCTTCATTTCCTCAAGATCCAATATGAGACATTCTCCATGTTGCCTCATGAGAGTGTGAATGGCATGTATGGGAGGCTCAATGTCATTGTGAATGATCTCAAGGGGCTTGGAGCAACCTACACCGATCTTGAGGTTGCCCAAAAGATGCTTAGGGCTCTACCGGAGAAGTATGAGACCCTTGTCACCATGCTCATCAACTCCGACATGTCAAGGATGACACCCGCAAGCCTCTTGGGGAAGATCAACACCAATGACATGTACAAGTTGAAGAAGAAGGAGATGGAGGAAGCCTCACCTTCCAAGAAGTGCCTTGCTCTCCAAACCGAAGTTGAAGATAAGGGCAAGGGCAAGGTGAATGAAGCCAATGAGGACTTGGAGGAAGAGATTGCCCTTCTTGCTAGAAGGTTCAATGATCTCTTGGGAAGGAGAAAGGAGAGAGGAAGGGGCTCAAACTCCAATAGGAGAAGAAATAGAAGACCCAACAAGACTCTCTCCAACTTGAGGTGCTTTGAGTGTGGTAAGAAGGGACACTTTGTTTCCAAGTGCCCTTCCAAGGATGATGATGGAGACAAGTCATCCAAGAAGAAGAGTGGAGGCTACAAGCTCATGAAGAAGCTCAAGAAGGAAAGGAAGAAGATTGAGGCCTTCATCGGAGAATGGGACTCAAATGAGGAGAGCTCCGCCTCATCCGGGTCCGAGGAAGAAGGTTGTGATGATGCAAGCTCTAAGAAGAAGAAGATGGCCGTTGTTGCCATCAAGGATGCTCCATCACTCTTCGCTCCACTTTGTCTCATGGCAAAGGGCTCTTCTAAGGTAACATCTCTTAGTGATAGTGAGAGTGATGATGATTGTGATGATGTTTCCTATGATGAGCTTGTGAGTATGTTTGAGGAGCTCCATGCTTATAGTGAGAAGGAGATTGTCAAGTTCAAGACCCTAAAGAAGGATCATGCTTCTTTGGAGGTCTTGTATGAGGAGCTAAAGACCTCTCATGAGAGACTCACTAGTTCTCATGAGAAGCTTAAGGAAGCTCATGACAACCTCCTTTCCACTACTCAACATGGAGCTCACATTGATGTTGGCATATCTTGTGATTTGCTTGATGATAGTGCTACTTGCCATATTGCTCATGTTGCATCATCTAGCATTTCTACCTCTTGTGATGATCTTATGGATATGCCTAGCTCTAGCTCTAGCTCTTGTGTTTCTATTTGTGATGCCTCACTTATTGTTGAGAACAATAAGCTTAAGGAGCAAGTGGCTAAGCTCAACAAGAACTTGGAGAGATGCTTCAAGGGTAAGAACACTCTTGACAAGATTTTGAGTGAGCAACGGTGCATCCTTAACAAGGAGGGACTTGGATTCATTCCAAAGAAGGGTAAGAAACCCTCTCACCGTGCCACTCGTTTTGTCAAGAGCAATGGTAAGTATTGCTCCAAGTGTCGTGAGGTTGGGCATTTGGTAAATGATTGCCGCGGTGGTAAGCCTTCTAAGACATGCATGTTTGATTCTCATTATATGCTTAGGAAGGCTTATGATGGTAGTATTGTTGCTAGATATGTGGGTTCCCCTATACTCAGTGGTAAAAAGAATGCCATTTGGGTGCCCAAAGTTTTGGTCTCTAACCTCCAAGGACCCAAACAAGTTTGGGTACCTAAAAGAGCTTGATCTTCTTTTGTAGGTGAACTACTGCACCGGTGGGAGCCGTTAGGTGCTTGATAGTGGATGCACTCAACACATGACCGGTGATAGGGCTATGTTCACCACATTTGAAGTAGGAGGGAAAGAACAAGAGAAAGTGACATTTGGAGACAATAGCAAAGGAAAGGTAATTGGGTTAGGTAAAATTGCTATCTCAAATGATTTGTCAATTGGGAATGTTTCTCTTGTTGAATCTCTAAATTTCAATTTGCTTTCGGTTGTTCAAATTTGTGATCTTGGCTTGTCATGTGCTTTCTTCCCGCAAGAGGTTATTGTTTCTAGCCTTCATGACAAGTCTTGTGTTTTCAAAGATTTTAGATATGTGAATCTTTATTTGGTTGATTTCAATTCTAGTGAAGCAAATTTGAAAACTTGCTTAGTTGCAAAAACTTCATTGGGTTGGCTATGGCATAGGAGGCTAGCCCATGTTGGCATGAATCAATTGAGCAAACTTTCAAAACGTGATTTAGTTGTGGGCTTGAAAGATGTGAAGTTTGAGAAGGATAAGCTTTGTAGTGCTTGTCAAGCCGGCAAGCAAGTCGCATGCTCTCATCCTACTAAGAGTATCATGTCCACATCTAAACCATTGGGGCTCTTGCATATGGATTTGTTTGGCCCAACAACCTATAAGAGTATTGGTGGTAATAGTCATTGTCTTGTGATTGTTGATGATTATTCTCGGTATACTTGGGTGTTCTTTTTGCATGATAAGTCTATTGTTGCCGAGCTTTTCAAAAAGTTTGCAAAAAGGGCCCAAAATGAATTTAGTTGCACTCTTGTGAAGAAGTGACAATGGTTCCGAGTTTAAGAATACCAATATCGAGGACTATTGTGATGATCTTGGTATTAAGCACGAACTTTCCGCTACCTACTCACCTCAACAAAATGGTGTAGTGGAGAGGAAAAATCGTACATTGATTGAGATGGCAAGGACTATGCTTGATGAATATGGTGTTTCCGACTCCTTTTGGGCGGAAGCCATAAACACCGCTTACCATACATCCAATAGGTTTTATTTGTATCGTCTCTTGAAAAAGACTTCCTATGAGCTAATTGTTGGGAGGAAGCCAAATGTTGCCTATTTTCGAGTTTTTGGTTGCAAGTGCTATATTTACCGAAAGGGTGTTAGACTAACCAAATTTGAAAGTCGGTGTGATGAAGGGTTTCTTCTAGGTTATGCCTCAAATAGTAAGGCATACCGGGTCTACAACAAGAACAAAGGTATCGTGGAAGAAACCGCCGATGTTCAATTTGATGAGACTAATGGCTCCCAAGAGGGGCACGAGAATTTGGATGATGTAGGTGATGAAGGCTTGATGAGAGCTATGAAGAACATGTCTATTGGAGATGTCAAGCCTATTGAAGTGGAAGACAAGCCATCCACCTCCACTCAAGATGAGCCATCTATTTCCGCTACACCAAGTCAAGCTCAAGTTAAAGTGGAGGAGGAGAAGGCACAAGATCCACCTATGCCACCAAGGATACACACCGCTCTCTCCAAGGATCACCCAATTGACCAAGTTTTGGGTGACATTAGTAAGGGTGTTCAAACTCGATCTCGTGGCGCTTCGATTTGTGAACATTACTCTTTTGTTTCTTGTCTTGAGCCAAAACATGTAGATGAAGCTCTTTGTGATCCGGATTGGATGAATGCTATGCATGAAGAAGCTTAACAACTTTGCAAGAAACAAGGTGTGGACTTTGGTTGAAAGACCTAGAGACCACAATGTCATAGGGACAAAGTGGGTCTTTAGGAACAAACAAGATGAGAACGGGTTGGTGGTGAGAAACAAGGCAAGATTGGTGGCGCAAGGTTTCACACAAGTTGAAGGTTTGGACTTTGGTGAAACTTTTGCCCCCGTGGCAAGACTTGAGGCTATTCACATCCTTCTTGCATTTGCATCATGTTTTGATATAAAACTATTTCAAATGGATGTGAAAAGTTCTTTTCTAAATGGTGAAATTGCCGAACTTGTCTTTGTTGAACAACCTCCCGGTTTTGAAGATCCTAAAAATCCTAACCATGTTTATAAACTCTCAAAAGCTCTTTATGGTTTAAAACAAGCTCCTAGAGCTTGGTATGAAAGATTGAGAGATTTTCTTTTGTCAAAGGATTTCAAAATTGGAAAAGTTGACACCACCCTTTTCACAAAAATCATTGGTGATGATTTCTTTGTGTGTCAAATTTATGTTGATGATATCATTTTTGGTTCTATTAATGAGGTATTTTGCAAGGAATTTGGTGATATGATGTCTAGGGAATTTGAGATGTCCATGATTGGAGAGTTGAGCTTCTTCCTTGGACTTCAAATCAAGCAACTCAAGGATGGGACGTTCATGAGCCAAACCAAATACATCAAGGATCTACTCAAGAGGTTTGGCTTGGAGGATACGAAGCCCATCAAGACACCTATGGCAACCAACGGGCATCTCGACCTTGATGAGGGAGGTAAACCGGTAGATTTAAAGTTTTATCGTTCCATGATTGGTAGCTTGCTTTACCTTACCGCATCTAGGCCGGATATCATGTTTAGTGTTTGCATGTGTGCACGGTTTCAAGCCGCTCCTAAGGAGTGTCACTTAGTGGCCGTGAAAAGGATTCTAAGATATTTAAAGCATTCCTCTACTATTGGCTTGTGGTACCTAAAAAGTGCTAAGTTCAAGCTTGTTGGCTATTCCGATTCAGATTATGCCGGTTGCAATGTGGATAGATGGAGCACATCCGGTAGTTGCCAAATGCTTGGTAGATCCCTTGTGTCATGGTCATCCAAGAAACAAAACTCCGTAGCCCTCTCTACCGCCGAGGCGGAATATGTTTCGGCGGGTAGTTGTTGTGCCCAATTGCTTTGGATGAAACAAACCTTGTTGGACTATGGCATATCCTTCACCAAAACCCCACTCCTATGTGACAATGATAGTGCCATAAAGATAGCCAATAACCCGGTCCAACATTCTAGAACCAAACATATTGACATTCGCCATCACTTCCTAAGAGACCATGTTACCAAGGGTGACATAGTCATTAGCCACATAAGAACCGAGGATCAACTAGCCGACATCTTTACCAAGCCTCTTGATGAAACCCGCTTTTGCAAATTGAGGAATGAATTAAATGTCATAGACTTCTCAAATGTGGCTTGACATTGTGCACCATGGTTGCTTCTTTTTCATATTGTATATTTGCTCTCATTTGCTCTTATGCTTTGGGTTTATTGTCATTTGGTTTTCTTTGTGAAAATGGAGCATGTCACATTAAGGGGGAGTTTTGCACTCTTGCATGTGCTCTACTTCCTTTTATGTGTGAGCAAATCAACTACAAGTGCTAGTAGTGTTTTTAAATGCCCAAGTCAACATAAGTCAAAACTTTTGCAAAAACAATGTAATTTGAAAACTATCTCTTGGAAAATGTTTCAAAAGGTTCCCTATATGTTTTCCAAGCCTCACATTGCAAGAAAAATGTTTTTTGAATGAAAATGCCCATTTGGCCCTCTTTTGAAGAAACTAGATTCTTAGTTTTGGCCAAAATGAGATTTATCCCCAAAATGAGATTGAGAAGGAATTTGAGAAAAGTTTCAAAACAAAGTTGGTAGAGAGGAGGATTTGAAATGTTTTTGGTATTCAAACCTATTTTAAAAACCAAATCTTTCAAAAGTTATTTGAAAATCAAATTCGCCCAAAAACCCCTATAGACCATAAAAGGTCACCTCCTAGCACTTAAGTGAGTTTTGTTGCAAATCTTCATAAATTTCAAATATTATGGATGGTTAGCAATATTTAAACTCATACATTTCTAAAATTGCTCAAAAAAACCAAATTTATGTTGGATTTTATTGTGTGGGGGTTGCCGGCTTGTGCAAGGGCTGTGCACAGTCGGCAGGGGGCCCGGCGGTCTGACCGGCGCTATACGCGCGGTCTGACCGGCCGGGTGCATCGGTCTGACCGGCCACATAGGGCCGGTCTGACCGGCCGAGGTGGGCCCAGGCAAGTTTTGCCCCTTTTCTTCTCCCCTCTTCTCCTACCCGACCCCTCCTCATCCCATCTCATCTCCTCACTTTCCCAACTCGAAAATCTCATCTCTCTTTCCTCTCCCAAACTCTAGCCACTCCCCTCCACCAAATCCCCTCGGTTTGACCGTGGATTTCTCTCCGGTTACACCGTAAGTGATTCCCCTCTGCTTTCTCTCTCTATTTCATGGATTGATTTGTGTTTTTATTGAGTTTTTGATCCATGGCATGGAACCCTAGGTGAAGCACGAGGTGTTCTTCGATTTGCACCAATAGAGGGTAGTTTCTTGGTGTGATTCAACTTCTCCAACCGGTAAATCTCTCTCCCTCTTGTGCATTCTCTCAAATCGATCTATTTTACCCTAGGGCTATGGGTAGTTTGTTCCAATGTTGATGAAATAGATCATACCCTTTGATGTTCTTGTTCCTATCCAATGCTATAGTGTTCTAGCAAATTTTAGACTCAAATTTGTAGTTGTGAAAACTTTTGGATGCTTGAACTTGTGGAGGTGGTCTGCCCGAAGCCACAGGCGGTCTGACCGTCGGTCGGCTGCCGGTCTAACCGGCATGTGCACCCGGTTTGACCGTCCAGCAGCCTTCGGTCCGGCGGCCGTCGGTCTAACTGGCTACCTGTGGGCGGTCTGACCGGCATAATGCCGCCGGTCTGACCGCCCTACAGGCTGCGGTCTGACCACCCCCACAGGATAAAGGCACATTTTCACCTCTCCAAATTGTTTCTAGAATTTTTGCTAATATCCTATCATCCTTTGCTCTTTGACAGTGATGCCTCCCCGCACTCGCCATGGTCGTCGTGCGCCCACTCCGGATCTAGTGAGTGACCCTGAGGAGTCGAGCGGAGATGATTATGCTCAAAGTGATGCAGAGGTTGAGGAAAATGTTGAGGAGGCTAGTGAGGAAGGAAGTGGAGATGATGCCAGTGGCAGTGGGGACGATGAGGATGAAGACAGTGATGAGATGCAAATTGATCCTTCCATCCATTTTGTGGTGAATATGAGGAATCCTGCTCAGTATACCATATTGCGGCATCATGATCAGTTCTTGAGGCCTAGTGACACCACCGATCCCCGGTTCCACACCGCCTTCCAGAAGACGGTGTATGAGCAAGTTTATGTGGGGAAGGCTTTTGCAGATCATAAGTGGATCTCTTGGAGAGACATCAATGAGACTCCAGAGTTTGAGAGCTTGCAGGATCTCTTCAAGATAGTTGGCATTGATCGGATTGTGACCCTTAAGCAAGATTACAATGAGGAATTGATCCACCAATTTTAAGCTACAGTGTGGGTGGCTGGAGATTACAGTGAGATGAAGTGGATGTCTGACACCCTCTAGTGCTCTATCTCCCGGAGGCAGTTTCGGCGGCTCCTCAACATTCGGTTTGATTTCGGGGATGACTTGCATGAGGAGCACACTCACAATCCGCTCTCCATAGACTATCTTTCTCAGTTTTATGAAGATGGAGTGTGGTACACACATGGGAAGGTTGCGGGCTTGAGGACTATCCCCAGTGTGGTAAATAGAATTGTGAGAGCCACCATCATCCCTCGCCTTGGCAACAATGATGATATTAGGGGGGTGGCTTGGCACGTCATTGATGCTATTATCCAGGGTCGTCAGTTTGATGTGGTCAATCTCATCATGCAAGAAATTGCTATCTCTAAGGGCACATTCACTCATGGGATCTACTATGCGCCTTACATCATGAGGTTGATACAAGATAAGCTTGGGGGTGTTGGAAACAATTTGAGGAAGCACAAGCAGTACAAGCCTCATCTTCAGCTTGGAGCTCCTCGCGCTCCTAGGACCGTGCCTTCTTCTCACCCTGGAGCTAGCTCAAGCTCGGCACCTCCTCCTCCTCCTCCTCATGGGTATGATCCTAATGCCTTCTTCCATCCACAGTATGCATACTTTGGAATGCAACCCACTGAGTACTTCAACCCGGTGCTTGTGGCTATTAATACCTTAAGTGAGAGCATTCAACGCCTATCCACCGGGCATGAAGCAATGTATGAGGGTGTACATGGGTTGCGCACCGATGTTGGCAACTTGAGTGCCTCCGTGGGAAGGTTGCACACAAGGGTGGGTGTGTTGTATTCACGAGTCCAAGCATTGGAGAGCACCCAAACCTTTGTGTACCATCGCCGTCGTGATGCTCCTCATCCTTCCTCTTCGGCCCATCCTCCTTCTCCTCCACAAGAATGAGGACATTTTTGGTACTTGATGCCAAAAGGGGGAGAAAAATGTCTTTTTATGCTTTATGTCTTGTGGGTTGGAACTAGTGGTAGTGAGGTTAGTGACCTCATATCTAATAGGTTAAGTTGGTTGGGCTATATTATGTATGGGAATGGGCTATTACTCTATATTGTGTGTTGTTTTTCATTTTGTTATACCTTATGTCATTTGGACCCTTCGTGGTCTTGTAATAGCCTATATCTATTTGTGAGCCCTCTTGGATGATTTGTGACTTATATATTTTGGATGGTTAAGTAATGTGAACTTGTACTATGATGGATGGTAAATGTGATATTTATATATGTGTGACCATCTTATGCTCATGGATGAATGTTACTTAATGTTCACATTGAAATATTGCTTATGTGGTTGTGTTGTGTTGAAATATGGATGAGAGTTCATATGTTCCATATTTGCTATTTGTGTTTGATATGCACATGTTTAGGGGGAGCTTTTGATTGTCATTGCAATATATATCCATGTCATTTAAATTTGATTATATATTTGTGGTGTTTGTCATCAATTACCAAAAAGGGGGAGATTGAAGCATCTAGGCCCCCGGTGTTAATTTTGGTAATTAAGGACAAGCGCTAATTGTGGCCTCTCTCACACACATTTGAGCTTAGGGTTCATCTTTTGTAGTGTTTGAGGGTTGATTAGCCAAGAGTCAAGTGCATTTGCTTCCATTGTAGAGCTAGTGTGGCACTTGATCATCTCTGAGCCGGGTCATCGCTTGTTACTCTTGGAGGTTGCCGCCTCCTAGACGACTTGTGGAAAAGTTGCCCGGTGACCTCTCCGAGAAGATTGTGGAGGAGGCCCGGTGCCGGTTTGTGAGTGGTTTGAATTTCACCACCTTCGGAGTGAAGGAAGAACTACCCCGAGTGATCGAGGCTTGGGTAGTCCTCTCCGTGGGTTGGCTCCCGCCTTGCCCACCCCTTGACGAAGGGGGCGTGCGGTGGCTTCGTGGTTGAGCGGTGGAGTTGGGCTTGCCTCAACGGGGAGTAGGAAACCGGCGAGTTTCTGAACCTCGGTGAAAAATCTCTTGTCTCCTTGTCTCATTTGATTGTCGCATTCACATTTGTGCAATTTACATTTCTAGAGACATTCTTGAGATCATTTCACCCTAGGATTGCAAAACTTTGACATAGGAGTGTGATTTACTTTCCTAGTGAATTATTTGAGCCCCTATCACGCTAGGTTTGAAAAACATAACTTAGTTGCTTAGTTAGACTTAACCCTCACCGAGTCTAGCAACTTATGTTAGTTTTGATTAGGCGTCATTTAGTTTTTAAATCGCCTATTCACCCCCCCTCTAGTCGACATCTCGATCCTACAGTATCGTGGGACCCACTGACATGTGGGACCCACATGTCATCCTCCCTCTCCTTCCCTTCTTCCTCCTACCTTCCTCTCTCTCCCTTATCTCTCTCTTTCCCTCGGCATTTCTCTTCGGTGGAGATGGCGGTGGGGAGCGGCGGCAGCAGCGGGCGGGAGCGGTGGCAGTGGCGGTGGGGACAGTGGTAGGGAGCAGGAGCAGCGGCGGCCGCGATACATGGGTGAGCTAAAGCGCGCCCTCGACGCGCGCGGCCACGCGCTGCTCGTGATGCCGACGGGCACCGGCAAGACGGCGTTGAGCTCCTCCTACGCGCGCGGACGGCGTCGAGCTCCTCCCCCGCGCGCAGACGACAGCGAGCTCCTCACCCGCGCGTGGACGGCCGGGAGCTCCTCCCTCAGCGCACGTGTAGGATCGAGATGTTGACTAGAGAGGGGTGAATAGACGATTTAAAACTAAATGACACCTAATCAAAACTAACATAAGTTGCTAGGCTTGGTGAGGGATAAGTCTAACAAAGCAACTAAGTTATGTTTTGCAATCCTAGAGTGATAGTGGCTCAAGTATATCTCTAGGAAAGTAAAACACACCTAAGTTAAGTTTTGCAATCCTAGGGTGATATGTGCTCAAATATGTCTCTATGAATGTAAATTGCACAAATGTAAATGCAACAAATAAATAAGACAAGAGACAAGGAGTTTTTCACCGAGGTTCGGAAACTCGCCGGTTTCCTAATCCCTGTTGAGGCGAGCCCAACTCCACCGCTCAACCACGAAGCCACCGCACGCCCCCTTCGTCAAGGGTGGGCAAGGTGGGAGCTGGCCCAAGAAGAGGACTATCTAAGCCTCGATCACTAGGGGTAGTTCTTCCTACACTCCGAAAGTGGTGAACTCCAAACCACTCACAAACCGGCGCCGGGCCTCCTCCACAATCTCCTCGGAGAGGTCACCGGGCAACACCTCCACAAGCCGTCTAGGAGGCGGCAACCTCCAAGAGTAATAAGCGATGACCCGGCTCGGAGATGATCAAGTGCCACACTAGCTCTACAGTGGAAGCAATGTACTTGACTCTTGGCTAGAACAACCCTCAAACACACTAAGTGGATGAACACAAAGCTCAAGTGAGTATGGGAGAGGTGCAAGGGGTGTATGCAATTGAAGAAGGGAGAGAGAGGGGGAGGAAGAAGGGAGTGGGAGGATGACATGTGGGTCCCACATGTCAGTGGATCCCACAATACTTTTTTTGTGTGAATGACATATGGGTCCCATATATTTCTTTTATTTCTGTTTTTATTCTAATGCCACGTAAGCGCCACGTAGGACAAAGGTTCGGTCAAGAATGCCACGTAGGTGCCACGTCAGCCAAAACCACTCAGGGACATTGTTTGCACCGGTTTTGATAGTTGGAGTGGTCGATATACCTAGTTTTGTGGTTGGAGGACATGAATCATACTCGGGCGATAGTTGAGGGAGTCAAAGTATACTTTTTCCTATTAAACCCCCCTATGCTGAACGGCCCGTTCTAGCCCATACTATATCCGGGCCATAACCATCGGCCTCGGTTTTAACACACTGTACTCATCTTCCCGTTAGAAATAAGTGCACTTTGACTCCCTCAAATATAGCTCCAATCTAAGTCGTTTCCCTCAACGTTATATCATATATCTTGACCCTTAAATATGAAAACCGGTGTAGTTTGCTTCCCTCGGTCGATTTGGGGGCGATTTTCGCTAGCAGGGCTCTTTGACCTGATCAAACTGCCTGAGTTAGTATGTGGTGCCCACATGTCAGTGGCATCTCTCTTTCTTCTCCCTCCTCTTACCCCTACCGATACACTGCCCAGCTCCTCACTTCGTTGTTGCTCGCTGCCACCTTCTCCCCTCTAGCGCCGACGAACAAGCAACCCTCTCTATCCAAGTTAGCAGCCTCGTCCTAAGTTACTGATGGTATTGGGAGGGGAGTATCCTTCCCGATGGCAGCAATGGCAGAAAGGGGCAGTGGGAGAAGGCGGGCCGATTGGTAGCACAGAGGGCGCACATGATAGGGGCAGAAGGACAAGGCAGTAGGAGAGGATAATAGTGAAGACGGACGTGTGGAGCAGGAGCTGGAGCAAGTCAACCAAGTGGGCAAGCGGCACGGTGGCCTTTGCGGTGGAGAAGGCGTAGGATGCCTGAGCACGACAACGATGATGACAGGTGCGATGCCACCATCGCAGCAGAGGACATTGAGTAGGCGCAGCAGTAGGACTTGGGGACACACGACGAGATGGCTGGTGGTGGTGGTGAGGAGGCAGGAAAAATCATGCTCTTGTCGGCCTAGGCTGTTGACGGCGTGAGGACTAGAGAGGCAGAAACGGACTCCGCGCCCGTTGGTCGACCCTATAGCACGACGTCCGAGCTCTTGTGAAGGGTTGGTGCTTCCATCGCTGCTCTAGGGTAGCCACCGCCGTCGTCCTCTCAGCCACCAACGAGCAGATTCTGTCAAGGAATAAAACCACATGTCATACATACTTATTCTTGCATATTATACAATGTAAATTTCTGTATTCGTTTTTCCCCTTACTGCGAAGTACATGCTATTTGGAGATAGAAATAGAAGGGATAAAGTATTGTTAGAAACCAGATTGTCATAAATCATAATGTAATGTTTTGTGGACTTAAGTACTTCTGGGAGATTGGAGTATTTTCAGAAATAAAATCAGAATATGGGCTAGAAAAATATGACTTTACCTTTGCTCCATTTTTATTTGTTCATGCTCTCTAGCATTTACGAATTTTTCCGTTACTCAAATCATTATATTTTGCAATGGTTGTAATGGACAGGCAGAACCAAATCAGGCATATGAGAAAGACTTGTCAACAATTGATGAGGCAATGATTCCAATCGATTTGATGCAGAGCCATGATGAATTTATAAATGCCGTAAAATCTCGGCTGACAAAGTTAGAGGTGTGTCTTGTCTCTGATCTTTTACTTGCAGACTCCTGTTTGTTACCAGCTCATGTGCACCATAGAATTCCTTCCTTGACCTTTTGTATCCAATAAACAGGGAACCAATCTTGCATACCTTTGCATGATAGATTATACATATGAAGAAGCTCTTCTGTGTTCTTTAGGCTATTCAGTACAGGGAAAATGGCCTATTGTTGTTAGTCTATTGAGTACAATTAGACAACTTAGAATTGAACATTACCTTTTTCTTTGATACTTGCGTTAAATGATTTATTGGCATTTTCTTAAAGACAATTGGTGTGTACACACCTCTAAATTGAAGGTGAAGTCAGCTCTAGTGAAGATTGTTGATCAATCCAGCAACACCCTAAAATTAATCAGCTCCATTATTTCTGATAGCCTGATATAAGATGAGAGTGATCTACACCTGTATGCAAATTATGCATTGACATGCACTTTTCCCACCATCTACTAATTATCCTACAAGTGGAGAGTGGGGAATAGTCAGTGAGGAAAGCATTTGAAAACTAGTAAAAGTTGCATATATCATAGCCATCACTCCATCAGCATATGATATTAATGTTAACTGTCTTCAGATGATGCGACATGTCTTTGACCAAAATGGTATCAAAGGAGCAATTGCTGCAGTGGCAAAGTTGCCCGACAATGCAGCAAGTATTTCTCAAGATGCCGTGCGTTATTCTTGGATGTACATGTACTTCGTATTCTTTAGCTGCTAATGGTTTGACTCTTTTTTTACAGGTTCAATCTGATGTTGTTAGTACTCTGAAGGGGAAACTTGACCTCTTCAATCTAGACATTTTCTTAAGCTTTCTGCCTGTTCTTGCGGGGTTACTGACCAGCAAGGCTGAAAGGTGATATATTGGCATGTTGGTTCTTGTCTGACTGGACCAAGTGATACATAGTAACTTAAGCGCACATGCTCTGTGCACACATGTAGACACAAGATGCTACTGTTGAATTGAATTGTCTATCCTCTTGTTAGTATGTTCATTCTATTGCAAGCAAAGTCATGGATCTATTTTCTTTACAAAACCATGGAGATATTGGCATCCTACATTAGAAAATGTTTGGTTTAGTAGTAACTTTGTCTTATGGTTACTTTGCCTTTAATTTCAATTTGTAGGCATGCCATTGTTTCTTTGGAATTGTTGTTGGATCTTATAAAGATCTTTGGACCAGTTATTCGTTCAACATTGTCAGCTCATTCAGCAGTTGGAGTTGATATTCAGGCTGAGCAGAGGTACGTGCATTAACCTTATTCAAGGGAATGCTATTTAAAGGACGCCGCAAAACCTGCAAATTGCAAAGAGACACTGGATGTGAGGTGACAAGTGGGTCCTGTCCCTGCACTTCAGTTAGGAACCATTGTTTTAAAAAACTGCAGCGTTTGTAGCATCCTATAACCTATTGCTCTGTCTATGTCAAGATGAACTGGACTGTTGCTGACTTCGCTGGTGTGTATTGTACACAGGTTGCAACGTTGCAGTCGGTGTTTTAACCATTTGCAAAAGATTCAGCAAGTTCTACACCCCTTAATTATGTAATTCCTTTCCTTCCCCTCCCCTCATACAACTGTATGAGATGCTTTATCCTTTACTTTGGGTGTGTTTAGTTCACGCCAAAATTAGAAGTTTGGTTGAAATTGGAACGATGTGACGGAAAAGTTGGAAGTATATGTGTGTAGGAAAGTTTTGATGTGATGGAAAAGTTGAAAGTTTGAAGAAATAATTTGGAACTAAACTCGGCCTTTATCAGATTGTTGTTTTCTTAAGCTTGCTGACAGTTGTTCGTGTGCACCATTTTTTTTTTGCTACCCACGTCATTTGTTGGAGCTAGCTTTCCTGACATTCTGTGATGGTTTCATATTTTGTTGGTGCAGGTGGGGTGGTCAATCAGCACAACTTGCCCAAGAACTGAACCTGTCTTTGCAAGACTTGGTGGTGATCAGAAACAAGCGGGGAGGTTCATTCATACTAGTACAACACAGTGAGAGTAGATAACTAGACATCATTCTTTTTGGCAAAAAACGCGCCAGCGCCATACAGTTTTCGTAGCTTGTTGCCATAGCTTTGCAATTGAGCTCTGTAATTGTGTTTTGACTTGGCTTTTGATGCGGCGTTGTCCCCTGTTGTACATGTGAGCTTGGCTGTGCATAATCTGTAATTAACATTTGTTACATGAACAGCCCCGGATGAGGGAGAGGCAAGTTCAAAAATGGTTAATATCTGTCAGTTCAACGGGGTGATTCATTCTCTTCTTTCATGTAATGAAACTGTTGCCTGTGTAATCTGGAATCTGGTGTTGATTCAATTCACCATTTCACCATCAACGACATGGTTGAAGTTTAGAAGACAGTTTGGTACGGTTTGAACGCATTACCCATTCCCCGTTTGACTTCAAATTCAAACCAGCTGGGTGCTGATGACTGTCTTGTCATCATTTGATTATTTCCTAAGCCCTGTTTCCTTCGTTCCTAAGAAAACACTCTTCTGTAGTATTTTTTTACCCTGTTTTTAGCTGCATTCTGCTATTCTTGTGGCAAACCAATTCTGGCTGGCGATGGTTTTGCTCAGTTACTGAGCGGGTACGTCAGGACAAATTTAGAAACTTCCAATTCTTTAAACTTAGGGTGGTGACAGGTTTGTCAAGTCAATCAAAACCCGCCGATTGTACTACACCGTAAATTAAATCAGATCCCCTTCGCTAATACTATCACGAGAGACAAATCTCAGCTCCAAATTAAGAACGTACCTGCACGTACTAACACAAACGCTGACAATCTTGTTGCATTTGTGCAGTACCACCACCCCTGTCCGTTCCTCTTTGCCGGCCGACTAGTCTTCGCAACTCTCAACCGCCCACCAGTCACCTGGCCCCACCTGTCGGTCGGTGAGCAAGTACGCGAAGAATCTCACAAGTCAGAGATTAGCACCAGTAGGAGACAAGAAGTACCACTAAAATAAGCCCCTCCTGAACAAATCCCAAATTCCAAACCCCCTAGGTTACGTAAACCACTTCGGCTAAAGGCGGAACCCCAGAGGCCGGAGCAGTTGGTCGCCACCGTCACGCGCGTTCCCCTTCCCTCGCCGAGAAAAAGGACAATATACCACACTCTATCGTTGGTTTCAACAAAATGCTATTCACTAGGATAAAATACCACTCTATATATTGATATCAGGATAGATTACCACTTTGGTGAGTTTTATCTATTTTATTTTCTTTTCTCCTTATTTTCTTTCGTGGAGTGACCAAACTACCCTTGGCTCTCAGTACAGAAACAGAGCAGAAACCAGATCAGATCGAGCCGCTCCTCCACATCTCCGACTCGCGGGCGCATCCTCCAGCGCCGCCGCGCGGTCCCCATCCTCCAGCGCCGCCAAGCGCCCTCGCCGCGCCCTCGCCTCGCCGCCGCGCGGTCCCCATCCTCCAGCTTCCCTCGCCGCGCGCGGCTGCTCCGCCACCCAACGCCGCTCGCCGCTCCTCCAGCTCAGCTCCCCCTCGCGCGCGTCTCCCTCCCCCCTCTATCTCTCTCTCCAGCACATCGGTCGGTGGTGGCCATCTCTAGCGCCGGCTGCCGTTAGGGGAGAAGCCGGGTCCCAAGGTACTCGTAGTAGGTTCTGGCGTGACATTTGGAAGGTGAGAAATCACAAACCAAAAATTTGAGATTGTATTGTTCTTTGCACTGATTAATTGCATGAAACCCTAATTAGGTAGATTGGGGGTTTATTGGTATGTGTTGTCCTGCATGCAACACATTGACACCATGAGCTCAAACTGCAACAACGTGCCCTCGGGGTAAAATAGTTCTACTATCCCTAAGAAGAAAAAAATGACTTCCAAGAGAATGAAGAAGACCTAGATTGCTTGTTCAATTTATCCTTAAAATTATGTAGCTCGGTTTAACTATGTGTATGTACTATGGGTTGAATGGTTTGTGTATGACGTATGAACTGGATTGTGTAGCTCGGTTAAAATTATGTAGCTCGGTTGAACTATGGTTTGAATGGTTTGTGTATGACGTATGAACTGGATTGTGCTTTGGAATGCTTTGTGAACATTTTGGTTTGCTGCTATCAACCTGAAAATGGATGTGATATATTTTAGGGGATGAATTTTGGTTGTAAAAAAAAGTTGAAGGATATGCATTTGTGTTGGCACAGGCAGGCTCTGCCATGGCGCTGGAGCGACCAGCTGCTGTTCTGTTTCTGTATTGAGAGCCAAGGGTAGTTTGGTCACTCCATGAAAGAAAATGAGGAGAAAAGAAAATAAAATAGATAAAACTCTCCAAAGTGGCAATCTATCCTGAGATCAACATATAGAGTGGCATTTTGTCCTATACATCCTAGTGAGTGGCATTTTGTTGAAACCAACGATAGAGAGTGGCATATTGTCCTTTTTCTCTCCCTCGCCGGAGAGTGAAACCACTGCCGCGGCTGCTTCCGGAGGAGGAGGAGGAGTTGGGGTGGAGGGGAGCTATGGCGGGGAGGTACGACCGGAACCCCTTCGACGAGGACGACGTCAACCCCTTCGCGGTGAGCTGCTGGGTTAAGCTGTAGCTGGGTCCGGGGGCTAAACCCCCTCTCCGCCTCGCAATCGCGCCTCCCCGTTGCTTCATCTAGGCATGGAGAAGCTTGTCCTCGCGCCTGCGTGGATGGGGTAGTCGAGCTGCGTCCGGGTGGATTGACATGGGTTGGTGCTGGTTTTCTGGCCGTGACGCTTCGTCTGGTCCTGCACGCGGCACGCCATGTGGGGTGCTTTGGATCAGACAGTTTTTGGCGCTAGGGGTAGTGATTTAGGATTCGCTGTTAGGGGGTTGGACTTGGATGGTGCGAATACGGCCTTTTTTGCTTGTCTATTTGCTAGCTGATCGCGAGGCGTGGCAACTTTTCCCCTTGTATTGTTATACATTTTCATGGGAGAAATGATCTCGGATTGAAAATTGGCTCTTCGGTTGTGTTGGGACGTTATGTTTCTTGTTTTACTAGGGAATATGTGGTGCAATCGATGTGTATAACTTGTGAAAATGGTCGGTCTACTCTTAGAATTATTGGAAAACATCCGTAAAATGGGGCAGTTTTCACACTTGTTTGGTTCAGATCGTCTATAACATAGATTGAAGATTGTCTCTACCAGTATAAACATTTAGTGTGGTAAGCCTGCAGTCAGTTTACTCTCAGTTTGCTGGATATGCACGTGTCAGCGAGTCCATAATCACGTGAATTGTGCGTATGCGTGCACATGCTCAATCTAAGATTTCTAAACTGTCAAATTCTGAGCTTTCAGCCAATAGGCGTAAAAAGGGATAACAGAGTTGGCTGAATATTCTAATTTTAGCAGCCTCCTTCAACTATCTGTTTGTTTCATTTCTAAATGTACCCTGTTTTGCAGGGTGGAAGTGTACCTCCAGTTTCCAACTCTCGGATGCCACCTCTTCCTCATGAACCCGGGTTCTATAATGATCGTGGTGCCACAGTGGACATACCTCTTGATTCAACCAAGGTACTTGTATTTCCATTGAGCCTGGTAATACTACGTGCTACTATATTTACAAGTTATGTTCTGTACCTCAGCGTGAGAAAATCATACTGTCCTTAGCTCTTTCACTCTGATATTATTACTCTGTTAGTGTGTAACAACAGTTGCATGCTTCATTTTTTGTTATCTTATCTCTTTAAAAGGCTGAGAAACACAATTAATCTAGTAATAATGGCTTCACTATTCCTTGGTTTGGATGTTTGATACCATATATTCTTTTGTTGCTGTATTTGTGGTTGGTTGCTTATGCATTGAGTATGCTCGTATGCAATTCAGGACATGAAGAAAAAGGAGAAAGAACTGCAGGCAAAGGAGGCTGAGCTAAACAAACGGGAAAGCGTATGTGCCTTATGTAGTTATGCTTGAAACTCAGAATTTTCAATTGATCTTTTCATGAGCAATGTGATTTTTAACCAATGTTTGATGAAGTAAAAAACTATTCTAATGAATCAAGTTGTTAACTTCCCCTGGCCAAAGTCCTAATTCCTAACCTTTTTCCTATGATGTCTTGGGAAGCACCTACATATTTTGGTAGTATGGAGTATTGAATTAGTAACCATTATGCAATGTGAAAGATATTTAGCTGGCATGGATTTGACACAAAGATCTGGCACCCAATAGACCTCGCTGATCTAACCATTAATTAAATCATTGACATTGCACAATTGGTTTGAAATGATGAACAAAACATGGATATCTATATACTCAATTATAGCACTTTGAAAAGAAGGATGGCTGTTTTTTTTAGATAAACAGAAGGATACCAGCATGCTAATACAAACTAACATTATCAAATGATTTCATCTAGATATCTCTTCTTTTCATAAAATATTGCGCATGAGAATTACGTGTATAGAATGCTGAATCTGTGAGTGTGCTGAGTTTTACTCAGAGTAAAACTTTGATCCAACAAGTTTCACATGATTGGAGGTTAAAACACCCTAGATTTGCATACAAGCATGATTCTAGAAAAGATTTGTTAAGCTTATATGCTCACTGCCGGTTAGACTGCTGCGATCCTACAGGTTGGACCGCTCGTCAAATGTCGATCCGATCGTCAAGATATAGTTCTCTTCTAAATAATATCTTCTAGCCTCAACCCCTTTTCTATATATACCCACAACATTGCTCCTAGCCATGAATCCAAACTATAACTCCAAATCATATAGAAAACCTAGCAAATCAGGGAAACGATATCTCCATATAACTCTACACTCCAATCTTTCTAAACTTAGACTTCAATCCAAATTTATCTCATCTGTTCATATGGACACAACACCACGTGTATGCCATATGGAAACCTTCATCTCCACGTGCATTGTTCTTTAGCCTAAGTATCCCGTATGATATCCTTGACCGTCTTGACCTTAACTCCTCTTAAGCCTAGTCCCGACCCATCACCGGCTATACTCCTATGTCCTCAAGCAACACCTGCACATGAATAACAAAGAAACTCCATATCTGAGTACAAGTTTGTACCAACTTAACTCATATCAGCACAAATAATATCACATATAAATAGAAACCATCTAGAGCCATAAACATAAAACAATTTAAAAATTCCACGAAAACAACCCAAAACCGACTCCTTCTCAGAGTCTGCTAGTCTGACCATCGGCCTACCCTGGTTAGACCGCATGAATACATACGGTCATTGCCAACAAACTGTTCACCAACATTAAATAGTGTTCACCATGTTTTCAATAAAACATTTACCTTTGACAATCGTTCATCATCAAGATTATTCATCACATGATTATACAGGAACATTCATGAATAACTATGGGCCATTTTTTCCGTCTCCCTCGTGCCACTATTGTACTGATAGCTGCTACTTGTATATGTCTCTTTCACCGTGGCTAATATTTCACTCAAACAGATACAACTTCTGCTATTGTTGGTCTTTTGATAGAGGGCCGGCTAGTGCACCTCATTGCAAGCTCCAAAACTCTCCGAGCAGAAGTTTGATCATAATCGCATCGAAGCCTCTTGTCGACTGCATCAATATTACCTCGATCGAAGTCTGGCCTCACACCCTCACAACTTCAGTTATGTGAGTTTGTCCAATCTCCATAAAAAACACAACGAAGCTCTACACATCGCTTTTCTGGCCATTTGTAATCCTAGGCACCGTAAGATACGTACTCCCTCCGTCTCAAAAAAAAGTAAATCTAGGACTTGATGTGATATATTCTAGTACAATGAATCTGGACAGATGTATGTCCAGATTCATTTTATTAAGATATATCACATCCAGTACTAGGTTGGTTTTTATGGGACGGAGGGAGTATGAGCTAGAAGCCAAAAAAGGAATTTTGAGTGCGGCCGTAATATTCACACATTTCACTAAGAATCCACAACTCAACTTCAATGAATACAAAAGAAATGTTTTGACTACAAGTATGGCGCATTGTATGGGCCTCTGGGGTTATGGCTATATGGGCCGTCGTTGCGCTGGCAGGAGGAAGCTGCTATCGATGTATCAAAAGCACAAAGTGAATCCCGGATGGGTTACGACTAGGGTTACGGCTTACGCCTCGCCACCTCCTCCCCAGGAAAGCAGATTCTAGGGCTCACTCTTCCCCTCCCAGAAAGCGAAGATCTACAGCTTGTCTCCCCGTCGGCCGCTGCCGGCCCGCCGGATTTCCGTGGCCGCGGGGCGGAGGGGCGAGCCGCGGGCGTAGCAAGCCGGCGAGCCAGACTGGTGGGAGGGGGGCAGGGGGGACGGAGCCGTGGGCGCGCCGCCGGCGAACCCAAATTTCGCTAGAGCCAGGCGCCTAGTCCTCAAGGGCGTGGGTGCAGGTACTGTTCTCTAATGTCATCTTTCCATAGATTCTCACTCTCAAATCTCTGTTCATTGGTTGTCACTGGAAAATCGTAGGTTAAAAATGGAAGCCACTGTGTGTTTTGGTTTGTGACATGCGTATGTAGATCATTAGATGTTTAAATCAATATAGCAAGTTCACTCGATGTAGGCTCATCTGGAACGCTCGAATTGAAATGATTGTTGTCAAATTCATGTGAATTTTCTCTTTTCCAAGCGAGTCATAAAGAGGAATAGCCATGTTTTCTTTTTTTTCCCCTTTTCTCCTTTTTTTGGCGATCAGGTTAGTGGAGAGACCCCTCTGCATTCTTAAAACTTCGGACCTGCTACTAAAATGATCACACACATTGCATACTTCAGGGCTTAAGCCTTGTCTAACTTCTCAACACATGTTTATGTTTTTTTTACTGTCAACGTCTGTGCTGTTTCCTCTGACTGGTCTTATGAATTTTTCAAAACAGGAACAGTACAAGACCATGTCTTCAAGGAGAGGAGGTGGTGGCCGCCGTGGTCGTGGCCGTGGCCGTGGGAGAAGTGCTTTGGCAGAAAATGATATGGACTTTCATGAAACCTCTGCACTTTCTTCCCCGAGCACTACTTCTGATAAAGAGGACAATATTGAGTTCACTTCGCAGCAACCTTGTCTTGTAAGCCCAGCAGCAGAGCATGTATCCAACACATTACTCAACCCTAAGATCAACCACCGATCGGATGCAATCTTCGGTGATCAGGTTAATCCAAGAGCAATTAAGTTTTGTCATAGTTGCATAAGTAAACAAGTTATTGTAGGCAGAATAAACTTCGCAGTGCCACTGAGGTCATGTTTTTTGCAGGCTGTGGAGCAGTTGAAGTTGCGACATCACAAACCTTTAAAATTTCATGAGAGATACCGTCCTTATTTGAGGGATGCTGGCCTTCTTGGGCTCTCACAAATTTGCCAGAAGATGCCTCAATTGGACAAGGCATTGATCACTGCCCTTGTTGAGCGTTGGAGACCAGAAACTCATAGTTTCCACTTGGCTTCTGGGGAGATGGCAGTTACACTACAAGATGTAGCAATGTTGTTAGCTCTTCCTATCGATGGCCGTCCAGTTTGTTCTACCACTGATCATGATTATGCGCAGATGGTCATTGATTGTCTAGGTCATGATCCAAGAGGACCATCAATGCCTGGAAAATCTTTTCTGCACTACAAATGGCTGAAGAAGCATTTCTATGAATTACCAGAAGGAGCAGATGATCAGACTGTGGAGAGGCATGTTCGAGCATATATCCTGAGCCTTTTATGTGGGGTGCTATTTCCAGATGGAACAGGACGGATGAGTCTGATATATCTTCCATTGATTGCTGATCTTTCTCGTGTTGGGACATACAGCTGGGGATCTGCAGTGCTAGCCTTCCTATACCGTTCTCTTTGTTCTGTTGCTTCCTCCCACAATATCAAGAACATTGGTGGTTCATTGCTTCTCTTGCAGCTTTGGAGCTGGGAGCGCTCCCATGTTGGCAGACCATTGGTCCGGTCTCCCCTGTGCCCAGAGACAGACATTCCACAGGATGTGCCACCTGTTGGCTTTCGTTGGGTAGGTGCGCGCACACAAAGTGAGAATGCTACACGCTGTCTTAAGCAGTACAGGGATGAACTGAACCTGCAGCGAGCTGATCAGGTGAAGTGGGAACCCTACTTGCACATTGAGTCTTCAAGCTTGCCATTGCTTTGTACAAAAGATGCAGATTTGTGGCTTACACAAGCTCCACTAATAAATTTTCCGATAGTCGAGATGTATTTGCCTGAGCGAGTGATGCGGCAATTTGGGCTTCGCCAATCCATTCCACCACCTTTTCGACCTACCCTACAGGCGCTGCATCGTATTAGTCGACGTGGCAGAGAACGTGAGAACTGGGAAGAGACACATCATGAGTACATTCAGGAATGGGAAGCCCGCCGGCAGCGCATATTTCCAGAGTCAGAGCAGTATGACCCATCGTCTTATGAGGAGTACCTGCATTGGTACTCAGGAGTTACACGGCGGTATCTTGTACCATCAATCAGTGATGATGTGGAAGCAGGACCTTCATTACAGCCTGATGATTCCATTGATCTTCAGTATCAAGCCAAGGCTCCTATGATCCGCAAAGCAGTAAGCCTATATTATCTATTCAGTTCCTATGATCAGTTTCTATAGTTGATTGGACCTAAATTTGTGTCAGATATATGTTGTCTTTGCAAGACTTCAAATAGTTTTACAATCACTCCATGCATAATTTAACTAATATATTTAACTCGAAGGGTCTGCTGATTGTTGTAGGTTGATAAACTGCATGGTATGGTAAAGAAGGCCAAGATGGCCATGACATCCACAGCTGATACAACCACACAAGCCTTAGTCTTTGAGTTTCTGCATGGCTTTCAGGATGTTCTCCATGACCTTGGCGAGATCAAGGAAAATGGTGGTTCCGCTACTAGTCCACATGTTGAATCAGCTGCCGCTCAAGACATGCCTCTACTTTTGCTAGAAGCTGAACAGAACATTGTTGATGCCGATCAAGAAGCTCAGCATCAGGAAGAGGAAGAGCTTCACATGGTGGATGATGCAACAATGACCCTCGAGCCTATGGATGAGGAGGATAATGGTTTCAACAATGTCATCTGCCCATGTCCTTCACTGGAGTTGGAGGAACACAGTCACTCAGCTACACCAGCCATCGATGAGTGTGATACAGCCACTCCTGCTCCAGGCTCTGCAATCCCACAGCAAAGCACTAGTGTTGATCAAGATGGACATCTGGAAAATCCTAACGAAATGGGCCAGATTGAACTAATGGTGGAACCTATGTATGTGGATCACAATGATTCCAACAATGTGCTCTCATCCAGCATGTCAGCTCAGGCGCTGTTGGAGAATTGTGAAGTAGCAGAGGCAGTCAATGAAAATGTCGATCCAGCCACCCAAGTTACTAGCTCATCTACCGCAGAACAGGGCACGGATGTCATAGTAGATGCTGAACAAGAAAACCCAGCCACAACAGAGGACAACTAACTTCAATGGCGTCCCCTCGTCTGCAAAGGTGACAGGCGATTCTGATTTCTCCCCTTTTATGGACCAATTCGTGAATTTAAGTATAAATTCAAACGAAACAGAGCCAACTTTTGCTCTGTTGGCTGCCCATGTCCTTTTATGGACCCTTTTATGGACCATAGAACCACCCATATATACTGCCATAGGACCTTTAGTGCACGGTTTTGTATAGTTTAGGGGTGAAGATTTCTGGTTTTGTGTTTAAGGGACCTAAAAAAATCTCGCTATATATACTGCCATAGGACCTTTAGTGCACGGTTTTGTATAGTTTAGGGGTGAAGATTTCTGGTTTTGTGTTTAAGGGACCTAAAAAAATTAAGTTGAGGTACCTCCGGTGAACTTATTCTTTTATATATCAACATGCCCTCGAAGTCTCGAACTGGAAACCTGAAAGGCGAAAAGAAGCTACTGCAAATTAAGCGGCGGCGCGGCCCAACCGGCCCACAACGACCCAGACACCCTCGCCGTCGCCGCCTCCTCGCCTCTGCCTACTCCCTCCCGCGCCGCCGCCCGCCGCCCTCCGCCCCCCGCCCCGTTGCCTTCCTCGCGGTTGCGGCTTGGCGGCTACATGGGGAAGAAGCGCGGCGGCCATGGCCATGCCCCGGCGGCGCCGCCCAGGGCCGGGAACCAGGCGGTGTCGCTCCGCGAGGAGAGCTCCGGGAAGACGTGCGCTGACACGGCCTCCCTGCTGAGGGTCCAGCACCTGCAGCGGCTGGCGGCGTGGGCAGGCGGGGAGGCCGGTGCGGGCCCCCTCGGCGCCCTGCTGGGGCGACGCCTCGCCGCCAACGCCAAGGCGGCCGGGATACCTCTGGCCGCCTCCACCTTCCTATGCCAGAGGTCAGGGTCACTGCTTACTTCTTACTACACCTCGGTCGGATGCTCGCGTCCTTCAGAATTTGCCTGTCTGTTGTGGGGCAAAGTGCTCAATTCTTCTACTGAAAGATCCTCATTTGTGGTTCGTCTTTCAAATTGTTGCATGATATTGAAGGAGCCAATCTGCCCCCAACCATTGCAGATATTATTAGTATCATAATCCTCCTCATACCTCTAAGAAATTGCAGTAGTTTTGTGCTAAGCAGCATTTTAGCCAGTTTAAGGACCTCTCCGGCTAGATACTATAGAACCCAAAAGTTAAACAGATCGTCCTATCCTATATTCCTAATTTCCTATGCACCATAGAAGTATCAAGCAGCCTTTTGATGCTATGTTGTCGTGTTAATTCAGCTATTCATATAATTTTGCACTTGATTTTTTATTGGTAAAATCATTTGTCTATCAGTGAGAATGACAGAGTGATCTGTAACTTTAATGTGCTCAATCGGTACATTTCATAAATCAGTTTTATGAGATACAGATAACCAAGTCTTGAAGTTCTTTATAGCAAATAATCGAAACCTATTTTACAGATATATTGTAAAATCAAAACCTATTCATATGATTTATTTAGTTGGATCCATTGTGCATATCATTCTAAACTTTCTCTTTGTGATTGATTACTCAAGTTCTAACCAAATTTGTGTAAATCTCCTTCTATTCACAAAACAACAGTTCATATTGACTTGAACTGATTAAGTCACTAGGTAGTTTTGTTTTTTTTTCAGTTATATTTATTCTGTTATCTGTCAGCAACCACTGTTGTTGCAATACTGTTTCACACGGCTTAAAAACTGCTAATTCATGAGAGCATCATACCCTGTAACCTTGTTCACTAAGTCCAAACAAATGATTGTGTTTTTCTTTTTTAGAAATGTTGTCGTGTTAATTCAGCTATTCATATAATTTTGCACTTGCTTTTTTTATTGGTAAAATCATTTGTCTATCAGTGAGAATGACAGAGTGATCTGTAGCTTTAATGTACTCGATCGGTACATTTCATAAATCAGTTTTATGAGATACAGATAACCAAGTCTTGAAGTTCTTTATAGCAAATAATCAAAACCTATTTTACAGATATATTGTAAAATCAAAACCTATTCATATGATTTATTTAGTTGGATCCATTGTGCATATCATTCTCAAACTCTCTTTGTGATTGATTACTCAAGTTCTAACCAAATTTGTGTAAATCTCCTTCTATTCACAAAACAACAGTTCATATTGACTTGAACTGATTAAGTCACTAGGTAGTTTTGTTTTTTTTTTCAGTTATATTTATTCTGTTATCTGTCAGCAACCACTGTTGTTGCAATACTGTTTCACACGGCTTAAAAACTGCTAGTTCATGAGAGCATCATACCCTGTAACCTTGTTCACTAAGTCCAAACAAATGATTGTGTTTTTCTTTTTTAGAAAATCTTGTAGTCCAAAATTGATCCGTACAGAGAATTGGTGGGAGAATGAGCACTTCATTGGTCACATATTCAAAACACTGTGTCACTGACAGTTGCATGTACAATTGGCTCTTTACTCTAAAAGGAAGTGTTTCTTGCAATCTTGCATGTGTGTGTGGCTATTCTTCCATCTTGTCCCCTAAGTATACTGATGCTACCATATAAGAAGGGCAAATTTTGCTATAGGACACTCAAAGTTTATGGTGTTTGCTGTGAGACACTCAAAGAACGTGTATCTTCAGATGGACACTATAAAAATGTGCTAATTAGCTGTTGGACACCCGATACATTATTTTATTATCCGGTGAAAACAGAGAGAGAGTTGAAAATACCGAAATGCCCCTGGAGTACTGTTCTTCCTGCTTCATCCGGAGCGCCCCGGCGCTAGCGCCGAACCCTAGCGGCCGCAACGCGAACAATTCGGCCAGGAATGCGTTCGCCGCGTGCGCGCGCCGCCCTGCCACGCCGGTGATATGGCACCCGTAGTCGCTCAGGAGGCACATGTGCGGGCCCGGTGGCTTGCACTCGCCGTTGTGGCCGAGCGCCACGATGAACCCCGTCCCGCCCGTGGCGACTGCGGCGCACAGCTTGCGGAGGTTGGCCTAGATGAGGAGGCGTCGTACGCCCGAGAGGGAGCGGCGGACGCCGTAGCCGTTCGAGACGTAGTGGCCAAGCTCGCGGAGCACGTCGTTGTGCCCGCACGATGCAGCGCTTGTGCAGAGTTGGGTGCCGGCCTGGAGGTTGCGGCTGTCCTTGGGGAGGCCAATGCTGTTGAACTGGATGATCGCCATAGAGTAGAGTGCCTCGTTGTGGCCGTGCCGCGACGCCGCTACGCGCCAAGTCGGCACCAAACCAGCGGGAAGTCGACCACCCGTCGTGGCGCCCGGTAACTCGTCACGGCGATGTCCGCCTCCACCTCAACAGATGGATAACGCGTTCCAAATTCCAACTCCCGCCCTCTCGATGGGTTCACCCATAGGTACATGTCAGTGACGTCACCCGAAGTCACGCATCGCCAGCGGCGTCGGGATGCCGTGCAACGACGACGAGATGGCGTTCTGCAGAGCAGCGATGACGATGCGAGTTCGAGGGGCATGAGTGGCAGCAACAGAGCAGCATGAGGAAGAAGAGGAAAGGAAAAGGAGAGGATATGTGAGTTTGACAAGTGGGCCCATGGGCAAACTTGTCTCTAACCAATGTTTCTCTCCGTTTCCACCGAAAATAATAAAATAATGTCTCGGGTGTCCAACAGCTAATTACCACATTTTTACAGTGTCCACGAGAAGATACATATTCTTTGAGTGTCTCACAGCAAAGGCCACAGACTTTGAGTGTCTTGTAGCAAATTTTGCCAATAAGAAATTGAAATTAGTCATCCTGATAATGTTGTATGGCTGAAGCAAAGCTTGAACAAATAACAGCATAGTAATTGCCATGTGTTTGTTCTAAATCTTGGAAGTCAACCCATAATTATGATTAATACATCTATAGTATGATGTGAGCACTAAAGTAGCCATGTTAAAGCGACTACAAAACATTTTGACATACTATGTACCCCCTCAGTTCCACACTATAAGATGTTTTGGCCTCTCCATTCTTCATCTAGATTCACTAACATCCTTATGAATTTGGACACATATGAAACACATACATGGATCCATGCATGAATCTATTCAAAACCCAAAACATCTTATAATGTGAATCAGAGAGTACTTTGTAGTTCAGTTTCCTAGTTATGTTTTTTTTTTCTACTGTGCGTACCCATTTGTCTGGATCATAAGCATTACTACTGTAGAAGAGAGCAATATCTCTATAGGACTTCTGAAGAAACATTCTCCAAACTTTTGCAGGTGTGAAACAGTCTTACAGCCAGGCTTCAACTGCACAATCCGCATAAAGAACAACAAAAGAAAAGCAAAGCGACGCAAGAAGTTAAACACTTGCCAGAACAGCATTTCTTACCTGTGCCATTTCTGTGGAGACCAAAACCTAATAAGGGGCAGCGGAAAGAATATTATGAAGGGCTTGTTATCATCAAGAAAGCCAGTTGGCATGGATGTAACCAGCATGAAGTTGAAAGGGGACAGTAATAACAAGAGATTAGTAACTATAAAAGAGGGCTTTGAATATTCTCAGGCAGCGGTCTCACAACTAGAGTCAACATCTGGGTTGAAACAACAAAATCTTGAAAAGAATGAGTATGAGGAGAGTCCAGTACCCAATCTTCTTGACGAATCTATGGAAAAGGAGGTAGCGTGTTCATCGGTGGAACTGAATCAGTCAGCATCAGCTACTGATCAGGAGAATGTCTCACAGAAAATAGTGGTAACAATCACAAGTGAAAAAGGTACGCATGAAACTGAGCCTGTTTCTGCTAACAAAATTGCAATATGCCAACCCGATTTTCCTTCAAAAGCAGAATTTCCAGTCGGATCAAGTTTTGTTACTCCTCGAAAGAACAAACTGGTGGATGTGACGGACCATAAGGACTCTGCAGAACTGGTCAAGACAAGAAGCATTCAGAACAAGAAAGGGGAGATGCCAAGTTCAGTTACTGGCAAGGCCCCTACAATGCCTACCAAGTCAGCTCCAAAGGACCGTGTGAAAAATAAATCTGTAGCAAGTGGTTCTGCTCAGATGTCTGGTAGTTCAAGGAAGCGGGCAAGAAAGGGGTGGACTACGCTGAAACAGATTGCTGAAAAGGAAGAGCTTGAGAGAAAAGAGAAGATGGGTAACTTTGTAATACCATTCTTTATGCAATAAGAGATGTTACAACTCACGCTGATTGTAAGCTTTATTGTTGGTGTATTTGTTGAGAATAGCATACAAAATTTTGATCATATTTTGAGTTACTAAACCATTGCAACTTATTAGCAAGGTTGAAAAACATGATATTAGTCATGCACATGTTGGGCGGGCAGGTGCCGATCGAGCCAGCAGCCGTGCGGGGTGGCGTGGTGCGGCGTAGGGGAAACAAAAGTGTGGAGGTTGCTACAAATCGGACGCAAAAGATCGGACGGTGTTGCACTATATTATCACAAAGTGTTTCACATGTTGCACCATTCACGAAAAAAATGTTTCAACGAAAATGTTTGAACAAAATTGTTTCATTGCTTGAACAAAATTGTTTCAATCAAATGCAATATCTGAAATAGACTGGTTGCAACATGAAGAATCAGTAAAGTGCAACACTGAAAAAAAACAAAATGAAACACTTTATCACAATAAAGTGCAACGAGATAGAACAATAGGTTGCAACATCACTAGAACTCGAATAAAAATGAACCCACCTTCATCTTCTACCCCTCACCGGCAAGATTGAATAAAAATGAACCCACCTTCATCTTCTACCCCTCACCGGCAAGATTGAAACATTTGTATCTTACACATGAAACATCAAGTTTATACTGTTGAAATGTGAAACACCATTGAAAAATGCAGTGAAACATTTCGATTTAACACAGAAACATCGAGACAAAATAGACTGGAACATTGAAAAATCAAATAAATTTACCGGTCTAGATTTGGCTTCTTCCTCCACCCCGGTGGCCAAATCTTCAACGGTGCCGAAATGCTGCTGTTAACAATCAAATTTGGTAAATCATATATCGGATTTGGAGTTAAGACCGAAGCGGATTTGGAAGGAAATCGACAACAGAAACAGAGTATAAATCAACTTCGGAACTGCATCGGCTACGGTGTGCATCGGCTGATATCGAATCGGACAAGGAAGCCGATGTAGCCGATTCCGATAAGGGGATGTTGGACCATTGTTGGGTTCGTTTAAAGTGCTTCATGAGGATTGTCACGTGCGGATTGAGTCCGAAGAAGGCAATTGTATCTATTAATTAGGAATAGTTTGTTAGTTTCTTTTTATCTTTAGGAAAGTGTGTCCGATAAGAACTTTATGTTTCTGTTTTATCTTTTAGAAAGTTTGTTTCTTGTCCGACAAGGACTCTATAGGCCTAAGGGTATAAATTGTGTACTAGGGGTCCCTGTAATCTATCAATCTTGATCAATACAACTACTCTCGGCGCATCGCCACCCTCTTTCCTGAGGTTTTTACTTATCAACCGGCGGGATTTGGGCACCTGACGCGGGGCTGCATCTGCTTTCGATCTCCGGTGAAGTGGTAAGTCCTACGTTCCGCCGGGCTCTGGTGAATCTGTCATCTATGTTGGCATCGTTCAAGGCTGCATCGCTTCGATCTCTTGGATCGCTCTGGTTTGGTTGATTGATTTGCCTACTTGATATCTCGATTCTATCTTTAATTACATTGTGTTTAGAGACGCATCGGTTTAGCTGGAACTGTCTCGGTTAAGTCTGATCTTCTATCATAGCCGATATATCTCTACAAACACAATGTCGTTCTAGATAGATTTATTATATCCATCACATTAGATAGATCTATCGGCTCATCGGGTATTAGATTATCATATACAATCTTGTGCTGCATCGGTTAGGTTCGACCTACTAGATTGTTGTTGATAACATAAGTCTTGTTAAGCTGATAGATTCATGCTAATGTTTTATCGGGGTGCTAACCGATAAGATATCTGGACGTTGCATCGGCTTATAAGGATCACGTATATATAAGTTGGATTTAGCCGATGATAACAAAGGTTTCACTGTTTAATCTAATCTATGGATTTTATGGCATCGGACCTCCAGCCGATGTATGCTTTAACCTTCGGATAAGTGCTTATTCTATCATATCATTGCTAGCCGATTGGTTTCTATTGAATTATGTTATTGTTATATTATATTATTATCAGCCGATTGCCTTTATATCATTATTTACATCAACTATCAGAATCTACATTGGACATATAGCCAATAGCTCAAAACCCTATTGCTATCGGCTGGTATCGGCATCGGCTGGGATTGCTCTATCGGCTGTTTAGCCGATCGGCTATTTGATCTACTGTTTACATATCTTGTCAGTTGCAGGATCAAACTGACTGGCACACCCGCATCTCATCAACCTTTGGATCTGCACTGGAGTTAAGCAGATCTCCCAGGCCAGTGTGTATTTTTCGCATCAACAGCTGCGCTCCCTCGGCCACGGCCACGGCCACCACGACGACTAGGAACTCCGCCGGCGCCGCCTCCTCCCCGTAGCCTCCGCAGCGGCGGTGCTCACTCTGCTCATCCTCCTCCCCGCCACGCCGCCGGGAGGACCCCGCGCGTCGGCGAACTCAGCCTCGCCCCTCCGCGCAGTCATCGCGGCGTACCTGGTGCCAGGCTCCCTACGCGCGGCCCTGCGCCGCTCTCCCCTCCACCGCCTCCACGCCGCGGCTGCCTCCCTCGACTCCGGCGACCTGTCCGCCGCGCTCCACCTCGTCTCCGCCTCGCTCAAGTACAGGGGGAGAGTGAAATGAGAGAGAGAGAGGAGGGGGGGAGGGGGGTTGGGGAAGAGATAAGGTTGAGAGAAGAGCGGTGTGGGTGTGCGGGCTCCAGATCGGATGCCCAACACAAAGCGTTTTCGCAAAAGTGTGTTACATCGACACGATTATGTTGAGTAGGGCTGAGGCAAAAGCCCCAGTAGGTTTTTATGGGATGCAGGGGATCGATCGCCTTATATAACGACAAGGTGTAGGATCGAATTTAGACTTAGGTTTGTCTGGTGTTCATCATCATAATTCATCTTGTTAAATTTTATATCACTATTTAAATCGCATGCATGCATATATGTAGGTGTAGATAATAATAATTTCACCTTACATAGTCCGCTTTAAGTAGGAATTAGAGTCGGATTTCATAGTGAAAATTGACCGAAGCAATATTCCCTCTTTGGAATCGCTAGAATTGTGTCGACACATTTTCTCCTCCATCACAGTTGGCGTTTTGAAGCGTCCGATTTCCTTTGTCCCGTGTCAATGCGATCCTGTCCGTGCATATTGCCATGGCCGGCTAACGTTGCGGCTGCCAACATGATTAATTAAAGCTTAACGTCTTCATTAGTTCAAGGTTTTACACGCATGCATACTATACTTTATACAAATTTACACCCTACTTACATCCCACTTACACACCACTTACACATGTAATTACTATATAATTTTGAGACTTACATATGTAATTTTAAAACTTACATTATAAATATACTAAATTTACATATGTAATTACATTATAAATATACTAAATTTACATATGTAATTTAGGAACTTACAATGTAAATACATGCCGACTATTTTTGGGTGAAAAATATAGCGCCGTAAATATAGTTACTCCCTTCCCTCTTTACATTCCTATAATTTATTTCGTTCTTTTGGATAAAATGTGAGATCGAGGTAGAACACATTCTCTCAGATTAAATGATAGGTGCGGGAGCTCAACAGTCAACACCAATAATAGTTGACGTCGAACCTCATAGCAAATGATATTGGTGTCACCCCATCGATACCATCGGTCACTTTAGAAGAAAAGATGTATGCTAAGGATAACAAGTTTCGACTCTGTCGTTGGCACCGAGACATTGAACATCACTTCTTCCGTTTCTGTTTCATATTGTAAGATGATTGACTTTTTTTGTCAAATTTCTTTAAATTTGATCAATTTTATAAAAAAATATAGTGGTATTTTCGACACAAAACAAACATATTATGAAACTATATTCAATGTTAGATTTAATTAAACTAATTTTATATTTTAAATGTTGTTAAATTATTATATAAACTTAGTCAAACTCAAACGACTTATAATATAAAACGGAGGGAGTATTTATTTGCAAAATAATTTTTTTAAAAAAGCAAATTGTTAATGAATCCTGCTTGAGCTATAGCTTGAGAAGCCAGGGGAAAACCTAACTACCAAATGGGCTCGTTCTTCCCAATAGATTAAAATAGATGGCCGGTCCCTAAACTCGTGTGGTGGTGTCACTTAGGTCCGTGAACTTGAAAAATACACGTTTAGATCCGTGAATTTAGTTTAATGTACCACCCTGGTCCAAATGTCCTTTGTCTGTGTTTGACCGCCAACGTGGCATGCCACCTATGTAGGCAACACTTTTGCTCTCAGCCCCCTCCACATCACAACACGTCGCATATATCTCCTTGTAGCTATATAGTGACACTAGAATCCCAAAAAAAAACCCTTAAAATCGTTCTTCCCTCTCATTCTTCTCCTTGCATGTATAGAAAATGCGGTCCGGATTAGCAATTGCCATTGCTCTGCGCTCCAAAATAACCTTATCCTTACGCAACGGGCACTTGATCAACAACACCTTCTTCCGGCGACTTCAAGACGGGGACTGTTGGAATAAATGGGTTAGGCCCGATATAATTCAATTAAATTCCATAGACCCACAATTAATGTTAGAGGTAATAAAACCAAGTCGGGAATTTAAATGGAGAGATCTCAACTTAAAAAGAGAACTAGAGGGGAGTCCCTATTGACCGGTTGAGATAGTGGGCGGACTGCCACATGCGTGCGCGCCGGCCGGTCGGCCCGTGGCCGTGGCGAGGCAGGCTGCTCTCTCTCTCTCTCTCTCTCACACGTTTTGTAATGGACGGAGATTGATTCGGCATTAACGACGCAATTAATTCCCGAAGATTGATTCGGCATTAACGACACGATTAATTCCCGAGCGAATGTTACTCTCGGGAGAGACTCTGCCTCTCTCCCGTCGCCAATCAGTCCTCTCGTTTCTCCTCTCTATGCCTCTCCTCCCGTCGTTGGTTACCTCCTTCTGTTACTGCGCTGCTAGCATGGGTAGGCGGGCAATCATGTTTTTGGGGAGCGTTCTTCAACGCGACTGCTCTTTTCTTGGATTCTGCATGGCTGCGATCCTCACCATGTTGGCGGACAACACCAACGGCGCAACGGATGGAGATTGATTCGGCATTAATGACACGATTAATTCCCAGAGATTGATTCGGCATTAATGACACGATTAATTCCCGAGCGAATGTTACTCTCTGGAAATACTCTGCCTCTCTCCCATCGTCAATCAGTCCTCTCGGGTCTCCTCTCTGTGCCTCTCTTCCTGTCGCTGGTTACCTCCTTATGTTCCTGCGCTGCTAGCATGGGTAGGCGGGCAATCATGTTTTTAGGAAGCGTTCTTCAACGTGACTGCTCTTTTCTTGGATTTTGCACGGTTGCGATCCTCACCATGTCGGCGGACAACACCAACGCGCGCGGATGGGAAGGGTACGGCTAGACAGGATGGTACTGGAGGCTTCGTTAACGGAGGCAATTCTGCCTCACAATCCAGCGGAGGGCCATTCACTGGGTATAATCTCTCTATACTGTTGTTTACTGCATTAATTCTTATTGTGTTTCTGTTTAACGCAATGTTTTCGATGCATTGCCGTATGATGGATGTCTATGCTCATTATATATTAAGCATGATTCGTTCGTTACATTTGTTTAACAATTGCACTAGTTTATTCCCTGTTAAAGTTATGATTATTATCTTGATAATTTGGATTAAAATATGTTGAATTGTGACCATATTTCCAACAATCCAAAAACCTGATAGGTCCTTTTCGGTAGTTGGCTTTGCCGCATCACTGAAACCACACGCTTTCGATGGTTCAAACTATAAGAGATGGAAAGCACGTGCACTACTATGGTTGACAGCGATGCAATGTTTCTTTGTTTCACGGGGCAAACCGAGTAAACCGCCTCTCTCTCCTAAGGAGGAGGCCAAGTTCGAGGCTGCGGATTGCCTGTTCCGTGGAGCATTGATCAGTGTGCTCGTCGACAACATAGTGGACGTGTACATGCACATGCCTTCAGGAAGGAAATGTGGGATGCACTTGAGGCGAAGTTCGGGGTTTCCAATGCTGGCAGTGAGCTGTATGTCATGGAGCAGTTCTATGACTACAAGATGGTCGATGATCGATCTGTAGTGGAACAGGCTCATGAGATACAAATGCTGGCAAAGGAACTTGAGAACAACCACTGTGAGTTGCCAGACAAGTTCGTGGCGGAAGGTATCATCACCAAATTGCCACCTTCTTGGTCCGACTTTGCTACTTCTCTAAAACACAAGAGGCAAGAGTTTAGTGTCACTGATCTCATTGGCTCTTTGGGTGTTGAGGAGAAGGCGAGGGCAAAGGACAACCGCGGCAAAAAGGTGGAGGGGAGTTCTAGTGCCAATTTGGTACAGAAGAAAAACCCTCAAGCATCCCATAACAACAAGAAAGTCAAGCCTGATGTCAAACCCAAGGCTACAACTATTTTTAAGAAGAAAGGTAAGGGAAAGGCTAAGGGTGACTGCTTTGTATGTGGCAAGCCTAGGCATTGGGCCAAGTACTGTCCTGAGCGCAAAGACAGAAAGTCCGCAAACATAGTCATTAGCAAGGGCGGAGGAACTTCGGGGTATGGTAAATTTTTACCTACAGTTCTTTCTATCTGTCACTCACCTGATTGGTGGGTTGACACTAGTGTTAATATTCATGTGTGTGCTGACATTTCCTTATTTTCTTCTTATCAGGTCGGGAGAGGTTCCTCCTTGTTGATGGGAAATGGGTCGCTTGTGGCTGTTCTTGGTGTTGGTACGGTCAATCTAAAGTTTACTTCGGGAAAGACCGTGCAGCTGAAGAACGTGTAGCATGTCCCTTCAATAAAGAAGAATCTAGTTAGCGGCTCTCTACTGTGTAGACATGATTTTAGATTTGCGTTTGAATCCAATAAATGTGCCGTATCTAAATATGGAACGTTTATTGGAAAATGTTATGATAGCAGAGGCTTGTTCCGCTTTTCTTTGGACCATGTAAGCAATGATGACGAGTCAAATGTGTGGCATTCGCGACTCTGGCATGTGAATTTTGGTTGTATGACGCGCTTAGCCAACATGAGTTTAATTCCAAAATTTGCTTTAGTCAAAGATTCCAAGTGTCATACCTGTTTTCAATCGAAACAACCTCGCAAGCCTCACAGTGCATCTGAGGCGAGGAATTTGGCACCTCTAGAACTTGTTCATTCCGATCTGTGCAAAATGAACAGTGTGTTAACTAAAGGGGGAAAGAAATATTTCATGACACTGATAGATGATTGCACTATATTTTGCTTTGTGTACTTATTGAAAACAAAGGATGAAGCACTGCATTACTTTAAGATCTATAAGGCTGAGGTAGAAAACCAGCTAGAAAGAAAAATCCAACGATTGAGGTCAGATAGGTCAGATAGAGGTTGCACAGTGCGGCCAAATTAGTGGTGGGAGGCAGCGCAATGCGTCTTGCACACTAGGCATCCTCATGGATTCTCCAAGCTCGTCCCTGTTGGAAACATGGTCACAATTCGACATATTCTAATCCAAATTATCAAGATAATAATTATAACTTTAATAGGGAATAAACTAGTGCAATTGTTAAACAAATGTAACGAACTAATCATGCTTAATATATAATAAGCATAGACATCCATCATATGTTGAGTGCATAGGGGTGTAGAGTGCAAATGCGTCTACGTTGAGTGAAAACGTATTGCGCTGCCTCCCGCCGCTAATCCATGAGGTTGAGTTCAGGGCAAGTTATGTGCGAAGGTATATATGAAGGGGGCTGAGCGCAAAATGTTGCCTACGTGGTGGTCAAACGTGGTCAAATGACGATTGGATCAGGGGTGGCACATTAAACCAAATTCACGGATCTAAACATGTAATTTTCAAGTTCACGGACTAAAGTAACACTACACCACAAGTTTAAGGACCGGCCATGTATTTCACTGATTCATTCTTCTCAATAATTGAATAGAAAGATAATGGGGAAAAAATAGACTAAAAAAAGGGTTTAGCTAGTAAAAGTGCTGCCCACCAGCTGAACTGTTTTTGCCTGCTGCGGCTCACTCTGCCTCCTCTCGTCCACGTCAACTGTCTCCGCCTCTCCGGCTCTCACCACACCAGCAGGCAGCAGTCTAACGATTTCGTCTCTCCGGCCGCCCGCGCGATCGCAAATCCATCGATCTACTGCGGTATCCACCTCTTCCATCTCCTCTACTTACTCCCGCCGCTTCCCTCTCCTTGCTCCTTGCTCTTCCTCCTGCTATCCTCCGCCTATAGGTGGTCGCGCACGCAAGCTGTTCGACGTTTTGCCTCTGCCTGCGTGAGTGTGGCGCGTTTCGGTTTTCTTGGCGTGCGCTTCCCTTCTTCGGCTGCGTCGGCTGATGCAACGTTGTCGTGTTTCCTTTTCCTTGTGTTTCTTTGCAAGGTCGTCGATGGCGGACGAGCCGACGCCACGGAGGCCGAGGTCGTGGTCGGACATACCGGCGGACATCGCCGGCCTGGTGCTCCGCCTCCTCCCCGCGCACGCCGACCGCGCGCGCTTCGCCGCGGTGTGCCCGCAGTGGCGCGCCGCCGCGCGGCAGCGGCCCCTCCCCCCGCCGCCGCCGCTGCCGCTGCTCGCGCTCCCGGACGGCACCTTCTACAGCCCCCCCTACGACGAGCCCTTCCGCTTCCCCGGCTTCGGCTTCGCTGGCTACAAGGCCACCTGCGGCAGCCGGCTCGTCTTCCCGCGCGACGACGGCTGCTTCTTGGTGAATCCCTTCACCGGCGCCACCGTGACGCTCCCTGCCCTGTCCAGCGTTCGCCTCCGTCCACCAAATGCAGTTGCTAAGTACGATCAACAAGGCACTGCATACCCTGTCACATGGATGCATATCCGCGGCTCAATGCATCTGCACATAAGCAAGCTGATCCTGTGCTTGCCAAACCTTGCCGCTGCAATCGTTGGCGATGGACACATCAGTCAGATTCTAGTGTGCAAGCCAGGGGGCCTGTAATGGTCAGTACGCGCATACGACATGGTCAGAAACTTTCAGGACATGGCATTCTACCAGGGCAAGCTCTATGCCATTGACAACTACGATGAGGACCTCCTTGTGGTTAACATCAGTCAGGACCAAAGCACCGGTGATCCACAGGTTTCTAAGATTGGGCAGGCCATCAAGGGCGAGCCCTTCCGTTCAGTTTGGCATGAATTTGGCACCATGGACTTTCTTGCCAACAAGAAGCTCTATCTGGTAGAATCGCACGGTTCGCTGCTGATGATACGCAGAAAGATTTGGTGCTGGAGCAAGCATGCGAGCGATACTGATCCAGAAGCTTCACGTCCCATTGTGGCTGGACCAAATGAGTTCGAGGTATTCAAGGCTGACTTTGAGCAGTCTAGGTGGGTCAAGATGACAACATTGGGGGATGAGCAGGTGTTGTTTCTAGGGCGAAGGTGCTCCAGGGCTATGTCAGTGTCGCAGTATGGGATGTCAGGCGATCAGATCTTCTTGGATGACGAGGAGGAGAACCTCGAGCTGTATTATTACAGCACGGAAATCACTTCTTTCTGTGTGTATGACATGAGAGACGGTCAGGTCGACTCCCCTCTGCCAAAGGCCTCCTGGAAGCGCTGTGACGAGATGCGTGTGGTGGCATGGCTATTCCCCCAGGACTGAAGCTAAGGTGTTAATGCAAATGCAAGCTGGGTGCGGCACTGCGGCTTATGTTATCCGAGTCCACTGTCTGTTGTGTGATGGCATCATCCAGTATTTGCCTTGCCTGAACTTGTATTTTGGGATCTCTATTTCTCTGAGCTTGGTATTGGTCGTTATGCTGTAAGGTAGCAGTACCAATATTATCTGATATTGATCATGGTGGTCACATTATGGAACTATTCAACTCCTGTTTTAGGGTGGTGGTCTCTGATTTTCTCTAGTTCTCTACAGTTCGTTGTGTGTGTGATATTTTGCATTCGTGCTCAGGCTGTGATCTGTCATCTGTGATGTACCTTAGCTTGTCATTTTCGCTACTAGCAGGGCCTTGTCGACTTGTGAAACTTAGTGGACGTTTGAAGAAGTTTGAACTTTATAGAAAGAATATGTGTAGGGCTGTAGCAAGTGCCAATGTCCGTGATTTGTTAAGCAGCACATTTCGACGACAGATGGGAAGAGCTCAAAAAGCCACACAGCCGCCAATTCCACAACCGGCCATCCTCTTGTGATCGATGCTCTCCCTAGATGCATGAACAAAACACGCACCGTTTCCAACTGTCAGGAAGTAACTGTCAAAACAAACACTGGTTTGGACTTTGGAAATTAATGCTCAAGTAATCTGAATATCTGATTGGTGTAGTGTACCGAGTACATAAATATCCTGCTCTGTTTATCTTGGAGTATCTGAATATCTGATTGCTGTAGTGTATTGATCTTGTTAACGCGCACAAAAATGATTAATACTGTTGGTATGGAGTAGACTCTGTGAAACTATGCACTAGATAATATTTCTCTGTAGTGCATAGTTACAACTTAGAAGTTAAAATTTGGGAGATTCTAAGTTGGGACATTTATTAAGGTTGTGTTCGGCTGTTGAGGTTGGGAGCTAATCCCTTGTGCACACAAAACGAAACAGTTTATTAGTGTATGATTAATTAAATATTAACTATTTTAAAAAAAGATTAATATGATTTTAATAAAGCAACTATTTTTTTTTGCAAAAAAAGTACCATTTAATAGTTTGTGAAACGTGCGCGTGAAAAACAAGAGAGATGAGTTAGGAACAATGGATGTCGAACACAGCCTAAATATGTGTATCCTACAGTCCCTACTCGAAGTTGCTCTTCCTGTGATTATTAAACATTTATTTCCTTTGTGCATATACCATTAAATCCAGTAAACCCATTCCCCTCTCTTGGCGTATTTTGCATCAACTGCATGTTAAAGCTCCATATTATGACCAATTCCCTCCTTTACTATTGGTCATACTTCTAGCAATACTATGGGGATTGCTGTGTCTATTATGGTAAAATTTGATAATTTGTCACTTCATTTATTGTCACTTTGATTGTATTAAAACTTATGATATGTGAGACTATCTCAGTCTATGACGGTAGATCAGGATGTTAAATAATCGAACTCTAATTTGTGGAGTGTCAAAAAATATATATATTTTTCTAAAAAAATCAAATCTCTCGTCTGGTATGCATGCACTATTATTCCATACATAACTTTGACCCTCTGTATTTGTAGGGTTTGATGTTACTGATCTTTCAGAAGATGCTCCTGAATCCTGATGAATGCTGAGGGGCTGGATGCCTCAGCCCTCAGCTGCACATGTTGCAAACTTGTTATCAAGTGCGCCTGCTGACAGTAGGTTCCCGAGTTTTTCTCCATTTGTTTGCTTGTTGCGGGGCATAACACGATCTTTAATTTTTAACCCATTTTATCAAGCAACTGCGACACAAGACACATGAGATGGCATATGATTCCTTTGTGAATATGGCATATCGCATATAAAAGAAGCTACACGACGGAATAAGATAACTATCCCAGCCACTGGGGAGATCAAAGCTAAAAAAAACGAACACTAATTTGTTGGGTAAAGCTTTGTTTCATAAGTGATGTACTGTGGAGCTCACACATTATTGCCCGGAAACAAACTAATTTGGCTTCATAGATTGATAATCCAATAGACACAGAATCCGCTGTAATGCAACATGCCATATTGCATTTCTTTTCTGTGAAAAACTGAAAATGACATATTATCGCTTTTATCTCGATAACGTTTTGTCCTGTCACATTAACCATTGCAGTCAAACTAAACTTGAAAACATGATTTATTTGATTTTTTTAAGAAACTTCTATGTATTTTTTTTCCCACAAAACACAACGTTTAGCATTCAGGAAAACGATAAACTTGCTGTTTCTGTTGGTCTTAGTGGCTGGCTTCCTTGTGCCAGGTTTGTTCTAGTATATTGATGTGTTCGTTTGGGATGGATAGAAACCAAACTCCTCCGCACGAAAAACGGAACAATCCATTAGCACGTGATTAATTAAATATTAGCTAATTTTTTTTAAAATAGAATAATATGATTTTTTTAAACAATTTTCGTATAGAAACTTTTTACAAACAAAACACACCAAAATAGTAGTTTAAAAAGCGTACGCGCGAAAAACGAGAAGAGTGAGTTGGGAAAAGCGGAAAACGAGAAGGGGGAGTCGTGAACGATATACTTGTTGGTCATCCCAGGTCCTTGAAGAAAAAGTTTTGAAAGCTCACAGGAGGCTGCACAAAGGTTTAATCCATGCCTCTTTTGCTTTGTCATGGAAAAGGTGCACAAACTGTTCTGTGACCTTCACTCAGCTTACCAAGTTTCTGTTACATTTATGTGCTTGTAATGGAATAAGCATATCAATTGGCAATGTTCTAACATTCAGCTTAAGGTAGCCTGGGGTTTATACTTGTATCATTGCCCTATGCTAGGAGAAGGTTCTGAGTTTTGACAATAGCATTGTAAGACAGTTTTGACAATAGCATTCACAAGGCTAGCTGGCTAGGCATGTTACTATAGGATAGTATTAGTACCGAGTATCAGGACGACCTACGATAGATGCAGTTTGCGATGTCGCACGGGAATCAATTCAAACTTCAGAGAACACAACAAAATCATTATGCACTTGTGCTGTGAGCCGGTCGGTTAGTAACACAGGTCAGATCAAAGTGGTAGAACAGAACAGTGCTGTATACAAGACCCTAATCACTTATATAATCACAGCTTAGCCCAAAAAGAAACAGCGGCATTTACTAAACGGCGTAGCAGAATGGCATTTATTTAAAATAATGAAAGAGAGGTTGCACTTGGATACTACTAGAACAGAGGGTTCCACCATCCTTAAATGAAAAGATCAAACAGGAGAAGGCAAATCCATACTTGGTTCTGCACAAAAAAACAATGCATGATCACTCAAAAAATACTACCCATTAAACGGAAACGAAAATTCAGAAAGGAGAAATCCTGCTCCCACACTAATGTTTAAAGCTCACGTGACAAAAATGGCGTACTATATGTCTATATCTTCCTCATGATGATTCGTTTTGCTCACGCTTTTGTGCAATATCACCAAGCACATCCTTAAGCTGACCCTTCTGAAGAAAATTACATAAATAAGGAATCAATTGCTGAGTTAAAAATTAAGAAAGTAGATGGATACACATGGTTATGAAAACCAGGGACAATAAGCTCACTTGCCTGATGCATATCTAATATGATATCAGATCCCCCAACAAACTCTCCTTTGATAAATATTTGTGGAAATGTAGGCCAGTTGCTGCACAAGCAAAGTAGAATAAGTAGTGAATTTGTCGAAGAATAAACAGTTACTTGTTTCTGAGAACCAGCTGAAGGGCACATGACAATCCATGTGTTGTATGATACACAAGACTTAAAAAGTCAATAAAAAATATGTTGTCCATTATATTGTATATAGAACACAGGCTGAAGCCTTCTAACAGTAAACATGACAAGTGGAGCTCTATTATATTGTATATAGAACACAGGCTGATGCCTCTAATAATATGTTGTTGAAGAGAATGATGTAAAGCCTCAAAGGACAAACTATGCCAATCTAAACTCATCTTGCTTGTCCTGTCATTAGCTTAAGATTTTTTTTTCAATTGTAATCATTTCTTCAAGTTGCTTTCATAACCTAAAGTTAAAAGGTCAAAACAATTGCCTTAAACCTTTATGATATAATATCATACAATATTCATGTCATGAAGAATTTAACCTGCCAGTCTAGTTCGTTCCCCTGTTGAAAAACAAGTGTTCTATCTAAAAGACTAAAAGATACATAACACAAGATTATGAAGGAATGACCAGGAGCCACTTACGTATGGGCTTTGACACTCTCTTTGAGCTTGAGGTCTCCCAAAATATCCCTAGCACTGATAGGGACATCTGCAATAGATTATGATATAGTTTAAGAATCCTTGGAGCGTATTATCAACCATACTTCAAACAAATCAGAACTCAGTGATAATTTACCATATTGCTTGAGGACTCTAACTGCCAACGCACTGAACCCACACCTAGGAGCATCAGGATAACCCTTCATGTAGATCAGGACTGGGTTCTCCTTGATATCCTGCCCAACAATTATGAGGCAGCATTAACAAATGGCAGAAATACATCATGAAACTTTAAGACATGCTAGCCTTGCCACAAAATAAGTTCTTCAATTTAAATGTCCCAAAAGTTCATTTAGAAATGTTAATACCTGGGCAACAATGTCATCAAAAGACATGTTGGAACTTTTGGTTGTAGGCTGGAAATCTTGATGTGTATCAGGATCAGCAGCAACTCGTGTTGAACTTGAGTTCCCAGTTGCACTAGAATCGCCACCAAGTCCTGATGAGTAGTTCCTAAACTGATGGATAGTTGGTTGGCCCACAGCCTATCTCCCGGTTATCATGGAAAACAAGTATGCCGCAGAAACATGAGATCAACAGGGATATATTACCTGAGCATAATAAAGACTGATAGAACATGGCTAACAATAAACGCTTGTATGGGAAAAATGATGACCACATATCAGATAATTGCATAACAGGTAAAGCTATACAATTTGCTTACAAAACTTTAGCAGGCAAGATTGGTCACTTCTCTAATACATTGGTAGTGTAAGAAAACCTTAGACTTGCATAACCCAACGATAGAAGGTAAACAACATAGGCAAGAGCGCCATAAGCATTGCACCAAATTTAAACATTACTACCTCCGTCCCAGAATATAAGCATTTTTAGAGTTGGACACGGTTATTAAGAAAGTAGGTAGAATTAAATAGGGGAGGGTTGTGATTGGATGATAAGTGTAGGTAGGTGGAAAATTTGAATGGTGGAGGATTGTGATTGGTTGAAAAGAGAATGTTAGTGTAAAAGTTGTTATATTTTGGGACAAATTCTAGAGGCTAGAAGTTGTTATATTTTGGGACGGAGGGAGTAATTAACAAGAGAACAACATATGCAGAAGCATCATAAGCATTGCACCAAATTTAAACATTAAAAGGAGAGCAAACCTAAACCGTGGGAAGAATAGCACAGGTACTATGTGGAAACTAAACAAATTACCCCCACATCCCATTAGTAGTTTTGCAAGTATTGTGTTTATTAGATAGAAGCTATGCACATATACAGAATACAGTTACTAAATAAAGCTAATGACGCACAAAAGGTCAGGTCACAGTAATCCATATTTCAAACCCTAGGCCCTAGATAGAGGGTTCTCATAAAGGAAAAAAAAATGGATGGGCACAAAATCTATCGAATATTTCATTACAGAATCACTTCGATAACAAGCAAAGGTGGATAAAATGAACAAAGCTATAAAGGAGAGGGACGGCGAGAGAGTCTTACAGCTACGGTCGGCGCGCGGCTCGATCTCACGAGGCCCCTAACGAGGGCGGACGACATCAATCTCGCCATGGTTCCCCTGCAGCGACGGCGAAGAAGAAATCATTAATCAAACGCCAAGAGCCCCCAGCGATCTACCAAAAAGAAAGGGGCAAAGACCAGAGTCCCATCCCATCCCATCCCAGCAACTGCGAACCCGCGCCTACGGCCTGAAGGTCGCAGCAAGTACCTCGGAGCCGGCGGGACGGAGCCCTGCGGTGGTCGGAGGAGCCGCCGGCGACAGAGGAGAAGGAGCGGCTAGCTAGGGAGAGCGCCGCCGCCGCCGCCGCTGATGACGACCTGGAGGCTGGACTCTGGAGCAGAGTTCTTTGATGTGGTTTTCCCTTTATTTTTTTTCTTTTTTCCAGAAAACTCCTGATGATGTTTTACCCATTGGGCTAGGGCCTTACGTTGGGCCTTCTCAAGCCCAACTTGAGGCCCAAGTTCATTCCTAGGGACTGGGGCCCAACTTGTAGCCCACATTGAGCCCGTTTGAAGGCCTGGTGAAACTACTCACATTCTCTCTTCTTCCTCTGCTTTCAAACACGCTTTTAGTGTTGCCAAATTACTTACACGCTTTCAAACACGCTTTTAGTGCTGCCAAATTGTTTCTCATGGTTCAACTCCATATTGCAACAGTAAGCCAATCTTGACGCAACAAATTGAAAAAAAAAAGAAAAGAAAACATCGGATGAAACGAAACGACGAGAACAAAAATCTCATTGGAGAGATGTGACAACAAAATAAGAACTGTACAACATCCATTTTACAAGAGGATGCAACATTTTGCGACACATATGTTGCAGGAAGTTGATAGTCGTATTAAATTCAAAAGAACTGCAAATTTAATACTTCTATCAACTCCTGCAACATTTTGCGACACATTTGAGATGGCTACAAAATTTGAACTAATCGTAAAACAATGAGAACAAAAATCACACTGGATAGATATGACAACAAATAAGAACAATGAGAACAAAAATCTCACTGGATAGATATGACAACAAAATAAGAACAGTACAACATCCATTTTACAAGAGGATGCAACATTTATAAAAGACGACTAAATCTAAAAGAACCGCAAATTTTAATACGACTATCAACTTCCAGCAACATTTTGCGACACATTTTAGATGGCTACAAAATTTGAAATTATCGTAAAACCGCATCTCTCCATTTGATCACCTGGCACTTGGCACACAAAGAATAATTGAACAAATCGCAGATCAATAACCAATTGAGGCAGCACGTTGCTGCTTTTTGGCAACTGCAATAGAACTATGCATTTGATTTCAAGATCTCAGGCAATATAAGAGCTGCATCACCTTAAATTTCTCAAATCTCAAAACACAGTTCAGATTTAACCACTTCTATTGAAAGTCCAATGGCCATAAGGGCCTACAACTGAATACCATACAGTTCCACTAACATACTTTTTAGGGGGTCACTCATTACATTGCTTTAGAAAGACTGATGCCACATGACGTTCCCTTATCTTCAGCGTGCTTCATATTGAACAACTGCAAGCACAAGACACTTGATCAAAAAATTGCTCATACTATCCAAGACAAGCAATCTGTGGTGGTGACTGATGACATTGAACTTGGTTTAGCTATAGCATTTTCAATTTGAGCAGTGTACTTTGCTTGTCAGACCGTATGAGAACACAAACAAGATGCCAAGCTGATAATCAGTTTTCAGTTTTCATATTGACGGCAATAATTAAATGCAGTAACTGCGATGAATATTTCACTAATTATAAGCATTACTTTCTAAATGCAAGTATGCAACAGGACCGCAACCAGCTATAAAACAAAGCACAGAGCAGTGTTATAAGCACAAAATGCTTCGTTTTTAGTGAGAGACATCCCAGCTTTTAAGTGGTAAGTACAATCATTTCAAAATGAAAAGGAGCACAACTGCACAGTGTTATGTAATAAATGACTATAATTACATACATTTACAACGGATAGCAGTTGGCAATCAGTTTTTGGTAACAATAAAAGATTTATGATGACAGCTAGGCAGCTACTGGAATCTAATTTAGGGGGTGAAGACCGACTCACGGATACTTTTAGGCTCACTGTACTTCAACTAAACAAACTAAATTTCACTTTTCAAGTTACAAAATTGAAATTTATATAATTTAGTTGAACTATAGCGGGTCAAGGACTGCCCACAGGTCAACTTGCTCCCATCCCTAGAATCAATATCCAACCAGCCAACTGTTCATACATTTTTGCTGGATCCGCAGCAATGTAAGGTACAAAAGAAATTATTGCATAGATGATTATTACACGTACTTGTGTGCTTCAACTTGTTTCCTTTTACTCAGAGCTTAATAACCCATCAAACATCATTTTACTGATAATTTTTAGTGTCGTCACTAGCTCAAGTCCACTGAACTCATCCGACATGGAATACAAAATTCTTATGTACATTCTTCAGAGAAAGCCGTATCTCTTTCAGGAAAAAAGTGGACTACAAACTAGCCCATAGAGCTACCATTTGGAAAAAAAAAGTAACGGGAATTTCCCCATTTAATGTGTTACTGAAAGGAAATATTTTGCCTTAAAAAATATGACATGCAAATTGCAAGCTACATTGATATACATCAGATAGAATCTTGCACTGTACTAAAGGATAACCGCAAGAATAAAATTCAGTTCTCGAAAACAGGGTACGAGAGATACTACAACAGTTTTTAGTAAGGATAAGTTTGGCTGAAAGATTTTCATTGTTTGAGTTCAAGGGCTCCTTGTGATCATGCCACCTTGGGGCTTGGGCAGATAAACACGGGCACATGGTATGTGGCCATTGACTTGTGAACAACAACCTGATCGTTCTAACTATGTACAATGTACTCTAGCACTAACCCGGTCCACCATGCCCTTACTATTGTGTAAGCTAACCAATGAAAACTCAAGAAATCAAACCGGTCCACCATGCCCCTACTATTGTGTAAGCTAACCAATGGAAACTCAAGAAATCAAACAAAAAAATGACGCTCTAACAGAAGATGATGACAGCAACAAAAGGTAGCCTTTTTCAAGAAACTGGTTACGGATTAAACATACTCCGGCGGGTGCGCTTCTTGTAGAGGATGCGATAGCCACATTCACGGCACTGGATCACATCTCCTGGCTTCAGTGTGTTCTCAGCTCCACAATCTGAAGAGAAAGAAAATCACAATTCATATCAAAATTTGACAACTGAAACCGAACTCAACTAGCCATAATCCAATCCAACCAATGGAGAGAGAAACCATCACCCCAAAACAAAAACTGGGAACAGAAAAAAAAATCCCATCCCCCCATGATACGGTGCACGGAGGGGCTACAGCCATCTTCAATCATCAATTACATCACGGAATAAGAAACCTTGCGTTCTCCCTCCGACGCCCGTGTTTCTAATTCTCCAACACAAATCTTCTCCCCGGGCCCCCAAAAAAAAATCACAGCGGCAAATCGGCCAAACCCTACCCGGCGATGCGAGAGGAAAAGGATAGAAGGGCGATGCGGCCCTACCCGGCGATGCGAGAGGAAAAGGAGAGAAGGGCGATGCGAGAGGAAAAGGATAGAAGGAACGACCTCCACAGAGATAGCTGACGGGCTCAGGTTGTTGCGGATCCATCGGACGCAGCGGCGCTGGTGGAGTGCGGCGGACGGCCGGAGGCGGCGCGAGGCAAGACGACGGCGGCAGGCGGCGGTGCGCGCGGCTAGGGTTTCGACGACGACGACGACGACTGTCAAGCGAGGCGAGGTTGGTGGTGGTGGAGAATAAATCGATTCGGTTGCCTTTGTTTTGGGCCGAGCCCATGTCAAGACCGGCCTAACTGGGCCTGTTAGGCCCGTCCGTCTGGGACTATGGGCCGTTTGGCGAGACGCAGCCTAACGCTGGAAAGCAGCGAGCGGCGAGACAGGCGACAGGCTGTCACCGGCCACGCCTCTCCTCCATCTTCGCCGGCGCCGCCACGGCCTCCTCCGCCGCCGCCGCCGCAGCAGCATCGACCTCCACGCGCGGAGGCGTCCCCAGCACGCGCTGCCTACGCGGCGTTCCGGGAGCGGCTGCGGCAGAGGCTGCGGCGCTCCGGGACGCTCGGCGCCGACGACGCGCGCCACCTGTTCGACGCATTGCTGCTCCGAGAAGGCCACGGCCTCGATCCCCGCGGGCGCCCTCAACGCGCTCCTCGCCGTCGAGCTGTTCAAGCGGATGGATAGAAGGGCAAGGGCCTGCCCCACAGTCTGTTGCTCCCACCATCTACACCTACAGCATCCTCGTTGACTGCTACCGCCGCGCACACCTCCCCGACCTAGGGCTTGCTGTCTTCAGCCGCTTGCTCCGGATGGACCGGATCGGCCCTGGGGTTGAACGTGGTTGTGTACAGCACGCTCATCGGCAGTTTCTTCAAGGCTGAACGTGGTCGATAAAGCTTACGACTTTTTCCTTGAGAGATGAAAGAACATGGCATGTCTCCTAATCTGGTGACTTGTAACATGATGATGATGATGGATGGGCTGTGCAAGACAAAAGGCAATGGACAAGGCTGAGAGTGTTCTACATCAGATGGTTCATGGTTGATGCCGTAACATCGTATCATACAATAGCTGGATCCATGGATATTCCACTTCGGGGATGTGGAAGGAGTCAGTTATGGTGTTCAGAGAGATGTCAAGTTCCGGTGTCATACCAGATGTTGTCAATTGTAACTCCTTCATGACTGCTCTTTGCAAGCACGGTAAAATCCAAGAAGCGAGAGATATTTTTGATTCAATGGTTGTCAAGGGCCCCAAACCTGATATTGTCTCCTACTCTACTCTGCTACATGGTTATTCTACTGTGGGATGCTTAGCCGGCATGAATAATCTCTTTAATTTTGATGCTATGCAAAGGTATTGTACCTAACCACCATGTTTTTTTAGCATGCTGATTAACGCGTATGCACGTTGTGGGATGATGGATAATAAGACTATGCTTATGTTTGAAGACATGCTGAAGTCAGAACCAAGGAGTGAACCCTGATAGCGTCTCATTTGGAGTTATATCTGCCTTTTGCAGAATGGATAGATTGGATGATGCTCTGGACATATTCAACCGCATGACTGATATTGGTCTGCCCCCGAGTAGGTCAGTTTATCAGTGTCTGATTCAGGGGTCATTGTAATCATGGTGATTTGGTGAAAGCCAAGGAATTGATTTCTGAAATAATGAACAAGGGTTTTCCCCCTCCTTGTGTCAAGTTCTTCACTTCAATAATATAAACGATCTATGCAATGAAGGAAAGTTAGCGGAAGGGAAAGATATCATAAACTTGATTGTACATTTAATTCACTGATCGATGGGTACTGCTTAGTTGGTAATATGGAGGAAGTATTCGAGCGGCTTGATGCTATGTCATCTGTTGGTCAAACCTGATGTTTGTACATATAGTACACTTGTTAATGGCTATTGTAAAAATGGATGGATCAATGATGCATTGACTTTATTCAGAGATATGTTGCATTTGAGAGTCACACATACAAGTTTTACATATAACATCATAATCCATGGATTATTTCAGGCTAGGAGGGCATTGGCTGCAAAGAAAATATTCCATGAGATGATTGAAAGTGGATCGGCAGTGAGCGTTCACACATACAACATTGTACTCGGTGGATTTTGTAGGAATAATTGCACTGATGAGGTAAGCATGCTGTTGGAGAAATTGTTGGAAATGAATGTAAAGCTTGGTATTTTTATTTTCAATACTATGATTTATGCAATGTTTAATGTTGGCAGAAAGGAAGAAGCTAAGGAATTGTTTGCTGCTACGTCAACTTATGGGTTGGTGCCGACTTTATATACCTATAGCTTGATGATAACAAATCTTACAAAAGAAGTCATTCGAAGAGGCTGACAATTTCTTTTCATCAATGGAGAAGAGCGGTTGTGCTCCCAGCCTCCCAACTCTCGTTTGTTAAATCAAATGGTCAGAATGTTACTCAAGAAAGGTGAGATAGCTAAGGCCAGGAACTATACGTCTCAAATTGATGAGAAGGGTATCTTTCTTGAAGTTTCTACCACTTCATTGCTGATCTCTGTTTTCAAATAAAGGGAAATAGCGGGGATATCTAAATTTGCTCAGTACCAGTTTTCTGAGGGAGTGAAACTCAGTTAATACTTATATCTGTACTTGACTTCTGATGCGAAAGGTAGCCAGGTATGTATGTGAACTGGGACTATAGAGGGAAGGTAACATAGACTACAGGTGATGCTTTCAGTTGTTCTTATTGTTGTGTACTCCTATATTCATGTGGCCTTAGTACATGTTATTGGTTTGCAAGAATTGATCCTTCCAATATGTATATATTAAAATAAAAAATATAATCTCTCTTTGTCAGATGTTGGCTTTATTTTTAGATGTGTTTTTTTTAGTTGTAGGCACTGTTTTCCAATTTGCTCATGCTATGAATCCTTTAAACTCATTCATTGCCAACTGTATTAGTATTGACACAAAGATCATCCTCTTATCTTTCTAAGTAATAGAAAGAAAAACACTAAGCAATGGATTTGCATAACTTTGTGTACCTTGAAAGTGCATCTAACCCCCTAGTGGGTTTTGGTGATTAATGACTAAATGGTTAAAGGGACTAAGGCGTTTATTGAGCTTGAGCACAGGAGATTAGTCCCAGGTTGCTTATGAGGTGGCTAGGACGCATGGAGACCCCCCCAATTCATCAAATTCAAAGTGGCAAGAAGAATCAGAGCCGAGTTAGGCTAGTTTTATTTTTCGCTTTGAGTTTAGGAAAAACCGTACTATTAAGAGGGGTTTCAAGTGTGGTTCTGAGGTTCCTAAGTGCTCTTAGCCATATCCAATCCGTGAAATATTTTTAGGAGCTATTTTTAAAAATAGCCCCTCCCAAGACAGAGAGTCCTACCAGAAAGTTTTGGACGCTCTAGCTGGAACTTCCGGGCCTAGGAGTGGAAGAAAAATTTTCCGAAGTGTTGACCGAAAGTTCCTGGCGCTCAGGACCGGAACTTCTAGACAATATTTCAATTCAAATCTGTGAGTAACGGCTAGATGACGTCATCTAGCCGTTATATATATCAAACTCGACCCCAGCTCATTCTTTGGCCATTTCACCTCTGCAAGGAAACGAGGTAAGTGATTAAGAAAGTTGTGCTGAGGTTTCGGAAGTTGTCCTAGTAGAGCAATTCTCACTTGTGGTCTTCTCTAGAATAAGGTTGAGTTGGATTTGGTGGTCACTCAAATTCTAGATAATGACATAGGAGTATTGGATTGAAGGTTGTGGATCTCTTCTGGGATCTTTGCACAAGAGAGGCAAGGGGTTAATCGAGACCTAGCTCTTCGGAGTTCCTCAACAAAGAGTATGATCTGTGTGATCCGAACTTTGGGGAAAAAAAATCCTCTGTCCTCTTCTGTGAATGTTATGTGCTTGCCCCTTGTGTTCTATATACTGCTATATTCTAGTGTGAACCATTTTGATTGATTAGAACTAGTCGTTCTATCTGTGATTGAAGTTTTTGTTTCAGTTTTAAAAATCCTCTGTCCCCTTCTGTAAATGTTATGTGCTTGCCCCTTGTGTTCTATATACTGCTATATTCTAGTGTGAACCATTTTGCTTGATTAGGACTAGTCGTTCTATCTGTGATTGAAGTTTTTGTTTCAGTTTACCAGCACCCTGAAGTTCCGGTACTTGAACTCTGGAAGTTCCTAGCTGTTAAAAGCTGCTAGAAAGTTCCAGGCCATGTTTTAATTTGACTGCTGCAATTTTTTTTAGTGTTTTTCAGGTTAAGCCTATTCAACCCCCCCCCCCCAGGCTCCATCTTCGAAGTTCACGATGCTAGATAGACTTTCAATCGAAGTTTACGAGGATATTTAGACTTTTTCCATTTTTTATGGCTTTGTTTCAAATTGTGTCTTTCCCTTGCGGGACTATTTTCACATAAATAATCACCGTGGGTATCTAACTACCAGGGTTTCTCCCCTTAGCATCCAAACAACCTGCAATATACTTTTATGTAATATACTCAACACCCCTTATGCATATGCATATCCGAATCCCCTATTATCAACTTAAAAAAATAATTTCTAAGCAAAACTTTTACATGCGTGTCCTTAGCGATTCAAATCCAAATGTTGTAAAATAAACTACAATGAAGAAAACTACAAAATCAACTCCAAAATTAAATTTTAAAATTTAAAAGTTGGCTTATAGGTAAAACAATGGAGCTGCTAGTCTAAAACAACAAAAAAAAATTTGAATGGAGTAAAATGATTCCCACAAGATCTTTGTGTTAATATTTCCCTTGAAAATTACACATGAAAAATGAGGAGATTAATGAAACAACCTTTCCTAGAAAGCAGAGCAAAAGCAGCACGTTCAGTTCACCCGACCATGCTGGCATCACAAGAGTGCACATCTCATGATTCATGATGGCACTCCTACTTAGCTTAAGGTGCCAACTGTCAACAAAACATTGCATAAAGCTGTTCTACAAAATATAACTGCTACATTTTAGTCAACCTATACTACAGAAGTTTCAGAGTGAGACATCAGCTGCTGATTATGTACACGTTTCAGGCATCCAGTACAACAATAGCCTGATTTCCAGTACCAGTGCAGTCTAGATACAAAAGGTTTGTGTGCAAAAGAACTCCTGGGTTATACAGAATATTATCCACCATTCATCCTGCACTTGATGTCTGGTAGCGTTCTCCAATACTGATTCAAAGATTGGGGCAGTACTGCAGCCAAAGAAGTACCCCACGATTCAGGCAGAATGCTCAAGATCTCTTCCTCTTTTCGCTCTTTCGCGGACGTCCTCTTCTTCCTGTCAAGAGTGTGTTTTTCCATGTAAGTTTCTCATTTCAAGAAGAAACAAAGTCTCGAACACATTTTTTTTCCTAAACTGAAAATGTGTTTCCAGATTCCTTTTCTTTCCCCTCAAAACAGACACATCAGGAACCAGAAGATGAATTGACAAGACAAAAGGTGTTTCCAGGTTTCATTTTTGTCCAAATGGTTACATCAGAGCATTGAACTCCCAAGTAAAAAGACAGATAATGATCTTTTATGGAGTAATTGTAACTAAGGTGCAAGGCAATAAATTAGACAAAGCATTCAACTAACCTTTACGGGGTGTATCATGTATTTTCAGCTTAGCAGCAGCAGCCACAGTAACTGAGCCAACCTACAATGAGTGACAACGTACATGGTTTAGTAAAGATGCAGTAGAAGGTAAAAAAAAAAAACAGAGAACCTCAACAAAGCCGCATGTTTGGTTTAGAACATTGAACCCTGGACGTTCATGGCCAAAACTAAAAGTCCATAGGTGGGCATGTTACGGGCTACTATGCTAATGCATCCTCATTAGAATATTTCGTAACATGGAAGTCCACATAAGAAATCCTAGAAAATAAGCTTCAATATTTTGTCCAGAACGAAAGGAATCAAATAGCCACCGATTGACATGATCCACTGATAGCCTTTTTATACATAAAGTAACTAAAACAACTATTTAGTTATATTATATGGATCTATGGGATATGTAATAACATGTGGCTTATCTACATATATTATTTAAGCAGCAGCATTTCATCAGTCAAATTGCATCATGATCATTGTAGACATACATTGCACAAAGTATTGTGGTAAAAAGTGGAACTCAAAGTATTGTGGTAAAAAGTGGAACTAAAGGTTAAATGATTTGCATTTAATTAGCTATTTATATTTTTTCTTCAAGGAGCAAAACTCAACATACTTTTTCCTGAGAAATAAGGCCTGTGGGACATGTGACATCTTCATTTGGTATAACGTTCTCAGAGAATGTATTGTCTTGCATCCTCGCCCTCTTGTAGACCTTCTTTTTTGTTGAAGCACTAGTTGAAATTACGATCACTTTGCCATTCCGTAATCGCCTGACTGTACTGCCTTCTGAGCCTTGAGGAACACCAAACTGTGGATTCATCCCTTCATTTGTTTCTAATGCATCCTTAGTACCCAGGTGTGTTAAGGCTTTGCCACATTTTGGTGTTGCACAATCTCCTAAGATAGAGGATACATGACTTGTACTATTATTAACTAATAAAGCATCCTGCTCTGCCTGACTCCTAACATACTTTTCTGCAGGAACTGCAGATGGTCCTACACTTGATGTTCCATGCTGAACTTTATTCCCATTATCACATGTATTCATGTGCATACATAAATGCTGGTTATTTTCTTGATCAATACCACATGTTTCACTAGGGGTTGCACGAGGTTCTTCAGGCATGTCCATTCTGCCAGTGCAAAACTCCTCAGAAGTGGCCAATGTGCTCATGAAATTAGCATTACAATCTGTATTTGCAGTAGGATCCTCAACAGTAGGTCTTCCATTAGAAGAATTAGAAAGCCTCTCGCTAGGAAATCTATCTGCATCACTTCTAGACCCCTGATATATGTTGAGACCATCCCAAGCGAAAAGTCCCATTGAATATTTTAAGTTTCCCCGCAAAAACTTTTCTATATAATATTCAGTAGATTTTAGTGGAGATTGTGGCTGCTCGTTCATCTCTGTCATGTTTGAATTAATAATATTCTCCCATTGAACCGGAAAGCCAAGTGAGAAGTGTTTGGACACCTGCATGAATTTGATGAGATAGATCATATATGCTGAACTCACTGAGCCATCAGTTTAGGATGTCTTCCAGATATTAGATTGGCAGAGTATACAAGGCATGTCAAGCAAAACTGTCTAAATTATGCAGCAGAAATAGGAACAAAACCACTCAATTATTTTAACAGCAGATAATGTTACAAAATACTGGTCACTGAAGACAGAGGCAGAACTAGAAACACCTTTTTTTAGGTGGGGTGCACACAAAATGATTGTTAATTTCTACTACAAAATTTTCTAAAGCTACAGTCATTTGAATGGAATTTGTATGCTGTTGGGGGAGGTGAAGCCCCTGCTCCCTCCCCACCCCTCTCCAGCACTGATCGAGGACCGATAAATAAAGACATAAACTAAATACCTCGTCAGGAAATCCATTCAGATGCATTTTAGAAATGTTTGGTGGACGTGCAATCATTATGATGATACCATCTTCAGTCTCAAGATCACCACTCGCATGCCGTGTTTTAATGGAAGCAGAAGTGAATCTTCTACCAGCTCGACTCCTGTTGGAAGAGTGACCAATTTGTCAATAAAAAATGTTTGTTCATCCATAAAAGGTCTGCAAATGGTTTAATATTGTATTTACAGAAGATAATACTGTTGTCACAAGTTGCAAACCAAAAGATGAGAAATGTTATGCCAGAACCTGAAGATATTTAGCAAAAGAAATCCAGAGACAATATTATAACATAAATTAGAGAAATGAAGTCACCAGTTTCTAGAATAAAATTTCAAAGAGTCACATAATTAGTCTCTTCATATTTATTTTGGAGTTGTAGGTTAGAAGCATTTTTGTTTGTAATAAAATAGAAAAATCATTCTGGATTTAGTAAATATATTTCCCGTAAGTAACGAGATAGTATCAAATTACAGCACAGCACAGCAGCCACAAACCATTCCTAAACCAAAGCACCTCTAATCTTCGAATCCCACTGACTAGTTTTCACATAGTCCATATGTTACTACTAAGACGCCATTTCAGACATCCTCGCGATCTCTGGTACACACCTCTATATGTGCGAAACAAAATGTTAAAACGTAATGACCCTGAGGTGCTTTCAATGATGAATCTACCGGTACCATTGGCATGTGTATATCAGCGGACAAAGCTCGATTTGCACACAAGCGGAGTAAAACACCTAAAATTCACAAATATGCTAAACCTTCAGTAACGGCGGTTAACAATAGCTACTCAGCAAAAGTGAACTCTATGAAGGTAGGTAACCACCACCATCTTACAGAATTTTTTTTTGGTTTTTGGAAATTGAAGCATAGCGAGCATCATTACACTAAAAAATCGACAGGAGGATACAGTAACAGGAACAAGAAGGGAAGGGAAGAGAGCGCCTTATTACGTCGTGGTGTTGGAGCCGACGACGCGGACCTTGCCTTCCTCGCCTTCAACCCTCTCCAGCCACCAGTCGTCGAGCTCGACCTAGACGAACACACACACGGAAAGAGAAGCGGGATGAGATCCAGAGCCCACCAACGCCCCCCGCGCCGACGCGCTTACGACGATAGAGGGAGGGGCGGATCTTACGCAGGCCTGCAAGTAGGACACGGCGGGGGCCTCCTCCTCCGCCGCCGCCGCCGCCGCGCCGTCGCCGGCTCGGGGTTGGGTCGCCATCTCCGGCGGTGGAGAGGGGAACGAGTTTTCCCCGCTTTTTCTTTTTAAACCTTTTTTTTTTAAAGGAATCGGAGGGTTTTGGAAGGGTTCGGAATTTGCTGGGAAGACTTGTTGGCCCAATTGGGCCTTTTTCAGCTGGAGTAGATTGTATGGGCTGGGCCTTAGTTGATAATTGGCACTATTTTAACTTGGAATAAATTCATTGTAGGTCTCTTAACTGTCGATTTTCGTTCTTTAACCTAAATACCAGATACAACACGACCCCAACTTACAAAATAGGTTCCTCGGTAATATCTTCTTTTGGTTGATGTGGCGCTAGCCGGTCCAGTAGTATCACCAACAGCTTCCCCTCGAATCACACATCGACGTGGCGCAGCAACTCGTTCGCGGTGCTGCAGAGCTCCGAGTCGAACGCGGAGAGACCGAGCATGGGGTGACCGATATGGAAATCCTGACGGCAACGTCAAGCGGCCTCGGCGGCGGCTATACCTCGAGGCGTCGCTACCAGTGAAGAAGAGGAGTGGCTTCATCTCCCCACCATGGTCGGGGTGCGGGGGGCGTGCAGGGTGCTCACTGGCCTCCCCGCCCCTCACTGACCTCCCTGCCTCCTCCCTCTCTACGCGGTGGAGGTGGTGTCTCCGACGGCGGATTTGGATTTGCGAGGAGCTTGTCGGCCTCCCCACCTCGTCCCTCTCTACACACGCGGGTCTCCGCCGCACCTCTGCCGATTCGACCACTGCGCCTCCGCTCTTGCTCACTGGTGTAACACCCTGAAAATTCAAGACAATAAAAATCAGTAAAAATTTGAACTTTTTAAAACTTTTGCATCATGCTGGTTGTTATGATTGCTATTGCTTGCCAAACCGTAAATGATCACAAAGAAAGTAAAGGAAAGATCTACATTTAAGTAATAGATATAATTTACGAGAACACGTTTAACTCTACACAAGATATTAAAATCAAATAAAAGAAAAGTTATCATTAACCTATTTTTATCAAATATTAAAATATTTGAATAATGTAGGTGGGTGCCATAATATGAGTACACATGAAATGATGATCATTCAAATAAAAGCTCTCTCTATATATATAATAGAATTATGGGAGTATTTAATTCGATATGTAGATGAATATTGTACCAAGTCCGAAATTGCATTCAGGGATTAAAATTTAGTAGATTAAACCTCTCCAGATAAAATAAATAAACATATAAATAAATTGAGCTAATATGGTACTGTGTTAATAACGGTCTCAATAGGAAATTATATTATAGAATCTTTAATAAGTCTTAAATATTGGATAATATTAATTTTTGACAAATTCACATTTGGACACTATAGGAGCACTCAAATGAACCGGTGAAAATACAAATTTAATTGGCAAATTTTCTCAAATTAAAAAGCAACCAAAACCATAAAAGTTGGAACATAGGAAAAACTTAGAAAAATATATAATAAAACTAAAAATATGTTCAATATTAAATTTGAATATAAATTTCGATGGAATAACTTAGACTCGGTGTATTTTACGTTGTGACAAAATTAGTGGCAATAGTATATTTTTCCTAATTGCAAAATGCCTTCTAAAAACAAAAATAGCCGGCTAGCACTGTTCATTAGCCCCTAGGTGTTCGATTTGGTTCCTAGCCATCCGCCCTCTTCCTCCCCACTGCTGCACCGTCCTAGCCGGCCTTGAGCCCCGAGCCGCCATCGCCGTTGACGTCTCGTCGCGCTATCGCCATTCCATCACCTTGAGCCCCGCCCGCGCCGGCACCGTCGCCGTCGTGTCGCCATCACCACGCCGCACCTCTGCCGTGCTGTCACCGCTACCGCGCGCCGCTGCCGCCTACGCGCCCTCGTGCCCCGTGCGCTGCCGCGCCGCGCGCTGTCCCATCGTGCCGCTGCCGCATCGCCGTCACCCTCGAGCCCCGAGCCGCCGCGCACCGTCGCCGTCGCCGTCGCCATCACCGTCGCGCCGCTCTCGAGCCCCGCGCCGCCTCTGTGCGCGCTGCGCCGCTGCCGCGCCATCGCGTCGCCGCGTGTCGCCGTCGCCGCTTTGAGCCCCGCGCCGCCGCACGCCATCACGTCGCCGCACGTCGCCGTCGCCCTTGAGCCCCGCGCGCCGTCCCGTCGCATCGACCATTAAGCCGGCTACCCTTCCCGCACCCTATAAATACCCCCTCCCATCTCCTTTCCTCCCCACGATGCCATCACAAGGTAAAGCCCATCTCTGCCTCTTTCTCTTTCTCATATACATTTCGTCGAACACCTAGCGTGCGTGCGGGATCTTCCTCTCTGCTCCGCCACCGCGACATCGAGCATCGCCGTCCCGCCGTCTCTTGGTAAGTCCTCACCCCCATGACTCCTCCTAATCCTCTAGGAACTATCTCCCCCATCTATGTCGACGATTAGGACCATAACCATGCCCGAGCTCCGAAGCTCTGCTCATGGAGGTCGCCGTGGACAAGCCATCCGGAGCTCCTCCTCTCCATCTAGTTAATAAAATGGAATCCCCATACCCTTTAGACGCTCCCACGCCCATTAATTTGGTCGGAAACCCTCTCTATCGCCCTAGCCCCGAAAACTCCCGAGCTTGGAACCATGGCGGTCCTTGGCTTAGCCGCCTGTCCACACGCCGCCATAAGCCGTGGCCGCCGGCGGGTGGTCGCTGGAGCTCCTTCGCGTCGCCCCTGGCCGTCGCTGAGCCGCCCTCGCCCCGTCCTGGCCGTGCCACTCGGAGCTGCCGCGCCCGCTGCGTCTCGGTTGGAGGTTGAAGACGATAGAGAAGAACGAGGGAGAGAAGAGTTCCAACCAGGCCCTACCTGTCATTAGCTCTATCCAGTTTTCCTTTAGAAAAATAATTCTGTAGAATAAGTAAATACAATCATAGACCCCACATGTCAGTCACTTGGAGTTTTGGATAATGTTTAGGAATAAAAATAATGAATTAGGAACAGTACCTTTTACAATTTCTCGGATTTATTCAAATTTGAATCTTTAAACTAGCGTAACTTGCTCATTTTAGCTCCGATTCGAGTGAAACTTGAACCTAAATTCATCTAAAATCATAAGCTTTCCAATGGTATATAATTCACTATTTAATAAAATATATTTATAATTATAAAATAATTAATACCAAGAAATTAGATAATAGTCAACTTAAAAATGTGCTGATAAATAAAATTGATATTGTACTGTAAAGTAGATGTCAAATAATTGTCTTTAACATGCTTTATCACTGTAAAACCCATGTAAACTAATTAGAAGATTGTTTCAAATTAATTAAAGCATAGGAAATGCTAGTGCCATTTATTAATATATGTCCATATATAATTATACCCATGACGTCCAAAATATATAAATAATGTTTAGCCTCATATTTTGTGAGTAAAATATGAACACACATAGATCAGTCCTTAGCTTATTTGTGAGGAATAATAACAGACCAATTATAAATAAACCACCAAAATGAAGTTGATTAATAGCATAAGGAATAGCATATAGTTGATTTAGATAGCATCCAATTATTGTCCGAACAGTAAATCACTCATGGATCCACTTTGATCACATATACGGTATATCTTGTAGTAAATAACAATTAATCAATAAATGATACAATAATAAGATGTTGTTGCTAACACATATACTATACATCCCATTATAGTTGTACGGTACAATATTAATTTGTGTGTTGCATATATTAAATTAGAGGGAGTTTATGACAAATATGTATGGTGGATAAATACTAATTATAGACCTTGACCTAATATAATCTAAGTTCAATTGTAAATTAGGATTATTCATTGTAAAATTATGTGATGGGATAATCTGTAACTATAATATTGTTAGCCTCACAAGTGTAACATATAGAGCATGGATAATTATTAACCTTTCATAATTTATTGTGACAAATAAAATATGTTCATAATAATACAAATGATTCACTGTAATTATTTGATTGATCCTAAATCCATCCGACAACAGAACCTCTAGTATATAACCGTTCTATTTAAATAGATGCATATATAGCCATAATCCTTCCATAGCCATTAGCTAGACTAAACCCCATATTAGCCAGATGTGTATCTCATTTATACTACGTTGGCTAGCTCCCAATAAGCCGCCATGACGACAGAAAGACTAAGAAAATTTAGCCCTTAACATGATTGGAATCCATTAGCAAACACGAATAGCACGAGCAACCCTTGTGTAACACCCTGAAAATTCGACCGACAAATCAAAACTTTAAAAAAATCGGATTTTCAAAAACTTTTTAAAACAAGTTGCATCATGCCGATTTTGTTCGCAGTTCCATTGAATTTCGATTTCGGAGTTGGAAGATTTCGAATAAAGGACAATATTAATCAATTTGCATCAATATTATCGCAAACATATTCGTATCAATTAAATTTAAATGCGATGGAATGGAACTAACATTAGATAAAGATTTAAATAAATGTGAACAATATTAATTTGGGATGAATTTATTAGTGGGAATAACACAAATATTGGGTAAAGATTATATATGCAAATATTAGGAATTTTAGAATCAAATTTATATAATAATAATAATAATAATAATAATAATAATAATAATAATAATAATAATAATAATAAAAGAAAAAGAGAAAAATTGGAAAACGGCACTGTTCATTGCCCGCCAAGTGTTCGACGCGGTTCCCTAACCCTAACCCTACCCGCTGCCGCGCCGACGCCGCCCCGAGCCCCGAGCCCCGTGCGCCGCGCGCCGTCCCCTCTCCCGCCGCGCCGCTCGCCGTCGCGCCACTGTCCCCTCGCCGCCTCGCGCCCCGCGCGCGCCGTCGCCCTCGCCGTCGCCGCGCAGCCGCCGTCCCGTCGCCGCGCCGTTCCATCGCCGCACCGTTCCATCGCCGCGCCGCGTGCCGCGCGCCGTCGCCGTCATCGTCGCATCGCCGCGCGCCGCGCGCCGTCGCCGTCGTCGTCGCATCGCCGCGTGCCGTCGCCATCGCGCCATCTCGCGCCCCGCGCCCGCGCCCTGCTTGCCCGTCCCATCGCCACCTCGCGCCCCGCGCCCTGCCGCGCCGCGCCCTCGAGCCCCATGCGGCCGCGCGCGTCGCGTCGCCCCGCTGCCACGCCGCTCGCTCGCCATCGCGTCGCCGCTGTCGCCGTCGCCATCGCCCTGCCGCGCCGCGCCTCCGAGCCCCACGCCGCCATCGCGTCGCCGCCCGCGCGTCGCCCCGCTGCCGCGCCGCCGCCGCCCTTCCCCTCTTCTTCTTCTTTCCCCCCTCTCCTCAACTCCACGCCGCCGCGCCGCCGCTTTGAGCCGTCGCGCCGCCGCCCTTGGTGCCGCCGCACCGCGCCGCCGTCGCCGCCGCCGCCGTCGTCGCCACGCCGCCGCCGGTGAGCCACCCCCTCCTCCCCTCGCATCCACCGCCACCGCTGCTCGGGTGAGAGAGAGAGAAAGCCGGCCGGGAGGGAGAAGAGAGGAAAAGAGAAAAAAAAAGAGAGAGAGAGAGAAAAAGAAGGAGAGAGGGAGAAAGAGAAAGAGAGAGAAAAAAAAAGAGAGAAAAAGAAAAAGGGAAAAGGAAAAAAGAGAGAAAAAGGAAAAAAAAAGGGGGATATATAATAAATATAATAATAGTAATAAAAATAAATATAAAATATAAAATAATAATTAAATAAATATAAATAACAATAATAAGTATAATTAGAGGAAAAATTAGAAAAGTTTAGAAAATTTAAAATAATTAGAATCTAATTATAGATTAATTTTTCGTCATAAGATTGCAAAAATTTAATATAAATTATAGATTATTCTGGGTAAAAGAAATCAATTCGCGGTAGTGGTTTAGATGTAATTAGCGACCAAACAATTAGATGAATTTTTATAGACTATTACAGAATAGTTTTGGATAATCTCTATAGTAATCGATTCACGGTAGAAGTTCGGATTTATTCACTAGGAATTTTAGACGCATATTATACTTAATCGGGTGTTCATAAACTAAATTAAATCATATATAGTTTTTAGGATTTCGTCCGATATTTAGCTCGCAATAAAAATTGCTAACCTATTACATGGATATAACATTCGGGAATATTAAATTAAAAACTTAGGACAACAAGATAATTATACTCATAAATAATTCACACTGAAAATGGGTTTGCCGTAGTTCGCGAATAGTAAAGTTAATATAAAGGAATCGACTTCCGCACTCGACTTTCATTTGGATTTACTTGGATTTTTATTTGAATTCTAACCGAATTCAAATCCATTTTCGCACGTAACTATAGAGCCCGAGGAAGCTGCTGATCCAAGCGAAGGTCAAGACCCGCAGGACTTTGAGCAAGGCAAGTCATCACTATTCCTTGAACATGTTGATCCCAATTGCGAAATTGTTTTGTTTACAAATAAAATTGCATGCAATGATAAACATCCTACTTGTGATTATGCCATGCCTTGATTATTGTTTACCCCATATTCCTTCGTAACCATGTTTACGTATGAGTCCCTAGTCAACTATGACAATTGCTTAGCAACGCTATTCTAGAATCATGCATACTCATAATTATCAAAATGCTCTATGCTTGGGCAATTGCCTTTGGGAAGGTAATTGAGATGCGGCATGTGGAGACATGAGCGCCACATTGCCATGATGTTGATGACATGATTTATGAAAAGAGAAATGAAATTAAACAACTGTTTTCGACTGGGGCGGACGGAGGATTTGGGTGGTATCTGGGAAAAGGCAAGTACCGTCCCCGGTCAATTAAGGACCGAGCCATGAAGTTAAGCATGAAACGACCCCCGTACAACCGCACTTCTCGTATGGGTATAGACCTAGCGGAATAGATAGCTGAGCAGAGGCAGTATCCATGCATAGTGGTTTCTTGATGTGTGAGGCAGGGGCTCTACGGTGGGGCAGCGATTGGTAGAACCGCGAGGCGGGTGTCTACAGTGGTGTCGCCATCGGTAGGACTGCCATGTGAGAATCTAAACATAATTATAACTTAATGCCTGTGTGAGTCTTTCCTTCCCGGGTGCGCCGGAACTCCTCTCACTGCTAGAAACTGTGTACGCCTAGAGTGCATGAGGATGTAAAGTTCATGGAGCGGGTACTGCCAATGCGAGGTTATCGAAAAGCTTTGCCGTGACATGTCTCATGTGTTGGGACGAGGCTCATGTGTTGGGCAGTTGCGGAGTGCGGGTAAAGTGTACATCCACTGCAGTGTGAGTAAACCCAATCTATTCGAATAGCCGTGCTCGCGGTTACTGAGCATCGGGACGTGTATTACACTTGGCTAGACTCTAAATTCTTAACCTGTGTGGGATGGGATGTTGCATGATGATTTCTATGCTGATGGAGCCACTTCCTGAGAGGAGGGAAGGTGGACATCCTCAGAAAACCATGACGACTCGATGGCGGGAAGCTATCCTTGGGATCACAATGGATGGTGGACAGAACCGTCATTGTTTAACATGAACACTGGTACTAAAATTTGATCAGTCTATGCTAGGTCTTAGGCTTGTGAAAAGAATTACAAAACTTGCTTTGTGCAAAAGAACCATAGCCATTCCTTGAACCCCCTTTATCATATGCATTATTGCTGTGGTGGCTTGTTGAGTACGGTTGGTACTCACCCTTGCAAATATAAACTTAATCAGAGGCCGGAGATGAAGCTTCGGAGGATCCCTATGCCTATTACCAGGAGGGTGATGAAGACGAAGGCGCTCAATAGGTCTTAGTTACGGTCATTGCCTGTGGCAATGGCGTGCCGCTGCCTTAACTCTGCTGCCTTACCTATTTCTGTTTTTGGAGTGTATTCCGGACCGCTCGGTCCGATGACTTAAGACTACGCCTGCGGGCTATTGATGTAATAATTCGTATTAGACACTCGTGTATGTGCACTGGTTACTTCAGCTATGAATTCGTGTGTACCAGACTACTTGATCCAGGGAAATGGTACTGTTCACACGATTGATTCCTGTTATAAAAACGGGGGTCCACACCTTGGTACGACCCCAACAAGTACATTTTGTTGCGCATATTTGATTGTTGTTTGAATATTGGTTTTTCTCGCGTATTATAGACTGTGTATCGGTTAGTCGTGAGGCAACGTCTGCAACTTCCAGGAGATGAAGGTTGATCGAGAATTATATCAAGAATAAGGACTATCCTGAGCAGGCAAGTCATCACTATTCCTTGAACATGTTGATCCCAATTACGAAATTGTTTTGTTTACAAATAAAATTGCATGCAATTATGAACATCCTACTTGTGATTATGCCATGCCTTGATTATTGTTTACCCTTTATTCCTTCGTAACCATGTTTACGTATGAGTCCCTAGTCAATTGTGACAATTGCTTAGAAATGCTATTCTAGAATCATGCATACTCATATTTATCAAATGCTATATGCTTGGGCAATTACCTTTGGGAAGGTAATTGAGATGCGGCATGTTGAGACATGAGCGCCACATTGCCATGATATTGATGACATGATTTGTGAAAGGAAAATAAAGTTAAACAACTGTTTTCGACTGGGGCGGCTAGAGGATTTGGGTGGTGTCCGAAAAAGGCTAGTGCCGTCCCTGATCAGTTAAGGACCGAGCCATGAAGTTAAGCATGAAACGACCCCCGTACAACCACACTTCTCGTATGGGTATAGACCTAGCGGAGTAGATAGCTGAGCGGAGGCAATATCCATGCGTAGTGGTCTTCTTTTAGGTGTGTGATGTGGCAAGCAGTCTGCTGGCGGATGCCCGGTTCGGATGGCCAGGCAGATGGTGGATGCCCGTTCCGGATGGTCAGAGGCTGGCTTGGCAATACTACATGAGGATACCCATAAGAGAACAATCATGATGGACTGGGTTCAAAGAAGCAACGTAGGAGTGTGTGTGTTTTTCCCTTCCCGGGAGCGCCAGAACTCCTCTCACTGCTAGAAACGTATGACGCCTAGAGTACATGAGGGCTAAAGTTCATGGAGCGGGTACTGCCAATGCAAGGTTATCGAAAAAGCTTTGCCGTGACGCGTCTCATATGTTGGGACGAGGCTCATGTGTTGGGCAGTCGCGGAGTGCGGGTAAAGTGTACATCCACTGCAGTGTGAGTAAACCAAATCTATTCGAATAGCCGTGCTCGCGGTTAATAAGCACCGGGACGTGTATTACACTTGGCTAGACTCTAAATTCTTAACTTGTGTGGGATGGGATATTGCATGATGATTTTTATGCTGTTGGAGCCACTTCCTGAGAGGAGGGAAGGTGGACGTCCTTAGAAAACCATGACGATTCAATGGCGGGAAGCTATCCTTGGGATCACAATGGATGGTGGACAGAACCGTCGTTGTTTAATGTGAATACTAGAACTAAAATTTGATCAGTCTATGCTAGGTCTTAGGCTTGTGAAAATATTTGCAAAACGCAGCTTTACGCAAAAGAACCTGAAGCCATTCCTTGAATACCCTCTATCATATGCATTGCTGTTGTGGTGGGTCCCTCAACTTGTCATCAAATTGCAAAATCGTCCTCCAACCACAAAACCGGATACTAACACATCCCCCAACTTACAAAACCAGTATAAACTAGATCCCTCGGTGATAGTGGCTTAAAACAACTGCAACAAAACTGCACTTAAAATGGGACAGAGGGAGTTGTAGCATTTATTGATTGGTCTGTGATGCATACTATACTGTATTGATAGGGCGGTTTCTCTCCATTTCCTTCACATGCACTTAAAACCAGTATAAATGGACAAATGCTACAACACCCAAGGTCCCTCAACTTGTCATCGAATTGCAAAATCGTCCTCCAACCACAAAACCGGATACTAACACATCCCCCAACTTATAAAACCAGTATAAACTAGATCCCTCGGTCATGACATTAGCTTTTTCCTAGCATGCTTGAGCACAAAACTACATCCTTATCTACTATCTTGGAGGAAATGAGTTCTATCCCGCGCTAGCTAGTTGCTGGGATAGTGGCTTCAAAAAGAAGTGCATGTGATGGAAATGGAGAGAAACCGCCCTATCAATACAGTATAGTATGCATCACAGACCAATCAACAAATGCTACAACTCCCTCTATCATATCTTTTAGGAGAGTGTTGAAGAGAAGCCCTTGTTAGTACGCTTGCGTACCTGACAAGATGATCAGAGTGCGGTCTTCTTCTAGGTCTCGTTCCCCAGTCGACTGCCTGTGGCATGTTAACCGGGCCCTTATATTATTTTGACTTCCGCTGTTGTTCTCTGATAATTGTTGGCCTACCTGGCTCTAATGTAAGTATTTAACTCTTTTAGCCTGAATTCATTCGTGATATGTTGTGATTCAACTATGTATGTGTGTACCAACTACTGATCCAGGGATTGGTACGGATAAACACAGAAGATTTCCGATTTCCAAAATCGGGGGTCTACAACTGGCTTCCTCGCCTCCAACCTCTTGTCGTTTGCCGCTTAGGTCCACCGGAGCCACCTCCTCGCCGATCGCCCAAGTAGCCACCGCTGGCGACTACCACCACCACAACAATGACAGCCGCATCTATGGAAGCTTAAGGGGAAGAGGGGAGAAGGAGAATGGGAGGAGATAGAGAAGAGAGGATGAGGTGGAGGAAGTGGGGCCAAGTGATATATGGGTCTCCACTATTTTTAATCTTATTATTTGACTGACATGTGGGCCTACATATTTTATTTTATTTTTTCAATTGTTAAAGTTTGCTTTATGTGCCACGTCAGATGAAGATCGAGTTAAATTAGCCACGTAGGTACCACGTCAGTTGAAACCACTGTCCAAACCACCGTGGGACCTATATTGCACCGGTTTTAATAGTCGATGGACCCATTGTATCTGGTATTATGGTTCAAGGATGAAAATCGAACTCACTATCAAGTTAAGCGACCTCAAATGAACTTATTCCATTTAACTTTGACAACTATATACTAATATAATCATATATACTACTTATATAGTTCATTCCAAATTCCCCACTTAAGGTTCTGTTCGTTTCAGGCGGTTGGGAACCCAACTCCCCTGCACGGAAAACGGAGCACTCCATTAGCACGTGATTAATTAAGTATTTATTAATTTTTTTAAAAAATGGATTAATTTGATTTTTTTAAACAACTTTTGTATAGAAACTTTTTACAAAAAAAAAACACCGTTTAGCAGTTTGAAAAGCGTGCGCGTGGAAGACGAGGAAGAGGAGTTGGGAACCTGCCCAAACGAACAGAGCCTAAGGCTTTGTTTGTTCCTTTTATACTGGATTTTTAGCGCACGTGAAATGGGAAAACTCATTAGTACGTAACTAATTAAGTATTAACTATCTATCTATCTATATCTATATTAAGAGCAAGTTTAATAGTATAGCCAACTACTAGCTCCAATTCATCTATAGCTAATCTAATAGCTCATCTATACAATAGTTGCATACTACATTATTAATACATGATCCTATCTGTCATACACACACTGCGTCTTAGAGTCCGTACTACAGCTGGCTACAAATCTGTAGTCCGCTGCTCTTTTCTCTCCTTATTTATCTTTTTAAAATATGTTTGCAGCTGGCTTATAGGCTGCTATTGTACCTGCTCTAATCGGGCACTTTCTACGAACTCTCACGTTATCCATAAAGATGTAACCGTTGATTAATTAGATCGTGCTATAATAACCATTGATCGTAAAATATCATGTTATCATGGGCCACGTGAAAGCCCATGTAATTAGGGAGCAGATCAATGTGAGCATAGATGCATCTACATAATACTACCCGTACAAGAGATTACCGATTGTATCTACACAACGAGACACAAAGATGGGTGATTCAATTTACCAAACAAGACACTATAGGGATCTAAATCGGCAAACAAAACGCGACGGGAGATACTCCACGTTTCCCTTCATCCCCTCATGTAATTGGTTATTGAGTTCCCGATCAGCAACTATTTGGTCTTTAAGTACATATTGTATTTTTTTTCTCAATCAAGACTGATTTCACACGACAACTTTTACTAATTATATGCGTACAGCCTGCAGCAGGGAAGGCATGGAGATGTGTAATTAGTGACTACTAATTCCCGATCATATTTTTTTTACTGGAATTCCCGATCATATTAATCGTTAATGATTTTTTTGAACGAAATAATCGCCAATTAGGCCAGGTCCAACAGTTGAGTATGTTGCACCCAAGAAAGATACATCCAAGGTCGCCATATATATCTGTAAACTACACAGGTATTCCATCCAATTTACATATTCAATTCAAGGCATTCTTAGTTCTTACTTTGATGTATTATATCAAACTTGCATGTTCTATGTGACTTATCAGATTGTAACTAATGTAGACTCCAAATCAGGTACATCTATATTTTTTAATTGCAAATTTCTTAATTATTAGCTCATCAAAAAGCTATAATTCAGACTACCAAATGAAAACAACTTGATACTTATTAGTTAATTCGAAAATATTAAAAAAATAGAAAAACTATAATTGAGATCCATATATAACATTATATTTCATTGTTGTCAATTTTGGAAATATTAAATCATAAAAAAATCATCAAGTATAGTTAGGCACTTACTAATTCTTGATTTCTAGATTAAATTAAGAAAATACTAAATTGAAACTCAAAGATGAGTACACATCAATACCTTTCTATTCGAATTTTAATCTATTCAATGAAGAACAATTAGAATATAAAAATAAAATGATGGATTCTATACATACTGTAAATTTTAATTTTTAATTTTGTTTTTGGTATACAAAGAAAATAAAAGGTTGTCGTAAGAACTTCAAAACAAAGCTATACATGCAGCTTTAAACAAAATTTAAATAACCAAAATACTCAATGAATTAATTGTTGCTATTTAATATTTGTAATACTAATAAAAACAGCACGTGCACCGCACGGGTTTGTGACTAGTTTAATAAATGGATTTGTTTCTTTTTAAAACAACTTCTCTATACAAAATTATTTTCAAAACATACACCATTTAATAATTTGAAAAACTTGCTAACGAAGAATGAGGAAGTTGAAGTTTGAAGAGGAGGGAAAGAACGGGGCCTATAGTTAATGTTATTTCTCAATTCTCTCATGTAGACATATCATTTCAATTTATTTTAGCATTTGGATGATAGATCTATGGTACAAAATATCTCTTCTTTCTTCTCTCATAAAATCATGCAATCTCAATTATTCTAGTTTCAAAATTCATAAATAACAATTACATAAAATATGTTCACCTTGCACTATATTTTTGACCACGTGCAAATTATACATAGAACATAGGAAGTAATTTTTTAAAAAATATATATATTGCGGCTTGTTTGAACAATTTATACAACGTAATTTTCCGCAGCAACATAGTGGGGTATTCATCTTTATTTTTACATATTATAAAAGTTTAAGATGTTTTTGCCAATAAAATTTCGTACGTCGTCCCCCTTTGGCTCTGTTCGTTTCCTGGAGTTCCCAACTCCCCCATCTTGTTTTCCGCGCGCACGCTTTTTAAACTGCTAAACGGTGTGTTTTTTGCAAAAAAATTTCTATACGAAAGTTGCTTAAAAAATCATATTAATTTATTTTTTTAAAAAAATTAGCAAATAATTAATTAATCACATGTTAATGGACTGTTCCGTTTTCCGTACCGGAGAAATGGGTTCCAACCAAGCAAAAGAACACAGCCTTAGTAGCGCTATTTACTATTCCGATTCCGGTGCTATTTTTTCCCCATAGTAGCGCTATTCTTTTCCGATTCCAGCGCTATTTTTTTCCCGATTTCGCGCCGTATACTACACGAATTCAGATCAGATCGCTCCTTTCTTTTTTTTGCACGAGTTTTTTTTTCCAATACCGCATAAAAAATATTTAATCCCTAGCGCATGAATCCATATCGATTTCCCGATTCTGCCCCGAGCGCATGAGTCAAAAATATTTCATCTGTAGCACATCGCTCCCTCCCTGGAAAGAGGAGGAGAGCCTCAATCAATTTTGGATTATCTGCATAGATGCAGACAGATTTCACGGAGGAGACTGTTTTCGGTGGTGTCGGGAAGTTGCAGATCCGATCACTTTTTTTTAGTCCGATGTTACAGATCCGATCACTTTTTTGCTGGTCCGACTCGCTACACGCGTGAAAACCTCAATCAATTTTGGATTATCTGCATGGATGCAGACAGATTTCACGGAGGAGACTGTTTTCGGTGGTGTCGGGAAGTTGCAGATCCGATCACTTTTTTCTAGTCCGATGTTGCAGATCCGATCACTTTTTTGCTGGTCCGACTCGCTACACGCGTGAAAAGCCCCTCCAGTCGCCGCCCGGATCAAACCCTAGAGCCGCCACGATGTCGATTTGTCTCCCCACACGTTTTCCTCCTTCAATTGATTGTAAAAATCGATTTCCTACTTCTACCTCATTATATTTCCCTGATTTTTCGTCTCGATTCGGTTTTAATTAGTTGGATATAATCTCATTGAAGATGGCCGACCGACAAGCATTCCAGCCTTAATAACGAGTTTTGCGAATTCTATCTTATTATGAATCTATATCGATTTTTTCCTGATTCTGCCCCGAGCGCACGAGTCAAAACTATTTCATCCATAGCACATCGCTCCCTCCCAGGAAAGAGGAGGAGAGCCTCAATCAATTTTGAATTAAGGCCGGGCCCACTTACATCTGATAGCTTTCATAGGTCATAGACTGCCCTCACAGACCAACACATGTCTTTTAAGGCCGGGCCCACTTACATCTGATAGCTTTCATAGGTCATAGACTGCCCTCACAGACCAACACATGTCTTTTCTGCACACTTTGTCCTCACTCATGTGCACCCGGGAAGAATTTCCCTATCGGTCACCCATCCCAAATTGCTCCAGGCCAAGCACGCTTAACCCTGGAGTTCTTTGGAGATTGGCTTCCGGAAAAGAAGTTGCAACTTGTTGATATGAGTATTCTATTAATCCTATTAAGCCCTAGGCCGGGATGTTACACCCTCACCCCCTTAAGAGAGATCGACGCCCCCGTCGATCAACCCTAGGCCAGGAACGTCCTCTCTTGGCCAAGTTCTTTGGAGATTGGCTTCCGGAAAAGAAGTTGCAACTTGTTGATATGAGTATTCTATTAATCCTATTAAGCCCTAGGCCGGGATGTTACACCCTCACCCCCTTAAGAGAGATCGACGCCCCCGTCGATCAACCCTAGGCCAGGAACGTCCTCTCTTGGCCAAGTTCTTTGGAGATTGGCTTCCGGAAAAGAAGTTGCAACTTGTTGATATGAGTATTCTATTAATCCTATTAAGCCCTAGGCCGGGATGTTACACCCTCACCCCCTTAAGAGAGATCGACGCCCCCGTCGATCAACCCTAGGCCAGGAACGTCCTCTCTTGGCCATGTCCATGTGTCCAGTGCCAGCGCATGTGCCATGCTGTGTAACCACTCCCGGTCTACACCAGCCATGCGCACCATGCCTGCGCAACTGCGACACACGCGCCCGTGAAACCGCGAGAGTCGGCTCTGATACCACTTTGGAACGTCCCGCCTTCCCCAGGCCGGGCCCACTTACATCTGATAGCTTTCATAGGTCATAGACTGCCCTCACAGATCAACACATGTCTTTTCTGCACACTTTGTCCTCACTCATGTGCACCCGGGAAGAATTTCCCTATCGGTCACCCATCCCAAATTGCTCCAGGCCAAGCACGCTTAACCCTGGAGTTCTTTGGAGATTGGCTTCCGGAAAAGAAGTTGCAACTTGTTGATATGAGTATTCTATTAATCCTATTAAGCCCTAGGCCGGGATGTTACAGATGCGGACGGATTTAACGGAGGAGGCTGTTTCCGGTGGTGTCGGGAAGTTGCAGATCCGATCACTTTTTTTCTGGTCCGATGTTGCAGATCCGATCACTTTTTTGCTGGTCCGATTCACTACACGCGTGCAAAGCCCCTCCAGTCGCCGCCCGGATCAAACCCTAGAGCCACCACGATGTCGATTGGTCTCCCCATACGTTTCCCTCCTTCAATTGATTGTAAAAATATATTTCCTACTCCTACCTCATTATATTTCCCTGATTTTCCGTCTCGATTCGGTTTTAATTAGTTGGATATAATCTCATTGAAGATGGCCGACCGACAAGCATTCCAGCCTTAATCCCGAGTTTTGCGAATTCTATCTTATTTTGGGAAAAGAGATTGAGCTTAAATCCCGAGTTTTGCGAATTCTCACTTATTTTAAGAAAAAAAAAGGGAAAGATGAGATTGAGATTTAGTAGATCAACAACACTCAACCAATTTTGAGAGATGGAGAAAAACGGAAAGAGTAACCAATTTTGAGAGATCGAGAAAAACAGAAAGAGGACATTGAGTAGATCAACAGTCCTCATAGATCAAGAAAGATTCAGCTGGATTAAATGAATTCTCTCTTATTTTGAGAAAAACGGAAAGAGGAGATTGAGTACATCACCCGCCTTCAACCAACTCAACCAATTTTGAGAGATAAAGATTTAGCCGGATTTAATGAGGAGAGATCTTATTTTGAGAGATAAAGATTTAGCCGGATTTATTGAGGAGGATCAGCATGTCTTCCGGAGTTTGAAACGCAATCGATTATGCGAAAGGAGGTATCAAACTGCCGGAGGTTGAAACGCAGTTGGTTATGCGAAGGGAGGTATCGAACTGGGCTATGGTTGAAAAGAAAGGAAAGACAAAACAAACTAAATATTTTTGTAAACTTTTTCAATTATATTGTATAGTGATCCCAATGTTTTAATTTATTGCTGGGCTTCTAATAATTGTTCTATCACTGAAAAAGAATCTTTACCCGTTGCAATGCACGGGTATTTTTTCTAGTCCAGTAATAACTCTGAAATGGTTCCATCGCAATGGACGAAAGTTTAATGCATATATTTAGGAGGCTAACACATTAATAACATAAGGTATCCTTTTAAGCACTTTGGGCATGTTCAAAGGTAGAGACTGGTTTGGGCTCTTAGTCTAGTTAGATACTATCCTCCTACAACAATTGGGACGACAAAAGATTCCAACAATTAGTACCAAAACGGTTTTCTATTATCTTTCTTTCCTATTCTCTTTCCTCATGCAGCAAAGTTTACTTTAAGAAATGCTAAGAGACAATGTTAAATCATTGTCATGCGTAACAAAGATCTTTCTCTTTCATATCAGCAAACTAACCTAAGAGCCTGCTATTAATTACCATTATACATGCCCATATAGGTTTAAATACAAATGGTGTCTGGTGTCATTTGTTACTGAAAATGCATTTAGGACCCCTAATTTATTTTGGTGTTAATGACAACACAAATAGAAATGTTCTATTGATTTTTGTTGAGATGGTTGCAAGGTCAAAGTGGTGTTGAAGTTGAATAAATCTTAGAGACATTTTGAATGTGGTAATTCCTTGTAAATCTTGTTTAATTGTGTTTAGGATGTTGTACTATTAAGAGAGATACCACGTGCATATAATTGGTTGAACACTAGTGCTCAAAATCATTTGTTTTAAGTGTTCCTGTTGTTTAAATCAGACTATCCGATGTGACAGACAATCCGAAATTTCACCGAAAGTCACTTTGTCTTTGGATTGAGCGTTGGCTTTAAATCATCGGACTGTCTATATTCCCAACTATACGAATTTTCACGAAACTTCACTCTTTGTCTTAAATTGAAAATTCTTCTTGAGTAATGTATTTTTTCTAAGTGTAAAATGAAGTGTCCTATTATGGAACAGACAGTTCGATGTCACGGAGACTCCGAAATTTCATGGAATTTGAGTCTCT